>OY829546.1:16037963-17237963 GCA_963691705.1 Viola odorata | reverse complement strand
ATTGTTGCCTTCAATGTAGATGGGTCTTATGAAGAAGCACCCTTCCATCATACCATTTATGGTATATATAACAAATGAAGAGAAACACTTGGAAAGATTTGCTGTCCGTGCAAAGTATATGACATTGGACCCTGCTAAAAATAAATATGTGAAGTACATACGGAATATAAGAACCATTCAAGACTATCTCTGCAAACGAGCTGAGAAGCATCTTGTACCAAAAATCAACAACACAAATGTAGACAAGAGTGTTGCAGCCATCCATGCAACAGTCTTTAGCTGCCTTCGTAGACGTGAGTCTGGCGAGCATCTTTACGATCCCACCACAAACACCGTTTCCCTTGTTGATGAGGAGTACAGGAACCAATGTGCTGCCAATTCGTTGAGTTCCAAGGGGATGTTTCAGCTTATTCAGAGGAAAGGTTCTTCTAGGCATCTGATGGCTCTTCTCAACATTGATGGGTCCGTTGCAAAGGCATGGCCTGTTGATTCAGTTGATAGTAGTGGGAAACCAGTATCAGGGAATAGGATGGAAACTGCAGCCGGGATTCCAATGTATGGGCCATTGAAGATTGGCAAGGCCGAACCAGTTAATCTTCAATTTGGCCACTTTGGGATCAGTGCTTGGCCCAGTGAGGGTGGTACAAGTTATGCTGCTAGTTTTGCTGGGAGTGCTGATGAATCAAGGGCTGATGGGACTGAGACTGGAAGCCGATACTATTCTTCTTGTTGCAGCTCCCCAAGAATGTCTGATGTCCATGCCAAGGAGGTATATGTTTTTGAAGACCATGGTTACTAGAGCACAGAGCATGTTGTTGTTTATCATCAGCAAACCTTATCATGCTTACCTTATTTGTGTTGAACAGTTTTTTATATAGTTGTGGTATAACTATTTAGATTTTCTTATATTGATTGGTGTTTCAGCTGAAGGAGGAACATTCAGTGCATGGTAGTGATGAAGAAGCTGATGATCCACCGGAGGTGGACACTGATGAGGATCTCAGTGATGATGATAATAACAATCATGACCCTGAGGAGGTACGAACTAGTGATCATCAGCTGACATTTACATTTTAGAAGTACTTGTATTGCTGTGCTAACAGTGGCTTTGTGTCGATCTAATGATAGTTGCCAATGTATTATTTTGTTCTAATGCTGTCGGATCGCAGGAATTTCTAATGCTAGATTGCATTGTATTTAGATAGTCTAGGAGTGTACAACTCTGCTTTAAGCTTTTTCTGTTAAGTACCTGTGTAAGCATGCTGGTTTATTCAACGATTTTTCTCCTGTTTTCACAGATGGGCTCCGTTGATGAGGATTCAAAGTCAGATGAAGAGTATGACGATCTAGCAATGCTTGATGTGCAGCAGAATGGATATTTATCAGATGATAAGTCCCATGATGGATCACCAGGATCGTTGAAAGGTGACAAGTACCTGCGGAATCTAGAGCGATTCTGCAGAACGAGAAGTGAGCAGGTTGGTGATGCCTTAAGCTATTTATCTTCTCAGTTTTTGGAGATGGGGGAACAGAAAATGATGGTTCCTGGCAATGTCAAGATAAGAAAGCGGTCCCTCAGTATCCCTGCCATAGGGAAACGTGGGTCTGATATCGGTGAACTCATCGTCTCTGCAGTCCCGTAGAGTTAGCACGTTCGGTTTTTTGTTTCATTTTCTTTTTCGCTTGTTGATGATGGTATCATAGTTTAGTGATAACCTAGAGGTCACTTCAGGAGACTTGTGCAAAGTAGCAGAGCAGAATCCTAAGCTTAGCCTGAAGGCTTTTCTTTTCTTCTCCTCTTTTCCGTTTCTTCTCTCAAGATTAAGCGATGGAACAATGATGGTAACAGTCATTAATCAATGGGGTGGATAAAAATGTATAGTTCTGTTTTTCGGAAATAAATGTGTAGTTGTTCTGCGCCTAAATGTTTACTACCTTGATTTTGAAAAACGTGGTTATGTCTGAGTTACGATGATTATTGGTATGCTACATGTAATAGTGATAAGACCAGGAACGGGGAACCCAACTATACGGTTTAAGACTCTTGAAAGTCTTTTTGGTCAAATAATTTGGTTGAAATTTGGGAAAACTGGTTAACAAAACAGTTTATTTTGTCACTATGGTGTTCTTTTACTTCATTGGTCACCTGTTGGAAGGGGAGAGAGCATCAATGATATCAATCCCATATCGGCTGGTATATCCGATCGGAATACTACAAAATATGTCATACAATCTCAATTTATATCTCGATTTATATCAGCCATATCGGTTAAATACCGGTTAGTTTGGACAGTATATTCTATTCCAACAGTAAAAAAATGTATCATAGTTACATCTTCTAAATTTTTATGTCATATATATAAGAAAAATATGATACTAACATAGATATTTTAACCAGGAGACACTCATGGGTACAGAAATAATAATCTTAGAGAGAATATTCGGATACATCGGGGAAAAAAAAGAGGAAAAGAGAAATGTCAGCGAAATAAGCTGACATGTAAGTGGTACAGCAATTACTATGCTGTGGTTGGTTGCAGGCATGGCTTTACAACAATACAACCCCGCTGAAGTTCAAATTTGAACCAGTAAGGTTCCTCTAATGAAGTGTTTATTTCACACTCATTAGTCATTACAATATGCATTATGTATTTTAGGACCATTCAAATCATTACGATAGAGAAGAAAGCCGAAATCTTTTGATAAACTTGCAAACTGATTTTGACAGACTGCAGTTTATTTCCTGTTCGTATCACTATTTGGTGCCTAAATCATGCTGCTAAAAGAAGAAGAGTCTCAAACAATAGCTTGTGTCCTTCGTTTTAGAGGGATTGCCAATGACACATATTTACTACTCCCTCCGATTTTCTTTAAATGGCTCTTACTATTTGGGCACGCATATCGAAAAAACCGGATGACTCACTATTTTACTCCAAAAAATTCCGTACTTTTACGAGGAAGACAATTGTACATTAAGGATTCATAACGTACGTCCGAGAAAAAATTCGGGGCAAAATTGTCTCAAATAGTGAGTGATCCGGTATCCTTAATATGCGTACCCAAATAGTAAAAGTCGTTTAAAGAAAATCGGAGGGAGTATCTCAACAACTCAAATAAGATGAGACGACAAATAAATTTCTAAACCACAAATAGTTGACCAAGAAAGTGACATTCCCTTGCCAAAGTGAAAAGTAGATGACGACACTACGTCTTCCTTCCCGTTCTCCATTTACGTGATCTTCAACACTGTTAGGAATTACTTGAGTAGGAGACCGAAAGATAACATAGATTGAGAAAGATAAACGACAATAAACAAGACAAGGGATTAACGTGGTATCGGTCCAGCCGCACTCCACAAACCGCACAAATATTATTAATCTTAATATTCGTTAGTTTTACAATTACAAGAGAGTTTATGTATCAGGAAAGGGCCGACCTCCATTCCCTATGTTAGCGATGTGGTATATCAGACTCCACATACCCAACAATCTCCCACTTGGAGATTGATCACAAGTCCACTCTCACTCATGTAACTCTAGTAAAACCCAACAGCATTAAGCAACTCTATATGTGCCGAACCTTCTTCAACAATCAGTTCTGAAGGCCAGTTGAAGCTATGCAAAACTTCAACTTCTCTTTAGTAACCACCTTGGTCAGCATATCTGCTGGATTCCTTGAACCAAGGATTTTCTTCAAGGACAAAGTACCATCACTAATCAACACCCTGATAAAGTGATATCTTAACTGGATGTGTTTTGTCCTAGCATGAAACACAGGATTCTTCGCAAGATGAATGTCACTCTGACTGTGGCTGTACAGAGCGTTGTCTTCCTGTTTCTTGCCCAACTCCTCAAGAAAATTCTTCAACCAAATTATTTCCTTGCTGGCTTCTGAAATAGCCATGTACTCTGCTTTTGTGGTTGAAAGAGCGACACTCTTTTGAAGTCGAGACATCCAACTAACTGCTGTGCCACCCAAAGTGAAAGTATATCCCGTAGTACTCTTTCTTGTATCCTCACAACCACCCAAATCTGCATCAGTAAATCCTTCCAAGATTACATCTTTCCTGCGGAAACATAATGCAACCTTAGAGGTACCTTTCAAGTAGCATAACAGCCACTTAACCGCCTCCCAATGCTCTCTCCCAAGATTAGACATGAATCTGCTAACAACTCCCACTGCATGAGCAATGTCTGGTCTCGTGCACATCATAACATACATCAAACTACCAACTGCAGATGCATACGGAACATTAGCCATTTCTTCCTTGTCTTCATCCGTTTGAGGTGACTGCTTCTTTGTGAGATTGAAGTGGGCTCCCAAAGGCGTACTTCTGATCTTCGCATCTTGGAGGTTAAACTTATTTAACACCTTCCCAATGTACACTTCTATCTCTAATGATGCTCATACCAAGTATCTGCTTTGAGGGACCCAAATCCTTCATCTCAAAATCTAGAGACATCTGTCTCTTCAACTTGTTGATTTCCCTCATGTCAGATCCTGCGATTAACATGTCATCAACATACAACAACAATATAATATAAGATGAATCAAATTGCTTAACATAGTAACAATGATCCATAGTACTCCTCGTGTACCCACTCCTCATCATAAAGCTGTCAAACTTCAAGTACCACTGTCTTGGTGCTTGCTTCAAACCATACAAGCTCTTTTTCAGCTTGCAAACCATGTCCTCTTTCCCAACTACCGGAAATCCCTCTGGCTGTATCATGTAGATGTCCTCCTCAAGATCACCATGTAAGAACGCGGTCTTCACATCTAGTTGCTCTAGATGTAATTCCTCTGCAGCCACGATACCCAAAACAAGTCTGATAGTAGTCATCTTGACAACCGGAGAAAAAATCTCATTGTAGTCAATGCCTTTTTCCTGCTGAAAACCTTTCACCACTAACCTTGCCTTGTATCTCTTGCTGCCATTAAGTTCTTCTTTAATCTTGAACACCCATTTATTCTGCAAAGCCTTCTTTCCTACTGGTAACTTAGTCAACAACCAAGTTTCATTCTTCTCAAGTGAACTCATCTCCTCGTTCATGGCTAGCTCCCACTGAACTGACTCATCCATCTGCATTGCCTCTGAATAACTCTCAGGCTCACCATCCTCAGTCAAAAGCAAGTAATAAGCTGAAGGAGAGTATCTTTGTGGCGGTTACGAAACTCTATTTGATCTTCTTACTGTAACATCTGGGGCAACTGGGACTGCCTCCTCAGCATCTCTGTTTGCCAAACTCCCACTGTCCCCTGCAAGAACATCCTCTGTAATATCTTCCAACACAATCTGCTCTTTAATTTCTTATTTCTTTGTAGTTTCAGAATCTGCCGCAAACTTATCCTTATACACTGTATTCTCATTGAAGGTGACATCTCTGCTTCTAATGACTTTCCTGTTCAACTCATCCCAGAAACGGTATCCCATCTCATCTGAGCCATAGCCAATAAAGTAACCTTCTTTGCTTTAGGATCAAGCTTATCCCTGTCAGAATCTTTAACCCGCACATAAGAAACACAACCAAAAACTCTCAGGTGTGAGAGATTTACCTCTTTTTCTTGCCACTCTTCCTCTGGAATCTTGAACCCCAAAGGGACTGAGGGCCCTCTGTTAATGAGATATCCCGCTGTACTAACTGCATCTGCCTAAAAAATCTTTGGAAATCCTGCATGTACCTTCATACTCTTGGCTCTCTCATTCAAAGTCCTATTCATTCGCTCTGCAACTCCATTCTGCTGCGGTGTCTCAGGAATAGTCTTTATCATTCTGATTCCGCGTTCTACACAATGGGCTTTGAACTCATCACTGTTGTATTCACCTCCATTATCTGATTTCAGCCTCTTAATCTTCAACCTTGTCTGATTTTCAACTTCTGCCTTCCACTTCTTAAAGGTTTCAAACACGTCAGATTTATTTTTCAGAAAATAAACCCATACCTTTCTAGTGGCATCATCAATGAAAGTGACAAAGTAGTGTGATCCTCCCAAGGAGGTAACTGTAGTCGGTCCGTACACATCTGTATGAACTAGCTCTAACTTCCCAGACTTGGGTACATTCCCTGATTTTGCAAAAGTAACTCGTTTCTGCTTCCCAAACACACATGGTTCACAGAATCCAACTTCCACATTCTTCAGTTCCGGAATCTTGCCTTTAGAAACTAGCAACTTCATACCCTTTTGACTCATATGCCCAAGCCTTTGGTGCCAAAGAGTCGATGGACCAACATCATCAATAACTGCATTAACCTCGTCACATGATTGTTCCATAGTATAAAGAGTTCCAACCTTATCACCACGAGTAACAACCAAATTCCCCTTCACAACCTTCCATTGTCTGTTTCCAAAGATAACATGACACCCTTCTTCATCCAACTGACCCATAGAGAGCAGCATCCTCTTTAGTCCAGGAACGTATCTAACATCTTTTAACAACCAGATTGTTCCAAAAGAAGTTCTGACTTTGATGTCTCTCATACCTGTAATGTCCAAAGTCTCGTCATCAGCAAGACGAACTTTGCTAAAATTTCCAGATCTGAAATTTAACATTAAATCCTTGCTTGGAGTGGCATGGAATGATGCACCAGAATCCATGACCCAAGATTCAATAGAACACTCAACACAACAAATCGACGCATCATCACTAACTTCTTCCACTGTGTTAACTGAGTTACCATCATTCTTCTTTGGTTTAGGAACTACAGGAGCCGTACACTGATTCCTAAAGTGACTAGTCTTTTGACAGTTCCAACACACAATATCCTTGCGATTCTTGGACTACCCTCTCTTCCTGGACTTCGATATGTTACGCCCTTGATTCTGCCCCTTCCCAACTTGTCTGCCTCTACCATCCATACTCAACAAAGAGCCCGATGATTCCCCAGAATTCCTCCTATGAATATCTTCTCCAAGAATTAAGTCACGAATTCCTGTAAACGTTAGCTTAGTAGTCTCAGACGAACTGCTAACTGCTGTGACAAACCCTGACCAGCTGTCAGGTAACGAGGACAACAACAACAAAGCCTGTACTTCATCATCGAATGTAATCCCAATGGAAACTAATCTAGACAGTATAGAATTAAATTCATTCACATGATCAGCAACAGAACCACCTTCTTTCATCCTCGTATTGACTAATATACGAATCAAATATACCTTATTAGCTGCAGAGGGCTTTTCGTACAGATTTGATAGCGCCTTAATCAGTCCGTGTGTAGTCTTCTCACTAACGATGTTGTAAGCAACGTTCTTCGCCAGTGTCAACCGTATCACACCCAGAGCCTGCCTATCCAATAAGTCCCAATCTTGCTGTTTCATCGCCTCTGGCTTTTTCTCCTCTAACGGTTCGTGCAGCTTCTTCTGATACAACAAATCCTCGACTTGCATCTTCCAAAATCCAAAGTCTGTCCCATCAAACTTGTCAATCTTTATCTTCCCATCGTCTGCCATCGCTCCTACTTGCTAACCTTGCTCCGCTACCAGTTGTTAGGAATTACCTGAGTAGGAGACCGAAAGATAACCAAGATTGAGAAAGATAAATGACAATAAACAAGACAAGAGATTAACGTAGTATCGGTCTAGCCGCACTCCACAAACCGCACAAATATTATCAATCTTAATATTCATTAGTTTTACAATTACAAGAGAGTCTATTTATAGGGAAAGGGCCGACCTCCATTCCCTATATTAGCGATGTGGTATATCAGACTCCACATACCCAACAAACACGACCATTTCTCAGCTATTACGTGCTGACTCGTTATTATCTACACCACCACCATCCATAATCTGGATGCAAAATAGTCAGTCACACAAGCAACTCTTCCTCAAACATAAACTGAAAAGACAATTCTTCCTGAATTAGGTGGTTGTAAAATTAAGAGGGT
This sequence comes from Viola odorata, assembly GCA_963691705.1. Classification (NCBI taxonomy): domain Eukaryota; kingdom Viridiplantae; phylum Streptophyta; class Magnoliopsida; order Malpighiales; family Violaceae; genus Viola; species Viola odorata. The sequence continues at coordinate 17,230,074 of OY829546.1, read as the reverse complement.
TCAATTGACAAAAGATGGAAGCTATACTCAAGTCAGATTGATCAGGTGCAGAGCAGCTCAAAACTGCTTTCCAGAAAGATGTGAACCTTATTTGATACGATCCTTGTTAGGCTTGGATGCGTATAAGTATCGATCTTGTTCTTTCTTCGATTTGGTGCGTGGAATTAGACAAATCCCTTTCACGTTTCTCCTTTGAACCGATTAGTATCCCATACTACTAGTGGCTAGAATTTCCGAAGTTGAGGTTAATAGGTAAGAGTCACACTTGCCTAAGAACGCTTGATAAATACCAAGTACTTGACTAGGCCCCTGAGGTCCAATCCGTAAGCGTCGCACCAACGAATCCTCCCCACTGAGATTGAGTTTGTCCAATCCCGAAAAGAAATCGAGTCACACGATTTTGAAGCTTGAGTCACACAAGCTCTAAGGTCCGAGTCACACGAACCCTAACGATTGAGTCACACAATCGCTAAGCGGCCTTGTGCACCTCACACGCCGAATCACTTGAATGCCACACTAAGGAATCTCGCCACATGTTTCCGCAGATCCACGCTTGAGTCACATAAACGCACACACGAATAACGCACACTAGCTCACGCCCTTCCCATGCCTTGCATCACATAAGTCGCCACACTTTGCTAGCCCTAGCCGAATCACACGACTAAGTTACATAAGAACGACTTGCTATGGAATCAAGAGAATAAGAAGATAGATGGATGAACGGGGCTTTGGTAAAGTGTTTATGCTGAAAACTCTGATTGATTTTATTAATAACAAAGCAAGCCTTTAAATAGGTGCTTAAAGCAATTACAATAGAAATATGACTACTAGTTTGAGTAGAACTTCTATCTATAATTAAACTCTAACAAATTACATAATATTAATAGTAATAATAATCCATCCAGCTCATCCAAGCTGTCCCATAGGCGTTCGCCTCCTTTCTTTGTTCAAGTCGAACTCCTTCTCCTAGTCGCATTAGAACTTGACTTTCCTTGCCGCACTAAAATTCCTTCCGAGCTTTCTCTTGATTGGCTCGTACGTTCCCACTCAAAATTGGTCCAGAATTAGCTCCTTGACTTAGGTTCTCATTGCAATTGGAATTACTCAAAAATCTCGAACCGTTTTTATTTTGGCTCGTGGTCAATATTGCCTTGACGGATCGCGTTCCCACTGTGCACGCTGATTTCTTGACTCGAGCTCGACTTTGATTCCCTCGTCCGATTGACCTGATGTTTGGACATGATATTCCTAACATCTTGAGGTGTCTTGTATTTTTTACAGAAGTCAATTCGGAGTTCATCTTCACCACCAAATCTTTTCTGGACTCTAACGCAACCCTAGATGCCTCTTGCGCATTAAGCTTGCGCCTTTCTTGCTCAACCACACACCTTCCTCTTGTGTTGCTCTTCGTAATCACCCTGTGTGCTTTAGCTACACTCACTAAGCTCTTGGTAGCTTGTTTAGTTCGTTCCCTCGCATATCGTAGCTCAACCCATGCTCGCCTCTCACCATTAGCGCACTCTAGGGTTTGATGCGATCCTAGAATCGTATCACTAGTGCACCTGACGTACCCTTGCCACCCAACGAACCTATGATGCGCGCCCGAAGCAAAAATTTATAAGCGAAGGTATCACACATCATCCACAAGGAGCTTGAGTGCGAGACACGCATCGAAGAAGCTGTGCTACGTGAGAAGAACCCGCGACTCGTGACTCTTCTCTTGGCCAAGACTGGTGCCGACGTGATCACGCCCATTCTTGGCGTGATGACGCTGAAAATAGAAGCAGGTGTGGATTGGAGCCAGGCGACGACGTCATCACATCCTGCCTTGACGTGATGACGCCCATTCCAGAAGGTCGTGGGCAGTCACGACATGATGACACCCAAAACAGACGCTCCAGACGAAGCTGAAGGATGCTCGACGTGATCACGCCGAATCCTGACGTGATGAGGCCGACGCAGACTACCTTGCGTCAACACGGAAACTTTAGACTTTCTTTTTTATTTTAATTAGCTCTTTCATTAATTAATTAAATTAATTTGGATTTATTTTAATTAATTAATTAGGAGTTCAATTAGGGAAAGGATTTCTATTGTAAGGATTTAGGGTTTCCTATATAAAGGAGCCTAATTTTTTATTGTAAGGTAACGGATTTTGATAATTAAAAATCTGAGAATTTCCTCTCAATTGTTCAGTCTTAAACCTTGTTCCTATTTGAGATCGGACTCTCAAATAGATCAGCAAGTAAAACTGAAAGTCCATTCTATTGAGTCGTTCCGCCTAGGTTGGTATTCACAGGTTGAATACAGGGTTAGGGTTTCAAATCAAGATCCTATTTTGCTTGATTTGGGTTGGCTAGTATGGGTTATTAGTAGGGTCAAATGTTAAGAGAGTTATTCATTTCGCATCGTTGCAAATCCAAGCTTGAACTAGATCGGGATTCACGTGCTATGAGCCTCGTGCAACCAAGGATTCGTATCAGTTGGTAGTAGAGCAAAGATGTTCAAGTTTGGTAACTATCCTTTGACGTTTCTGTTTTCTTTGTAAGATTGGTTCTTCTTCTATCCGTTCTAAAAACCAATCTCTTGTGTGCTTGTGTTAGTTACTTTATCCGTTGAGTCGATCTAGGGTTCTAGATCAAGTAGTGTCTTTGTGTGCGTCTCCAAGCAAATCACCATGTGATTTGTTGTGTCCTTAATCCAGGTTATTTTCTGTAAAAAAAAAAGTCAAAAAACCCAAAAAGAGTCGTAGATAATTTGTTATTTATCTAAGTTTATTCAAGTAAAAAAAAATCAGAATAAAAAATAGAACAAAATATAAATTACTACGCTCAATCATCGTTCCGAATCAAAAATAATTATTCAAATCGGACGAGGGAATTGAAAATTGGCTCGGAGAGAACCTAGGCACGCAACCCGCATCTAGACGCACACCCCATTCGCAATTTGTGAAATTATTTGAACATTTCCTATGTCTTTGAGCTCTTTATTGATTCCTATAATTGCTTTTCTACTCCCGCTCTATATTTGTTTAGTTGATTGAATTTTGCGACTAACTGAATATTGAGCATCTAAATTGTTTTGAAGCTAGTTGTCTTTGAGAGTCTTTTTGGAAGCTCTTCCTTGAAATTCTTGAGTCTTTTAGTGATTGAACAATTGAAGAAAATTTGTGAGTGAAATTTTGGTGAGATTAATAGAGAGTTAAACATGAGCGAAACACGTGAGGGAGTGATAGAAATTATTTAGGGCAATTTTACGCTTCTATTGTTGCTTTGGTGATTTCAGAAATGTCAGACCATTCGAAGAAGAGCGTAGAGGAGCCTAAAACTCCAGGCATGGAAGAAATACTTTAGCAGATCCTTAGACGGTTGGATGAGTTAGAGGTTGACAAGTAGACCTCTGTAATGAAGAAGGACCATACTCCATCAGTTGCTACAAACATCCCTCATTACTCCCAGGTCATTAATCCCGGTAACGCAGGACATGTATACGGGATGCCTCCTAAAACTGAGACGACGGGTGATGTGAATGGGGAATCAGCAGGAGGATTTATTGGTGAAGGAGAAGACGATGGTTTGCGGTTTACTACTGGACCCATAAGAACTGAAGACAATCGGCCACGCAGGCCACAACACGAGCCCTATGTGCACGCTGCACGGGCCGAGCACCGAGCGCCTTACGCACAAAGGTTCGAGGAGCCTGAGTTTGAGGAGTTTGACCACAATGGGCGTGATCGAGCTTATGAGCGGCAACCTAGGCGTGAGGAAAGGGTTGACTCCAACTTGGGCAACATTAAAATGAAGATCCCATCCTTTTATGGCAAGGATGATTCGAACTCTTACTTGACATTGGAAAGGAAGATGGAATTGATCTTTCTTTGCCACAATTACTCGGATGATAAGAAGGTCAAGTTGGCCTCGGTTGAATTTACTGGTTATGCACTGTATTGGTGGGATAACATAAACAAGACAAGAGCGAGAGTCCAAGCCGGGCCTATTGAGAGTTAGGAACAAATGACAAGTTTAATGCGGTAGCGGTTTGTGCCCACTTACTTTCAGCGCGATCCACACCAACGGTTACAGACCATGACTCATGGTAGTAGAAGTGTGAATGAGTACTTTAATGACATGGAGATAGAGCTGGCTAGAGCGCAGGTAATTGAGGAGGGAGAAGCTACTATGGCACGGTTCCTTAACGGGCTCCATCGAGAGATAGCTAATGCACTAGAACTCACACATTACACCACCCTCCAAGAGATGTTGCACATGGCGATTAAAATAGAGGGGCAACGCAAGGCGAGGTCATCCTACACCTCGTCGAGCTTAGCCAACATAAAGGCCGCGCCTTGGAAGAAGACGCCGTGGGTAAAGGACAACAAGGGTGTGAAAGAATCACCTAGGGTTTTGCCGCAGAATTATGAGGCTAAGAGTGCGACAAGTACCCAAGCACCACCGAACACTTTTAACAACAGTCGGTCCTCAAATAATTCAGGTAACCGAATCCCCACAAGGGATATTGTTTGTTTTAAGTGCTCCGGGAGAGGCCACAAACAGTCCGACTGTCCGAACAAGAGAATTCTTATAATTAGAGAGAATGGTGATATGGAGTCGGAGGATGAATGTGAGGTGGAAGAGACCGAAGGGTTGGAAGAAGGAAGAGAAAGGCCCAGTTCGGATGAAGAAGATGAGGGTGAGTATGGTTTGTGATAACGCGCTTGTCGAGGGCACGATCAAAAAAATAATTACAACTTATCACATGCAACAAAATAGATTGAAGACAGTGACAAGTGGATCGATCCACAGAGATTGGTGAAGACTTACACTAGACAAGGCCAGATTATAAAATAAAACAATAAAAGAAACAAAACAGAATTCAAGGCCTGGATGGAGAGAAACTGATTCAAGGTCTTGAATGCAAACACAGGACAAAAGCACAAAAACGTAACACTCGGGGGGTTTTACTTGACTAAGCAAGTTAGCCAAGGGAGATTTGGAGCTAACAATTCTAACTATGAAAGCAGTGATTCGGGACCTTGACTTGTCAGTTCAGGGTCCCGAATGATAAAATATGGCAAATCAGTGAGCAAAGTCAAGATAATAAAACAGAGAGATAAATAAACACAATAAGTCAGATAAAGAAGAATCTTAGCAAAAGGTATTCTTGGGTTGCATTCGGGGGCCCGATCGTCATCAGCATAGAAATATTCTACTCATGCAATCATAGAAATGACATAGGGACCAGATTCCTCGGAAATCCCCTACTTTTCTCTTAAGAGAAACTACCCCCCGTTTCCACATATGAGGTAGTCTTGACAGCCCGCCATCCCTCCAGGCACGAATGTGGGAGGGTCATATTCAGACTGCCCATGAAGATAAGAAAAGACAGATCTAGAGCTAAAAGTCCCTCAGTTTGTCAGGCTCGTGACCTCGCTCCAATTAACTACTTACCCTAGCTAGTCGAGACCACTTCAGCGCAGATACTACTAGCTAGATGTCTACTTGTTCCATGCAACTTTCCTTCCGTATTTATCACATAGATGACAACATTCACTCATAGAAATTATCAGTTGATCAAGTCTCTAATTACCACAAGTGAAAATGTAATTAAATTTACAAACAATTAAATATGGCAGTAAGAATATATTAAGCGCATTTAGGCCTCGAATCTGCCCTTGCCACCCTTGAATCGCCTTTGCTAAGAATTAAAGATTTAGCTACTCATGCTTGAAGGGAAATAAATAATAATTAAAGAGAGCATAACAAGTAAAGAAATAGATTAAGGGAAGAAGACTTGATTACTAAACGTTTGAAGCCCGGCGGCAAAGGAGAAGGATGCTAACAAGAACTAGAGAGATAAACTAGAGAGAAGTCTAAGAAAAATGTAAAATTAATTCTAATCTACCGAGCTTTTTCTTCTATCTATCCTAGAGGTCCTATTTAAGCTAGAAATTATAACCACAAAATATCTTCAGCCTTAGCTAGGGACAAAATGCATTTAAAGAAAACCTATTACAGTGGATCCATGCTCCCTAAAGCATAAAGCTGAAAAGCACAAAGCTGGAAATCAAGGCCTGATTTGCCCAGCTTTGGCAGGTTTGGATTGGGCTCAAGGTCTGGAATGGGCTCAAGGTCTGGAATGGTCAGAAGGTAGGTATTTTGTGATCAGTGCAAAATTCTCAGAACAGTGTCAGAGGGATCACATGGGAGCTTTGGCAAGAGGACACGTGGAAATGTCGTTCTTCGCCCTTCGGGGGCCCGAATGGAGAATCCGATTCGGGACCTTGAACGCTGTTTTGGAGTCGGGACCTCGACTTTGGTCTTGAAGCTCGAATTCGCACAAAATTCTCAAAAATGCATGTTTTTGCATAAACTCCCTTTTTAGGCCTAGATCTGCAATAGTAATGAAAACAAGGGTAAATTAGCAGAATCATGCCTTAAATTGGCGGAATATTGGAGGGAAAATTATGCATAAATACACGCTATCAGTTTGACACTTGTGATTAGGAGAAATCTTAGCGCTCAAGCCAAGACCGAGGAGAGTGTAGAGGAACAACGCGAAAATCTATTTCATACGCGTTGTATGATCGAGAAGAAGAGGTGTTCGTTGATCATAGATAACAGTAGCTGCACAAATTGTGTAAGTACTTTATTAGTGCACAAGCTGGGTTTGCCAACCACTAAGCATCCGAAGCCCTATTCTCTACAATGGATGAACGATGGCAACGGTTTGAAAGTGACAAGCCAAGTATTAGTCTCGTTCTCCATCGGAAAGTATAAGGACGAGATCCTTTGTGATGTCGTGCCTATGCATTCCAGCCATGTCTTACTTGGACGACCGTGGCAATTTGATAGGAATGCCAATCACAAGTGATATGATTCTAGGATCGCATTGAACCCTAGAGTGCGCTAATGGTGAGAAGCGAGCATGGGTTGAGCTATAATATGTGAGGGAACGAGCTAAACAAGCTACCAAGAGATTAGTGAGTGTAGCTAATGCCCACAGGGTGATTAAGAAGAGCAACGCACGAGAAAGGCGTGTGGTTGAGCAAGAAAGGCACAAGCTTAATGCGCAAGAGTCATCTAGGGCTGCGTTAGAGTCCAGAAACAATTTGGTGGTCAACATAAACTCAGAATTCACTTCTGCAAAAAATAAAAGACACCTCAAGATGTTAGGAATATCGTGTCCAAAACTAAGGTCAATCGGACGAGGGAATCAAAGTCGGGCTCGAGTCAAGAAATCAGCGTGCACAGTGCGAACGCAATCCGTCAAGGCAATATTGACCACGAGCCAAAATAAAAACGGTTCGAGCTTTTTGAGTAATTCCAATTTCAATGAGAACCTAAGTCAAGGAGCTAATTCTGGACCAATTGTGAGTGGGAACACACGATCCAATCAAGAGAAAGCTCGGAAGGAATTTTAGTGCGGCAAGGAAAGTCAAGTTCTAATGCGACTAGGAGAAGAAGTTCGACTTGAACAAAGAAAGGAGGCGAACGCCTATGGGATAGCTTGGATGAGCTGGATGGATTATTATTACTATTACTATTATGTAATTTGTTAGAGTTTAATAGATAGAAGTTCTACTCGAACTAGTAGTCATATTTGTATTGTAATTGCTTTAAGCGCCAATTTAAAGGCTTGCTTTGTTATTAATAAAATCAATCAGAGTTTTCAGCATAAACACTTTACCAAAGCCCCGTTCATCTATCTATCTTCTTATTCTCTTGATTCCGGAGCAAGCCGTTCATGTGTAACTTAGTCGTGTGATTCGGCTAGGGCTAGCAAAGCGTGGCGACTTGTGCGATGCAAGGTGTGGGAAGGCCGTGAGCTAGTGTGCATTATTCGTGTGTGTATTTGTGTGGCTCAGGCGTGGATCTGCAGAAACGTGTGGCGAGATTCCTTAGTGCGGCGTTCGAGTGATTCGGCGTGTGAGGTGCACAAGGCCGCATAGCGATTATGTGACTCAATCGTTAGGGTTCGTGTGACTCGGACCTTGGAGCTTGTGTGACTCAAGCTTCAAAATCGTGTGACTCAATTTCTTTTCGGGATTGGACGGACTCAATCTCAGTGGGGAGGATTCGTTGGTGCGACGCTTACGGATTGGACCTCAGGGGCCTAGTCAAGTGCTTGGTATTTATTGAGCGTTTTTAGGCAAGTGTGACTCTTACCTATTAATCTCAACTACAGAAATTCTAGCTAGTAGTAGTATGGGATACTAGTCGGTTCAAAGGAAAAACGTGAAAGGGATTTGTCTAATTCCGCGCACCAAATTGAAGAAAGAACAAGATCGACACTTATACGCATCCAAGCCTAGCAAGGATCGTATCAGTTGGTAGCGGAGCTCAAGGGAGTTCACGATTTGGTAAGAAAATCCCATCTATATTTCATTTTTGATTTAATTTTGTTAAGTCAAAAAAAAAAGAAGAAGAAAGGAAACGAAAACAGAAAAAGAAAGAAGAAGACACAAAAAGAATCGGAGTGTTCTTCGTTTGTTTGCTTTTATTGTGTAGGAGACATGGCGGATCAAGGGAACCAAGAATTGTTACAAGAAACGCTGACCTTATTGCGCAATCTAAATGTGAGATTTGATGAGATGGCGCAATGGAAGGAAGAAATAAGCGCTCGGTTGCGACAACTTGATGAGAGGGTGGCTGGAGTTGTGCAGCAAGACCCAATTGGTCTAAATCCTAGAGGACCTAGAAGAGAAGAAGAGGGCCGAGAAGAAGAAGTTCCTAGGGCTGATCAAGAAAACCCTAATGCCAATAATGAAGGGTGTCGACCTAGGCGTGTGCGTTGGTATGAGATGGTTGAAGAAGAAGAAGAAGAGGAAAGGCAAAATGGAAGGGTCCCTTTTGGAGAACGAATTGATGGAAACCTTGGGAGCATAAAGATGAAAATTCTTCCTTTCCATGGCAAGGACGATCTCGACGTCTATTTAGAGTGGGAAAGGAAAGTTCAAAGTATTTTCCTTTGTCATAATTACACGGAAGAGAAGAAGGTGAAGTTTGCTTCGGTGGAATTTAGTGGTTACGCCGCTCATTGGTGGGACTCACTAAATCAAACAAGGGCACGGGTACGAGCTGGTCCCGTAGCAACTTGGGATAACATGAAGGCACTCATGAGGCAGCGGTTTGTGCCAAGTCACTTTCAACGTGACCTTCATCAAAAGCTTCAAACCCTAACGCAAGGAACAAGGAGCGTAGGTGAATATTTCAACGAGATGGAAATTGCGTTGACAAGAGCGCAAATTGTGGAGGATCAAGAAACGACTATGGCTAGATTCTTAAGCGGACTTAATTCTGAAATAGCCAACAAATTGGAGTTGACGAGTTACAATTCACTAGAACAGATGCTACACTTAGCGTCTAAAATTGAGAAGCAACGCAAGTCCAGAGTTGCGAGTTCTAGTTCTAAAGGGGCACCTTGGAAGAAGTCGAGTTGGACTCGAGATGAGAAGTCAAGTGTGCCAAATCAAAAGAGCCATGAGATGCCAAGTATTCCACAAGGACGAAGAAAGGAGAGTTCCTCTAACTCTAATTCTACAAAGGTGGTAAAGACATATTGTGCTTTAAGTGCACCGACCGTGGGTATTATGCGAATGCTTGTCCTAATAAGTGAGTGATGGTAATTCAAGAGGGAAGTGTGATAAGCGAAGAGGATTGTAGAAAGAGGAATAAACCCAAAGGGTTAGAAAATAGTGATTCGGATGAGGAGCTTGATACCGAAGAAGTTATCAATGGTTTGACTCTAATGATTAGGAGAAGTTTGATGGCGCAACCAAAACAAGTGTTGAGGGGGATGAGTCAAAGAACCATTATTTTTCACACTCGATGTTTGATTAAGGAAGAAGAATATTCGGTGGTGGTAGAGAATGGAAGCGTGACTAATTGCGCTAGTGATTTGCTGGTGGCAAAGCTAGGGCTGTCATTGATCGAAAGAGAGAATACTTGCAAGGTGCAATGGATGACGAGTGACATTGAGGTGGAGGTAACGCATCGAGTTCTAGTCTCGTTTTCCATTGGAGGATTCGGATGTGAGGTGTATTGCGATATGGTCCCAAAGACGGAATGTCATATTGATAAGGCCCAAGCACCTTGAGAGGCTTGGCCTTCACTTGCGCGCTCGGATCTAGTCTTCGGGATCGGTTGGCTTTGGCTTTGAGCTCGAAGGAACGTTTGGTGGATGGATCGGGAAACTTTGTATGGAATGAGCAGCGGAAGATTTGGTGGAAAGGGATGGTGTTTAACGGAAAAAAACGAGTTGATTATATATATGCAACAGATCAAGGTTTACAAGGACACACCTTGATCGGATCTCAACTAGGACTGGAGCTTCCCTAAGGAAAACTAGAATGTCCGGCCACCTTGAAGGAGGTAGACGGCTATGGATCTAAGATCTTCCTAGAGCTAATCTAAGGATGGCTTAAGGCTCAAGATGAAAATCTCAAAATCAAAAGCAAGGCTAAAATGAAGACAAATCCTTCATTTTATAGCTAAGATATTTACAAGGGAAATTCCCTAAGCGCCCTTGGACAAAGGGGTCATTCTTCCCATGTGACTCGGGCCCACTTCGCTGTGTGACAAGGTGTGGGCGAAAGGCAATGACGTGGCCCATTCGTGGCCTTAGCTTTGAGCATGGCCGAGGGGTCATGACGTGGCTCATTTGGGACCTTGGCTGATACGATCCTTGCTAGGCTTGGATCGATGCTCCTATTGCGATCGTTGTTCAAGGATGGACTTCGTGCGGAAATACTTTAAACTGAACCCAAACGTGCGCTGACCCTGCTAAGTCGCGATGCCTAGCCAACCCAGCTACGCGAATGAGGATCTTGATCGAACTCCTAACCCTCTAACCAGTAATTGGTTAGCAACCTAGGCAATTGAACAATGGGGGTGAACTTTCGATTTACTTGAGTGGTTCTTCGAGCGTTCGGACTCAAAGGATTCAAGGTTCTTGCGAGACTTAAATTTAATTCAGTGTTGGCAAAAAAAAGTCTAATTTTATTAAGCCAACCGGCTGCCTTAAATAGGCGCAAGAAATACAAATCCTACGAGAACTAGAACTTCTATCTATACAAGAATTCGACTTGAACAAAAGCTGAAATAATTAATTAAATTAATTATAATACTAGTACTAAGCGTATTAGTAGACCCAAGCAATCCTACACACGGTAGAATTGCGCAATGCGCATCCTTCCTCGAGTTGAAGTCCTTGGTGCGCTAGGACTTGCGTATGCGTTGACCCGCTCAGCCATTCTCCCAAACGCATTGGACGTTTGACTTGAAACTCCAGTAGCCTCTTCTAGACCCTTGAAGTTATCTTGTAACTCGGCTGGAGCTCGGCAAATATTTCCCAAGTCTGACTTGGCTCGGGCGTCCGTTCCGTGGGCGCTAGCGTGAGCATTGGGTGCGACCAGAAGCGTCACTAAGCGCGGCGTGTGCTCGCGCAGTACGGACTCCTCCAGTGTAGCCTCACGCTGAATCTCGTTATGTAGGAACAAAGAAAGCTGGCTGGACAGGCGCTTGCTGTGTTAGCTCGTCATCGGGCCAAGGGGCGGCAAGGGCACGCGTGAAGGTGCGACGTGCGTGCGATGCGTACTAGGGTTCGCATCAGTCCCTCCCACTTCGAGAGGATTCGTCCTCGAATCCGTGTCTTCCTCATCATCTTCCACCCAATCACACAAACTTAAGTCAGAGATGTTGAAGATAGTACTTGCGGATCCATAGTCGCTAGGAAGGTCGAGGACATAGGCATTATTATTGATTTTCTCCATGATAAAAAATGGGCCATCTCCTCTTGCGGAAATTTTGTGACGTCTCAAGGCTGGAAATCTTTCCTTCCTTAAATGTAGCCAAACCCAGTCGCCTACTTTGAAGGATGCGGTCGCTCTTCCTTTATTTTTCTTGCGGGCCAAGCGTTCATTCATCTTCTCTATATTTTTCTTGGTCTGCTCATGAATCTTTTTCACCGCTGCTGCCTTTGCGTCTCCATTTAAATTCACGGCATCTTGCAAAGGTAAAGGCGCTAAGTCCAGCGGTGTCAAAGGATTGAAGCCGTAGACTATCTCGAAAGGTGAAAAACCAGTGCTAGAATGCGTGGCTCGATTGTAGGCAAATTCCATAAAAGGGTAGTTGATCATCCCACTTGGTCACATGTTTGCCTACCAATGCTCTCAATAAGGACCCGACTGTTTGATTTACTACTTCTGTTTGTCCATCGGTTTGAGGATGGCAAGAAGTAGAAAAGAGTAACTTAGTCCCCAAACGTCGCCATAATACTCGCCAAAAATGGCCAAGAAATTTCCTGTCTCGGTCACTTACAATGCTTGCAGGCATCCCATGTAAGCGCACGATTTCCTTGAAAAATAAGTTAGCGATGTAGCTGGCGTCGTTGCTAGTGGTGCACGGAATGAAGTATGCCATCTTCGAAAATCTATCCACGACAGCGAAGATGCAATCTTTCCTTTTCCATGATTTCGGCAACCCAACCATAAAGTCCATGGAGATATATGTCCAAGGGTGCGAAGGAATGGGTAGAGGCATGTACTCACCATGGCTTGCAACCTTCGATTTGGCCTTGCGACATGTAATACACCGAGACACAATGCGTATCACGTCCCTTTTCATATGTGGCCAATAAAAATGCCCCTTTAATATCTCAAGGGTCTTCGTAACTCTAAAGTGTCCCATAAGTCCACCACTGTGCGACTCTAAGACCAATAATTCTCGCATAGAACAATGCGGAATGCACAACCTCTTGTGCTTAAACAGATACCCTTCATGCTGAAAATACTTAGACCCATGTGTCGTCATGCATGTAGAGTAGATCTCTCCAAAATTAGAATCAAGAGGGTAGAGAGAAATTATGTGCACAAACCCTAAAAGTTTCGCACTAAGAGAAGAGATGAGGGCATACCGTCTAGACAATGCGTCTGCTACGATATTCTCCCTTCCCTGCTTATATTGGATGTGGTACGGGAATGCTTCTATGAATTCCATCCATGTTGCGTGCCTTTTGTTCAATTTCCCTTGTCCCTTCAGATATTTCAAGCTAAGGTGATCGGTGTGCACTAGGAACTCTCGCGGCATAAGATAGTGTTGCCAAACCTCTAAGGCGCGCACGAGCGTATACAGTTCCTTGTCATAAGTGGGATACCGAAGCTGTGCATCTTTTAATTTCTCACTAAAGAACGCAATCGGCCTCTTCTCTTGCATCAGAACCGCTCCAATACCGATGGCACTTGCATCGCATTTCACTTCGAAAGCCTTCTCGAAATTAGGCAATGCTAAAACTGGCGCGGTGCATAGTCTCTCTTTAAGCGTTTGAAACGTTTGTTCCTGCGGCTGCTCCCATGTGAAGGGCACTCCCTTCTTGGTCAATTCGTTCAAAGGTGCTGCTACAGTGCTGAAATCCTTGACAAAGCGTCTATAAAAGCCCGCTAAGCCATGGAACGAACGTATATCACTCACGTTCCTTGGCGTAGGCCACTCCTTAATGGCTTTGATCTTTTCTTCGTCGACCTTGAGGCCTTCCACACTTACAATAAACCCTAGAAATCTGACTTGCTTAAGTGCGAATGAGCACTTACTCGCCTTAGCATATAACTGCTGCTCGTGTAGGGTTAAGAACACTTGGCGTAGGTGCGCGCCATGTTCTTCAAGTGACTTGCTATAAACGAGGATGTCGTCAAAGTACACCACTACGAACTTGCCAATGAACCACCGTAGCACATGGTTCATAAGCCTCATGAATGTGCTTGGTGCGTTTGTCAAGCCGAAAGGCATGACCATCCACTCGTAAAGACCGTGCTTGGTCTTTAATGCCGTCTTCCATTCATCCCCTTCCTTCATTCGGATTTGATGGTAGCCGCTCATAAGATCTATCTTCGAGAAGATTTGGCTGCGACTCAATTTGTCTAACATGTCATCTAGCCTCGGAATGGGATGTCGATACTTGATTGTGATCTTGTTCACGACCCTACAGTCCACACACATTCGCCATGTACCATCCTTTTTACGCACAAGGATAACAGGTATGGCGCAAGGGGAAAGACTTTCTCGCACATACCCACGGCTCAATAAGTCATCCACTTACCGCTGTAACTCTTTTGTTTCTTCGAGATTACTTCTATAAGCTGGCCAATTCAGAATTATGGAGCCTCGAATAAAATCTATTTGGTGCTCGATCCCTCGGATTGGAGGCAAACCCGCGGGCATCTCGTCGGGTAATACATCGGCAAATTCTTCCAATAACTCGAAAATAATAGGTGGGGTGGAATTTGTAGATGAAGAAGAAGAGAGACAGTAGGGCTTGAAGCGAAGTAGAATCAAAGGCTTACTTGGTTCGCAATTAGAATTGCGCATGGTAAGTGCTCGCCGAAGATCCTTCCCTTTGCCATAGAGACTTGTCTTCTTTCCGCCAATCTTCACTTCGCTTGGGCTAATCTTGTCTTCTTCTTCGCTTTCCTTGAGCTTTTTAGCAATTTCCCACTCGGCATGGGCTTTTTCGAGCCATTGTTCATCTTCGAACACTTGTGCTGGAGTCAAAGGCGCAAGTGAGTATTTCTTGCCGTCTTTGACTAGCTTGTACTTGTTGGTTCAGCCATCATGTACGGCTGATCTATCAAACTGCCATGGTCATCCCAACAGAATATGACTCGCATGCATAGTCACTACGTCGCAAAGGATCTCATCCTTGTACCTCCCAATTGCGAATGAGACGAGTGCTTGCTGGCTCACTTTAATGGCGCTGCCATTATTCATCCACTATAGCGAATATGGCTTTGGGTGGCGTATGGTAGTCAGTCCCAACTTCTGAACTAACATTGTGCTCACACAATTAGTGCAACTTCCGTTGTCTATGATAATGGAGCACCCGGTTTTGTTGACAACGCAACGGGTGTGAAACAAATTTTCCCGCTGCTCGTCTCCATGCGCCTCCTCTTTGACTTGCGCGTTAAGACTGCGCCTCATCACTAAGGACAATGAGTTGATCACAACTTTATCCGAGTCACTGTCCTCGTTAGTGCCTTCATCGTCCCTTTCAATCTCTTGCTCATCATCAGATGCTAGCTCACCATCTTCGCGTATTAAAAGAAAATGCTTGTTAGGGCAATCGGATTACCTGTGTCCCCGTCCCGAGCACTTGAAGCATACTATATCTTTAGTAGAGGGCCTGTTCGGAGCTGTGTTGGCACTGCTGTTGTGTGGCTTAAAAGTATTGGTGCCACTGCTGGGACCCTTGTAATCATACGACAAGACTTTAGGCGGTGCACGGACCCCTTTGTCTTCCTTGCTCTATTGCGACTTCTTCCAACTTTGTGCCCTAGTCGCAGCTGAACCCGAATTAGAGTAGGTGACTCTAGCCTTGGTCTGCCTCTCTATCTTGATTTCCATGTGGAGCATCTCTTCTAAATATCGATAGTACACCAGCTCCAATTTGTTGGAAATATCACGGTTTTGGCCATTAAAGAAACGCGCCATTGTAGCCTCTTCCTCTTCTTCAATCTGTGCTATTGCTAGCGCAATCTTTAGCTCATTGAAGTACTCGCTTACTGACCGAGTTCCTTGGGACATAGCTTGCAATCGCTGATAAAGGTCCCGCTGAAAATACGTTGGGATGAAGCGCCTCCTCATCTCTCGCTTCATCTCTTCCCATGTCCGAACGGGTGGAGCATTTTCTCGACACTTGAGCTTGTGAAGCTGTTCCCACCAATGTATGGCATAGCCATTGAATTCAACGACTACTAAGCGTATCTTCTTTTCTTCAGAATAATTGTGGAGTAAAAAGATCGATTCAATCTTCTGCTCCCAAATAAAGTATGCATCGGGGTCGTCCTTGCCATCAAACGGTGGAATTTTGAGCTTGATGCTATTCAGATTGGCATCAACTCGATCTTCTCCTCTAGGCCGCCGCTCATTAGCTCGGTTGCGCCTAAAGAACTCAGGTTCCTCTTCGTCATACGCATCATTCCAATGCATACGGGGCGCTAGGTGCCACTGCTCGTCATAGTCGGGCTCGCGCTCTATTCACCTATGCGCTCGATGCGCTGGGCCTGCGTGGGCATGCACCGTTGTTCCTCATTATTCCCAAGCAACACAAAACAACGGTCTTCATTCCCCTCGCCAGCAAAACCTTCGGGTAAATCAGTAAACAGACCCGACTTGTCTTTCTTTGGTCCCATGTCATAGAGGTGAGCTGCGCGTTGTGGGTTTAGGACTTGGGTCATGTGGGGTGTGGCTGTCGCCTTCTTCTTCTCATCCGATGGTTCCTCCGACTTAGGGCTGTTGCATGCTTCCATCTTGTCCAGTCGGGCTAAGAGTTGGAGAAGGAGATCTTGGGTAGTCATGTCGTTCTCTTTAGCCTTGCCTTCGGTTTCCTTGATACTTTTGTTTCCTGAATCTTGAGACATTCTTTCTTTTTCTTTTTGATTTTTTTTTTGTTTTTTGTTTTTTGTTTTTTGTTTTTTGTTTTTTGACTCTATATAAAACGAAAATACAACTAGATGGATGAAGGGTGATTTAGCTCCGGACTAGAGTAAATCGACTCAAGAATATATCGAAATAAAAGAAAGCAATTAAAATTACCAAGCTTGAACAACCTTCGCTCCGCTACCAACTGATACGATCCTTCCTAGGCTTGGATGATGCTCCTGTTGCGATCGTTGTTCAAGGATGGACTTCGTGCGGAAATACTTTAAATTGAACCCAAACGTGCGTTGACCCTGCTAAGTTGCAATGCCTAGCCAACCCAGCTACGCGTATGAGGATCTTGATCAAACTCTTAACCCTCTAACTAGCAATTGGTTAGCAACCTAGGCAATCGAACAATGGGGGTGAACATTCGATTTACTTGAGTGGTTCTTCGAGCGTTCGGACCCAAAGGATTCAAGGTTCTTGCGAGACTTAAATTTAACTCAGTGTTGGCCAAAAAAAGTCTGATTTTATTAAGCCAAGCGGCTGCCTTAAATAGGCGCAAGAAATACAAATCCTACGAGAACGAGAACTTCTATCTATACAAGAATTCGACTTGAACAAAAGCTGAAATAATTAATTAAATTAATTATAATACTAGTACTAAGCGTATTAGTAGACCCAAGCAATCCTATGCATGGTAGAATTGCGCAATGCGCGTCCTTCCTCAAGTCGAAGTCCTTGGTGCGCTAGGACTTGCGCATGCGTTGACCCGCTCGGCCATTCTCCCAAACGCGTCGGGCGTTTGAATTGAAACTCCAGTAGACTCTTCTAGACCCTTGAAGCTATCTTGTAACTCGGCTGGAGCTCAGTAAATATTTCCCAAGTCTGACTTGGCTTGGGCATCCGTTCCGTGGGCGCTAGCGTGTGCGCTGGGTGCGACTAGCAGCGTCACTAAGCGCAGCGTGTGCTCGCGCAGTAAAGACTCCTCCAGCGTAGCCTCGTGCTAAATCTCATCATGTAGCAACAAAGAAAGCTGGCTGGACAGGCGCTTGCTGTGTTGGCGCGTCATCGGGCCAAGGGGCGGCAAGGGCACGCGTGAAGGTGCGACGTGCGTGCGATGCGTACTAGGGTTCACATCATTGGCCTTGCACTCGGCCGTGGCCTTGATGATGGGTTGGGCCGTGGCTTTACTGGCGGGCTTGGCTTCGGGGCGTGTCTTTGGTGAAGCCTTGATGCCGGGCTCGACCGTGGCCTTGGTGCTAGGCGCGATTGAGGCCTTGGCGTTGGGCTCGGCCACGACCTTGAAGTTACGCGTGCGCGCGGCCTTAGCGCAGAGCTCAGGCGTGGCCTTGCCGATGTGCGCGGGTGAGGACTTAGCATGGGGCTCGGACTCGGGCCTGTGGCTGCGAGTCGAGTCATTGGCGTAGAGGCAAACGCTCCATTGTGCTGCGACCTTCGTGTTGTGATCCTCCGCTCGTAGGGCCTTGATGAGCAATGTGGCTATGTCTTGGGCTTTGGTGGTGGCCCTTGTGGTGCGGCCTCATGGGCTTTGGGCCTTGTCAACTGGGCTCGCATCATCCCCTCCCCCTTCGCAAAGATTCATCCGCGAATCTAAGTCGTTGTTCCCCACAAGTTCCTCGTCTAAGTCATCTGCAAAGAAAGGAGAGAGATCAGTGACATTGAAGGAGTGGTTTGTGTTGCCATAAGAAGGAGGAATGTCGAGAACATAAGCATTATCACTAATTTTCTCAAGGATAAGAAAGGGGCCTTCTCCCCGTGGGCTAAGCTTGTGAGCCTGCAACTCCTTGGTCATATGGACCCAAACCAGATCACCCACATCAAAGGTGCGGGTGCGGCACCCCGCATCGCGTTTCTCGATGAGCTTGGCGTTGATGGCCTCAATGCGGCCCTTGGCCGTGGCATGCATGTTGCTCACCATTTGCGCCTTGGCTGCCCCATCTAAACTAGCACAAGCAGTCAAAGGAATAGTAGCAAGTCCATGGGGGTAAGTGGATTGAACCCATAGACAAGCTCAAATGGTGAAAAATGAGTGGTGGAGTGCATTGTGCGATTGTAAGCAAATTCGATAAAAGGAATGCACTCTTCCCATGACTTGGGGTTTTGATTAATCATGATGCGCAAAAGCGTGCCGAGCGTCCTATTGACTACCTTGGTTTGCCCATCCGTTTGAGGGTGGTATGAGGTGGATAAAAGAAGCTTGGTCCCTAATTTGGCCCACAAAACACGCCAAAAATGTGCAAGGAATTTAGTGTCCCTATCGCTCACTATTGTCCTAGGCATTCCATGAAGTCTTACAATTTCCCTAAAGAACATAGTAGCAACATGCGAGGCATCATTTGTAGATTGACATGGAATAAAGTGAGCCATTTTCGAGAACCTATCAACCACAACAAATAAGGCATCCTTGCCGTGCTTAGTGCGCGGGAGTCCTAGCACAAAATCCATAGAAATATCATGCCAAGGGTGAGAAGCTACGGGAAGTGGCATGTAACGCCCATGGTTTATGCTTCGGGTTTTAGCTAGTTTACATGCAAGACAAGATCCAACAATGCGTGACACTAGCTTTTTTATTTTAGGCCAATAAAAATGCTCCTTAAGCGTGCTTAGGGTTTTCTCTATCCCAAAATGCCCTTTCAAACCCCCCCTCCCCCGTGTGCTTCTCTAACCAACAAATCACGTGAACTACATACGCGTATGCACAATTTTCCTTTACGGAATAAGAAATCATCATGTATGGCATAGTGGTCAAAAGCCCCATGGGCACAGGCAAGAAATGCATCTTTGAAGTCCATGTCATTTGCATACAAGGAAGTGAGGTGCATAAACCCTAGCATACGTGAATGTAGAGAAGTGAGAAGCGCATACCGTCAGGACAAAGCATCGGCTACCACATTGTCCTTACCCTTGAGGTACTTGATGTGATACGGAAACCTTTCGATGAATTCGAGCCACGCATCGTGCCTCTTGTTGAGCTTGCCTTGCCCCTTGAGGTACTTAAGGCTCAAGTGATCCGTATGTACCACAAACTCCCTCGGAGTCAAGTAATGCTCCCACACTTCCAAAGCCCTCACCAACGCGTAAAGCTCCTTATCGTAGGTACAATAGTTGAGCTGCGCGGCTTTCAACTTCTCGCTGAAAAATGCTACGGGCCGCTTGTCTTGAATCAACACCGCGCCTATCCCTATGCCGCTTGCGTCGCATTCTACCTCAAAGGTCCTCTCGAAATTGGGCAAAATGAGCACCGGACTCGAGGTGAGTCTTTCTTTGAGCATGGCAAAGGCATCCTCTTGCTCCTTGCCCCAAACAAATGGCACGTCCTTCTTGGTCAGCTCATTCAAAGGTGCGGCAATGGTGGAGAAGTCTTTTACAAACCGGCGATAGAATCCGGCTAGCCGGTGAAAAGACCTCACTTCCCCCACGGTGGTGGGTGTTGGCCACTCGGCTATCGCTTTCACCTTGTCTTGGTCCACTTTAAGCCCTTCGGCACCTACAATGAAACCCAAAAAGTAGACCTCCTCCAAACAAAATTCGCACTTGGCAAGCTTAGCATACAATTTATAAGCACGAAGGGTTAGAAATATTTGGTGCAAGTGGCCCAAATGGGCTTGTGGAGAGGTGCTATATACCAAAATATCATCAAAGTAGACTACCACAAAGTGACCAATAAATGGTCTCAAGACATGATTCATGAGGCGCATGAAGCTACTACGTGCATTGGTTAAGCCAAAAGGCATGACAAGCCACTCATACAAACCAAATTTCATTTTAAAAGCGTTTTTCCATTGATCCCCTTCATGCATTTTAATTTGGTGGTATCCGCTTACTAAATCAATTTTGGAAAATATTTTGGCATTGCACAATTCATCTAGCATGTCATCTAGCCTAGGAATGGGGAGCGAGTACTTGATGGTTACCTTGTTAATGGTGCGGCAGTCCATGCACATTCACCATGAGCCATCCTTTTTGGGGACTAAGATAACTGGCACCGAGCACGGAGATAGGCTCTCTCGGATGAAGCCTTTGGCTAGTAGCCCCTCAACTTGCGTTTGGAGCTCTTGCGTCTCCTTGGGGTTACACCGATAGGCTGGCCGGTTCGGCAAGGTGGATCCGGGCGTGAAGTCTATCTTATGTTCAATACCCCTGGTTGGAGGTAAGCCTTCGGGGATTTCATCCGGAAATACGTCTCCAAATTCCTGCAAAAGAGGGGACATCAAGCTAGGCAAAGGGGGGTTAGCGTTAGTGGTATTCAAGGCCAAAAACTTAAACCGAATCAAGATGCAAGGTTTGCGCATAATGAGCGCATGCCTAATGTCTCTCCCCTTAGCCATTAAACTCTCTTTTCTCTCCACTCTTGCCTCTCTAAAGGCCTCACGAGCTTGCTCATTTTTTT
Organism: Viola odorata; assembly: GCA_963691705.1. Lineage (NCBI taxonomy): Eukaryota > Viridiplantae > Streptophyta > Magnoliopsida > Malpighiales > Violaceae > Viola > Viola odorata. The sequence continues at coordinate 17,209,251 of OY829546.1, read as the reverse complement.
CAAGCTTTGTTTTTCCTCTCTCGGCTATCTTTTTCTCTCGGCTTTCCTTTCCTTCCTCTCTTAGCACATGCTCTCTGTTTTCATAGCTGCTATTTTCCCCATATTTCCCGCTCCCTTTCTTATCTCCACTCCAATCACTCTCTCTTTTTCCAAGTGAAATGAAAATTTCAAAAGTAGCGCATGCCTTCTCCAATTTAATTTGGTCCTCATACACTTGGCTTGGGGACAAGGGTGGTGATAACTATTGACATACCCCCAGGGCATTTTAGTCCTGGCAGGGGTACCCTCATCTTCAGCTACTGTAGGGCCTGCCTGGCCTCCTACTAGTCCTGCTACCGGGGGGTGGTCGACGTCAGCGGGGGGTGGGGGTGGGGGGGGCATCTAGCACGATATGGCGCCTATTCTCACCCCCGGTAAGCACATAAGCGGCATCAAGCACACAAGCGGTATCTACTCGGCGTTACCCCATGGCACCCAAGCGGCACCTATTAGAGATGACACCTCTCTATTAGATCTCCTATAAATACCCCCCCTAGGTAGAAAGGGGGGGGGGACTCTCTCTCTACTCCCTCTCCACTCTCTCTCTACTCTCTCACTACGACTACTGACTTGATCGTCGGAGTATCTGCGCTGGGGACCCCCTCCGGCGCCTTGTAGGTGTACCAGCAGCGAGGACCACCCCCTCAGAGGAGAATATCTCCAGGATCCTTCCTACCCCGGGTACAATCCCTCATATTATTATCAAAATGGTGCTTTTATTGAGAGCATTTAGATCTTCAAGTGAGTTCCTTGAGATCTAAAGGCTCTCCTTTCCGTATGCATATTTATCTCCGTTATTTCTGCTGGTTTTTCTGGTTATGGATTTACATATGATTCAAGTTCTTTGCGGATCCCATGAGATGAATTTATATGATTAATTATTATTGTGGTACACCAAAGGAGACCAGATCTGGAAAAGAAAAACAAAGAGGAAGAAAAATAGTGGTATTATTATTATTGTGTGCTAAGAAAATCGGATTGGGAAAAGAAAGAAAAGAGAGAGAGAAGCTGTGATTATCTTTGTTGTAAGATCAGATCTGGAAAAGTAAGAGAAAGAGAGAGAGGGGTTTGACTTTTGCGTGTGTTATTATTGAGTGTGTCAGAGGAAAATGATACTTGAGTTTCTGGGAAAACGACGAAGTTGTCGCTTGTGTGCTAGGGAGTGACGTCAGGCGAGGTGACGTCATATGGAGTGACGTCATGCGCGACCTTGGATGGGGTGTCGCCCTATCGGGTGTCGCACTTCGTTATCAGAAGTCCGCTTCGTTATCGGATGTCTGCTTCGTTATCAGATGTCTGCTTCATTATCGAATGTCCGCTTCGTTATCAGAAGTCCCCTTCATTATCAGAAGTCCGCTTCATTATCGGATGTCTGCTTCGTTATCAGAAGTCCGCTTTGTTGTCGGATGTTCGCTTCGTTATCAGAAGTCCGCTTCGTTGTCGGATGTCCGCTTCGTTATCAGAAGTCCACTTCATTATCAAGCGTCCACTTTGTTATCAGATATCGCCCCTACCATTGTTGCCCTTGCCATGTCATCAAAAGTCTCAGGATTTTCAGCGTTAGCGCCCAGAAAGTGCACTGCTGGCCAATCATATCAGGTTTCGTGGGGAAAATCATATCTTTTCCATACGTGCTCGGAATTCTGCGTGTGATAGCTCGATTCGAAGACAATTCAACGGGATACAATTCTTGTCAAGCCACCTCAGTGAGATATTGACGTCAACTGGGCGTTATTGTGATTCGAAATCTGGGTTTAAGATTCGTGATTCCAGCTATATCAGGTTTCACGGAAAAATCGTATCTTCTTCGTGCGTGCCCAGAATTCTGTGTGTGATAGCTAGATTTGAAGGCAGTTCAAAGGGCTATAATTCTCATGAAGACATCTGAGCGAGATATCGAAGTGTACCAGGCGCGATTGAGTCTCAAAGTTACGCCACTAATTTACCTTTCCCCTATGGCGACGGTGGGTGAAATAAATGATGATTCAGAATATTATCTAGCGGGTGAATATCTACCCTAGATGAAGGTTGATATGATTTATCGGGTGAATATCTACCCCGTTTGAAAAGTCCTCATAATGTAATGAGGCCATTCTCTCATCATCAAAAAGGTCTCCAACGACATGTCACTCTCCTTCGTAAATGCAAGGAAGCGAACGGGAATTAAACAACGGCCGAGCTCCTTGTTTATTCCCCTAAGGTATCGCTATCACCTTTAAGATTATCATTTTCCCCTTACCTCTATTTTTAACATTCTTAGAGGTAGCTAACCGAAGTTAACATTCTTTGCTAGTTTATTTGTAGAGCTAACAATGCAGGTACTCAAGTGGAGTATAGATTGAAATCTTGGGTAATGTGAAAGCGTGCAATATTGCAGGTAGCTACGAAATAAAACCACACAATTTGTAGGTGGCCTATAGTGTAAACCCGCGTCAATATTGCAGGTAGCTCCGAGCAGCGTAAAACCGCGTCAATATTGCAGGTATCTATGGCGTAAAACCGCACAAATTGTAGGTAATTTATGGCGTAAAACCTCATCAATATTGTAGGCGGTTCACAGCAAGGCCGGATCCAACGAGCTTGGACGGGAAAAGCGACATCAACCACACCCCGATATGTGCAGGAAAGTTGATGAAATATCAAAATAGTGAAGAGGCTGATCCCTCCATGTGAGCGATGTCTCTATGTGATTTGTGTTGCGTCCATGTGAGCGATGTCTCCATGTGATTTGTGATGCCTCCATGTGAGCGAGGGCCTCCATGCGAGCGATGTCTCCATGTGATTTGTGATGCCTCCATGTGAGCGAGTGCCTCCATGTGAGTGACGCCTCTATGTGATTTGTGGTGCGTCCATGTGAGTGATGCCTCTATGTGACTTGTGGTGCGTCCATGTGAGTGATGCCTCTATGTGATTTGTGGTGCGTCCATGTGAGCGATGCCTCCATGTGATTTGTGGTGCCTCCATGTGAGCGATGTCTCTATGTGATTTGTGATGCCTCCATGTGAGCGAGTGTCTCCATGTGAGCGGCGCCTCTATGTGATTTGTGGTGCGTCCATGGGAGCGATGCCTCTATGTGATTTGTGGTGCGTCCATGTGAGCGATGCCTCCATGTGATTTGTGATGCCTCCATGTGAGCGAGTGCGTCCATGTGAGCGATGTCTCTATGTGATTTGTGGTGCGTCCATGTGAGCGGCGCCTCTATGTGATTTGTGATGCGTCCATGTGAGTGAGTGCCTCTATGTGAGTGCTGTCTCTATGTGATTTGTGATGCCTCCATGTGAGCGACGCCTCTATGTGATTTGTGATGCATCCATGAGAGGGATGCCTCTATGTGATTTGTCGTGCGTCCATATGAGCGATGCCTCCATGTGATTTGTGATGCCTCCATGTGAGCGAGTGCGTCCATGTGAGCGATGTGATTTGTGATGCCTCCATGTGAGCGAGTGCGTCCATGTGAGCGATGTCTCTATGTGATTTGTGATGCGTCCATGTGAACGATGCCTCTATGTGATTTGTTGTGCGTCCATGTGAGCGATGTCTCCATGTGATTTGTGATGCCTCTATGTGAGCGAGTGCTTCCATGTGAGCGATGTCTCTATGTGATTTGTGATGCCTCCATGTGAGCGTTGCCTCTGTGTGATTTGTGGTGCGTCCAAGTGAGCGGCGCCTCTATGTGATTTGTGGTGCGTCCATGTGAGTGATACCTCTATGTGATTTGTGGTGCGTCCATGTGAGCGATGTCTCCATGTGATTTGTGATGCCTCTATGTGAGCGAGTGCCTCCATGAGAGCGATGGCTCTATGTGATTTGTGATGCCTCCATGTGAGCGAATGCCTCCATGTGAGCAGCCCCTCTATGTGATTTGTGGTGCGTCCATGTGAGCGACGCCTCTATGTGATTTGTGATGCCTCTATGTGAGTGATGCCTCTATGTGATTTGTGGTGCGTCCATGTGAGTGATGCCTCTATGTGATTTGTGGTGCGTCCATGTGAGCGATGTCTCCATGTGATTTGTGATGCCTCCATGTGAGCGAGTGCCTCCATGTGAGCGATGTCTCTATGTGATTTGTGATGCGTCTATGTGAACGATGCCTCTATGTGATTTGTGGTGCGTCCATGTGAGCGATGTCTCCATGTGATTTGTGATGCCTCTATGTGAGCGAGTGCCTCCATGTGAGCGATGTCTCTATGTGATTTGTGATGCCTCCATGTGAGCGTTGCCTCTACGTGATTTGTGGTGCGTCCAAGTGAGCGGCGCCTCTATGTGATTTGTGGTGCGTCCATGTGAGCGATGTCTCCATGTGATTTGTGGTGCGTCCATGTGAGCGATGTCTCCATGTGATTTGTGATGCCTCCATGAGAGCGATGCCTCTATGTGATTCGTGATGCCTCCATGTGAGCGAATGCCTCCATGTGAGCGACCCCTCTATGTGATTTGTGGTGCGTCCATGTGAGCGACGCCTCTATGTGATTTGTGATGCCTCTATGTGAGTGATGCCTCTATGTGATTTGTGGTGCGTCCATGTGAGTGATGCCTCTATGTGATTTGTGGTGCGTCCATGTGAGTGATGCCTCTATGTGATTTGTGGTGCGTCCATGTGAGCGATGTCTCCATGTGATTTCTGATGCCTCCATGTGAGCGAGTGCCTCCATGTGAGCGATGTCTCTATGTGATTTGTGATGCCTCCATATGAGCGAGTGCCTCCATGTGAGCGGCGCCTCTATGTGATTTGTGGCGCGTCCATGTGAGCGGCGCCTCTATGTGATTTGTGGTGCGTCAATGTGAGCGATGCCTCCATGTGATTCGTGATGCCTCCATGTGAGCGGCGCCTCTATGTGATTTGTGATGCGTCCATGTGAGCGATGCCTCTATGTGATTTGTGGTTTGTCCATGTGAGCGATGCCTCCATGTGATTTGTGATGCCTTCATGTGAGCGAGTGCCTCCATGTGAGCGATGTCTCTATGTGATTTGTGATGCCTCCATGTGAGCGAGTGCCTCCATGTGAGCGGCGTCTCTATGTGATTTGTGGTGCGTCCATATGAGCGGCGCGCCTCTATGTGATTTGCGGTGCCTCCATGTGAGCGGTGCCTCTATGAGATTTGTGGTGCGTCCATGTGAGCGATGTCTCCATGTGATTTATAGTGCCTCCATGTGAGCGGTGCCTCTATGTGATTTGTGGTGCGTCCATGTGAGCGGCGCCTCTATGTGATTTGTGGTGCGTCCATGTGAGCGGCGCCACTATGTGATTTGTGGTGCCTCCATGTGAGCGGCGCCTCTATGTGATTTGTGGTGCCTCCATGTGAGCGGTGCCTCTATGTGATTTGTGGTGCGTCCATGTGAGTGGCGCCTCTATGTGATTTGTGATGCGTCCATGTGAGCGGTGGCTCTATGTGATTTGTGGTGCGTCCATGTGAGCGGCGCCTCTATGTGATTTGTGGTGCCTCCATGTGAGCGGTGCCTCTATGAGATTTGTGGTGCATCCATGTGAGCGATGTCTCCATGTGATTTGTAGTGCCTCCATGTGAGCGGTGCCTCTATGTGATTTGTGGTGCGTCCATGTGAGCAATGTCTCTATGTCATCAGCGGCCTCCTTGTCAGGTGCCGCCATGTTATCAGGTGCCTCCTTGTCAGCAGCTGCCTCCATGTCATTGGTATTGCATACCAGGACCGTTTTCGGTTGGGCTGGGGGCACATAGTTATTGTCGATTTTGTTAACAGTGTTTGGTTGGGCTCTGAGTATTGAGGTCTGTCCTCTCGTCACCTCTGGTCCATCACCGCCATATTCTCTCTCTGTATGAAGAACGAATCTTCATTTTCTACTTTGGTTGCGGCTATGTTTTGGCGTTTTCTCGCAAGCCAACCAGATTAGCGAAGCAACAATCCGCAAAAATGACAACCTAACAGCTTCTGGCAAGCTAGCAGCATCTCCAACTCATTCCTTGGACACTCGACGCTGTCCATGCCGCCCCTAGCCTGACGGCAAGCCCTGGGATGGTCGACCTCAGTGGGGAGGCTCTCAAGCGGCATCTACCTCTACAATCGGTGTTATCCCATCCCAGGTCATGCCGGACGCCACTCGAAATGACCTTAGCGTTATCTGCCAGAGATAGCGCCTATAGAGCTTTAGTAAGAATCTGCGGCGTGGGCATCAAAGGATGCAAAGGAATTCGGGAATCTTTACAAGCCTGCCGTGACGCAGAAGAGATAGCACTCATCCAGATACCGAGAATAGAGCCCTTGGTAAACACTCGGGCTCATTTTCGGTTGGGCTTGTGATAACTATTGACATACCCCTAGGGCATTTTAGTCCTGGCAGGGGTACCCTCATCTTCAGCTACTGTAGGGCCTGCCTGGCCTCCTACTAGTCCTGCTACCGGGGGGTGGTCGACGTCAGCGGGCCCCCCCCCATCCAGCACGATATGGCGCCTATTCCCACCCCCGGTAAGCACACAAGCGGCATCTACTCGGCGTTACCCCATGGCACCCAAGCGGTACCTATTAGAGATGACACCTCTCTATTTGATCTCCTATAAATACCCCCCCAGGTAGAAAGGGGGAGGGGACTCTCTCTCTACTCCCTCTCCACTCTCTCACTACGACTATTGACTTGATCGTCGGAGCATTTGCGCCGGGGACCCCCTCCGGCGCCTTGCAGGTGTACCAGCAGCGAGGACCACCCCCTCAGAGGAGAAGATCTCCAGGATCCTTCCTACCCCGGGTACAATCCCTCATATTATTATCAAAATGGTGCTTTCATTGAGAGCATTTAGATCTTCAAGTGAGTTCCTTGAGATCTAAAGGCTCTCCTTTCCGTATGCATATTTATCTCCGTTATTGCTGCTGGTTTTCTGGTTATGGATTTACATATGATTCAAGTTCTTTGCGGATCCCATGAGATGTATTTATATGATTAATTATTATTGTGGTACACCAAAGGAGACCAGATCTGGAAAAGAAAAACAAAGAGGGAGAGAAACAGTGGTATTATTATTATTGTGTGCTAAGAAAATCAGATCGGGAAAAGAAAGAAAGGAGAGAGAGAAGCTGTGATTATCTTTGTTGTAAGATAAGATCTGGAAAAGTAAGAGAAAGAGAGAGAGGGGTTTGACTTTTGCGTGTGTTATTATTGATTGTGTCAGAGGAAAATGATACTTGAGTTTCTGGGAAAACGACGAAAGTTGTCGCTTGTGTGCTAGGGAGTGACGTCAGGCGAGGTGACGTCATATGGAGTGACGTCATGCGTGACCTTGGATCGGGTGTCGCACTATCAGGTGTCGCCCTATGTTATCGGATGTCCACTTTGTTATCGAACGTCCGCTTTGTTATCAGAAGTCCGCTTCCTTATTAGAAGTCCGCTTCCTTATCAGAAGTCCGCTTTGTTATCGGACGTCCGCTTTGTTATCAGAAGTCCGCTTTGTTATCAGACGTCTGCTTTGTTATCGGACGTCCGCTTCGTTATGAGAAGTCTTCTTCGTTATCAGAAGTCTGCTTCCTTATCAGACGTCCGCTTCCTTATCAGACGTCCGCTTTGTTATCGGGTGTCGCCCTTCGTTATCAGAAGTCCGCTTCGTTATCGGATGTCTGCTTCATTATCAGAAGTCCGCTTCATTATCAGACGTCCGCTTTGTTATCAGATGTCACCCCTGCCGTTGTCACCCTTGCCATGTCATCAGAAGTCTCAGGACTTTCAGCGTTAGCGCCCAGAAAGTGCATTGCTGGCCAGTCATATCAGGTTTCGCGGGGAAAATCATATCTTTTCCATACGTGCTCGTAATTCTACGTGTGATAGCTCGATTCGAAGACAATTCGACGGGCTACAATTCTTGTCAAGGAATCTCAGTTAGATATTGATGTTAACTGGGCGTTATTGTGATTCGAAATCTAGGTTTAAGATTCGTGATTCCAGCTATATCGAGTTTCACGGAAATATCGTATCCTCTTCGTGCGTGCTCAGAATTTTCTGGATAATAGCTCGCTTCGAAGATAATTTAAAGGGCTATAATTCTCATGATGACATCGGAGCGAGATATTGACATTTAGCAGGCACGATTGAGCCTCAAAGTGATGCCACTAATTTGGTTTTCCCCTATGGCGATGGTGGGTGAAATAAATGATGATTCAGAATATTATCTAGCGGGTGAATATCTACCCTGGATGAAGGTTGATATGATTTATCGGGTGAATATCTACCCCGTTTGAAAAGCCCTCATAATGTAAGGAGGCCATTCTCTCATCATCAAAAAGGTCTCCAATGACATGTCACTCTCCTTCGTAAATGCAAGGAAGGGAACGGGAATTAAACAACGGCTGAGCTCCTTGTTTATTCCCCTAAGGTATCGCTATCACCTTTAAGATTATCATTTTCCCCTTACCTCTATTTTTAACATTCTTAGAGGAAGCTAACCGAAGTTAACATTCTTTGCTAGTGTATTTGTACAGCTAACAATGCAGGTACTCAAGTGGAGTACAGATTGAAATCCTGTGGAATGTGAAAACGTGCAATATGGCAGGTAGCCACCGCATAAAACCGCACAATTTGTAGGTGGCCTATAGTGTAAAGCCGCGTCAATATTGCAGGTAGCTCCGAGCAGCGTAAAATTGCGTCAATATTGCAGGTATCTATGGCATAAAACCGCACAAATTGTAGGTAGCTTATGGCGTAAAACCCCGTCAATATTGCAGGCGGTTCACAGCAAGGCCGGATCCAACGAGCTTGGAGGGGAAAAGCGACATCAACCACACCCCGATATCTGCAGGAAAGTTGATGAAATATCGAAATAGTGAAGAGGCTGATCCCTCCATGTGAGTGGTGCCTCTATGTGATTTGTGGTGCGTCCATGTGAGCGGCGCCTCTATGTGCTTTGTGGTGCGTCCATGTGAGCGAGTGCCTCCATGTGAGCGGCGCCTCTATGTGATTTGTGGTGCGTCCATGTGAGCGGCTCCTCTATGGGATTTGTGGTGCGTCCATGTGAGCGGGGCCTCTATGAGATTTGTGGTGCATCCATGTGAGCGATGCCGCTATGTGATTTGTGGTGCCTCCATGTGAGCGGCGCCTCTATGCGATTTGTGGTGCGTCCATGTGAGCGGCGCCTCTATGTGATTTGTGATGCATCCATGTGAGCGAGTGCCTCCATGTGAGCGGCGCCTCTATATGATTTGTGGTGCCTCCATGTGAGCGGCGCCTCTATGTGATTTGTGGTGCGTACATGTGAGCGGCGCCTCTATGTGATTTGTGGTGCGTACATATGAGCGGCGCCTCTATGAGATTTGTGGTGCGTCCATGTGAGCGGCGCCTCTATGTGATTTGTGGTGCGTCCATGTGAGCGAGTGCCTCCATGTGAGCGGCGCCTCTATGTGATTTGTGGTGCCTCCAGGTGAGCGGCGCCTCTATGTGATTTGTGATGCGTCCATGTGAGCGAGTGCCTCCATGTGAGCGGTGCCTATATGTGATTTGTGGTGCCTCCATGTGAGCGACGCCTCTATGTGATTTGTGGTGCCTCCGTGTGAGCGGCGCCTCTATGTGATTTGTGGTGCGTCCATGTGAGCGGCGCCTCTATGTGATTTGTGATGCGTCCATGTGAGCGAGTGCCTCCATGTGAGCGGTGCCTCTATGTGATTTGTGTGGTGCGTCCATGTGAGCGGCGCCTCTATGAGATTTGTGGTGCGTCCATGTGAGCGATGCCTCTATGTGATTTATGGTGCCTCCATGTGAGCGAGTGCCTCCATGTGAGCGCCGTCTTTATGTGATTTGTGGTGCGTCCATGTGAGCGGCGCCTCTATATGATTTATGGTTCTTCCATGTGAGCGGCGTCTCTATGGGATTTGTGATGCGTCCATATGAGCGAGTGCCTCCATGTGAGCGACGCCTCTATGTGATTTGTGGTGCCTCCATGTGAGCGGCGCCTCTATGTGATTTGTGGTGCGTCCATATGAGCGGTGCCTCTATGTGATTTGTGATGCATCCATGTGAGCGAGTGCCTCCATATGAGCGGTGCCTCTATGTGATTTGTGGTGCGTCCATGTGAGCGATGCCTCTATGTGATTTGTGGTGCCTCCATGTGAGCGAGTGCCTCCATGTGAGCGGCGTCTCTATGTGATTTGTGGTGCGTCCATGTGCGGCGCCTCTATGTGATTTGTGATGCGTCCATGTGAGCGAGTGCCTCTATGTGAGCGGCGCCTCTATGTGATTTGTGGTGCGTCCATGTGAGCGGCGCCTCTATGTGATTTGTGATGCATCCATGTGAGCGAGTGCCTCCATATGAGCGGTGCCTCTATGTGATTTGTGGTGCGTCCATGTGAGCGATGCCTCTATGTGATTTGTGGTGCCTCCATGTGAGCGAGTGCCTCCATGTGAGCGGCGTCTCTATGTGATTTGTGGTGCGTCCATGTGCGGCGCCTCTATGTGATTTGTGATGCGTCCATGTGAGCGAGTGCCTCTATGTGAGCGGCGCCTCTATGTGATTTATGGTGCGTCCATGTGAGCGGCGCCTCTATGTGATTTGTGGTGTCTCCATGTGAGCGGTGCCTCTATGAGATTTGTGGTGCGTCCATGTGAGCGATGTCTCCATGTGATTTGTAGTGCCTCCATGTGAGCGATGTCTCTATGTGATTCGTGATGCCTCCATATGAGCGGCGCCTCTATGTGATTTGTGGTGCGTCCATGTGAGGGATGCCTCCATGTGATTTGTGATGCCTCCATGTGAGCGAGTGCCTCCATGTGAGTGATGTCTCTATGTCATCAGCGACCTCCTTGCCAGGTGCCGCCATGTTATCAGGTGCCTCCTTGTCAACAGCTGCCTCCATGTCATTGGTATTGCAGACCAGGACCGTTTTCGATTGGGCTGGGGGCACTTAGTTATTGTCGATTTCGTCAACAGTTTTTGGTTGGGCTCTGAGTATTGAGGTCTGTCCTCTTGTCACCTCTGGTCCATCACCGCCATATTCTCTCTCTGCATGAAGAACGAATCTTCATTTTCTACTTTGGTTGCGGCTATGTTTTGGCGTTTTCTCGCAAGCCAACCAGATTAGCAAAGCAACAATCCGCAAACTTGACAACCTAACAGCTTCTGGCAAGCTAGCAGCATCTCCAACTCATTCCTTGGACACTCGACGCTGTCCATGCCACCCCTAGCCTGGCGGCAAGCCCTGGGACGGTCGACCTCAGCGGGAGGGCTCTCAAGTGGCATCTACCTCTACAATCGGCGTTATCCCATCCCAGGTCATGCCGGACGCCACTCGAAAGAACCTTAGCGTTATGTGCCAGAGATAACACCTATCCGCTATAGAGCTTTGGCAAGTACTGGAATAAGAATCTATGCCGTGGACATCAAAGGACGCAAAGGAACTCGAAGATTTTTACAAGCCTGCCGTGACGCAGAAGAGATAGCATTCATCCAGATACCGAGAATGGAGCCCTTGGTAAACACTCAGGCTCGTTTTTGGTTAGGCTTGTGATAACTATTGATATACCCCCAGGGCATTTTAGTCCTGGTAGGGGTACCCTCATCTTCAGCTACTGTAGGGCCTGTCTGGCCTCCTACTAGTCCTGCTACCGGGGGGTGGTCGACGTCAGTGAGGGGGGGGGGCATCCAGCACGATATGACGCCTATTCCCACCCCCGGTAAGCACACATGCGGCATCAAGCACACAAGCGGCATCTACTACACAAGCGACATCTACTCGGCGTTACCCCATTAGAGATGACACCTCTCTATTAGATCTCCTATAAATACCCCCCTAGGTAGAAAGGGGGGGAGGACTCTCTCTCTACTCCCTCTCCACTCTCACTCTACTCTCTCACTACGACTACTGACTTGATCGTCGGAGTATCTGCGCCGGGGACCCCCTCCGGCGCCTTGCAGGTGTACCAGCAGCGAGGACCACCCCCTCAGAGGAGAAGATCTCCAGGATCCTTCCTACCCCGGGTACAATCCCTCATATTATTATCAGGTGGGATTAGGAACTTCCGGCCCTCATGCTGCAGCTTGTAGTTGTTTTTGAAGCCGTCATGGATGGCCTTGCGGTCGTATTGCCAAGGTCGGTCGAGAAGGAGGTGGCTCGTTTGCATCGGGGCCACGTCATATAGGCGCTTGTCCTTGTAGCCGCCGATGTTGAATGGCACTAGGACTTGCCGCTGGACCTTGACTGTGTTGCCTTCGTTAAAGTAGTTTAGGACATACGGATGAGGGTGTTTCACGGTGCTAAGTCCCAAGGAATGGACTAGAAGGGCGCTCGCTACATCCGCGTAGCTTCCGTTATCAATAATGATGGACATCACCATTCCGTTTGACACACCCCTCGTGTGGAACAAGTTCTCCCTTTGAGCAATGGTGGCATCATCCTCTCGGCCCTTTATGCTCAAATTCCTCCTTATGACGAGGCATTGAGGTACCTCCATATGATCATACTCATCACTCCCCTCGCTAAACTCCTCTTCTTCGCCCCATTCTTCCCTTGGGCTACTCTCTTCCTTGTCCTCCCCTTCGCTTACTATCTCGCCTCCCTTTCTCATCACCATAACCGTTCGGTTGGGGCACTCGGCTCTCATGTGGCCCTTTCTGCCACACTTAAAACAAGTGATGTCTCGAGTACGGGTCCGCTCAGGTGGGTTAGTGTTTGAGGTTGTTTTAGGTGCGGGAGCGCTTGGTAGGGGTTTAGGTGTGTAAGTGCTCGGTTGGGGGTTTGGTTTAGGAGTGAGGGTTCGGTAGGTGTTTGGGTTTGAGGTCAAGGGTGGTTTGGTGGTGTTCGGCCAAGGCTTCTTATAAGTAGAAGAAAGAGTGGAAGTAGCGAAAGGTATTTGGGAAAAAGTTCTAGGTTTCCGATTGACTTGCCTTTCAATTTTGAGGGCCAAGAGATACATCTCGTCCAAGGTGGAGTAGGTGTAGAAGTCAATCATATCGGCTATCTCTAGCCGCAATCCGCCCATGAAACGAGCCATCGTAGCCTCGGTTCCCTCACGAACTTCCGCACGGAATACCAAATTGAGCATCTCATGATAAAAATTGGTCACATTCTTCGACCCTTTGCGAAGATGTTGAAGCCGTTGATGTAGATCTCTCATGTAATGAGGTGGCACAAATCGGTGCCGCATCTCCCTCAATAACTCCTCCCATTCGGTAACCATAACTCCTCCCTCGAGACGCCTACTAACCAAAATTCGATCCCACCACTGAATTGCTAGGCCCGTAAACTCAACCACGGCTAGCTTCACCTTTTTGGACTCGTAGTAGTCATAATTGGCAAAGATGCACTCCATTTTGTTTTCCCAATCGAAGTAGGCCTCGGGGTCATCCTTCCCCTCAAAACTAGGCAATGGCAACTTCGGATTGTGAAAGTCGTCGCCCCTCTCCCTTTGATGTCGTAGCTCCCTTTCTTCATAACCGTCATCCCTCTCCCTTTAATGTCGTGGCCCTCTCTCCTCGTAGGCATCATCCTGCTCATACTCTTGGTGTCCCGGGGCTCAACGGGTGGGATTCGGTGTGGCCCTCGAGGGGATTGCCTCGGGGGAACGTAGGCATTGGCCCTGGACACATGTAGGTTGGGGTCGGTGTTTCGGGTGGCTTGGGTAATGGTGTTTAGGAAGTTTTTTGGTTTAGGTGGGGGTTCGGATAAGTGGTTGCGGGTCTTTAGTAGCCCTAGTGTCATCCCGCGAGGTGGCGCAAGGTCCTCACTTGCCACGCTCTCGGCTACCTCTACTTCCTCACGGTCGGGGCGGTCGAAGGCATAGTAGTCCACATCGTTAGGGTTCTTTGGACCGATCCTTTGGTGGAAGTGTGTCGCGGGCTATTTTAGGCGATCTTGCTGCCTAGGTGGGGGGTGTGTTTGCGGTTGAAGTAGCGGTGGCATTATGCGGGATTTGTGTGTGTGGTTGTGATGTGGGTTGTGTTTGGTGTGGGGGTTGTGTTTGGTGTGGAGGTGCGGGTGCGGATGTGGGCTGACCACCCTTCTCGGACATGCGGTTTAGGGTTTCCATCATCCGAGCCATCATAGCTTGATGATCCGTCAACATAGTTTGTTGTTGAGCCATCATGACCTCTTGACGGTTCATCCTTTCCTCCATTCGGGCTGAAAGGTTGACTAGCGCCTCATGCGCGGGCTCCTCCCTAAGCTCCTCCCCATATCGGCCTCCATACACCGATTCATTAGACTCCCCTCCTGAATGATCTCCATGACGAGACATGGTTAAGTACCTACACAAGTAACAAACGCAATTCGTATAAAATAAGGGTTAGTTCCCTCCCTCGCATGTTTTACCCTCGTGTTTCTCTCTTTCCCTCTAATAAGCTCTCCTCCTCACATCTCTCTATTTTCTCTCTAAGCCCAAAACCAACTTAGACCAACTCGACTCTAAGGCAATTTTAGTGGACCCGCAAAGACAACAAGGGTGTGAAAGAAAGGCACGGATCGGTCTAGGGTGGACCACGAAGTTGCAATGATGCACACCTTAGACCTAGAGTGGAAGTGATATGGGAAACAAAAAAAGGAAATACCAAAACGCAAACGAAAGCAAGCACTAACTACTCAAGAAACAACAAAACAAAAGGAAATAAAAGAAACAAATGATCACGACAAGTATGTATGCTCAAGCGTCTCAATGGTTCAAGATCTAATGTTAAGCTCCACAAGTATTCGGTCTTGCTTACCACCTCAAGTCTCTTGCATGGACTTAACTTGTTTTTTTTTTTTTGAATTCCTTTTTCTTTTTTTTTCTTTTTTTTTGAATTCGTTTTGTTTGTTTTTTTTTTTAGTGCAAGAACTCCAAGGTGTATGACAAGTATTGACTAAAGACGTATGAATTGTAGTGCACAATTGATAAGTTGGGTGATATGTGCTAGTGATAAGAGGTAAGATATATGTGATAAGAGCTTTTGTGTCTCAATGATTGATAAGTGCTTGTGTCATGATAAGTGAACGAATGGTTATCAATGATTGGTAGGTGGGTTCGGTTATAAGGATGACCTAGGGTGTGCTATAGTATTTTAGGGTTGAAGGTTGCCGGCTACACATGGGAAAGATGACTCACCAAGTGACTCACACAAAAGGACAAACAGTACCCTAGGACACTTGTCTAGGAATTTGTGGGTTGTAGGCAAATACCATGAACACCATATCGTTTATGCATGAAAGAGATGAAGAAAGACAAATTTAATCCAGCAAAAACACTAAACAAACCAAGTTAAGCGTTTTAGATGGATCAAACAAGGCAAAATGACCAAAAATTTCGAAAAGACCCAAATGGCCGAAAATGACAAGATCAATAAGGGGGTGGTTTTGAACCGTGGGAAATACCTTGAAGATGTAGAAACGCAACCTTGAAGACGGCTGGGCTCCGCTACCACATGATAAGGCCCACGCACCTTGAGAGGCTTGGCCTTCGCTTGCGCGCTCGGATCTAGTCTTCGGGATCGGTTGGCTTTGGCTTTGAGCTCGAAGGAACGTTTGGTGGATGGATCGGGAAACTTTGTATGGAATGAGCAGCAAAAGATTTGGTGGAAAGGGATGGTGTTTAACGGAAAAGAAACGAGTTGATTATATATATGCAATAGATCAAGGTTTACAAGGACATACCTTGATCGGATCTCAACTAGGACCGGAGCTTCCCTAAGGAAAACTAGAACTTCCGGCCACCTTGAAGGAGGTGGACGACTATGGATCTAAGATCCTGATACGATCACACCGATTGCATCTCGTACGCGAAGCCAACGCCAAAATCTCATGGCGCTTATGCTCTGACATTTACGCTACGAAGAAGCGCACCTAAAGTTCAAGGACCAAGGGAGTTTATGGTTGCAAATCCAGGGACCAAATGAGAACTTAGGCCAGCCCAAGCCCAGCCGGCCCAGGCCCAATCTAGCCCAAACGGCGTCGCACAATGCCAACAGCAACGGCCTCTCGACGACGCCGTTTCAAACCGTCTCCGTCACCCGCCAGACCCGGGCCACGTCCACGCCAGCCCGCCCGCAAAACCGGGGCCACACCCACGCCAGCTCGCCCTCATCCTTGCCTGACCGCCTGCAAGACTCGGTCCATGCCGCACCTACCTTCCGCGCCCAACGGGCACGACCGCGCCCCTCGCCCGCGCCCAGCACACGCCTGCAACTGCCTCTCCGTGCTCGCCAGCAACCGGCCTCCGTGTGACCCGGACAACGCCGCACCTCCCTCAACGCACGACCGCGCAAGCCCGCGTTCCACGCCCGCAACTGCTGCCGCGTGACCAAGTCGCATCCAGCTGGCACCCTTCCAAAGCGTCCAGCATCCAATTATTTCCAATTAATCCCTACCAAATTAATTGGAAAATGACCGCCTTACCCTTAGGAATTTCAACTATAAATAGGTGCATTTACTTTCTTTTAAAGACACTTTTTGATTACCAATTGATTATTCAATCTTAAAGTCAATTTTATTCCTTGTAATTTCTAGCTTTATTCCCTAAAATTCTTGTAATCATTTCGGGTTCAAACTAGCATTTTCATTGCAAGTTTGAGTTCGATCTTTCAAGTTATTCAATATAGAAAGGTTGCTCGTTCTTCGTTAACGAGAGGGTTTTCTCGAATATACTTGTCCATTTAAAATTCCATCTTTCACTTCTAAAATTCCCGATTCAAGAACCATTTATCTTGAATTAAATCATCACAAAATTCCATAAAACTATTTCTAAAAATCCTACATATTTCCATTACAACTTTATCCGCTGCGCATATTTCCGAACATCATCAAGTCCGTCAAAAACACCTTCATCCTTCATCAATCAGACCATCCACAATCGAGACTAGTTCCTTACTCTAATCAACACCGAAGGATCCTAACACGTGGTAGCGGAGCTCGGCTGTCTCGAAGGTTGGTAAACGTTAAATTCACAAATTAATTCTTTTTCCATTTTTCCAAATTCATTACTCCTTCGTCTTGTCCATTGTATAATTTTTTTCCACTAACACAAATTTTATTCTCTTTGTTATCTATTTGCGATCCGAGCGTCCCTTCACTTGTGATAAAAAAAAAAAAGAAGAAGAAGAAGAAAAGAGATCAAAATAAATAAATAAATAAATATATATATATTATGTGTGTATATATATATAAATAAAAATAAAAATAAAAATCAAAGATCAACACAAGTCAAAAGAAAGGGGCAAGATCGCTAGGTAAGCTTTTCGACACTTGATGTGGACTACCATTGGACGAGTCAAGCTTTCTTTCAGCTTCCGAAACACGAATCCTTTTGCGCCATTCTTCATTCGTGTCTTTGTAAGTTTTCATTATTGTTTCTCATATCTCTTCCATTCCAAATTAAGGTAATTGCACAATCTCATTTTGTTCGTGTTATTTACCTTAATTTTTCCATACCTTCTTTGCGTACCCAGTTTTCATTGTGTGTCACCAAAGTGCTCATCAGTCTTTGAGTCATATTTTTTTTTTTTAAAAAAAAAAAAACCTAAAATTGGCTTTAAGTGTATATGTTTATTTTTGTGTGATTTTGGTGAGAACAATAGAGAGAAGAGTGTAAACACGTGAGGGAGGGTACTAACAAACACCTTTTAGTTTTCCTTTGTGTTTATTTTCTTTGTGCAGGTACACATCATGTCCAACGACCCTACCATTACCGAAGAACATTCGAAAGTGCCACCCCCACCACCCGATCCAAACATGAGCCACATTAACTCCATATTGGAGAAAATGATGGTTGGACTCGAGGCCATCGAAACTCGACAAGCCCAAACACCCCCACCACTACAAACACCACTACGACAAAGGACCCCTACATTTCCCCACTTTCAACAAAGAACCCGACCCACCGACCCACAAAGTCTTTCCTTCTATGGTAACACCGAAGGAGTCTATGCTCGCTCCGATAGTAGCGATAATGAGGAAGATCGCCACTCCCGTAACCGACCACCTCACCATACGAATCCGATATCTCCACCACTAAATCCACTTACCATCAGACACAATTGGAACCGGGGTCCCGATATTCCACTACACCAAGCCAACTCCTATGCGCCACCACCAAGCCAACCATTCGCAACCGAACCGACCCTTTCTCGGCCATATGATCCCACACGGAATGAACCTCTGCGAGAGGCTCGAAGGAACCCTTCACTCGAGGGACGGTATGACAACTTTAATAACATCAAGTTAACTATTCCATCTTTTGAGGGTCGTGAGAACCCTGATATGTATTATGAATGGGAAAGTAAGATGGAAAAGATATTTGCATGTTATAACTATTCAGAAGAAAAGAAGTGTCGTTTGGCTATTGTTGAGTTTACAGGTTTAGCCATACAGTGGTGGGAGCGAGTCTTGGTTAATCGGAGGTTGGATCATGAACCACCAATCACCACTTGGGTTGAGCTTGTGGAGGAGATGCGATCACGATTTGTGCCGGTTTACTACCTCCGAGATCTGCACCAGAAACTCCAACGATTATATCAAGGGAGTCGGAGTGTCACGGAGTACCATCATGAAATGCTCTCCATGTTGACACGGTTGGACGTCCGCGAGAGCAGTGAGGCAACCATGGCCCGATTTCTTGGCGGACTTCGCAAGGATATTTCCTAACAATTGGACTTCCTCCCTTACAACACAATCGAGGAAATGTACCATCTAGCTCTTAAGCTAGAACGCCAAGTAAGCTCCAAACCCAAAAACTTTGTCAATACTACTTCTTCTTCTACTCCATACTCTGTGACAAATACCAAAAGACCCTGGCAATCAAACACGACCCAAACACCTAAGTCACCCTACACTCAACCAACCGAAACCAAGCCAAACTACACCAAACCATCCGACCCTAAACCATATACTTCCCAAAATACCTCCAACACACCAATCCCAAATACAACCCAAAGAACACCTAGCCGAACCATTGAATGTTTCAAATGTGGCGGTAAGGGACACATGAGGGCAGAGTGTCCAAACCGCCGCATCATCCTAATCAGGGAAGAAGGAGAGATAGTTTCTGAGGATGAGTCAGAAACTGGGGAAAATGAGGCGGAAAGTGAGGAAGAAGGAGAGTATACCCCTTTGGAGGTTCCTCGCAGTTTAGTGATCAGACGGACCTTGAGTATGCAAGCCTGAGCAGATGATGAGGTTCTAGGACAAAGAAAAAACTTGTTTCATACCCGGGGAACAACTGATGGGATGGTCCTCTCGATCATCATTGATAGTGAGAGTTGTGCAGATGTGGCGAGCACCTTACTCGTCCACTCACTTGGACTCTCGACCACCAAGCATCCACACCCCTATGTCCTGAACTGGTTCAATGACGGCAGCACCATCAAAGTGGTGAAACAGGTGCAGATCAAGTTTCAGATTGGGGAGTACCAGGATGAGCGCGTTTGTGATGTCGCCCCCCATGCAAGCCACCCACCTTCTCCTTGGTCGTCCGTGGTAATTTGATCGCCACGCCATCCATGATGGATTCCGCAACACATACCGCATCACTCACACCGGCCGGAAGTTCATGATTCCACCACTTGCATCTAGTCAGGTATACGAAGACCAAATCAAGCTTGAAAAAGCAAGTGCGGTCTTCGATATTTCAATTACTTTAAATAAGAAAGAGGGAAGTAGTGGAGTGAAAAATGTAAGCGGTGAGAGCATTAAAAACAACCCGCAAGAAAAAAATGAGCTTGCGAAGAGAGAAGAGAAAAAGGGAGGAAAGAGTGGAAACACACAGCTAGAAAAAAATGAGCTAGCTAGCGAGGTTCCGAGGGGAACGAGGGAAGAGAAAAAAGTGAGTCTCATGGGAAGATCTCGGGATGTGAGGCGTGCACTTCTTGCACAAAAACCCATCATTTTTCTTCGTTTTCGTGCCTTGAGCGCGGAAACATCTAACACTAACCCCGATTCCTCTTCTCCTGCTTTTGTGCCTTTGATGTCAGATTTCCAAGACGTGTTTCCAGATGAGTTGCCCGAAGGACTACCACCAATCCGCGGAATCGAGCATAAGATCGATTTGATTCCCGGCGCACCTATACCCAACCGACCCGCCTACCGGTGCAATTCGATGGAAACCAAAGAGTTGGAGACTCAAGTCGAGGCCCTCCTTGCCAAAGGCTACGTCCGCGAAAGCCTTTCCCCGTGTGCCGTCCCGGTGATCCTTGTTCCAAAGAAGGATGGATCGTGGTGCATGTGCATGGACTGTCGAGCAGTCAATAAGGTAACCATTAAATACTCGCACCCCATACCTCGTCTTGATGATATGCTAGATGAAATTAGCCATGCTACAATATTTTTGAAAATTGATTTACCTAGTGGATATCATCAAATACGTATGCATGAAGGAGACCAATGGAAAACTGCTTTCAAAACTAAATTTGGTCTTTATGAATGGTTAGTTATGCCTTTTGGGTTAACAAATGCTCCTAGCACATTTATGCGATTAATGAATCATGTGTTGCATGACTTTATTGGAAAATTTTTTGTTGTTTATTTCGATGGCATCTTGATATATAGCTCCTCGCATGACTCCCATTTTGAGCATTTGAGACTTGTATTTCTAACCCTTCGCGAGCATAAGCTTTATGCTAAACTCGCGAAGTGCGAGTTCTGTTTGGACGAAGTCCACTTTCTTGGTTTTCTTGTAGGAGCAGATGGACTCAAGGTTGATCAAGCCAAGATCAAGGCGATTGAGGATTGGCCCACTCCGCAAAATGTGAGCGAGGTGCGCTCGTTTCATGGTTTGGCCGGTTTCTATCGGCGTTTCGTGAAGGACTTTTCAACGATTGTTGCGCCCCTCAACGCGCTCACCAAGAAGGACATTCCATTCATATGGGGGCCCGAGCAAGAGGAGGCCTTCAAAACCCTTAAAGAACGCCTTGTATCCAGCTCGGTCCTCGCACTACCTGACTTCGACAAGACATTCGAGGTCCAATGCGATGCAAGTGGAATCGGGATTGGAGTAGTGCTATTACAAGGAGGGCGACCGATCGCTTATTTCAGTGAGAAATTGAAGGACGCCCAGCTCAATTACTGCACGTATGATCGGGAGCTGTACACCTTAATTCGAACCCTCACTATTTGGGAGCACTACCTCGTCCCGAAGGAGTTCGTTGTTCACACCGACCATCTATCCCTTCGCTACCTCAAAGGACAAGGTAAGCTGAATCGTCGCCATGCTGTTTGGTTGGAGTTCATTGAGCGATTTCCATATGTGATCAAGTATCTGAAAGGAAAGGAGAACACAGTCGCCGACACCCTTTCCCGAAGGTATGCACTCATTACTTCTTTGCAATCTAAATTATTGGGATTTTCGCATATCATTGAACTGTATGAAAATGATAATGATTTTCATGTTGCGTATGATGCATGCTTGAGTGGACCTTTTGAAAATTATTCTTTGCATGATGGATTCCTATTTTGTAAAGGTCGATTATGTGTGCCCAAATGTAGCATGCGTGAACTTCTCATTAAAGAAGCTCACGGTGGTGGACTTAGCAGTCATTTCGGTATTAACAAAACTTTGAGTACTTTAAAAGAACACTTTTATTGGCTGCATATGCGTCCTATGATAACTCGTATTGTTTATGCATGCATTGAATGTCATCGTGCTAAGTCTACATCTCATGATCAAGGTCGTTACATGCCATTACCTGTTGCTTCGCACCCTTGGTGCGATATTTCCATGGAATTTGTACTAGGATTGCCTAGAACTAGTAACGAGAAAGATGCTATCTTTGTTGTCGTTGATAGATTTTCTAAGATGGCACATTTTATTCCTTGCAAATCTACTGCTGATGCTTCTCATGTAGCTGATCTATTTTTCCGAGAGGTTGTCTGCCTCCACGGCATGCCACGTACCATTGTAAGTGATCGAGACTCAAAAATTTTGAGTCATTTTTGGCGTGTCCTATGGGCCAAATTGGGGACCAAACTCCTATTTTCCACATCTTACCACCCCCAAACGGATGGCCAGACGGAGGTAGTCAATCGAACTCTTGGTAACTTGCTTCAAATCATGGTACCGAAATATTCTAAGAATTGGGATCAATGTCTTCCCTTTGTTGAGTTTGCATATAATCGCGTCATGCATTCTGTAACTTTATCTTCTCCATTTGAGCTCGTCTATGGGTTCAATCCACTCACCCCCATAGACTTGCTCCCGTTACCTGTTTCTCATGTATCCAGCTTACATGGAGAAGAACGAGCAGCCAAAGTGAAGGAGTTACATGCTAAGGCGAAGCAAAGAATGGAAAACGTGAACGCCAAACTCGAGGAGAAGCGCAATGCCGGCAAACGAGTCAAGTCCTTTGAAGTTGGAGATTGGGTTTGGTTGCATCTTCGCAAAGAACGATTCCCTCACCTTAGGAAGTCTAAATTGAGCCATAAAGGGGCTGGTCCTTTCCTTATTGTTAATAAAATTAACGATAATGCCTATGTTTTAGACATTCCAAAATCTTTTGTTGTTTCCTCTACTACTTTTAACATTATTGATTTATCTCCATACTTTGTAGAGGATTCTGATGACGAAAATTCTGAGGACATCCAAACTTTGGATTCAAGGTCGAATCCACTCGAAGGGGGAGGGGATGATACGATCGCACCGATCGCATCGCGTACGCGAAGCCAACGCCAAAATCTCATGGCGTTTATGCTCCGACATTTACGCTACGAAGAAGCGCACCTAAAGTTCAAGGACCAAGGGAGGTTATGGTTGTAAATCCAGGGACGAAATGAGAACTTAGGCCAGCCCAAGCCCAGCCGGCCCAGGCCCAATCTAGCCCAAATGGCGTCGTACAACGCCAACAGCAACGGCCTCCCGACGACGCTGTTTCAAATCGTCTCCGTCACCCGCCAGACCCGGGTCACGTCCACGCAAGCCCGCCCGCAAAACCCGAGCCACACCCACGCTAGCTCGCCCTCATCCTCGCCTGACCGCCCGCAAGACTCGGTCCACGTCGCACCTACCTTTCGCGCCCAATGCGCATGACCGCGCCCCTCGCCCTCGCCCAGCTCACGCCTGCAACTGCCTCTCCGTGCTCGCCAGCAACTGGCCTCCGCGTGACCCGGACAACGCCGCACCTCCCTCAACGCACGACCGTGCAAGCCCGCGGTCCACGCCCGCAACTGCTGCCGCGTGACCAAGTCGCATCCAGCTGGCACCCTCCCAAAGCGTCCAGCATCCAATTATTTCCAATTAATCCCAACCAAATTAATTGGCAAATGACCGCCTTACCCTTAGGAATTTCAGCTATAAATAGGTCCTTCATTTACCCTTACCCTTAGGAATGACCGCCTAACAGATCCTCCTACAGCTAGTCTAAGGATGGCTTAAGGCTCAAGATGAAAATCTCAAAATCAAAAGCAAGGCTAAAATGAAGACAAGTCCTTCATTTTATAGCTAAGATATTTACATGGGAAATTCCCTAAGCGCCCTTGGACAAAGGGGTCATTCTTCCCATGTGACTCGGGCTCGCTTGGCTGTGTGACTAGGCGTGGGCGAAAGGCAATGACGTGGCCCCTTCGTGGCCTTGGCTTTGAGCGTGGCCGAGGGGTCATGACGAGGCTCGTTTGTGACCTTGGCCTTGCACTCGGTCGTGGCCTTGATGATGGGTTGGGTTGTGGCTTTGCTGGCGGGCTTGGCTTCGGGGCGTGTCTTTGTTGAAGCCTTGATGCCGGGCTCGACCGTAGCCTTGGTGCTAGGCGCGATTGAGGCCTTGACGTTGGGCTCGGCCACGACCTTGAAGTTACGAGGGCGTTCGGCCTTGGCGCAGAGCTCGGGTGCGGCCTTGCCGATGTGCGCGGGTGAGGACTTAGCATGGGGCTCGGGCTCGGACTCGGGCCTGTGGCTGCTAGTCGAGTCATTGGCGTAGAGGCAAACACTCCATTGTGCTGCGACCTTCATGTTGTGCACCTCGGCTCGAAGGGCCTTGATGAGTAATGCGACTATGTCTCGGGCTTTGGTGGTGGCCCTTGTGGTACGGCCTCGTGGGCTTTGGGCCTCGTCAGCTGGGCTCGCATCACATATCCTTTTAGGAAGACCGTGACAATATGACATGAAGAAAACACACCATGGAGAGACCAATCACTATGAGGTCTTCAAGGATGGGTGAAGGTTTGATCTTGAGCCATTAACAAAAATGGAAGTGTTAAAAGACCGAAGAAAGCTTGCAAATTCGTACAAGGAATTTAAAGAAGAGAAGCGCAAGTTTGAGGAGAAAACCGAGAGCGTTGAGGAAGCTAACCCTACTTTTAATAATCCTTCTTATTTTCAGGTTAGTGATGAATTTAGTTCCAACGAGAAGGTGATGAGTTCTCTTGGAAAGCATGGAAGGGAAGATGAGTCAAGCGGTTCAGTTTGGAAAAAAATGAAAAGATATAAAGTGTCCTTGGAGATTATCATAAAATCAGATTCGAGGACGAATCATTTTCCAGGGGGAGGGAATGATACGATTCTAGGATCGCATCGAACCCTAGAGTGCGCTAATGGTGAGAGGCGAGCATAGGTTGAGGTACGATATGTGAGGGAACGAGCTAAACAAGCTACCAAGAGCTTAGTCAGTGTAGCTAAATCCCACAGGGTGATTACGAAGAGCAACGCACGAGGAAGACGTGTGATTGAGCAAGAAAGGCGTAAGTTTAATGCGCAAGAGGCATCTAGGGTTGCGTTAGAGTCCAAAAATGATTTGGTGGTCAAGATGAACTCCGAATTGACTTCTGTAAAACATAAAAGACACCTCAAGATGTTAGGAATTTCTTGTCCAAAAATAAGTTCAATCGGACAAGGGAATCAAAGTCGGGCTCGAGTCAAGAAATCAGCGTGCACAGTGGGAACACAATCCATCAAGGCAATATTGACCACGAGCCAAAATAAAAACGGTTCGAGCTTTTTGAGTAATTCCAAATGCAATGAGAACCTAAGTCAAGGAGCTAATTTTGGACCAATTTTGAGTGGGAACGCACGAGCTAATCAAGAGAAAGCTCGAAAGGAATTTTAGTGCGGTAAGGAAAGTCAAGTTCTAATGCGACTAGGAGAAAGAGTTCGACTTGAACAAAGAAAGGATGCGAACGCCTATGGGATAGCTTGGATGAGCTGGATGGATTATTATTACTATTACTATTATGTAATTTGTTAGAGTTTAATTATAGATAGAAGTTCTACTCGAACTAGTAGTCATATTTCTATTGTAATTGCTTTAAGCGCCTATTTAAAGGCTTGCTTTGTTATTAATAGAATCAATCAAAGTTTTCAGCATAAACACTTTACCAAAGCCCCGTTCATCCATCTATCTTCTTTTTCTCTTGATTCCAGAGCAAGCCGTTCTTGTGTAACTTAGTCGTGTGATTCGGCTAGGGCTAGCAAAGCGTGGCGACTTGTGCTACACAAGACGTGGGAAGTGCGTGAGCGAGAGTGCATTATTCGTGTGTGCAATTGTGTGACTCAGGCGTGGATCTGCGGAAACGTGTGGTGAGATTCCTTAGTGCGGCGTTCGAGTGATTCGGCGTGTGAGGTGCACAAGGCCGCTTAGCGATTGTGTGACTCAATCGTTAGGGTTCATGTGACTAGGACCTTAGAGCTTGTGTGACTCAAGGTTCGAAATCGTGTGACTCAATTTCTTTTCGGGATTGGACGGACTCAATCTCAGTGGGGAGGATTCGTTGGTGCGACGCTTACGGATTGGACCTTAGGGGCCTAGTCAAGTACTTGGTATTTATCGAGCGTTCTTAGGCAAGTGTGACTCTTACCTGTTAACCTCAACTTCGGAAATTCTAGCCACTAGTAGTATGGGATACTAGTCGGTTCAAAGGAGAAACGTGAAAGGGATTTGTCTAATTCCGCGCACCAAATCGAAGAAAGAACAAGATCGGCATTTATACGCATCCAAGCCTAGCAAGGATCGAATCAACGAGGGAAAGACAAATCGGTATAAGTGAGAGAAGGAAGGTGTGAAGTATACACTAGCGCCCTTGAGACCGATTCAAGTGCTAGAGGATCAACTTTGGCTCGAGAAGTCCTTTGCTGAGTTTGAACTCTCTAGACGATGAGAAAAGAAAGAAAAAGAATTTGAAAATAGCCCCCATGAAAGAAAAGAGCATGGGTCAATAAAAGAAATTCAAAACAGCCCCTATGACAAAAACGAGCATAGGAAAAGCGAGAGTGAGAAAAATAACACGCATTAAAAGAGTGAACACGCGAGAGGAAAACACACACATAAAAAAAGTGAGCATGCTAAGAGTGATAAAAAAAGAGTGAATCTTTATGCTAGAGTAAAAGAAGTGAGACAAGCACTTTTAGCGCAAAAGAAAAATATTGGCGAAAGCCGCCCTTTGATTCTTCTTCGTTTTAGGCCTCTTTGCCTAAACGCTTCTAACACTAATGATTCATCTTTCTGTCCATGTTGGTATTTCCTCTCTTTTGCAGGAATTCAAGGATATTTTTCCCGAAGATATGTCGCCGGGCCTGCCACCGATTTGAGGGATCGAACACCAAATTGATTTCGTACCCGAATCAACAATCCTTAATCGGTCGACCTATAGGAGCAACCCCAAGGAGACCAAGGAGTTGCAGAGGCAAGTGGATGAACTACTTAGCTGTGGGCATGTACGAGGGAGCCTCTCACCTTGCATCGTACCTGTGATATTTGTTCCGAAGAAAGATGGGACTTGGCGCATGTGCGTCGATTGTCGAGCGGTAAATAAAATCATGGTAAAGTGTCGACATCCTATCCCTCGCTTAGATGAAATGTTAGATGAATTAAGTTGTAGTCAAATGTTTTCTAAGATAGATTTAATGTGTGGCTATCACCAAATTCGCATGAAAGAGGGCGATGAATGGAAAATGACATTTAAAATGAAATATGGATTATATGAGTGGATGGTAATGCCGTTTGGTTTGAATAATGCACCTAGCACTTTTATGAGACTTATGAATCATGTTCTTAGGCATTTCATTGGTAGATTTGTTGTAGTCTATTTTGATGATATATTAATTTATAGCAAATTTGTTGATGATCATATTTCGCACCTTAGAGAAGTGTTTCTAACCTTGCAGGAACAACAACTTTATGCTAAACTTAAAAAGTGCTCTTTCGGGTTAGAGCAAGTATGTTTCCTTGGTTTTATTGTTAGTGTGCAGGGTGTGAAAGTTGATGAGGAGATGATCAAGGAGATCAAGGAGTGGCCTACTCCTAAGAACGCAAGTGATGTGCGATCGTTCCATGGCTTAGCGAGCTTCTATAGGCGCTTTGTCAAGAACTTTAGCACAATTACTGATAACAATTGATGAAATACCAAGGGTACATTCGTCTTCTCACCCAAAGTCAAGGCCAGGTCCCAGTAGACCTTGACCGACAACGGCACTCGGCTGCCGCCCTCGTTAGGCCGAGGATCCTAGGATGGTCGACATCAGTGGGGGGGACCCACACGGCGTCATCCTATCCTAGGAAACCCCGGCAACGTCTCATTGGCGATATCCCCATAGCGATATCCGATCCAACTGACGTAGGCTGACGTCATCTCGGGCATTATCTCCCCTTGATAACGCCCATCCCTAGGGGTAACGACCTTCCTTTGGCTATAAATACCACTCACTTCTAGATCAAAGGTGAGATCAAAATTCTCTACCAAAAATCTCTACCGAATTGTACAACCATACTAACTTAAGCATCGGAGTGTCTATGCCGGAGCCCCCCTCCGGTGATTTACAGGTACGACGGACTGCCGCAACAGTGATTCCAGACAGCAGTAATCTCTATCCCGCTACCACGGTAGATCAAATGTTATCAAATTGGTGCTTTCATTGAGAGTTTTGGTTCTAATTAAGTGAGTATCCTTAATAGCCAAGCTTTGTTCTTCTAGGAATTGGAAGATTATGGCTTCTGATTCAGATCCGCCATTGACTCAGTCCTCTAGCCTTCCATTTGATACCCGCAGACGACTTTTCGCTTTTACCACTTCTAATGCCCCGACCGCGGCACAAGAAATTCCAACTGAAACGCTGGATCTCTCCTTTGAGCAAACAGTGGGAACATTTGTGTCGCAGCCGCATACTCTTTTATCCCAGACAGCGCGGCCTAGTCATTTTACTCCCCAGTCAAGAGGATCCGTGATAGACAGCGCGAATAACCCTTTTGCGAGCTCAATTTCAGCCCTTCGCGCTCAGTTGGACCATCTGACACAATTGGCTACCAGATTCACGCCTAGTGCTTCTGGATCATGCGTCCCATCCCAGTTTGTTTTCACTCCATCCATCATTACAGAGCGACCGTTGTCGTCCCTGTTGCACGCGAGTGCCCCTCTGATGTTGCCTGCATTGAATGCGCCAGTCAGTCTCGTACAATTTGCTCATAGGACAGTAGAGCCGTACGTGCCACAGGCGCCTTTACTTCTTATTCCCCAGGAGGAGCGGCAATGGCGTGACGAGGACAGAGGTCGTTGGGATGGCAGAAGGAATGAAAATAATAGAGATGTCTCCGGGAGGGAGTGAAAGATCCATTAGTAGGAGGCATCGAACTCGCTCACCAAGGAGCCGCAGTCTGACTCCTAGGCGGCATCATGATCAAAATCGGCGAGATCGTAGGCGTCATTTGGAGGTATCCCTGCCTCGGTATACCCGTGAGATTCTCGATGATACTTCTGGCCGCCCCTTTAGCCTGTGCATAAGGCATCACAGAGTCAGTAGACATGTGAAGCTCCCCTCATAATCCTATGATGGCACTAGAGATCCTATTTCCCACCTTAACAAAATGAAGGACTTTGTGCAATTCCAGACCCACATTGACGCTGCTTTGTGTCAAATATTTGTAATGACCCTATCAGGGGTCGCACGCTTATGGTTTGAAGGTCTTCCGGGTGGGTTTATTGACAGCTTCTCGCTGCTGGAATCTAAATTCAAGAGTCGATTCAGTACCGCAGTCCCTATCAGGAAGTCTGCTGCTGCTTTGTTTGACCTACATAGAAAACCTCAAGAATCCTTAAGGAGCTTCCTCCATTATTTCGACACCGAGATGTCGCTAACGCCAGGGGTAACAGTTGATTTTGCCATCGAAGCCTTAAAGCGAAACTGCTGTTATGGAAAGCTTAGAGATGCTTTAATGGTTGACCCGCCAGCAACCTTAGATGCGTTAAGGCTAAAAGCCCACAACTATGCGAGGATGGAAGAGGAAGAGAATAGGGACATGATTCGGAACATGCCGCCAGTTATGCCTCCAGTCCGTAACACTCCCGTTCCAGCTACTTCTGAAGATCGGTTCATCGACGATTACACTCAGCGAAAAGATCACATACCCAGGATCTCTAACCGGAGAAGGGGTAACTCCTCAAAGAGAAAGTCTGGTGATTCCTCAGCACAGCGACAGAGAGATCCCCCTAAGGGACGAGTACATGACTCAGACCTTCCTTCTTTCATCTTACCCAGGGCAGAAATACTAGCGATAGTGGAATAGCGGAATCTACCCATCCGTTATCCAGCCCCTGTAAGGCCGGGGGTAACCTTGGGAAGAAGAGAAAATACTTACTGCAAATTTCACAAGGCCAAATGACACTCTATGGAGGTATGTAGAGAGCTCAAATTAGCGATAGAACGCCTAGTTGAAGAAGGATATCTGGGAGAATTCGCTGTCAAAACTCGAGAGGACGCTAAGAATAACTCAGCAAACAGGACAGCCGACGACAGGCTAACACCTTCCCACGCCCTAGGCAACGATGTTGGTCCTGCAGGAAGAAACAGGGAAACACTAACGATTGATGATGAAGACGTCCCCATCATTAACATCATCGCTGGAGGCGCACCTTACCTGGATGAGTCCGCACAGCTGACACCCGCGCCAGGGGATAAGCGGACGCGGGCGGGCATGTCGATCAAAAGTGAGGCGATAAGCGCCTTGGATCGTATGATATTATCCTTTTTTGAAGAAGACGAGAAAGGTGTGGTATATCCACATAATGATGCGTTAGTAGTTACACCCATTATCGCTAGCCATGGAGTTAGAAGAACTCTGGTTGACAACAGAAGCGTCGTAAACTTGTTTTCGCTGGAAGCTTACAATCTCCTGAAGCGTCCAGATAACGAGCTTACGCCCTGTAAAAAACCCATTATCGGGGTAGACGGAGTCCCCATCCCAATGACTGGAGTAACCACTTTGCCGGTATATTTCAAGGAAGATACCTCCAAACGGTCAGAGGAGCTTTTATTCTTGGTGGTGGATCTAATCTGCCTTATAACGCCATATTGGGGCAGCCATTTCTCAACCATTTCAGAGCAGCGATATCGCAAAAGCACCTGAAGTTGAAGTATCCATCCTGGGACGGTGTGGTCTCAATCCGGGGTAATCAGAAGTTAGTGGCTGAATGCTACCTGCTCATGACTCAGAAGAGTTGCGATAGGTATGTATGCGTGACAGTTGATCCATATAAACAAAATGATGAGAAATGCACTCAGCCTGTAGACAAAATGACTCATGTCCCAGTTAACGGGGTGAACGGGGTCGTATTTCTAGTTAGCGATAACCTCAGCCTAGAGGAAAACTTTCAGCTAGCCCAACTGTTGAATAAATGCAAAGGAGAGTTTGCATGGAAACCATCCGACATGCCTGGTATCTCGTGAGAGGTGGCGGAACATCGACTCAATGTCAACCTTGACGCAAGACCGGTCCAGCAGAAACGACATGTCTCTGCCGAAAAAGCAATGGCTGTCGAAAGGGAAGTTGCAAAACTTCTTGACGCTGGCTTTATTCGAGAAGTGCAATATCCCACCTAGTTGGCTAACCCTATTCTGGTTCCCAAGCCCAGCGGGGAGTGGCGCATGTGCATTGACGTCACAGATTTGAATAACGCTTGTCCCAAAGATTGTTACCCACTCCCTCGGATCGATTAGCTAGTCGATCAGGCTGCCGGGTACGCATACTTGAGCTTGTTAGACGCCAACTTGAGGTACCATCAAATCCCCATGGCCCGCGAAGATGAAGAGAAAACAACCTTCATCACTCCAAAGGCCACCTATTGTTACACGGTGATGCCTTTTGGGTTGAAAAATGCTAGAGCCACCTTCCAGCGAATGACGAATCAAGTCTTTGAAAAACAAATCGGGCGAAACGTAGAGGCATATGTCGATGACATACTGATCAAAAGTCGAAGCTTTAAAGACCACTTGTCTGATCTAGCGGAAGTCTTTGAAGTAATGAAGCGATATCAAATGAAGCTGAACCCCCGAAAGTGCATGTTTGCCTTTCAAACGGGTAAATTTTTGGGTTATGTGGTCAGTCAAAAGAGAATTCAACCCAACCTGATGCGATCACGGACCCTTCCGAATCCAATGTTGTAGCTCGAGACCTAGTACCTCAAGGCCCGATCACCCGAAGCAAAGCACGAAGGTTATCCCTATGGTTTGAAGGCAAAATGAGTGAGGAAGAACCCCTCGAAGCCAAGGAAAAGGTTGTCCATGTGTGTATTCATCAAGCCGAGGCTAGCCAACAAATGTTCCGTCAAGAAGGAACAAGTGCATTTTTTGAAATGAATTGAAGTGAGATTTTGGATAAGCAAATGGAGTCCGAATTGAGCTATCTTGGTCTTTTTGGAAACTTCAGGATGTTAGCTTTCATTTGAGACAAATTTCAGCTAAATCGGACAAGTGGGTCAAAAGTTATGCGCGTCAACATTTTGGGTCGCAGGTGTAGCGGCATACCGCTAGGCGGAAGGCTGTCGAGGCGCTATACCGCTAGTTTCGCTTGGCAAGCTTGAAATTAATTAAACTTGGGGCGGTATATCGCCAGAGCAAGTGAGTGTGGGGCGGTATACCGCCAGACATCTGAAGTAGAACGAATTTTGGGCTTTTCCAAGCCCAAAATGCATGCCTATATATGTATTTCCTTGTATCATTTTTCCCTTCTTAGCTTGAGACTTTGTATGATATTTGAGAGTTGAGAATACTCCTTTTCTTGTATCAACTAAGCCTTGGGCTCTTCCACTTGAATTTCCTTGAGAGAAATCGACGAGTTAGAGATTACTCCTCTCGATTTTTCTCCGGGAAAAATCGTTGGTTCTTTTGGGTGAATTAATTGGATGAAAGTTGTGCTTCAATAGTTATTTATTTCTCTAAAATCGTGGATGACAAGTTACATGGATTGATCGATGGTTCATCACGTGATCAATTCCTTTTCTCACATCTTTCCATTAATCTTCGGGTAATTATCCTTAATTCCTACTCTTTTATTATCAAATTCTCCGCTAAACCTACAAATTCGTGTCTTTCCTTTTCTTGTGCTTGTGTTGTCACTAGATAGTTCGATTCGGCTAGATCCTCCGATAGCTCCATTGTAATCCGGCCTACTAACCCTAGGTCGTGATCGCATCAAGTGGTAGCGGAGCTTTTGGCCGCCTATCGAATTTGTCTAGTTTTGTTCAAAGTGTTAGAACCTATCTTTCTTGATATCTTGAGTTTAGTCCGATACTTTCGAAAAATATTTCGAGTGGGCTTTTGATTGTTGGTTGTGATCACTTTGGCAAAATTAAAATTTTGAAATCTTGAGAAAATCATTTGGGTGTGATTGTGGTGTTCTTCATTTGTTCTTGGTGTTCTTGGCAATTAGCACTTTTTGATCCAAAATAATTGTTGCAATATTTGTTAGCCAAGTTTGTACCAATTAATTAATTAAAATTCCTCCACTTTGCCGGCCAACACCTTCATCAAGGGTAAAATCACCCATCCCTTGCATTAAATGCCCTAAGACACCTCACCCTTTCTTTGACAATTTGACCAAAAAGTAACCAACAAGTCCAAACCAAATTCAATTCTAACCAAATACACCCACTCCCTTCCTAAAAGCCTATCACGTCTCTTCCTTTCTTTCATTGTGCCCAGCAGCCTTTTTCTATTTGTTTAAGTCCTAAACCCAATCCTAAACTCAAGTCCTAAACCATAAAATACTAAACTCTAGTCTTAAACCCTCTTGAGTCTTAAACTTAAGTTTCTTAAGTCCTAAACCTCCAAGTCCTTTTCCATACATTTCTAAATACTTCCTTGTCTTTTATTTCTCTAAATCCTAAATTTCCAGCCCTTCCCTTATTTCTTTTCCTTTCCTACGGAAATTCCAAATTTCCTTCCCAAAATTGGAAATTTTGAATTTCCTTGTAAATTGCCGAAAATCCTCCTTTCCTTTTTCCTTGAGTCCTTGTAAATATTTTTGAGTCTTGTTGTGTTCTTCTTCCTTTTTGTTTCCATCACTTGAGCATTGGCAATTGAACTCTTGAATTGAAGCACAAGTTTGTTTGTAGCAAGGAAATTGTGTGGAGAGCAAGCTTGGTGTGTGGAGATTTCTTGAGTGATTGAGAGGCCAAATTTTTCGAGTGATCAAACACGAGTGTTTAAACACATGAGGGAGTGAAATATTTTCTAACTCTTGTTTAAGTGTGCAGGTACCGGAAAAACGTGAAGTTGAGTGTTTGTGAGCACAACGTTTTCGAGAGATAAACACCTAAACACGAGAGTTTAAACACGCGAGGGAGAGTTTATTTACTAACGTATATATATATCTTGTTTCTTCTATTTTGTAGGTATAAAAAAAAGAAAAAAAAGAAGAAGAAATAAGGGGTTGAATTCCAACATATCCGGAAGAAGTAGACCTAGTTCTAGTGGTAGCCGAAGTGCCGAAGCCCTTGACCGAGTTTTGGCAGCCTTGGGGGAATTGAATGCTACCATGGTTCGAACGGAGGACCGTCTCACCTTGTTAGAAGAGACTGTCAAGTCTCGTGGTCGAGAGGATGAAAAACCTTCCGAAGTTGCCACTCTTAAGACACCATCAAAGAACCTTCCGCCGAAGGTGCACCAAACGCCTCTCACTGAACGAGTTCCCGTTGAAACTGAGTCAGAGGGACACCGAAGTGAAGAAGAGAGGGTTGGGTTGCTGAAAAATACTCCAACGAAGGAGGATACCCGAAAGCCATTTGTATCCCCTCCGGGGTTAGCCATTTCGGAAGAACAAATGAGAGAGATAAGGAAGAAATATGAGCAAGGCAGCCGAGGGCCCGAAGACTTTCATGCTTCTAGTAGCCGACCTAAAATTCCTCATTTCCATGCCCTTACCACACCCCACCACACTCGGGAGTACTACGAGGACCCTTATGGGGAAGTGAATGCCGAGTTTGATGAGGTGACAAGACGAACGAGGGAAAGGCGACAAAGGAGTCAAGGGTCCCGGTTTGTTGAACACGAAGAGAGGCCACAAGAGCCTAGGGTTGATGACAAGTTGAGCGGGATTAAGGTGCAAATTCCTACCTTTAGGGGCTCCACCGATCCTTCGGAGTACCTTAAGTGGGAAGGGAAAATTCAACGAATCTTCAATTGTCATCGGTATTCGGAAGAGAAAAAGATTAAGTTAGCGGCAATGGAGTTTGAAGATTATGCCAAAAGTTGGTGGGAGAAAGAGTGTAAGAAGAGAGGAGAAGTTGATGCCATTCAAGATTGGGAGGAGATGAAAAGGGTGATGAGAGCAAGGTTTGTGCCCGCGCATTACAAGAGAGACTTGCAAAACAAGTTACAAGGTCTCAAGCAAGGGTCTAAGTCCGTGGGAGAGTACTTCAATGAACTAGAGGGACTCTTAATTAAGACCAACATGGAGGAGGAAGAAGAAGTGACTATGTCTAGATTCCTCAATGGCCTTAATGATCGACTTAAGTACAAGCTTGAGTTGAAAGAGCTCGACCACCTCCAATCTATGCTCCACTATGCCATAAAAGTGGAAGCATATGAAGCCGCCAAGAAGAAGTCCTACCCAAGTAAGACCCACACCTTTTCCTCAACACCAAAGACTCCTTGGAAGTCTTATTCCAAAGAACCCTATAAACCAAAAGACTCCAAAGCCGAGACACCCCCTCCGAAACCCTACACACCCTACACCAAAAATAACCTCTCAAAACCCCCACCAAAAACAAATCCTAACCCACCTACCAACCCTAGCCAACCAAGAAAATTCTCATCCAATATTCAATGCTTTCGGTGCCAAGGAAGGGGTCACATTGCATCCGAATGTCCAAATCGGAGAGTAGTGGTGATCCGAGAGGGCAACTATGAAACGGAGAGTGAAATGGAGGCAAATGAGGATGAGAAAGAAGATAGGGAGGAGGAGACCGAGAGTAGTGAAGAAGAGGTAGTTCCGGCAGCCACTATGACCCTAGTTGTGAGGAGGAGCATGAATGCTCATGCGAAGGAGGAGGTTGCCAACAAAGATCAACGAGAGAACCTCTTTCATTCTCGGTGTGAAATCAATGGTAAGGTTGCATCTCTTATTGTTGATAATGGAAGTGTGGTGGATGTAGCAAGCTATTTGTTAGTTTTCAAGCTTGGATTGCCCACAACACCCCACCCCAATCCTTATTCCTTACATTGGTTTAGTGATGATGGAGAAGTAAAGGTGAAGGAACAGGTTCTTGTTGCCTTCAAAATAGGTAGTTATGAGGATGAGAGATTGTGTGATGTAGTTCCCATGGATGCTAGCCATCTCATCCTTGGTCGGCCATGGCAATTTGATCGTTGGGTAGTGCATGACGGCCGAACCAACAAGATTCACCTCACTCACAATGGGAAGAAGTTTAGCATTCCTCCACTTTCACCCACTCAAGTTCTTGAGGATCGATTGCACATGGAAACGGCAAGTGCCGAGTTCCAAATTATGAAGAAAATGAGAGAAAAGAGTGGAGAGAAGAAAGTAAGGTGTGTGAATGAGGAAAATAGCGTGCATGAAAAAAGTGAGCATGCACAAAGAGGAGAGAAAAGTGTGAGTCATGAGATGAAAACACAAGAGAGGAGAGGAAAGAAAACAAAGGGAGAGTCGAATACACGCCATGACAAAAGCAAGCATGGTAGAGAGAGTGAGCCTAAACACTTGAGTGTGATAGCGAGGGGTAAGGATGTGAGGCGAGCTTTATTTTCTAATAAAGTGTGTCTTGTACTTCGATACAAGGCACATTGCTTGGACATTGACACTAACCCTCTTGCTTCTCTACCAAGTCCCGTTGTTTCTCTTTTGCAGGAATATGACGATGTCTTTCCAACTGAGATGCCAAGTGGCCTTCCTCCAATCCGAGGGATAGAACACAAGATTGATTTGATACCCGGAGCGGCCTTGCCCAATAGGCCGGCTTACCGATGCAACCCCGAGGAGACGAAGGAACTTCAACGACAAGTGGAAGATTTGTTGCACAAGGGCTACATCCGAGAGAGTATGTCACCTTGCGCCGTGCCCGTGTTACTTGTGCCTAAGAAGGACGGGACGTGGAGGATGTGTGTTGATTGTAGAGCCATCAACAAGATCACCATACGCTATCGACATCCCATTCCACGCCTCGATGATATGCTTGATGAGCTAAGCGGGAGCCAAATCTACTCCAAAATTGATCTCATGAGTGGATACCACCAAATCAGGATGCACGAAGGAGATGAATGGAAAACCGCCTTCAAGACCAAGCATGGTTTGTATGAATGGTTGGTAATGCCCTTTGGTTTATCTAATGCTCCTAGTACATTCATGAGATTGATGAATTATGTCTTGCGTGAATTCATTGGAAAGTATGTTGTTGTATATTTTGATGATATCTTGGTGTATAGTTCATCTCTTGAGGAACATGTGTTCCATTTGCGTACCATATTTGACACGTTGCGCACACACCGATTATATGCTAAGTTTGTCAAATGTGAGTTTTGCTTGGAAAAAGTGCACTTCCTTGGTTTTGTTGTGAGTGTAGGTGGCGTACAAGTTGATGAGGATAAGGTGAAAGCCATACGGGAGTGGCCAATTCCCAACAATGTCGGTGAGATAAGGTCCTTTGATGGCCTAGCAAGCTTTTACCGTCGATTCGTGCCAAACTTCTCAACAATCGCCGCACCCCTCAACGAATTGACCAAGAAAAATGTTCCATTTGAGTGGGGAGAGCGACAAGCCAAGGCTTTTAAGGAACTTAAGGAGAGACTCACGAAATCACCTATCTTAGCCCTGCCGGACTTCACTAAAGTTTTTGAGTTAGAATGCGATGCTAGCGGGGTTGGCATTGGAGCGATCCTAGCCCAAGAGGGTCGTCCCATTTCCTATTTTAGCGAAAAACTCAACGGGGCGTAACTCAATTACTCCACCTACGACAAGGAGCTTTATGCTTTGGTGAGAGCGTTAATGGTGTGGGAGCATTATTTATTAGCCAACCAATTCGTCATCCGCACCGACCATCTAAGTCTCAAATTTCTTCAAGGCCAAGCTAAGTTAAACAAGAGACATGCAAAATGGATGGAATTCATTGAGGCATTTCCCTACACGATTAAGTACAAGCGAGGTAAAGAGAATGTGGTAGCCGATGCCCTTTCTCGAAGGTATGCTCTCTTGAGTTCCCTTGATGCTCAAATATTTGGATTTTCTCATTTGATTGAATTGTATGCGAATGATGAGGATTTCCGTGATATATACATGGCTTGTGCACGTGGATCTCACATGCATTTCTTTAGGCACGATAATTTTTTATTCAAATATGATAGATTGTGTGTGCCTCGTTCTAATGTTAGAGAATTGCTTGTGTTGGAAGCCCATGGAGGGGCTTTGAGTGGCCATTTTGGCATCACTAAAACGTTGCATGCCTTGAAATCTCATTTCTATTGGCCACGAATGAAAGTAGATGTGACTAACATTTTGAACCGATGTATTGTGTGCAAAACTGCTAAGTCCACATCTAAACATCATGCAGTGCATATGCCTTTACCTGTTGCCCAACATCCTTGGCTCGATTTGTCTATGGACTTTGTGTTAGGCTTGCCTAGGTCTAATAATAGCCATGACTCAATCTTTGTTGTGGTGGACCGTTTCTCCAAAATGGCACATTTTATACCATGTTCGAAAACACATGATGTTGCACACATTGCTTCGTTATTTTTCCAGCATGTGGTGAGAATACATGGTATGCCTAAGAGTATTGTAAGTGATAGGGACACTAAGTTCCTAAGTCATTTTTGGCGAACTCTTTGGGCGAAGTTAGGTACTAAACTCCTCTTCTCCACCACGTGTCATCCTCAAACGGATGGCCAAACAGAGGTGGTGAATAGGACTTTAGGATCATTACTTCGTGTCATGATTGCTAAATATGGAGTAAAATGGGAAGAATGTATAGCCTTTGTTGAATTTGCTTATAATAATGCTTATCATTCCTCCATTGGTTATTCCCCTTTTGAGGTGGTTTACGGGTTCAAACCCTTGACCCCTCTTGATCTCTCACCTTTGCCCTTGAGTTCTCTTAAGTGTGTAGATAGGAATGCCAAAGCTACAATGGTTAAGAAGCTCCATGAGCAAGTCCGCAAAAGCATTGAGAGCATCAATGAAAAGGAGATGGCCAAGCGCAATAAGGCCAAGATTCCCACTTCCTTTGAACCGGGTCAATGGGTGTGGCTTCATTGGAGCAAGGATCGATTTCCACGTGAAAGACAAAGCAAGATAAGTCCACGAGGGGATGGACCTTTTCAAATCCTTCGTCGTATCGACGCCAATGCCTATGTCCTGGATCTTCCAAGTGAATATGGAGGGATCAGCCGTACATTCAACGTCAATGATCTATCCCTTTGCCCTGGAGAAGAAGAGAACCCTCAAGACATGGATTCGAGGACGAATCCTTTCGAAGGGGAAGGAGTTGATGCGATCACGGACCCTTCCGAATCCAATGTTGACGCTCGAGACCTAGTACCTCAAGGCCCGATCACCCGAAGCAAAGCACGAAGGTTATCCCTATGGTTTGAAGGCAAAATTAGTGAGGAAGAACCCCTCGAATCCAAGGAAAAGGTTGTCCATGTGTGTATTCATCAAGCCGAGGCTAGCCAACAAATGTTCCGTCAAGAAGGAACAAGTGCATTTTTTGAAATGAATTGAAGTGAGCTTTTGGATAAGCAAATGGAGTCCGAATTGAGATATCTTGGTCTTGTTGGAAACTTCAGGATGTTAGCTTTCATTTGAGACAAATTTCAGCTAAATAGGACAAGTGGGTCAAAAGTTATGCGCGTCAACATTTTGGGTCGCAGGTGTAGCGGCATACCGCCAGGCGGAAGGCTCGCGAGGCGCTATACCGCTAGCTTCGCTTGGCAAGCTTGAAATTAATTAAACTTGGGGTGGTATATCGCCAGAGCAAGTGAGTGTGGGGCGGTATACCGCCAGACATCAGAAGTAGAACGAATTTTGGGCTTTTCCAAGCCCAAAATGCATGCCTATATATGTATTTCCTTGTATCATTTTTCCCTTCTTAGCTTGAGACTTTGTATGATATTTGAGAGTTGAGAATACTCCTTTTCTTGTATCAACTAAGCCTTGGGCTCTTCCACTTGAATTTCCTTGAGATAAATCGACGAGTTAGAGATTACTCCTCTCGATTTTTCTCTGGGAAAAATCGTTGGTTCTTTTGGGTGAATTAATTGGATGAAAGTTGTGCTTCAATAGTTATTTATTTCTCTAAAATCGTGGATGACAAGTTACATGGATTGATCGATGGTTCATCGCGTGCTCAATTCCTTTTCTCACATCTTTCCATTAATCTTCGGGTAATTATCCTTAATTCCTACTCTTTTATTATCAAATTCTCCGCTAAACCTACAAATTCGTGTCTTTCCTTTTCTTGTGCTTGTGTTGTCACTAGATAGTTCGATTCGGCTAGATCCTCCGATAGCTCCATTGTAATCCGGCCTACTAACCCTAGGTCGTGATCGCATCACAACCAGCCAAAAATCAAAGCCATCCAAGACATGATATCCCCTCGAAATGTAAAGGAAATTCAGAAGTTAACGGGGCGTGTTATCGCTCTGGGACGGTTCATCTCTAAGCAAGGCGAGAGGTGCCTCCCCTTCTTCAAGTTTATACGCAAGAAAGCCATCTTCAGATGGACGGCAGAATGCGAAGAAGCGTTCGCGGGTCTAAAGGCCTATCTATCGTCTGACTTGGTGTTGACAAGACCAGAACCTGGCGATATCCTGTACTTATACCTTGGGGTTGCAGACGAAGTGGTCAGTGCGGTCCTTGTGCGAGATGACGATCACACACACCGCCCTGTATATTTTGTGAGTCACATCTTGAAGGATGCCGAGCTGAGATACGCCCGTATTGAGAAAATAGCGTTCGCATTAGTGCAAGCCACACGGAAGATGGATCGATATTTTCAAGCTCACAACGTTATTGTGCTTACGGACCAACCTTTGAAAAGGATATTCCGGAAGCCTGAATCCTCGGGGAGAATGCTGATTTGGGCTATCGAGCTTGAACAATATGGCTTGCACTACAGATCCGTAGACCAATGGTCAGGCTGGGGTGACAAACCGAGCTATTCTTAATGGTGTTAAGAAGAACCTAGAGGGATCCAAGAAGAAGTGGGCAGATGAGCTGTCGTATGTGATGTGGGCATATCGCATGACCACGAAAACCAGCACAGGAGAGATGCCCTTCGCACTGGCTTTCGGTACTGAGGCCGTCACGCCCGTGGAGATTGGAACCATGAGCCTACGAGTGGCC
The DNA here is from genome assembly GCA_963691705.1 of Viola odorata. Classification (NCBI taxonomy): domain Eukaryota; kingdom Viridiplantae; phylum Streptophyta; class Magnoliopsida; order Malpighiales; family Violaceae; genus Viola; species Viola odorata. The sequence goes on along the minus strand of OY829546.1, from coordinate 17,168,766 downwards.
TACTTCAGGGAAGAGCTGAATGAGGAAAGGTTGCGGTAGAATCTCGACGCGTTTCCTGAATTGCAAGAGGAAGCTCTCCTGAAAATGATGCACTATAAACAAAAGATGGCGCGTTATCACAATAGGCGCGTCAGAGAACGGCTTCTAAAAGAAGGTGACCTGGTACTCAGGGATCAACGAGTGACTGGTCAACGCTGGGGGAAGCTCAGTCCGAACTGGGAAGGGTCGTACCGCGTTACCCGTGTTGTCGGGAGAGGAGCGTACCATCTGGAGACACTCGACGGTACCCCCTTACCTAACTCCTGGAATATCGCTCTTTTGAAATTATATCATACTAGACTTTGATTTATCTTTGCACCTTTTACTAACGATAGCCCTAACCCATGCTAATGCTAAAGTAATGAGCTTTCTTGCTCTTTGTGGCTACGTGTATGTGTGCAGACGATAAAAGAAAAGTGAAAAAGAGGTTGCCAGGAGTGAAAAGTCATATTCTTGTGATGGTCGGTCCTGATCAGATGACTCACTAAGTGAGGGCACGCCCTGGCACACCTAATATTTAACGTTGGGAGTGAAATGTCCTATCCTTGTGGTAGCCACGTGTGGGCCATAAGATGAGGTACACCCTGACACCCCCGGGAGTGAAAAGTCTTATCCTTGTAATGGTCGATCCTGATCAGACGACTCACTAAGATGTGGCATGCCCCGGTATCCCTGGAGGTAAAATTCCGACCCTTATACCAACTATTCTCGCGGAGACAACTCGTTAAGGTAAGGCACACCTCAGGGAGATAATAACTCCATCTTGGAAGTGAAAACCCTATCCTTGTGACCGGGCTAATACAGGCGGCTCACTAAGGGAGGGCACGATTTCGGGATGCGAGGACAATGCCAAAAGTGAAAAATCCTAATCTCGTGATGACCTGTCCTGATCAGACAGCTCACTAGGAAGAGGCACTTTCCGGTCGATCGGAGAAATACGAAAAATCGCGAAATCCCAGTGAGTAACCAGATGCGGAATCCCTGGTGAAGTGAGCTGGTTGAGAAAGTGATGATGAGTGACACCTGTACCCTAGAATGGCGGCAGAAGGGCTCCTATGGGAAACTTGTGTCTGTTATCGCATCTCTTACTAACAGATATTAATTGAGAGTGTGCAGGATATCTTTGATTGACGGAGATCGTGACACTCAAGGCGATAAAAGGGTTGCGCAACTCATCAACAAAATAGATGTGAAGCCAATCGCGTTGATTTTGACATGGCTTGAAGAATAGGACCTAAAGACCCTGTTCGTTATCTCTTTTAATCAAGGGAAGAAGGAAGAATGCTTCTTTTTCTGGAGTGCCATCTCTGACGGGGCCGAGCAGTGGTTAAGTCGAAACCTGACAAAGCCCGTTAACATGATCAGGATGATAAGGGCGCGATGGCCGCGCTGCAAAAAATTCGAAGAAAACGAAATACAGAAAAGGAAAATGTCACCAACGAAAGCTAATATAATAGAAGCGTCATTGTTCAAATACCCATGAAGGGTCACAAAAATATACAAAAAGATGAACAAAAGGGTAACGCTCAATCCTCACAAAAAGAAGGGGGCGATAATACCCTACCTACTGCTGGTCTTCTGAAGTCCCTTGCTCTGGGTAGCCATTCGATCTGGCCAAATGGAAGCCCTCGTCATTAAGATCGGAAGAATTCTTCAAAAAAAAGGTCAGAAACAGCGTCACCGTCGTAAACAATTTCCCCGTGAATCTCCACAAAATAGTTAGCCATGATAGAAGCGGTCTTTTCAACATACCACTGACACTTGATTACTGTCTCCGTCTCAAGTGCCATTTTCTCTTCTATCAAAGCTGTTTTCTCTTCCGCTAAGACTGCTTTCTCTCCCTCGAGAGCAGTACTCTTTGACTGTTCAGCTGTCAGGGCAACGCTAAAAGCGGCCAACTGTTCCTTCGCCTCTCTTGCTTCCTCTTTGGCTACCTCCAGGGCCTCATACATCTGTCTCGCTCTTCCAGAATCCTTTGTTTCTCCTCTTGCTGTGAAAGCTTGGCTGCGGAAGCGGCAAGGTCAGCCGCCTTTCGTGACATGTGCTCGGTATAGTGATGAAACCGAAGGAAACCAGTAAAAAGGTTAGAGCGCAACAGGTCAGCTTGCTCTCCGTCTCCCTCGGTAGCAAAAGTGCTCCATTCCTCGGGAGACGTTAGCATGTGGGTAGCCAAGAATGAAGCAGTAACGGTTGAGTTATCGCCCCCCATGGCCGCAATCCCTGAACTACGCAACGTAGTCATATCCATTTGATGAGTGATAGGCCCAGTGGCGTCATATGAGCTTACGTCGGCCAGAAGATTGGACACTATCGTCCCCTCACCAAAGCGTTTAAGCACGGGAACATCGGAAAGAACAAAGAATACGGCGGCAGGAGAGGGAGGCTGGTTAGAAGCGGAACCTCCCTGAGGCCCGAATGTTTCTTGAGGCTGATAGGAGGAGAAGCCCGGTATCTCGTCGTTGTAGACCACGTTAGAAGAAAAACGCTGAACCTCCAAACCAAACGAAGGTGGAGAAGTCTCAAAAGGCCCAGGCATGGCCACACCCTCAAAAATGCTAGTGGTCTAGCCCGAGGAAGGTGCTGAAGAGTCAAGGGTGATTTGATGCCCCTCCCCAACATTAGCTTGACTTGAGGACCGGCTCGTACCTGCTCCATTGGACCTCTGCCTCTTCCTTGGTTGAGTCAGGATACACCTCAAGTCCATATTGCCTCGCGACAGTGAAGGAGTAGAGGCACCAGAAGGATCCTATGAAGAAAAGCGATCAAAAACAAAAGAAAATGCAGAAGAGCATTTTAAAATAGCACAAGAGTTATAAGGGCGCGTTTGCAGTTACCGCTTCAGTAATAGGTACTTCTGAAGAACTAGCCGTATCCGAAGAGGGCAGAATTAGTGGCTGGAGGGTGGCAACGCTCCTTGTCTTCTTTTTCTTCTTTCCTCTAGCGGAAGCCTTGGGAGCAGCTGGCCGAATAGGAGGAGCAGCTGGCCGAACAGGAAGAGCAGCGATTGATTTGACAGGAATACCAACCGGAATGGTGTCGGCTTCCTCGTTAACTGAGGCTAAAGATGTTTGAGGAGGAATCGAAATGAAAATAGGAGGAACGACTGAAGTGGTGGTGATATTGGTAGCCGCCGCCGCTTCTCTATCTCGAAGCCTCTTTAAGCGCCTCCTAACGCTCTCAGGAATGTACTTGGGATCGGTTGCTGCAAAAACACAAGACAGTGTTAGCGTTAGTACCAAGGCCGAAAATTAAAAAATGACGCAGTACTCACGTCTAATGCAGGCTCGGATATCGGTCCCGTAGGCCAAGAGACGGGTGTGAACACTGATCTCTAGTTTGAGTAACTTATCAAACCAGCCTTATTCTATCTCACTAAGAGTCTCCCGGCGCCAAGCGCTATCCTTGACGCCCTGATTAAAGCCAGACCGCCACCATGGATCTGGAATTTTGGGAGTCTCAACAACAAAAAATTGCTCTTTCCACTTATCGATGGAGGACTCTAAATGAAGGAGTTTCCAGGTGAAGTTTTGGAGCGAATCGTCATCATAACAGGGTGATATCGCTATCACACCTCGACAGTTATACATCTTAAACAAAGACTTGAGTAATGCAAGGGAAAGAGATGTAATTTCTTTGTACTTGCAGAGTTCTAGAAATGCATAAATGCCACAGTAGGCATTTGGAGCCAGTTGAACAGGGTTCAGATCCAGAGAAGTAAGCAACTCTTGGATAAACGGGTCAACCGGAAACCAGAAACCATAGCGGAACATCTGGGCATACAGGATTCTGCGTTTGCCGGTCAGGACGTTGTTCAAGCGTAAGGACTCAGGGGCGACAGAGGCCTCGAAGCCCTTAGGGAAGGTCGCACCGTGATCGGTCAGATGTTTATAAAGGATGGTAGAAGAAGTAATAGTGCTGACTATACTATCTATTTTTTCCTCGTTAATCGATTTAGACTCAGGAGCACGAGTTTTTCTTTTACCCATGGTGGAAAAAGAAAGCAAAAAGATGAAGAAGGTAGAAAAGGGAAATGAAGAAGTACCTTTTTTTAGAAGAAAATCGAAGTACCAGGAGATGAAAACCAGAAACGCAAGATGATTCGAGAAGAGGATGCAGAGAAACAGATTATCGAAAGTGGAAAAAAGAAATAAAGTGTTGGGTTTTATAACCCTAAGAGGCTAAGAGAAATGACTGCTGGAACAGTCGCGACGCGCGTGACAGGCATGAGCAATGAGTACAACCCTAGAAAGGCAAGAAGACGCTTTGATCCTATCAAATCACACTAGCCCTAGCGTCCTGATGAGTAGACACGTGTCTCTGAACCATCCTGATCCCTCGCTCACATTAATGAGGGGATCCTGAGCATTAAATGCTCCAAAAAAGTAGAATTACTTTATCAAAAAGAGGTCAAGAATGATGACGTAATCAACAAGATAACGCCGAGAGGTAAATTAATTGTTATCTGGAAGCGGAATGACAGTCGTTATCATGCAAGCGTTATCAATTATTACAAGCCAATTGAAACCAATGTTTGAAGAAAAATAAACACTTTCAAGCACTACCTTACGCCAATCACAGAAGAACTCCTTTGCTGCCCCAGCCATCTATATCCTTCAATCTCTCCAAGGCGTAATCAACTATCTTGGTAGGATCGAAAGCCTTGCTACGATAATAATCTGGGAACCCGGCGGCAAGGGCTTGTATCGCCTTGTCTTTCCAGCGCGATATCTCATTGGGCACCTTCGCTAGCTTCACGTCGTGGGCCGATATCTCTTCACGAAGGAGAGAGTTCCTTCTGTCGGCAGTCATCAGTTCTGCCTCCAAGAGCTCTATCTTGGCCTTCCCTATCGACTTCTCTCTGGCCAATTCAGCACGACAGTCATTAAGCTCTGCTTGGGTATCACTCTGGAGTTGCGTCAGCTCCGCCACCTTAGAGGGGGAATCTCGAGCCTTGTCACCATGGATATCGATAAAGTAATTCAGCATGCAAAAGCTAGCCAGCACGTCATTCAAAAAAGCGTTCACGATGAACCTCCAGAGGAAGCTCTGACATCTCCTCCCTATCTTCAGGAGAGCCAAATATCGCACCCACAATAGAGCCCACTGGCTCTCTTCGCGATAGCGGGTCCGAAATTCCTAAGGCCCGAAGTCCGCGGGTGCCAAAGGTAGACAAATCCAAGCGATAGGAGGTGGCTCCTTGAGGACCTTGAGAAGACAGATTGGCGGTAAAGGGAGGAGAGTGATTTTCAGTGGAACCACCGACTCCTGAGATAGAAGTGCAGAATAATGGTGGAAGGTCATTTATTAGGGGGTCAGGAATAGCGTCAAGCTCACGATTCAGTATAGCGACATCAAGGATGCAGGAAGAGATAGGAGAGTCAGGAGTGGCTATTGGAGGAGGAAGGTTGACCTCTGGCGGAGCCTCGGAAGTATCAGGAGGAATGTCGGTTGACGCCTCAGCTGCTGCCGCCGTTTTGGAGGTAGTTGCACCATCGAAAGTGTTAGCTCCAGTAGCAGGAGCTTCGTTCACCTTCTTCAAAGCAACCTCAGCAACTGGGTTGCTATTTCCCATTCTCAGCTTCTTCCGCTGAGCCGCGGAAGCATGACGAAGCCCAGAATCGGTATCCATGTCCTCGCTACCGTTGTCGGTTACTTTAGTCTTAGGACGATTCAGAGTCACTCCTTTCCGAATGGGTAACCAGTTCTCGAGAAAGCGGGAGGTGCAGTCAGAGATACCACGCCTGGCAACAGTCTTGAATCTCTTTCTTTTTGCTGGAACGGCAGGGCGACTAGAACTCTCAGGTGGAGGAGATGGTGGCAGCGATTGAAGCGGCCTCACGTTCAGAGGAAACGTCGCTCGACGGTTGGTTTCCAGCATCACCTGCCAGCAAGGCACATCAGAACAGTGATTAAGTCGAAGCGATAATGAAGGAAAAGAAACTTACTTATAGTACACTTCTCTATAAGCCTGTATAAGGCAAACTCTCGAATGCGAAAAGACGAGTTCAGCTCCAGCAGCATGTTCGTTTGTCAAAGTTTTTCCTTGGACACGGTTGATGGGTTTGTCCAAATGGAATCATTGAAGCCCCTAGGCCAAAGGCGGAAAGGCAACTTCACGATAAAAAAATGGTTCTTCCAATCGGCCACAGTCTCTTCAAAGCCCTGGAATTTCTGCCAGAATGACTGCACTAACGCGTCATTCCACCTTGGGGCGATATCTACCACCCAGCTGCGGCACCTAAAACTAAAAAATTTCAGAATAAATTGACAGACGGGACAAGGATACCCCGCAACTCGCAAATACGAATGAAGGCATGAATCCCGTACCAAGAAGGAGGTATAATATGAGCCGGATTAATGTCATATCGAACTAATAATCCTTTCACCGCTTCGTGGATGGGAAAGCGAAAGCCGTAGAGGAACATGGTAAAATATACCATCCTATCGCCCCCCGATAGAGGGTCATGAAGTCGGTGACCAGCATCAGGAATTCTAGCGGAGTAACCAGGAGGGAAAAAGATACTGTTTTCCTCCAACTCTGCCTCCAATACCGCTTGATCAACAAAAATACCGGGTGTTTTTTCAATTTCTAAATCTATGGGCCGCTGGAGACTCCTCAAAGACCTATTTATGGCCAGAGGCCACTGAGAATCCTTGGGTACCCTAGATGTACTCATAATGAATCGGCAAGAAGAAAATCTGAGGAAAAAGAAGTGAGATACCTTGAACAGAAGGTGGTGGATAAAACCGTCGGCGCCGGCTAACGGTGGTCGTGACTTCCTTCGAAGCAAGAATCTAGAGAGAGAAAGGGAGAAAATTTCGAAGCGCAAGCAAAGAGTATTAAAAGAGAGCAGTTGCTCCCTTTTAAAGGCTGAGGTCGAGAATCGAACAGCCTGTAAAAATGGGACGCGCCCCAAAGCAAAAGTGACGCGTGTAAAAACCTCAGAAGGATATTTATGTCCATGCATTTATATCTTCCAGAAGGGGCAGTTACTGACAATCAGTTGCGAGCGGTTACATTGAAACAACAGTTACTTTCTCAGCGATAGCCATCCGAAGAGGAGCTAACGCCCGAGCATGCAAGACTAAAAAAGCAAAGCATCATTTCATTTAATAATAAGCCATACGGCATCTACAAGGGATTGCTAGGGACGGAATCAATCCTCGTCAGGCCAATAAGAGGACCAGTAGCAGTATTCCTCATCGGAGGGCGGAAGCTCCTCATTAGCAAAAGGAGGGGATTTGTCAGCCTTTCGCTCCAGGCTCAGCGTTAATGGCTTGGATTCCTCCTTTGTAGCCGAAGATGCCGCCTTGGCGACGGTATCGCCTAAAGGAATCTCCTCTTCAAACCAGTAAGTAGGAGGAAACAATTTTTTGCCCTTACAGGATGGAGGAGCTGAAAATGAAGAAAACCAACCAGTGGTTTCAGAATGTGCTCTCTTCTTCGATCTCTTCCGACCTCCACGACGGGGCAATCGCCTCTTCCGGAATGGCGGCGAAGGAGGATTGTCAGAATCCGGTGTCGTTGGAGGGGTCGGATGAGATTCTCGCTCATCGGAAACCTGATCATGTGAATTGGCCATGAGAGGTGAAAATCAGTAGCAGTAGAAAAATATGAAGAAGATGAATAGGAAAAAGAAGAACTCCCCATAAATAGATAAAATGGTGAGACTCTTCAAATTTCTCAAGTGAGAGAAGGATAATTTAATGCATCTCGAGAAGATCAACCATAATGGCAAAATCAAAATTCTATGATCACGCCTGTGGGGATTTCTCCATAATCAAGAAGCACAGAAAAACTGCCCAATCAGTTATTGCCAAAGAAGCGGCGCATGATTAGTACAGAACGGCTCGCCAGAACAACCGTCGCCACCTGGCAGATAAAGAAGAATAAATGCAGCAGAAATTTGACCAATAGCAGACTCGTTTTTAGTTGGGCTGACACAGCCCTCAACTGAAGCAATGGCTACCGCCCTAAAAAGATGAAAAGAAATCACAAGCCTAATGACGAAAAGAAGTTCCATTACGGCCTAACGGCCTAGATATACGTCCGCATACATAACAAATACAAAGAAAAAATAAGAAAGAAGGCACAACGGTAAGCCTTCAAGCCCGAGACCCGGCATCGTTGTCATCATCCACCAGTAGGGTAGGGATATCCCTCAAAGCCTCCACCACAGAAGTCAGCTCAGAAGAGGTGCTCCTCATGCTCTTCAGGCAGCAGTTCAGCAGATCCTTCCTCTGCTGCAGCATGGCGATGGCTACCTCAATGCGACAGGCGGCGATGGCCAACTTGGAGACATTCCTGATAGGGTTAAAGTCCTTCATGGTAGCAGCTCCAATCCTGGCCTGAATGGGGATCATCATTCCCCGAAGCCCCAGCATATCCTCGCCAGTCTTTGTCATCATGTTCTCCAGGAAGCTGACGTCACCCTCAGTAAGATTTTTTAGGGTCAAGGCCTTGGAAATCAGAAATTTTCTAGTGAGATCGTCCATGAGGAAATTGTAAATGAGGAGCAGAGAGAATGTGAAGAATCTGCACCGAAAAAAGGATCGCATTTATAGATCCAAGGTAATAGCTGCTCACCAAGGCGCGCGCCTAGAAAATTAGGTCGTCCCGTTAACCCAACACCGTCAGGAGGGGAGGCTGGCACAGAACTCCTGGTGGACGCACGAGATACTCAAGTGGAGTATGGGCTGAAGTCCATAACGGCGTAAAACCGCACAATTTGTAGGTAGCCTACAGCGTAAAACCGCGCAATATTACAGGTAGCTCCGATCAGCGTAAAACCGCGTCAATATCGCAGGTAGCTATGGCGTAAAACCGCACAAATTGTAGGTAGTTATGTCAAAAAATCGTGTCGGTGTTACAGGCAGCTTACGGCCAGGCTGGGTCCAACGAGCTTGGATGGAGAAAGCGATGTCGACAACATCCCGATATGTGTAGGCGAAAGCCTCTGAGGGTAACTAGTGTCCATCATTGCATAATGTTTTACTAACATGACCAAGCCACATTTGAGAATGTGCAGGAAAAACCAAGGATTATCGCCTTCAGGACGATATGCGAAGCTCCGAAGTGATAACGCCGTGATACCCTACCTTGCCGATATCGATCTCGTAAAGCGTGTCACAGTTTTCGTATATCCCTGACAAAATCGCGACAACCCCATCACTGTTAGCTCGGTTGACGCCCTCACTGTGACCAATAGTTATCGTAAGTAATCCGCTCCCGTTACCTGCCTCGTTATCGTACACCCGGTACAAGGGTATTAACAAAGGAGTCGGAAAAACTCGAAGATTCTCACGAATCTGACTCGGCGCAAAGGGAGTAACGTTCCTCTAGAGGCCAGGAAAGGCAGCCCTTGGTGAACACTCGGGCTCGTTTTCAGTTGGGCTTATGATAACAATTGATGAAACACCAAGGGTACATTCGTCTTCTCACCCAAAGTCAAGGCCAGGTCCTAGTAGACCTTGACCGACAACGGCACTCGGCTGCCGCCCTCGTTAGGCCGAGGATCCTGGGATGGTCGACATCAGCGGGGGGGGGACCCACACGGCGTCATCCTATCCCAGGAAACCCCGGCAACGTCTCATTGGCGATATCCCCCTAGCGATATCCGGTCCAGCTGACGTAGGCTGACGTCATCCCTGGTGTTATCTCCCCTTGATAACGCCCACCTCTGGGGGTAACGACCTTCCTTTGGCTATAAATACCACTCACTTCTAGATCAAAGGTGAGATCAAAATTCTCTACAAAAAATCTCTGCCGAATTGTACAGCCATACTAACTTAAGCATCGGAGTGTCTACGTCGGAGCCCCCCTCCAGCGATTTACAGGTACGATGGACTACCGCAACAGTGATTCCAGACAGCCGTAATCTCTATCCCGCTCCCACAGTAGATCAAATCTTATCAATTACGGTTCCCTTGAACGAGCTGACAAACAAGAACATGGAGTTCAAGTGGGGCCAACAACAAGAAGAAGCGTTCAAAACACTTAAGGATCGCTTGTGTTCGGCGCCTATGTTAGCCCTTCCGGACTTTGACAAGGTGTTCGAAGTGGAGTGCGACGCTAGTGGGCTTGGGATCGGTGCGGTCCTCATGCAAGAGAAGCGACCCATAGCTTACTTTAGCGAAAAGCTTAAGGATGCGCAGTTGAGATATCCTACCTATGACTAGGGGTGTCAAAACAGGTCTGCGGGCCGGACCGGACCCGGACCCGCCTAGACCCGAAGATAAACGGGTCGGGACCAGACCCGGTCCCGACAAAAAATATGACCAAATCTCTATCCCGATCCCGGCCCGGCTAAGAATTCGTGTCTAGACCTGGGAAAAATGGACCCAACTTCTTCTTTTTTCTTGGGTTGGGCCGAAGCCCAACCCCTCTCTTTCTTTTCTTTCCTTTCTTTCTTTCCTCTGCACCATTTTCGCTTCTTTCCTTTCTTTTCATCTTTCATTTTTCTTTCTTTCCTCTACACCATTTTCTTTTCTTTCTAATTTTCCATCTTTCTTCCTCTGCTCCCGCAACCCATTGCCATTTTTTCTTTCTATTTTTCTTTTTCTCTTGTTCTATCTGCATCGACTATTAATGGGTTGGAGGCCAGTGATGGTTTTTATGGTGTGGATGGGTTTGGCCTGTGGTGGATTTGGTTAGGGGTTGATGGATCATGGCGGTGAGGATCGGTTTGGGGTGATGGGTGGGTTGTGGCGGTGAGGAAATGGTTTGGGTGTGTGACGGAGATGGATCGGTTTGGGCGTGGTTGATCCGCTGGGTGTTGAAATTTGAGGAGCAACGGTTCGACCCGGCGGGTTTTGATTTTTGGTTGCCGGCGACGGTGATGATGCGAGCAGATCGGGAGAGGTGATGGGTTTGTGTGCTTTGGTCTCGTTGCGTTGCTTTGGGTTGCGATTTTGTTGATTTGGGTTGCGTTTGTGTGGGTTTGCAGTGAGGGATGGAGGTGGTGGTGTGGTGGTTATGGGTTGGGATTTGTTGTGGTTGTTGGTGGAGGAAGACGAACGAATTAGGGTTTTTTAATTTGGCCGGGTCAGACCCGAGACCCGTGGGGTCCGACTTGGTGAGACCCGAAAATTATCGGGTCGAGACCATACCCGATCCCGACCCAAAATGGGACCAAAATTTGGTCCCAGACCCGGCCAGAAACCTCGGGTCCGTGCCAGGTCTACGGGTCTGGTCCTAAATTGATAGCCCTACCTATGACAAAGAGTTGTACGCACTTGTGCGCGTGTTGGAGGTGTGGCAGCACTACTTAATGTAGTGCGAGTTCGTGGTGCATACGGATCATCTCAGCTTGAAGTATCTCAAGGGGCAAGGCAAGTTGAACAAGCGACATACGACTTGGATGGAGTTCATCGAGGTTTTTCCCTATCATATTCGCTACATGGAAGGTAAGGACAATATAGTGGCCGATGCACTATCGCGAAGGTACGCGCTTATTTCTTCTATGAGTGCTAAGTTGCTAGGAGTTTCCCATATCATAGAATTGTACCCTACTGACGTAGATTTCGGTGAGATTTATAATTCCTGCATGCATGCTGTTGAATCTCAATTTTTTTAGATATGATGGGTATTTATTCAAGCACAAACGTTTATGTGTGCCTAATTGTTCCTTGAAAGAGTTGCTTGTACAAGAAGCACATTGTGGTGTCACTTTGGAGTGATGAAAACTTTAGATGTGCTTAAGGATCACTTTTATTGGCCTAAGATGAAACGTGATGTGGTGCGTTTAATTACTAGATGTTTAGTGTGTCGTAGAGCCAAGTCACGAGTGACCAACCATGACGAGTACATGCCATTACCCGTACCCTCCCATCCTTGGACCTATCTGTCCATGGATTTTGTTGTAGGATTGCCTAGGTCTAGAGGAGGATCGGATAGTATTTTTGTAGTGGTCGATCGATTCTCAAAGACTGTGCATTTCATCCCTTGAGCTAGTACTAATGATGCGACCTACATCACTAACTTGTTCTTTAAAGAAGTAGTCTGTTCGCATGGTGTTCCTACTAGTATTGTTGGCGGTCGAGATAGTAAGTTTCTTAGCCATTTTTGGCGGGTTTTGTGGAAGAGATTGGGAACTAAATTGCTTTATTCAACTTCATGTCATCCACAAACCGATGGACAAACGGAAGTGGTTAATAGGACTTTAGGGTCTTTATTGCGCACCTTGGTTTCTAAGCATATTTCTACATGGACTGATCATATATCGTTTATAGAATTTGTTTATAATCGCTCTATTCATTCGAGTACTCATTATTCACCGTTTGAGATTGTTTATGGTTTTAATCCCTTGACTCCGTTGGATTTGACTCATTTACCTTTAAGTGATGTATCAAGTTTAGATGGAGCTAAGAAGGCAGAGATGGTGAAGATAATCCATGAGCAAACTAAGCGCAACATTGAGAGAGCGAATGAGAGGGTGGCACGTAAGCACAATCAAGGAAGGACGACGACTTCCTTTAATGTGGGCGATTGGGTTTGGCTGCACTTACGTCGCGAGAGGTTTCCAGCCCAACGTCGAACCAAGTTATCAGACATAGGCGATGGACCGTTTCAGATCGTCGAGAAGATCAACAACAACGCCTACAAGCTTGATCTTCCTAGTGAGTATGGTTCAGTTAGTGCAACGTTCAACATGACTGACTTGACTTTGTTTGATGTAGGTGATGATGATGATGATGAGCTGGTTGGAACGAATTCGAGGGCGAATTCTTTCAAAGGGGGAGGAAATGATGCGAACCCTAGTGCACCCGACGTACCCTTACCGCCCAACAGACCTATGACGCGCGCCCGAAGCAAAGATTTGCAAGCGAAGCTATCACACATCATCCACAAGGAGCTTGAGTGCGAGGCACGCATCGAAGAAGCTGTGCTACGCGAGAAGAGCCCGCGACTCGTGACTCTTGTCTTGGCCAAGACTGGCGCCGACGTGATCACGCCCATTCTCGGCGTGATGACGCCAAAAATAGAAGCAGGCGTTGATTGGAGCCAGGCGACGACGTCATCACGTCAGGACGTGATGACGTCCATTCCAGAAGGTCGTGGGCAGTCACGACGTGATGACACCCAAAACAGACACTCCAGACGAAGCTAAAGGCTGCTCGACGTAATCACGCCGACGCAAACTACCTTGCATCAAAACGGAAACTTTAGACTTTCTTTTTATTTTAATTAGCTCTTTTATTAATTAATTAAATTAGTTTGATTTTATTTTAATTAATTAATTAGGAGTTCAATTAGGGAAATGACTTCTATTGTAAGGATTTAGGGTTTCCTATATAAAGGAGCCTCCTTTTTCATTGTAAGGTAATGAATTTTGATAATTAAAAATCAGAGAATTTTCTCTCAATTGTTCAGTCTTGAAATCTTGTTCCTATTTGAGATCGGACTCTCGAATAGATCAGCAAGTAAAATTGAAAGTCCATTCTATTGAGTCGTTCCGCCTAGGTTGATATTCACAGGTTGAATACAAGGTTAGGGTTTCGAATCAAGATCCTCTTTTGCTTGATTTAGGTTGGCTAGTATAGGTCATTAACAGGATCAAACGTCAACAGAGTTATTCATTCTGCATCGTTGGAAATCCAAGCTTGAACTAGATAGGGATTCATGTGCTACGAGCCTCGGGCAACCAAGGATCGTATCACAGAATCCCTCACTGTTTCCAATAACCATTGTACAACAATTGTTTACTATAGCAGGAAAGAGAATAGTTAAAACAGCGTCAGTTTGGAACTTCTCATACCTCAAGTCTTGAACCGAAGTGCGTTCAATTCCCAGAGCCCCAAATCACTTGCAAGTATCAACATTTTGGGAGAACACCTTCATGAACCAGGGCATTTCATGAAACAGTTAAGGGCATTATTCCAGTTTCCTAAAATATCAAGGGAAAAGGAAATTCTTGCCATTAGGAATCCCACAAGCTATAACCATAAGCATACTTGGAGGCCACCCTGTATCTGTAGGCCTTCGATCTTCCTCTATGTTTCCATCTGAATGCTACCAGGTCATGATAGCAGCCAGTTTAGAAGAATAGGGTTGCCATCTCCACCAAATATACTCCTTCTCATATTGGGGCCTAATGAAAGCGCCTAGGCATATTATTTTTTGGCTTCCACTATTTCATCATCACGCACCCAGTGTCTTCTTCCCCTCTCAAAAATGGAAGTTCACCTGTTTTAATAAAACCTGTGATGCTGGCCATTTCAGGGCTTGCACCTCTCTCCACCATTATGTTTACCAGCAATTGTGCTTCCTCGAACTGATTTGATTTGCATAGCCCACTTAGGATCTTAGTACACACAAATATATCAGCATCAAGCCCTCTCCGGTCCATCTCAATTTGCAATGTGAAAGCTTCATTCACCATTCCCACTTCGCAATATCCATCAATCAAAGTATTAAATATAATCTGGTCTAGCTCAATCCCATTACTCTGCATCTTGCTTGCGTATACCATTGCAGCTTCCATCTTCCCAGCTATGCATAGGCCATTTATTAAAGCCCAAAATGTATCAGCATTGGATTGAACACCTCGTCTAGTCATTTTATCAAACAGAGAAACTGATTTGTCTACAAAACCAAGTTTAAAATAACCATTTATGGTCAAGTTGTACATGTAATTATTAACTATGAAATCTCCATCATGCATCTCCATTATCAATTTTTCCACTTCTTCGATTTTTCCAAAGCTCGAATAACCATCAATCAAGATTTTATATGTCTTCATATCAAACGCTTCTCCTTCCTTTTCCATCAACACCAACACAGAATCTAACTCCCCAAAATACCATCTCTTGGCACAGGCATCTATCATAATGTTATACGTAATGATATTGGGTTTAATTCCCTTACTCACCATCTCCTCTACAAATTCCCTACACCTACTGATCTCCCCAATCTTGCACAACCAATGAACTACAACTGTCAACGAATACACAGAAACCTCAATGGTTGATTGGACCATTCGATCAAAGAATTCTAAGCCTAACCTAATCTGATCATCTCTTTCAAGTGCAAGCAAATGTATAGTACAAGTCTTCTCATCTATCTCAATCCCACTCTTCTCCATGTGATCAAAAGTCTCCAAAACTTGGTCATATCTTCTACTATTAGAATATGCATTAAGAATCATATTGAATAACTTTGCCACAACTTTCGTTTCCAAACAACAGCATTTCTCAACAGTAGCAGCTAGAAGAGGAAATGGGTACCTGACATTTTCATCGGCAGACATGGATTTCAGTAGATTCTCAGCATCTGAGAACCTCTTAGCCTTTAATAGCCTGGAAATCAGTGTAAAATAGACCTGAAGATCAGGCTTGAATGAGAGCAGCGTATGGTTGTTGAGGATAAAATTGAAGAAACGTAAGCACTTAGGGGTATTGAGATGTGGGTCAGAAACGATTTGATGGAGTTTTGACGGAGTTAGTGTAGAGGTTGAGTGATTTGGGGTTTCGGATTCGGAGATGGAGATTAGTACATCTCGATAGGGTTTAGGGATTTTCTTGGCAGTTTTGAGGGTTTTGAGAAATGTCTGGATTGACATTTTGAAAACAACGAAATTGTTATCTGTTTGGCCAAAGGAATTACTTTTACTTGCTGCTTTTCATTTTCAGCTCCATAGGATCAAAACAAGAGATTCCAGTTTCGCCATTTTCAGCTTTCAGTTCTTCAATTTCTTCTTCTTCGAACAAAAGAAGAATAAAAATAAAAGAGAATTGCTAATTGGCCATCTGAGATAGCCATCTCAAATAGCCAACCTGACGTGGCAAAAGCCACGTCATTAAAAAAAATAAAAAATTAAAAATTAAAAATTTTGTTTCCTTCTCCTTACCTCAATCAGCGTCCTTCTCCCTCGCGCTGAAAACCAAAATCCAAAAATTGAAGCCCACCCCCTCCTCACCCATTCGACATTCAACCCAACTCCCTCACCCTCCTCCTTCGGCCATCTCTCCTCCTCCGGCCATCTCCTCCTCCGGCCATCTCTCCTTCTCCTTACCTCAATCAGCCTCTCTCTCTCTCCTTCTCCTTACCTCAATCAACCTCTCTCCCTCACCGCGCTGCTTCGCACGCCTCCGACGACGACAGCCGGCGACGACAGTGCATCCTCCTCTCACTCCTCTTGGTAAGTTTTCTAAATTCTAAACTCCAATTTCAAGTAGAAACCCTAATTGATTGTTAACTGGTTTTAGGGTTTTAGGGGTGTTGTTTTGATTTGGGGTTTTCTTGATGGCTGATTAACAGTAATTAATTAATGTTTAATTAAGAAATTGATTGTGTTTTATTATTGTTGTTGAAAATTTAAAAAAAAAAAGAAGAAGATGAAAAGCTTGCTAATGATTTTGATTCGGAAGGTTTTGTAGTGTTTAATGATTATGAAAAACTGAAATTGTAATTTTATTGTGTTGAAGGTATGCCAAGGAGGTTTGTGATTCAATTGTGGCAAAATGCTTGACGGGCAGGCCCAAAACAGTGGAGAAGGCTCAAGCAGCATTTATGCTTTGGGTTGAGTTGGAAGCCGTGGATGTATTTCTGGTATGCACTTACTTTACCTTGCTTTGTTCTTAAATGCCAGTTCCTGATCTTAGTTTGCAATGCATGAGTACTGAACAAATTTAATTAGCTAAGTTTAATTATTTTATTTATATTCTTCTTCTTAAAGTTGCTGCACATTCAGTTGTTGGACATTCAGTTATTATTATTGTTTTTTTGGTACGAATGTATCTGCCAAGCTATGGCTAGTAGCTTCAGGTGAGTTATATAGGACGATTGGGATAAATTTTCGTTGATATTTGGTTGTCAGAGAATTTTTCGTCTGACATTAATATCTGCATGGTCAATATTGTTTCCTATCGTATTGTTTTGTGCTACAGTTCAAATTCTTGTTCAATCATTTATGTGTATAACATAAAATATGGATTGAATTCATGAAAGGAAATGGTAAATTGTGCTGACTGCCACACATTGTAGTTGTAAGTTTCAGCTAAGGGAACTGAATTATGACCGAAAATTTTGTGTAAGGTATTGGTGCCAAAGATATCGATGGAATGTACTCGTTAACTTAAAAGAAAATTGACTTTTTCTGCAACATGTGTGTTGCAAGTATTTGGAGGTTGTACTGCATTATACTATAAGCTGTGATCTCGGCTCCTTGTTACTTTTGGTCTTCTTTTCTTGTTCTGGGGTGGTTTTTCTGATTTGTTAATATGGCTTAATAGTTCTTTTTAAACTCTAATATAAAATATTTATTTTTTTAGTTACCTTTCATCCCTACTTAGTACTTCCATTCATTCTGTCTGTCTGTGGTGGTCTTCTACTTCGGAAAAAGAAAAAAAAGACCTCTAAGGTTGTTTATAATTTAACTGTTATGGAATCCTTATGTTTATTTATTTCATTTATCTGCAGATGACAAAGCCTCAAGAGATAATCTCCAAGTGCTGAGGAGATTTTGGCTGTTATCGAATCCCTAAAGAAGCAAGTTGTTATTGACCGATGCTTTTATATACAGGTACATTTTTATGGAATCAAATAATTTTTAAGGTCTATGGCACACTTTTTGGGATCTAGTGCTCATTATTTATGAGTTAGACTGTATTTTTTTTTCCAGAAAAGGATGGAAGAGAATAAACAAGGGTTGAGTGGTGTCACAAGTCAGCTCTGTAAGTTGTCAATGGAAAAAAGAAGCAATAGAAGCAGCAGTAGTGAGGACACTGATTTATTCATGAAGAGGAAAAAAGAAGCACTTAGTTTGTATGGTGGTATTGACACAAATAGTGGTGATAAAAGCAGCAACAGCTCTGAACAAGACGGTCAGGATTCTACAGCTCTGAACATGTCCCGCACGCAGCTCCAATGGTGAATACAGAAGACGGTGTTCAGAAGTTTAGTTCGGTGTTGAAGCAGAAGCCAAACTACGACTACTTTCCCAATATCTAAAGCAGATTTTTGAGTTATTTAAATTAAGATTAATCCAGGAACTTGTAATTGCAATATGCATCTGTGTAATTTAGGATCTTTTAATCGCAATATGCATCTGTGTAATCCAGGATCTTTTATGGATTAATTGATTTTAATTCTTTCTGAGTTTTGTCAAGGAAGTTCTGCTTCTGTGTAAATATGCATCTGTGTAAATAGGATGGTGTACATATAATTGTTAGCCCAAAGGGTATTCGAACCTATTTTGATGATGTCAAGACTCGTAAATTAATTAGATAGCTAATTGGATTTTAAGTGTGAATGTGTGTAGTTTGCGATGAACATTAAATGGAAGCAACGAATCAAGAATATCGCAAGCTCAAGATCAAGTGTTATTTAGGATCATTTATATGTAAGTATGATTTAAGTTTAACACTTGATGTGTGTTCAAATACCTCAGAATTTAAGGGTCAAAAGGTTTTGTGTGAAACAAGTTTTTGAGAATGTTTTAAGTATTTCGGATAAGATGTTTAAGCGTGAATCACGCTTAGGGTTAACGTGAATCACGGTGAGAGATTGTCTCTAACCGTGATCACGGTTGGACCTAACCGTGAATCACGTTTGTCTCATGTCAAAACACCATTTTACATCCGAAGGTAGCGTGAATCACGTTAAGGGTGTTAACGTGATCACGGTAAAGCAACCGTGATCACGGTAAGACCTAACCGTGAATCACGTCGGTCCAACGGCTAGTTTTTTGGGACTATTCACCCCCCCCCCTCTAGTCCATTCATTGATTAATCATCAATAATGACTATCATTTGTGTTACAGTAGAATGAAAGTGGGCAAACTGTAACAAAATAACCATGTGCAATAAGCAGATGCTCTCCAAAATAACTAGATGCTCTCCAAACTATTTAGGACCATGACCATGTGCAATACAACAACTAAACATTCCAAACGGTTCATTCACTTGAAAATAACCAAGTTAAATTGTCATAACACATAATAAGCTACAGTATTATCATACATAGTTAACTAAAAACAAGGTCGTGCTCTCTTGATGCTGCAAGCGGGGCATTTGTAACGCTTCATATGCTCTGCCCTAGCTGGAGTGATCTTGACACACTTCCCATGGAACCACTTCTCACATAAATCACAACAAATCCAAAATTCATCAGATGCATAATTTTGTCCACAAATACCACAAAACGTCTCTCCATGCACATCATTGTCTTCTTCTTCCAAGCGACCCTCATCATCATTATCATTCTACAACATGTAGAACACAAAATTTAGTTCTCATTCTACAACATGTAGAACACAAAATACCAAAGAAACAAAATAAACATTCATACCAGACTCTCTTGAGTTTCAAATTGATTCATAGTCCATGGTTCAGATACACCAAATTGACTCTTTTGAGTTCCAAATTGATTTAGTGACATTGATTGATATTTTTTGCTTGATTGACCACTCTATCAGAAAATAATAATTGATCAGTTACAAATCATATACAAATATCACAATCAATTGAAAAAATTATACCTTTTTTTGCTTCATTTTTTGCTCTACGGTTGACACTTTTCTTTTGGATGGAGGACGCCCTTTTGTTCGCACCTTCAAAGGACTCGAAATTTTTTGACAGTCTTTTGTCATGATCGTTGAGGAGCCTCCTGCAGACTGCTTGTTCCAGTTAGGGGAATTACTAAGTGAGATTTTTGAAGTTGCCTCATCCAAGCATCTCATTACAAACTCATAATTCTCTACAGACTCAAGTCCAAAATCTATAGCCTTCGAACTTTGTGCATTCATATTTTTGTACCTCACTCTTTGTTCATCATCCATGTCGTCATCATAACAATTCTTCACAAATGAATGACTGTGTCTAACATCCTTCCTCCAGCGATGCAAGATATATTGTGGTGGAACATGTAGTATTCTTTCATTAACAAACACCTTCACAATATGTCTGCAAATTATTCCTTTAAACTCAAACAGACGACATGAACACTTAAATTCTAGATTCTCCTCATCATAATAAACAACATAAGTAACTTGTCTTGTTAATACACCCTCTTTGTTCATCAAGATGTCATTTATTTGAAATGTTGAAAATGATCCGTTCCTATCAAGAAAAGTACGAATACTATAATCAACTCAAATATTACTTGAAAACAAGCATCGAATACTAAATAGTAATTTTTTTATAAATCAATAGAATGTCGAAAATGATTCGTACCTTTCAATATGGGGAAGGTTGCAGTACATCAAACCCCGCAACTCATCCTGAAATAACCGAAACACTTCATTTGTGTAGGCATTTTGAAGTTGTTTCTCAAAGGGAAAACTAGTTATCACAGGATAATACGAGGAGAACGAAGCAAAATCTGCTTTAAGTTCTTTCTCGGCCTTACTCTTCAGTGCATTATCATACTGCTCTACAAACTGCTTTAAAGACGTCTTGGGACCAACATACTCATCAAAGAATGCATTCATACTTTCACTTCTTTGGGTTGTAGACATTCCAGCCCAAAAAATTCCTTTTACAAACACTGGAACCCAACGATGACGATCTTCATATAAACCACTTAACCATGAATTTCCGTAGAGATCAAAATCACTCATCATGTTACACCAAATCTCCTCAAATTCTTGAATCTCAATGGACTCATACACAGCTTTTTTCATAACTTTTTTAATTTGCTTGTAATCATGTCGTGATCCAAGCTTTTCAGGCAACTTCTTCATAATGTGCCATAGGCAAAGACGATGGTGAGAAGCAGGGAAAACATAATTTACAGCTTTTTGAATGGACTTGCATTGGTCAGTAATTATTGCATTGGGAGCCTTTGACATGCACATCAACCAAGCTTTAAATAACCAAATGTATGTATCTGCCTCTTCATTTGAGAGTAAACCACAACCAAATAGTACTGTTTGCCCATGGTGATTAACACCAACAAATGGAGCAAAAGGCATGTCATATCTATTAGTTAAGTACGTTGTATCAAATGATATAACATCACCAAAAGATTCATATGCTGTTATAGATCGTGCATCTGCCCAAAATACATTTCTTAATCGACTATCATCATCTATATCAAGCATATAGAAAAAATTAGGATTCCTTCTTTGCATGCATGCAAAATACATGCTAAGTGATGCTGCATCTCCAACTCCAAGCCTAATTTGTCTTGCTTTAAGAAGATGATTTCTACAATCCTTCTCAGTAAAGGACAAGTTCTCATACCCCCTAATTCCACAGCCAAAGAATTAAAATTATTACTCACACGTATGCCTGCTTGGTCATTTGTTTCAAGCCTCCTCTTAGCATACGCATCAATATTTTTATTACACTTGAAAAAATGTGATTTTGTAGGACTCAAGTCATGATTATGCTCAAGATTAACAAATGAGATAGTGAACTCTCCTTCAGCATTAACCATACAATTCATTTTAGCCTTACAATCAGTTTTTTTGGATAGCCTTGCATTAAAAGCATTTTTAATCTTGGATTTATATGCACCTTCTCTACTACACACAATACTATAATACACTAGGTTCCCATCATCATCTTTCCTTCCACCCTTTCTCTTAATACCGAATCCCATTTGACGAGCATACTGAAGGTAAAAATTGTAAGCTTCTTCTTCTGATTTGAAGACCATACCTGGCTTCGGAATCAATTCAAAATCAGGTTCGGACAATGGAGGCTCATCACTTCGTGGCTCATCACTTTCAGGAAAAAACTCCATTACCTGTAACAAAAGGTTAAAAGAGATTAGAAGCCAAAATTATTCAGCCAAAATGAAACACCTAAATTACTAAGGGCACCATGTCTACCACTTGCACCAGGCAAATTACTCCAAGTCATGTTACCCAAGTTTTAGTTTATCCACAAGCTACTGAATCTAATATTTTGTAGGAAGAATTCAAATTAATAGAACACAAAGAAGTGATAAATCCAAGTCAATGTTATATTCAACCACGACATCCTCATTTCTCGGATCAGCTTTCTCAACCACACCCCAACAGACCAACAACTCCGGTCAAAAAAACAACAAGACAAAAAATTTAACATTTGTAATTAAATGTTGCATCCTCTTATAAAGTTACTTGAATAATAACGACAACCTACTCTGCTTCTTGTCATCCTAATAAGGTTAATAACATAATAGCACACTACAACAGCGAAACACTACCGGTACAAACCACAGCTCCAATTACTGCTTTTCATCTTCTTCTTCTTTTTTAAATTTTCAACAACAATAATAAAACACAATCAATTTTTTAATTAAGCATTAATTAATTACTGTTAATCAGCCATCAAGAAAACCCCAAATCAAAACAACACCCCTAAAACCCTAAAACCAGTTAACAATCAATTAGGGTTTCTACTTGAAATTGGAGTTTAGAATTTAGAAAACTTACCAAGAGGAGTGAGAGGAGGATGCACTGTCGTCGCCGGCTGTCGTCGTCGGAGGCGTGCGAAGCAGCGCGGTGAGGGAGAGAGGTTGATTGAGGTAAGGAGAAGGAGAGGGAGAGAGGCTGATTGAGGTAAGGAGAAGGAGAGATGGCCGGAGGAGGAGATGGCCGGAGGAGGAGAGATGGCCGGAGGAGGAGGGTGAGGGAGTTGGGTTGAATGTCGAATGGGTGAGGAGGGGGTGGGCTTCAATTTTTGGATTTTGGTTTTCAGCGCGAGGGAGAAGGACGCTGATTGAGGTAAGGAGAAGGAAACAAAAAAAATTTTTAATTTTTTTTTAATGACGTGGCAAAAGCCACGTCAGGTTGGCTATTTGAGATGGCTATCTCAGATGGCCAATTAGCAATTCTCAAAATAAAAATCAACGTTTAAGATATTTTATTTTAAAAAGAAATTACAAGGGCCCAAAGTGTAATGGATTCCACAAAGTCCAGAATGTGGCCCAAAAACAGAACTTCTGGTAAATTATAAATTATTATTTTATTTATTTCAACCTTGGTGTTGGTAGTTTCGATTAGGTTAAATTTCAAACCTTGGTTTTAATATAATTTCAAACTCGCCTATGTCATGAATGGATGCTAATGGAGCCACGAAGAAGATGGATTTGGAAAAGAAATTTACATATTAAAAAGCTTTTTGCCATGTTTTTTTTTATTGTTAATAATTACTTTATGTAAATTAATTATTGTATTGACTAAATTATACTCCCTCCGGACACAATTACTTGTCATTTTACTGTTCATGCACGCATTTCGAGGATGCCAAATGGCTCGCTATTTGACCCCAAAAAATTTCGTACATTTTTTTCGAACGTACATTAATCCTTAACGTACGTTCGAGAAAAAATTCGGAAGTTTTTGGGGTTAAATAGTGAGCCATTCAGCTTCCTCGAAACGCGTGCATGAACAGTAAAACGACAAATAATTGTGTCCGGAGGGAGTACTTTTCAATAAAAGTTTAACAAATACATAGAATATAGATGCAGATAGATATATAAATATTTATATGCATTTATATATATTTCCAGTGTAGTATTTTATAATTTTTAATTTTCTCTTAGCGCAATGTCGGTAAATGTGTTATGTCGGTCTCGGTATTAGTATTTGTGATTCATAGTTGACAACGAGTTTCCAAGGTGTCGTTGGCGGGCACGTGAAAACCCATTGGTATTCGTCAAAAAGGACCACACTGCAGCGTGCAGCATGCAGCATGCCGGACATGGCCCTCATGGACGCCACACCTCACTTCTCTCCTTTCACTTCCAACAGGCAATTTTGCAATAACTCACCTACTGCACTTGGAGTCGAGTTTAAAAGCCTTTTAACTTGATATTAGAAGTTCCTTTAAAGAAAAAACTTGATATTAGAGGATTTTTTTAAAAAAATATATAAGGATTCGAACTCTTGATCTACCAATCTCAGTCGCTTGTATCAGAAAATATTTTTAGTGTTTGATTACGTGTATTTTTTTTAAGATTGTAACCGGACCAAACTCAGAACAATTGAGGAGAGAGGTTCAAAATTTTAAGGTCCAACAGGAGTCAGACCGTGGTTAGACCGAGATTATGAAAAAATACGAACCGAAAAAAACCGGGCTATAATGTAGTGTAAGTTTAATTTTATACAATATATAGTATACACGCAAACAAAAAATATCAGAATATTTCTACTAAAATAAAATCTAAATACTCATACTGGATCAAATAACATTTTAGATTACTAATAAAAAAACTCAAATATAAGGTAATGAACAATTTATATTGTAACAAATGTATTTATGTGGCAAAAATATGTGAAAAAAGAACTTCATTCAATTTAATTAAATTTATTAATTTTTGTATTATACAAAATTAATAAATTAAATTTGAAGTGGGGAAGGATAAAGCTATGATATATTTTTAAATTAATTTTTTGATTTTAAATTAAATATATATTAAAAATTTATTTTGATAAATTATATTAAAAATTTAGGAAAATTCAGATTGTATCCATAAATAAAATATAATTTACTAATTGCATAAAGGTATACTACTATAGTAAATATTAATTGCAAATCAATTAAATTAACATATATTTGGTAGCTTTGAGATTTTGAATCTTTAATATCAATTAATTTTATCTATGCATGAAAAAATTGAAAATTTATGTCCTTAATATGCATTAATTGTAAAATAAATTAAAAATTGGCATATAAATTAATTAATTTATATGAAAGAAAATGGAGGTCTATCAAAAAAGGAATAATAATCCTTATAGAAAAATTAAAATATTGAATTTTAAAATAAATCCCGGTAAATAAGTAAATCAAAATTGAAAAGTAAAAAAAATTCAAACCGCCTAAACCGGTTCACAGTCTAATCGAGCCGGTAAATGATTTTTTGGCCAAAAATGAATAATAAAGTTTTAAGGGATAGAAAAAACCGGACCCATAACCAAGTTAGAGTTTCCCCGATCGGATCGGCCGACCTACTCCAGTTCTCACAACCATTATTTTTTCCATGATTTTAAGCTATTTACAAGAGAACCTACAATATTTGGATTGTAATTGTTTGACGAGAGAAAAATTAGCTTCCTCTTTTATTATATTGTTTTAATTAATATTTTTTGTAAGATATAATGTAACTCATTTATTTATTAGATTCTATTAAAATATTTATAAAATATATTTTCTCACAAAAAATAATACTTTATAAATATTTTATATTCTTAGTTTTACTATAACAACGGGATATTATCAAATACTTTTTAACTTCTTTAGTTTTTTCTTACAAACCACTGTTTTCATTCTACCTAAAATTAAAATTTATCTTCAATCCCCAAAAGAACTGCTTCAAAATTTTCATCAAACCACATTTAATTGGATTGTTCAACTAATATAAATTATTATAGTACATTAATTTTACGTGTTTTTCACTAATAATATATTTTAATTTTAATTATTTAGTTTTTAATATTATATTAATTGTTTTAGGCATGTATATATCCAAATATTTACAATATAATAAAATTTATTAAATGAAAACTTGTCATTGTGTACCAATAATATATTCCAATTGTACAATGTCTTATATATTATAAATTTTATTAGTCAAATTTAAAAAATAATATACTCATGACGTATGCTTGTTCGGTTTTATTAATATTTGTTTTAAAATTACAATGAGCTTATAAAGGATAATTAAAATCTCGAATTTGAATCATGATATTTACATTTCTATTTATATCTAAAAAAACAAAGAATTGGAATCATTATTTAAACTTATTTCCTATCGAGTTTTACGGGATTCACACATAAGACTTACCATAAAAAAGTTCATGACCAAAAATTGAAGAACCATGAAAACTTTTAGGATCAAATAGGTGAAAGAAAGGTTTAGGAAGTAAATCGATAGTAGAGGGAGGACATATTCGGTATCATTTCTATTTTTGGTTTTCTGGTTTTTAACTCTTGTAAACTTTCTACCACATGATTTCTATCTAATGTGGGATGCAGAGAACAATAAAAACAATGCATATATATGTAATGGACCAACCCTACCCAAATCTACCAGCTAGCTTTACTTAGCTCTGCTTACATAAACCCGTTAAGAGCAATGTACTCCTGGACCCTCCTAGCTAGCCAATTTAGAGACTTAGTTCTCCAAGATTCTTCTGCTTCTAGCTAGGGCTAGTTAGGAGCTTAAAAAAAAGCCATGAACAAAGAGATGACAGTTACTATAGTGCCCACAGGCCACGAGCCCCACTTGGCACTCGGCACTCGGCACTCGGCACTCGGCACTCGGCACTCGGCACTCGGCACCATGATCGGTATTATCGTAAGGAAATTTTTTAGCCTCATCCCTCAACTATACCCGAAATATACAATAACACCTCATGAACTAAATTTTTATTGATTTGTCCGCCTAGACTGGTTAGGAGCTTAATAAAAGAAGACATGAGCAAAGAGATAGCAATTAACTCCTGTAACCAGTATATCACGATCGGTATTATTGTTATGAACAAAAGAGAGAAATTATAATTAAGTTTTTTTAAATGTAATACCTTCACGATATGAGTAGTTTCACATTTTCATCTCTTATATTATATAAAAAATTAGTCATTTGAATTTTGTATATAAAGTAATTCTAAGCCAAAACACTTAACGTTTTGATTGAATGATCCGGTGTGAATATGTGGTTAAAATTTTGAAATATGTCACATGTAGAAGCTACCATGTATATCTTGTAAAAAATACGAGAAAAGAAAGTGTTTGATTAAATGATTTAGATGTTTGAAGGTATTTATAATCTACCAACATCGCGTGTGATTGAGTGATAAGAAACTTATTAACTTTCAACTTAAGTTTCAAGTTTGAATTTGATAATAGAAAAAAACAGCCACATTTTAAAGATCCACCGATTGTTAAGGAAATCGAAAGAAGATAAAAGTATATATACAACTTAGTGGACTAAATTAATAAGTATTCCATGTCACTGAGGACATAACTCGGTGATTATATCATTTATCATGGTGATAAAAATATTAGCATGACTAAAATATAAATCACACTTTTACTTATAAAAAAAATAACGATACATATTACACTGTGCTTCATGAATACTTTTGAATATAAATGAATGAATTAATATCACCAATGTCACAAATAATTAATGGAACAAAAGAATAGAAGAAATAGCAAATCAATATACAAGAAAAAGGGGGGAAATGGGAATTAATGGCAATTGCCAACACACCAATGCGCAGTAGTCACAACTCACAACGACAATATCATGACATGTTTGATTGTTCCGGCCGATCCCACCACCAATTTATCATTTTTCTTCTTTATTGTTATTATTCTGTTTTTTAAAATTATCATATTATTCGTTATAATATTAGAAATCGAATCAATGATATGTATATCGATTGATTTTTGCATTAAAAAAAATTCTCAAAAGGGCGCGGTTTCAATTTTCAGTGTCTACTAGTAATTATTAATTCCCACAGCCACACCAAGAACAAGAATGTTCATAAAACAATAGATTTGTGTTTTGATTTTGAATAAATTTATTACTACTATAAGCTTGTGATGAGGACAAACAAGATCCCAAACTCAACTACAAGCTACCTATTTTAGCTGATATCATCATCAAAACCTCATATATTAATATATATATAGCGAGAGAGAGAGAGTATATTTCTTACCAATGAGCTTATAGGAGAAAGAATCAAAGAAGGAAAAAAAAATGAAACATTGAGTAGAGAAGCTTCACCTACTTCCTAATTGAGGCATGATCGTTATTGACAAAAAAAAGGCCATCACATCAGCATTAAAGATTAGTTCATTAGAATTGAAAAGAAAAGAAAAGAAGAAATCAGAAAAACACAAGAAAGATACCATTAATTTACATCCATGGGAAAATCAACCGCAAGAAAACACCCACCTGACAGGAAAATAAGGATTGGGAGAGAGCTAGCGCCGTTGCGGTGGCGGTTGCGGTTGACAAATTCAATCGTGGTAAAATTGAGTTTCGGTTTTGTTTATACGTGGAGTAGAGTGGCTGTAATAGTCGTTTATTGCCGATGCAGCATCATCAAGATTCCCACTCTTAACACAACTTTGGCAATGGAAATTCACTGATTATCTTCTTTCTTTTTTTCCAAATCCAAACCCAAATCAAACCACAACTCCACAGCCACTGCCGATAGAATTTTGCATGTGAATCTTGATGATGCCACACCCGCAAACAACGACTTGTGAACCAACAAAACATACATATAGCCTTACACTTCAGTACCCAAAACGGCTCTATATATATATATATATATATAAGGATTTCAAGAAAGCCGATCGAGAGATCCGATAAAGTCGTGAATTAAAAAAAAAAAAGTGGATAAAAAATATTAACAGCAGTCAAACCAGATTAATTTGATATAAAAAAATAATATTATCAATCTCATATCATACTGACCATAAACGGCCAGTATGTTTCATCTTAATAAAAAAATTAAAATAAAAAATATATTGTATCATTTTGATTTTTATCCCAATTCATCCATCCACCAATATTTTAATTAAGATTAATACATTTTATACTAACGACAAAACTAAAAATCTCACTAACCTTAATCAGAAAACAAAGAAGGTGAAAAAGTATCTAATGATCAATAGAATTGTGTTGCATAAAATTAAACAGAAGTACTATGTCTTCGGGTACAGTACAGAGTATAGGGCCACGAGTTCCAAGCTGATGTGGCCTGTTAGCAATGGTTTAAATCAAAATTGATTACGTGAGGAGAGCAGGGTACCCTTATGGGCTAAGCAAAGCTGTCCAGTGTTGTTTTTTTTATAAAAAAATTAATTATTTAATACTTCAATTTACTTCTTTAAAGATTTATAAGTAATTTTCTTTGTTTGTCACCAAATACAATGTGTTCATATGCTCACGTGTAATACTAGAGTAACGCCAATTTACAAGTTGCTGGTAAATAATACTCCCTCCGGATTATATTAAATGACGTCCGCACGGTAGATACGCATATCGAGGAGGCCGGATGACGTACTATTTGACCTCAAAAAATTTCGTACTTTTTTTTGAACGTACATTAATCCTTAACGTACGTCCGAGAAAAAATTCGGGGCAAAATTGTCTCAAATAGTGAGTCATCCGACCTCCTCAACATGCGTGCACAAATAGTAAAAGTCGTTTAATAAAAGACGGAGGGAGTAATTTTTTTTAAGAATTGTTATAGAAGAAGTAAAAATTTTAAGGACGAAAATGAATGACTAACAATAAAATTGAGGGACAGTGGGCCTTAAGGAGTGATAGCATTGAATCGAGTACTATGCTTGGTTTGATTTATACATCTCTTAGCAGATGTTACATCCGCGTCCTTTAGAGGGATATGCTTTGATTTTGTAGCTTCGCTCTCTTTGAAATATTTTTTTTTGTGGTTGTGGAGTTTTACTTATTTTGTTCATAATTACTCTATCAGTCGCTAATAAAATGACTCCTTAGTAAAAATTTATAAAAACTAAGGAAATGATTAATTGTTGTTTTCTAGAATATTTTAAAAATTAATTATATTTTGATTTTATAATTTTTCATAATAAATCAATAAATATTAATCACGAATTCCAATAAAATATTATTAATTATTTTTTTACATTGAAAATATAAAAGTGATATTTATTAGTGACAACGTTTTTTTTTATTGATGGGTTTTAAACCTCGAGGCATAAAGTCTCAGTTTTCATGCACTAGTTAAAGATAAATATTTTGAAGATACGTGCGTTGAACCAACTGAATTATCTCCAAAAGTGTTAGAGTTGCAACTTCTTTCGACTTTATCAGTTAGAGTTCTAATTGGAGAGAGATAAGTGATTAAGACACAATTAGTAATTAAACTATATATATTCTCCTAGGGTTTTTGAGGGAGGATGTCCAACCTCTCTTCTTTCTTTTCGTAGCTTTTTTCTCTTTGGTTTTGAACTCGTTTGCTCCTATCGTCTTCAACCTTGAAGGCGCAAGATTTTATATTTAATTAGTTTATTGTTTCCTTTAATTTTTTTTGTCTATCTCTACTTAAACTTTCTCATTTATGGTAAAGACAATTAAAATTATGATTCTAAATATTTGTGAGATCTAAATGGCTCTTTTTAATTTCTATGTTTGCATACATGTGTTCTCTAAATTAATTGTCACCACTTTTCATATTTTGTTTATTTCTGATCAACCTAGATTCTAATCTGAAATCGTCATTCTTTTTTGTTACGGCAACCTATGGGCCATTTATAGGTACTGTTTTGTCCTTTAATAACTGTCACTTTTCTACAGATTCTTACTGTTTATAATACTTGTCATTTTATCGATTTCGAGATATATATTTTATGCAAATGACAATTTTATTTTTATACATCAACCTAATTTGATAATGGTGTGGTAATTTAAGTGAAAATTAGGAGAAAAAAATGAAATAATGTGGAATAAAATAAGATAAAAAATTATTATTTTTAATTTTAACCAAAAGAATATTTTTATAATTATAATGTTCACGATGGAGCATTCAAACAGTCTAGACTTTTAGATTGATAAACCTACTAAAATTTCAAAGTCCACTTCCGAGTCCTCTCATGTTATTCACTTATTACACAATTACACAAAAGATAAAAATAAAAGCAATTTTCATACAACTTATTTTTTATAAACGGTAAAAGTTATTTTGAAAAAACAAAATCAAAATCATGTTATCTTGTGAACGCATCACACTTAAAATTAAATTTTAAAAAAATTATAAAGTATGTCTTCCCCGCGCATTACACGTGTTTAAACCTAGTTGATGACCGGTTCGGATTTTCCAAATTCGAATTCTCCTCCATTTTTAAATAGTTAAGCACAAAGAAAGGAAAATATATATTATTAGTTTAATGGATTTTTGGGTCATGCGTTTAATGGATTTTTAACTTATTCATTTTTAAGGAAATTTCAAATTTGGAAAAAATAAGTAAATTAATAACTATATAAGTTCTTAGTTTTTAAGAAGAAAAAAGAAGAAAATTTGTGGTTATTAAAAAAAATGAAAAAAGGTTTGAAATAATAGTAGCACATTGAGCAACCAAGAGCCACTGAAGAGTGCAAGTCGAATAAAAAAGAGTCACGGCTCGCGGGATGGTGGGGGAGGGGGTGGTTGGGTTTCACGTGGGCGGCACGGGATTAGCTTTGCGGGTGTGAACCCGATACGCCTCGCAATACAAAAGTGTACGCCTGGACCTACAATGGCACGTTGCCGTCGTTGGCCAGCAACAGTGTTGTCGTCGCGGGGCTTGAAATCTGTGTCATTCATTAGAAATAGAAGAAATTCAATTGCTTTTCTTTCGTCTCTCAATTTATCTTAATTATTGAGTTGTTGTACTTCTTCATTAAAACTAAAAATAGAAACGTACAAGTATTGTAATTGATATAGTTTGAAATCGATTTGTGATTTTTCTTGAGTTTGTGATTTTCGATCGATTTAAAGTTTATTTTGAGCATAAATTTTGCGTCGTTTTTTTAATACCATTCAACTTATATAATAATAATAATAATTATTGCGTTCAGGTTTGCTTTGCTTTATTAGAATAAATAACTTTTAAAGTCAAAAGTTTGTTATATTTTTTTTTTACATAAAGTTTCAGAATTTCTATCTAAATATATATATTTTTTATTAATTTATAGTAAAATAACTGTAAATACATTTTTTTTCTGATGAACAGTCATTTATAAAAAAAGTTTTGGACGCTGAATTATTTTTCAGTTTCTGGAATATATCGAATTGAAATTATTTCGGATTCTATTAGGTAACTCATAATAAAACTTCAGAATACCGAATTTCTTAAATTATTATATATATTTCGCTAATGTCATTTTATATAATGATTTTGTATAATAATTTATCTTAGAGTCTATACGTTGAGAACTGATTGGTAGGCAAATATATAAGAGAATATTTATAGTTATGGATTCCTTTAAAAAAATGGTTAAATAAAAGAAGTTGTTTTGGAGCGGGCTGGCTTGGTAATTAATTTCTTATCACTAATTTGACTTCTCGGCCCCTTTCGGGGTCATTGGTCACCAAGCCCAATAGCATATGTTTAGAACCCTTAGAACCCGCTGCTGTTCGATGGGCCTAAGACGTTTGGTGTAACAGTTAGCTTCCAATTTTTAAATATTCCAAAATAATAATAATTAGAATCTATTTAAAAAAAAGGAATATTAGAATTTAATTAATTCGTTCATGCAAGATACAATAGTTGATGGAAAAATACACTACTAAAACATCATTTTTGTCCAATATTCTTGCCAATACATTACCTTAATTATATCGTGGATTCTAATCGTTAATAAAAAATGTAGTTTTTTTGAGCAAAAACATATTATATCATGATAAATCCTACAATGTATAAGTCACAAACGAGTATTTTAAATATTGGATGACGTTTTAAATGAGTTAAAAGTTTTTTCTTAGAATTGTAATATTATTAAAAATGTTAGGATATTGATCAAGTTTATGTAGCGTTACAGGATTTTGATCAAAAATATAATTTTTCTTTTGTTGTGATGAATTCAGAATTCTAATAAGTCTTGGTATTTAGAACCCTAATCTTACTTAAGTTCCTATTACATTGGGTGAATTAAAATTTAAAAAACCCCTGCAATCCCTGATTTTCCTCCATTCTACCTCTACAGTTCTACAGTTCTACAGTTCTTCTACTCCTGAACGACTACTCACACGACCACCTCTTTTTTATCACCTTCCACTGCCAGATTCTTCGTTCTCCTTTCTGTCCCCTTGTCCTCCTTCTCACCAAACCCAAACTCTGAAATCCCTAGCTCAGCTCTACCAACCTCAGGTCCTCAGCCTACCCACATCAGTTCCGCTTA
The DNA here is from genome assembly GCA_963691705.1 of Viola odorata. Lineage (NCBI taxonomy): Eukaryota > Viridiplantae > Streptophyta > Magnoliopsida > Malpighiales > Violaceae > Viola > Viola odorata. The sequence goes on along the minus strand of OY829546.1, from coordinate 17,135,912 downwards.
GTCGCTTGTGGTGTTCATTGGTGGATGGGAATCGGTTTTTCTCTTTCAATTGAGGCAACTAAAGACGATTCCTTCACCGTCTGATCGAGAGTTAGATGAAGGCCTAGGAGGAAAGACCTGCAATTTCAGCTCCCAGCTCTCTTTTCTAAGTCATTTCCTTCACTACTTGGGTTGGTTCATGTGCCAGGTGGTTTGTACAATTTCTTTCGTGTTCAGCCCAAGTTCGTGTCAACCGCGCGACTTCCACTGCTCATAGTTAGGTACGCCACAATCTTGCTCAGTTGGTCATTCGTGAGGATGTGTTGAAAGGTTTTGCTTTGTTGGGGTTTTTGTTATGACTGTTTACTCAGTTTTACCACATTCCGCCCCAAAAATGTGTTTTAGGGTTGCTCTTATTTTTTGCATGTTCTGCTATGCTGCATTGGATCAGTGTTTTGTATTGATGATGGTGTCTCTCTCTGTTTATTTGTTTTTGTTTCGTTTTACTCGTTGGTGACTTGAATTTGGGAATTGGGGATTAAATTTACTTTTGTGTTTATATACAGGGTATCCCATGTTTTTTTGGGTTATGCACTGCTGGGCATCTTTTGTTGGTCCTTAAATGAAATGTGTCTGACTTGAGAATAAAGCATGAAATGTCTCTAAGGGCATGTGTTTATTCAGTTTTGTGTGTGGCTTTTATGGAGCTAGTATTTGTGTTCTAAATGCCAGGTAGTTTTAATTCTACCCAGGATCAAGGACTTCGTATTCTCGTGACTGTGTCTCTATTGAGTCAGGTTTTAGATTTGGTTCTACCTTTTATCATGCAGTAACAAGAATTGGCATCCTGATTTTAATGAATAACTTTATTCACATTTTGGGGCAGTAGCATCCAAGTAATAACATTAGGTATTGCTTTCCAAAGTATCGTCCTTTTTCATGCTAAGTTAGGTCTGGATGTGTTCTGAATTTGATCGTGTGGTGTTTGGCTGGGTGTCTGTTCTGCAAGGAATTGTGGGTTGGTATTGGATGACCTTCATGTGAACTTGCCACATAGAGTGTTGGTGCAATTTACAATTTTTAAGGCAATGGATCTAATAATCTGTTTTGATTTTTTTCTTTGCCATAAACCTTAGCATAATTGTGCTACCTTTAACTGTTAGTGCGCTGTTTGTATGTGCTTGGGCAGGGTATGTGCTGGCACTCCTGCTAGTTATTATTTGTGTCGATTTTAGGCTGTTATTATTTGTGATTTAGCAGTGTCTTCAAATAAACGTTTGCTATTGTAGTAGACATTATTAGGCCCGCTTTCACTTGTAAATGGCATGTCACTTTAGTAAGCTTTATAGGAGCATATGCGTGAGCACATATTGCATGGATTTTGGTGGAATTTGTGCAGTAACATGAAGGTTTATACAAATATACCTTTTCCTTTGTTCAGAGAATGTTACTTGGCAGTTGAATGAATTAGTTACTAGAAATCCCATATTGAACTAATTCGCGTTCTCTGTGATAGTCATTTTCTAACCAACCATTTGGTAACATGGGTGAAAATAGCCCCCCAAAAAAATGATTTCTTTCCATGCCTTAATCCAGCAATCCTGATGTGTTGGATTGGGATGTTATAACTTCTTTTATTCCGCAATGGGCTACTGAACTCTTGACAGGCCCTTTGACCTTTCTTCTTACTTTTATTTGTACCTTCCCTCTTGTATTAGGTTCAGCTGTTTTTTTTTCCAACTCCATTTTCTATTTGTTAGATGATTCCTGTTTTGGTGTGACATCCTTGCTAAAGGCTGCAAATTCCTCTATTTTGTGTGTTTGACACCTTCCTCTCTTGTTTGTGGTTTGGAACTAGAATTAAGTATTTTGCTAGAAAGAGCGACATGAGATCTCGACCATTGAGAATGGAAAAATTGTTTCATGTTTGTTAAAATATAGCTTTGTTACTTATTTTTTACCAATAAAAGTATTTATCTTGTGGATGCTCTGAGTTGAAATGCTCACTGGTTGCACTGCCTTTTCAGTTTTATCAGTCTGCAACCTTCATGATTATTTGCTGTTAGCAAGTTTCTTTTTCCAATATGAGCAACCAATACGTTGAAGAACCAGTAAGTGCAATTTTTGTTTCCTTTTAATATGTAGATGTTATACATATCAGGATGAGCTATTGATAAATGGGGGTTTATAATTGAACTCTTGTGCAGGAAGAAACAACTGTAGCGGGGTTTGAGGTTCCAAACTCTCCCGATTCAAGTTACAATAATGCATATCCTGGTAATGAAGATGAGGCACGTGACCCACCTGTAGTCCCCCCACACCTGCAACACACCTTGCTTGGGTACCCAGCTGGTGCAGACAGTTCAGAAGCTCTGCCGTTGCCACAGAATGTGATTTTGAACCATCTTTACATTGAGAATCGAGAGGCCCCACGCTCTGTGGTGGCACTCGGTCTCACTCATCGATTCCGCTCAAAATTTGTCACTGTTGTGCTTTACAAACCTGTTCAAAGGAGGGGAAATACAAGCAATTAGCATGCATGCATTCATAATAAACCGTATTTAGAAGACTAATTATGGGAGGCCTCCCATATACAAATTTAGCCGAAGGACATTGATTGCCTAACTGCTTTTGATGAAATTAGGCATCTTTATTGAACCGTGTGGTTCTCTCCACTTAAAATATCAATCATGTCATGAGGGTATATTTGATACACATACAGATTTCTTCTGTTGTTCTTTCCCACATGCATTCCTGACCACCATTTGAAACTAATGTCTGACGCTTGTGGGGTTTTCTAGTGGCTCATGTATGCGTGGACGCTAGAGTTGGCAAGCGTTTGAACATACAGTTGGGTTTGTATTAGTCTGAACCTAACAGTTGGTGTGTTGATGTGTATGGTGTATGGTCTCTACACGAGCGTGAAGACTCGGACGCTGTTAACTAAAAACTGCAGCCAAGTCATTTTTCTATCCAGATTTGCTCATTTTTCTTTCACTAAATTTGCAGTATAACCATCTACATGCAATGGTAAGTCAGCCATCTAGTCTCTCCCATAGTACTACGAAAAACTTTAAGATCTCATGAAGAGGTAATGTGGAACAATGTTAGCATGGGAGGGAATTGCTTTTTTCGCATAGTTTGACCTGAGAATTATGGGACGAGATAATTCATTCTATGAAACTGAGTGAAATACATCATCTTATTCTAAACTAGTACAACAAATTCCGGTAATAATAAGGCAGCAGGCAATTGTTCTCCTTTTCTTTGATAATCAAATGAAGAGGCAGCAAATAAGCTGAAAAGATTCTATGTTTGCCAGGCTTCACATCCTAAACCATAGCAGAATGTCTGTACCATAAATGATTTAAGAAAATAGCTAGATATATTTTTTTTTTAATCAAAGAAAATTCCTAATTTTGGTGCTTAGTTGACTTTCAATTTTCAATAATTTAATTTTGCACAAGTTGATGTGTTGGTGTATGCCACACACGCGCACGACAAAAAATATCTTTTGCTTCATGTGAGTATTTTCCATCCATGAGAATATTATATATGATAATGACGATAATTTTTTTGTTGAGATAATTATTGTTACTAATACAAAATGGTGGCCAAATCATGTCTTGGCCGGAAAAGTTGACATTACCGATCTTAATCATCATGTTGCTCGTTCTTCCTTATGATTATCATATAATTTTACTATCTAATTTCTCTTAAACTCGATAATTTAAACGTAATAAATTAGAAAGATAAGCTAGACATTTGTGGCACAACACATCTATAACAAGAAGCATAACTCAATATCATAGGTAAGATATTAAATCGCATTAGCTCACTCCAATATCTTATAAATATTTATAAAAATAAAATAATTTTGTTAAGTGTGGTTAAAGCCACCATTTGGATGCATTTTTCTTAACATTTTAATAATCTTTTCATAAAAATATTTGTAATAATATTGTATAACTCATTTTATATATAGCTATCACCAATGTACATTTAGCTGAATTCAAATTTTGTGATTAACTCATATTTGATAATAGTAATAATAATAAAGTAATAAATATATATTTTAGAATGAACTAATAAAACGATGATGGGAGGGGAAGAAAACATGAGCGGAAAACCATATATTTTTTATGTTGGTTTAATTAGTTACTAGGAAGTGAAGCTAATTTGATTATTATCATAAATCAAACAATATTGATTTTATCTTTTTTTCCAAACAATGAATCACATTTTGACCGAATGTTATAATTATAGTTTTTTTTTAAGAGTTAGTATATGTATGAATATGATTAGTTTTAATAAAAGTAAACTTAGGAGTATTTATAATTTAGACCTAAAACAAAAACTTTCTCGCTAAAAACCTTGTAAAAAAAAGAGCAAGAAGAATAAGAAGTTGTAGTCTTGTACCAGCGGATTATGCTTTACAATTAATTAAAATTTTGGATTGTGAAAAAGAAAAAGATAATTAGAGTTTTTGATGTCCGTGTTAAGAGCACTTAGTAAGATAAATAATATATTTTGAATCACCGCATAATATTTGAGTCTCTATAAGTAAAGGAAAAAATTTGAAAATTTGAGTACATTATATCATGATCTAGGATGATGACACGTGCCTCAAATAATGCTAGAATACCACTATTCTTGACACTTTTAGACACGTATCATCATCTTACATCATGGTTTTACTCATAAGTAAACGGTCATGATTTGGAATGCTTATTTGATTACAATTCATTAGGTATTTACTGGGTAGCTGTTTAATTTGATTGAAGTAATTTACTTGTAAAAACAGGATCCAGAGCACCATAAACGAGGAGGCTTAATTAACTAATTAATTAATTAATTAGGAGATTAAACTGCAGGAATTTTGTGGCAACCAAGTGGTATTGGAGATGCAGGGGACCCACACTCTGCAATCTGCATCCTTTGGGATATACCATGGGACTTGGCTTTGGCTTGGCTTTTCCTGTTGATCATCATCATGGAATTTACAAGATGCGCGCGGCGAAATGGAATCCGTTTACTTTTCTAATTTCTTTATAATTCTCCAACCAATGGAATCCCTTCTGGCCCTTGAAGATGTTTGAAACACATCCCAATTATTTTCAGAAAATGTCAACTATCTCCAATTCCTCGTTAATACAACTATAAATACTCTGAATCTTTACTTCCTATATACACCAAAACATAAACAAAAACAAACAAAAAAGAATCCATCTTCTTATTTAGTATATTTGATTTTCTTTCGATTAGAAGTGAAAATCAAGAAATGGGTGATCGCCGTCAGGAAATTGCGGGAGAGCCAGGTAGCTCGATGCATGGAGTTACAGGAAGGGAGCAATCTTTTGCCTTCTCGGTTGCTTCTCCTATGGTCCCGACAGATAAAACTGCAAAATTCGATCTGCCTGTCGATTCTGAGCACAAGGCCAAAGTGTTCAAGCTCTTCTCATTCGCCAACCCTCACATGAGAACTTTCCACCTTTCTTGGATATCTTTCTTCACCTGTTTCGTCTCCACTTTCGCAGCAGCTCCCCTCGTCCCCATCATCCGCGACAACCTCAACCTGATGAAAAGCGACATTGGAAATGCAGGGGTGGCCTCTGTCTCTGGCAGCATCTTCTCCAGGCTTGCAATGGGTGCAATCTGCGACTTGCTCGGACCAAGGTATGGATGCGCTTTCCTGATCATGCTGAGCGCCCCGACTGTGTTCTGCATGTCGTTCGTTTCCTCCGCAGGAGGGTATATCGCGGTCAGGTTCATGATCGGATTCTCTCTCGCAACATTCGTGTCCTGCCAGTACTGGATGAGCACAATGTTCAACACCAAGATCATTGGGCTTGTCAACGGGACCGCGGCGGGGTGGGGGAACATGGGTGGAGGAGCAACTCAGCTGATAATGCCTCTGGTGTATGAGATCATCAAGCATACGGGCGCCACCCCTTTCTCGGCTTGGAGGATTGCATTCTTCATCCCTGGTTGGCTTCATATCATCATGGGAGTCTTGGTCCTAACTCTAGGCCAAGATTTGCCTGATGGAAACCTTAGTGCACTACAAAAGACGGGTGAAATTGCCAAAGACAAGTTCTCCAAGGTAATTAATTTTTTCACCATTTAGTTTCTTTCTTTGACTTATAATTGATTCCATCAATCTCTCTTTCTTTCTTTTTTATCATAGATGGGACTCTGATCGACGACTAGCGAATTCAAAGCCTAAAAATGTTTCCTTTTTTGTCCTAATATTCAGGTGTTGTGGTATGCTGTGACCAACTACCGGACTTGGATCTTTGTGCTTCTCTACGGCTACTCCATGGGAGTGGAATTGTCTACCGATAATGTCATCGCCGAATACTTCTACGATAGGTTTGATCTAAAACTCCACTTAGCTGGTGTGATTGCTGCTACTTTCGGGATGGCCAACCTTCTCGCTCGCCCCTTTGGCGGATACGCATCAGACGTGGCAGCTAGGCATTTCGGGATGAGAGGTAGATTGTGGGTCCTATGGATTCTCCAAACACTCGGAGGTGTGTTCTGCATCTGGCTCGGCCGCGCCAACTCACTCCCAATTGCTGTCACGGCAATGATCCTCTTCTCCGTTGGAGCACAGGCTGCTTGTGGAGCAACTTTCGGGATCATCCCATTCATTTCTCGACGATCTTTAGGGATCATTTCGGGGCTTACCGGCGCCGGTGGCAACTTTGGGTCAGGATTGACGCAACTCATATTCTTTTCCACCACAACATTCTCAACAGCAGCAGGTCTCTCATGGATGGGTGTAATGATTGTTGGGTGCACTCTTCCCGTCACATTGGTTCACTTCCCGCAATGGGGTGGCATGTTCACCCGCCCGTCGAAAGATGTGGTCAAGTCATCAGAAGAAACCTATTATGGATCCGAATACGACGAGGAAGAGAAGGAAAAGGGTATGCACCTAAAGAGCCTCAAGTTTGCTGAGAACAGTCGGTCCGAGCGCGGCAGCCGCATCGCCTCAGCAACAACACCCCCAAACACCACGCCGGACCATGTCTAGTTACCCTACCTGATCATCATCACTAGTATACTATATAATTTTCTGCTTTTTGAATAGTGTGACGCCGATGCGTGCCTACTTTGTTTTATAAGATTCTGAGCACACGAAGTTTCTTCTTTTTACTAACAACCCGATATGGTTAAAATTACTTTTGATTTACGAAATGTAATTTTTTTAAATTATCGGAATGTAACTTTCTTATAAGAGAGCTTATAATTCTTAGTTTTGTGATGATAACAGATCTCTCAGTCATGTGCAATTGATATTTTCTTTAAAAAAATAACATGATCAAAGATTTTATAGTATCATGAGTATAGTCTCCCCCGAGACATGTGGTAATGTCAAGAGTAAAATAACACAATAATAGAATAATTAGTCTAAAGCTTACAAAGAGAAAAGAAACATAATAATAGAATAATTCGTCTGAAATTTACAAAGATTACTCTTAAACTCTAAAACCACAAAGTTAGCCTCTCGCCGAAATGGATTTTGGGTCCCTGCAGTCCAATTGATTGACTTTTTTCACCCCTCTATTATTTTTTTGAGTTATCTCCTCCCTCAACTTAGTGGCAAAAAATTTATTTCATCCCTCCTTCTGACGCCATCCACATTTTCCGTCTGTTTGCTGACGTGGCATGCCACGTCAACGATTGCTGATGTGGCACGCCACGTCAGCAAACAGTACCGGGTCGAACTCGAAACGGGTCGGAAAACGGGCTGAATGTTAAATGGTCCCTACAGTCTAATTGATTGACTTATTTCAGCCCTCTGTTTTCAAAAAGTAGTATTACATCCTTCCAGTGTAGTTTTATGTTGGATTTCAGCCCTCACCCTAACGCCATCTAATTTTTCCGTCCGTTTGAAAACATTTTAATAAAATCTGACTATTACCTTCCATGTTTTTCAACAAGAACACCAGCAAAAGAGCAGAAGTGGGGCTCGAACCCACGACGTCATGGTTCTGAGCTGGACAGCTTCTATGTTAACATTTTAATAAACTCTGACTATTATCTCCTATCTTTTTCAACAATAACACCAACAATATGATCATCTCTCGACCCGAGGTTGTTTTAAATTATTAATTATTATGTTGTTAAATATTTAAATTTTATTATAAAATTATTAACATTTAAGTTTTCAAATAAGAAATATATTTTTTTTCATATATTTATTATATATAAATTTAGTTATGGGTGGGCCATTAGTACTGTAATTATTTATTCGCATTTGTTTTATATATTTAATTTTTAATGGACAAATTGATTATAACTAATAATTAGAAGTACTAATAGCCCACCCATAAATTATTTATTCCATTAAAATTTATTAAAATGGGAGGTAATAGTTAGATTTTGTTAGTAAAAATCTTTGCGACCCGTTTGGCTTTTGCCTACGTGGCGTGACACGTCAGCAATCGGTGGCACGACACGTACGCAAACGGACGGAAAAATTGGATGACGTTAGGGTGAGGGCTGAAATCCAACAGAAAACTACAGTGGAAGGATGTAATACTACTTTTTAAAAACAGAGGGCTGAAATAAGTCAATCAATTAGACTCCAGGGACCATTTAACATTCAGCCCATTTTTCGACCCGGTACTGTTTGCTGACGTGGCGTGCCACGTCAGCAATCGTTGATGTGGCATGCCACGTCAGCAAACAGACGGAAAATGTGGATGGCGTCAGAAGGAGGGATGAAATAATTTTTTTGCCACTAAGTTGAGGGAGGAGATAACTCAAAAAAAAAATAGAGGGGTGAAAAAAGTCAATCAATTGGACTGCAGGGACCCAAAATCCATTTCGGCCTTAGCCTCTCAATGTTCAAACACAACCGACAAGCTGAAACGAGTGATCCAAAATCCTAGTCTCCTCAGCAACAAGCGTGAGGTGGTTGTTTGAAAATGAATGGTGATTGATTGCACCGGTAGAGAGTAGGCAGCCTGTGGAGATTTTAACTGCAGAATTTTGTACCATATACTCCCTTCGATCTCTAAAAAATGTCATTTGGAAACCGAGCATAGGGATTAATACAACTCCTATTTGTTTTGTTTAATGACCAGCGTACTCCTCTCTTCTTAAGTTATTTACCATTTTTTCACTCTACTCTCTTTTGTTTTCTTCTTCGATTTTTTCTTTCTTCTTCTCTGCCAAGCTAAGCCTTTGGCTTTCTCTTTAAAGAAGAAGACCCATTTGTGACTGGATCTTTCTTTTTATTACCCAATAACCACCATGAAAAACGAGTCAATGAAACAGCCACATCTCCTCTCTCCCTTCTCCTTAAAATGAAATGCAGTTGCAAAGTGGTTACTTCCTTACTCCATGCCTTTGGCAGTAACCGCTAAGATTAGTAAGTGATCAATAATCCATTTAATGGAAACCAAAAACAAAATTATGAATTTAATCAAAAAATCCATCAATTTCTCGGGCATAATTTCAAGCCAAAGTCCCAAAAAATTTCTCTTATAAACACAAAATTGATAAGTGGGCATGCATAAAACAAGAAAAAATAGAGAAATTTGATGGAAAAACAAGTGGTGTGAGTAGTCAAACCGCGTCTTTGAGATTCAAGGCGAATTTTTTGGAGTTCCTCAGAAAAGGAGTTGTAAGGAAGAGAGATGAGCTTTGTGAGGGAAGAAGAAAACAAGGGTAGAATTGGAAAGAGAGTGAGAAAATTACCTTGGAAGGTAAGAAAGACATAACATTTTTTCAAAACCATATTGGAAGGTAATTACAATATATTTTAACTAAGAAAATAATATTAATAATAATAAAAAATAACCATATGCATATATATTAAGAAAATTAGAAAAGTATAAAATAATATAAATATATTTAAAACAAGCATACGATTTTTAAATAAAAATATCGTTCTAGTCTTTACCATAAAAATTGGGGGAAAAAATAGACTCAAATAATACAAGACCTACAGGACCCGTACAACCGTCCATAAGTCACAGGTGTCATGATTATTTATGCGGTAATAGGATCAATTTGGCTCAAACAGAATAAGGTCATATTCGATCATATGGAATAAGGTTCAACATCTCATTTTTGACAGATTATGGGTTTAGATCAAAGCTTGGAAATCAGACTTCATGTATTCAGTATAGGAGTTGATGGGTTGGTCTACGTGAAAAAAAAACTTGGACTAATTTTTTTTTTTTTGGTTTGAGACCTGTCTGTGGTCCAAGTTTGACTTGCTGCTGTTTTTCGAAGCATTGTTGGTTTTCTAAGGTCTGTTTGCTGGTTGGCTTTAGTTTGGTTTTTCTCCGGTGTACATTTTGGATGTCTGATTAGTTTTATAAATCATCAGGAAAAAAAATCACATGTATCATCAAGTCTTGGGCCGGTTTGCCGAGCTAGGTTTTAGAAGAAACTCTGCTCAATAAGCAAAATCTAATTCACGAGCTTTTCGGGTGATCTAAGTGAGCTTGTCACCAACTTATCGATCTAGACAATTTTGCCATAATTTTTTTTTTATCCGTTACGTTAGGTAAGTTAGCCACCAAAATTTTCTCTATTAGACAATTAACTATTAAGTCATTAAATTTTACAATTTTCGATAATGAAGAGTAATGACATTAAAGTTGGATAAGAAAAATATAATTAAGTTAGAAAATAATTTTAAAAATTAAGAAAAAGAATCTTAAAAATTAAAGAATATATACAAAAGTGATAGAAAAATTAAAATTTGTACACACAATGTTATAATTCAAAAAATTAGTGTATGTTATTTTTATGATATAAATCATAAGTTCAATCTCTAGTATTGTAATAATAATTAATAATACAATCATTTTTATAAAAAAAAAAGGTATGCACTTCATTTTAATTGCAAACCTAATTACTATCAGGTTAATTACTACAAACAAATATACATATATTATGTATGAAAATCAAACCAACCGTTTTTTATTTAATAAATAAAAGTGTTTAAACACTATTTATATATTATATACTACAAACAATAACTATTTAAAAGAAGACTTATCAAAATACTCATATAATTATGTCGACATGACGTGTGGTATTAGTGTATGTCAACCTCATCAAAATTAATCGGAGAAATTGGACCTACAGAGAATATGTCAATCTGAATTTTTCATTTAAATTCTCCCTTCATTTCATATTACTTATATTTTTTTATCCAGCAGTTAAAATAAAAAAATTAATTAAAATATTATTTTTTGACATGTACCTACCATCGTAATTTTGAAAAAAAATTATATTTAATTATCATCAAAATTGTTAATTAAATTCATATTAAGTGCCTAAAGGGAATTGCATAAAATTACACTAAAACTTATCTAAAAAAAGAAAACGACCAACAATTTGAACAAAAAGAAAAGACCTAAAATGAAAAGTAATATTGAACGGAGGGAGTAGATGACAACGATTGAGAGTTATTGTTAGAAAATCCTGCAAAATAAAGTTAGAAATACAAAGATATAGTCGCGTAGAAACGCTCGCCCTAAAGGAATTTATTTCCCCCCAGGATAAAACGATCTCTTCCGATTTAGAAATCGGGATCCAGAACAGCCAGAACCAAAAACATAATATTAACCAGGAAAGGAAGGCTCTCAATTGATTGTAGTGTATATGTCTTTCTCTCTTGATATATTTTGGTTTGATAGAGTAGATAGTATTTATAGGGAGGAAAAGATCCAAACCATTATGATAGAAATATGTGATCATTATGGTGGAGATTGATGACCATTAAGGTGGGGATTATCATGGCCATCATGGCCATTACCGTTACAGAATCATGGCAATTAAGCCGTTGCACAATCATGGTAATTAAGCCATTCATAGCCGTTGGAATGGGAGAGATATTCAACCTTTGGAATATCATTATTTTACAACAATCCCCCACATATTACAAAGGTTGATGGTAGCAATTCCTGGTTAATATATATACGGAGTATAACTTTTCGAATCTGGTGTCTTTTGGACTATGAACCAGACCTAGACAAATAAATTTTATCCTTACAGAGACAATGGTGAAGTTTAAAACTTCTATGAACCATTAGCTCTTTTGTAAGGTAGGGAATCTATTTATCATGTTATACCCCCACAATTCTTGCTGTTAACGCGGTTTTGCGCGTTTTGGCCATGCGCGTGCCTGGATGTTAATGAATGCTCTAGAGATTATGCCACAATCTCATAGGAGCGGCCCCACTCCACATTCATATAGGTGATTTCATCAAATGTATCTGCAATCAATACATCACCCATAAGGGATATGAAATCATTAAGAGTTCAAAACTCATCCTCTCAATCAATGCAGTATAACACATCCACACCTTAGGAAGGACAATCAATTTGTGTTAACAGAAATAACAAGTGACTTGTTATTACCCATCTTGTTATTACCCATATGAACCTTCTTCATGGGATCTCCAATCACAAAGGTTGGGTTCTCATCACTGTTAATTTTTCTAATATGGCTTTAAGTCCCATTCCCCTCGATGTTTTTTCAATTAATTTTTCCACTCAGAGACTTAGTCAGAGGATCGGCCAAAATCACTTCTGACTTCTCATAATCAACAAAAATCATTTAACAATAGCTAGCTCAACCACATGCAAGCCTCAGCTTGGCAAACATAATGTATCGATACATAGATGTTACACCCAATAAAATTCTCACGTGTTGTAGAATTTCATCCAACAATTATTAACATCACTAGTGGATCATCACATTTCATCACTAGTGGATTTTAATCTCATCAAATCTCATTTGAATATAAAATTCAACTATCATCATTGTGTTTTCTAATACAATGGATACCACAATTCATTGTTCTTATCATCACTGTATTCTCCAATACAGCAGAAACTCAAATTATATATGATACCACAATTCAGGGTATCTATCATCACTGTATTCTCTAATACAGTAGAATCTCAAGTAAGTCATTTAAGAGTACTGAAAACTTTGACATCAAAAATGTCTACTTTTTGAGAAAAATCTCAACACCAATTTCTGGTGATAGCATTGTGCTAACACATCACATCTCTCATTTATTTATTTATTTTCCCATTATCACACTTGTGATATCATTGCTGCCACAGACTACTTCATGGCAATTTTTTTTAAAATAAATAAATAAATAAATAAGACAATAATATTCGGACCCCCACATTTGCGAATATTATTCTATTTGTTTAATTTTACCAAATAAATATATCTGGTACATTCTTAATTCCACACAATTACACAAGAATTAATATTGAGAGTAAATACCTTTTTTTTTTTTTTTTTGAGAGCACCAACACTTAGTATATTCACATCATCTGAAATAATACTTTCACAAAAATATATATTGAATAATGCCATCAATGTGTTCACATATATTTCATCATATATACGTATAATGGTAATATATCTCCTTCCTCAAGGAGTTTTTATCTCCTTTAAATTATATAAATAATTCTCAATTTTTTTCTTCCATAAATAATAACAATACTCATATGAGAAAGTTTAATACATTCATACCTCTTGTAGTATCGAGTATAATCAAATTACTCATTAATTTGATAGCAAGCTTCATGAGCGTTGAAATATATACCTTATATATTTTCCCCATAATTAAGTTCTCTGCAAACTTAATTAGCTAGACAGTTCACTGCACAATTGATCCCTACCACTTTAATCAGGAAACAATCGCATTGATTATATTAATACTCACAATTTCCGCATATATCATAATGTTAATCAATCCATAACAGTAATAGTCACACCACTTAAAAATAATTTTACATGCATCACTGTTTTAAATTCTTTTTAAACGGTAAGACTAAACATTAATCCCTTTCCGTTTAAAACATCACATAAAATTGCAATTAAATTTTGGAACCTTAATTGCATACCATAATACATAGATTCTAATTTCACCAATAATAATAAAGTCATCATCCACTTTATTTCCATAACCAATTAAAAATTAATATGATATATTAAGATCTCATTTATATATGCATTTAAGTAATTATTTGACTAATTTTAAACATTAGTCCGTTGCCACAACATATATACGTAACTGATATAAGACACTGAAATTTCATTTAATGCATTTCATTATAACAATATTTATGACATATAAAGATTTTCATAAGTCATAAATCTCACCATATTGTTTACTCATTTATGGAGCATTTCATAATTAATAAATTTTTAGAACAACGTACCTTTGTACCTCTTCAAACAAAAATATTTGACACCTTACCACCATTAATGTATTCATACCTCTTAATATCTTTGAATGAGAAAAATTCTACAAGAATTAATCTTGCATTCATTTTACGGCTCCTTTGTAATTACTCTACTTTTAGGCACTGGATATAAATAATCAAATTATCTGCAAATACTTAAGATAAAACATAGGCTAATGCCATTAAACATACAACTGTAAAATTCTCATGTGACCATCACATATATAAAATTACGTTTTAAATTTATAGTTGGGTATTTGAAATACCACTCAATTTTCTCATAAATATAAAGTTAGCAATCACATGTTATTATAATAAAATTATAACCGCATACCTTAACATGTCACAAAAATACATAGAACATCATTAATTTCTATCCCTTTAAATCTGTCAATCTTTTTTTTTTCTTTCCTTTTTTTTTTCTCATGAGTGGAGAAACAAGTATTTGTATAACTCAATTGAAAGCTACCAAACACACATGGGTAAATCACACAAAATGTAATACTGTTAAAAAAATTAGAGCAGTATACCACGACTGATGATAGTATTGCGATTAGCCTTTTTAATCTTCAAAAAAATTGGAACCATTGGTACATAACTAGCAATGTATACAAAGGCATGCAACGTATACAACTTGAATATAATTTAAGCAAGTGGCTACTAATTAATATCAATAAATGCATATGTTCGTTTATGCAAGAAATAAATAATTAGGCCACGGTTTCTCCTTCCTAATTCCAATATAAACAAAAAACTTATTTTTGTTTCCTAAATTTCTGTGGGTAAATGTGACCTCCTTTTTAGAATTTTATTTCTTTATTAAGAAATCCCACAAGAATTAAAAAATAAATTCATGGCAATGATCATAAAAATTATGATACATATACATGGCATGGAATGTCGAAGAGAATGAATCAAATAATTAATTTATGTCATGGACAAATTGTATTAACATTCCAATGTTAATTCACCCAAATAATTATTAGAAACATATCCTCTTAATTAGGGATACTATTAATTTACCACAAAGAAAAGGAAACTGATACTTATCTGTTGAGCATAAGACGACGAAATGAACTTTCTTTTCTTTGCATTTTTCAAACGATCCATCACTGGTAAGATAAATTCCTTTAGATTGTTGGAAAATCCTGCAAAATAAAGTTAGAAATACAAAGATATAGTCGCGTAGAAACGCTCGCCCTAAAGGAATTTATTTCCCCCAGGATAAAACGATCTCTTCCGATTTAGAAATCGGGATCCAGAACAGCCATAACCAAAAACATAATATTAACCAGGAAAGGAAGGCTCTCAATTGATTGTAGTGTATATGTCTTTCTCTCTTGATATATTTTGGTTTGATAGAGTAGATAGTATTTATAGGGAGGAAAAGATCCAAACCATTATGATAGAAATATGTGGTCATTATGGTGGAGATTGATGACCATTAAGGTGGGGATTATCATGGCCATCATGGCCATTACCGTTACAGAATCATGGCAATTAAGCCGTTGCACAATCATGGTAATTAAGCCATTCATAGCCGTTGGAATGGGAGAGATATTCAACCTTTGGAATATCATTATTTTACAACAGTTATGAATGTCTTTAGAGTTCTCTCCCCTTGCCCTACCTACTTTATAGAAAATACTACAAAGTTTTCAGCTCATTGGTGAATCTACTCATGTTTGGAACTAAATTCTTATTAGAAATGAAATTATTTTCAACTAAATAATGGAGATGAAATCGTTTCACAATAAATTCTTATGTTTGAATTTCTAAAAGAAAAAAATTGATTTCAATTCGTTTCATTTGTTTAATAAAAATGATTTCTTATACCACAATATGACTAGAATGCCCCATATTAAAATGTATCACAATTTTAATATAATTTATGTTAGTGTTATAATTTTATATTTTAAGTAAACCTCTATAAAATTATCATAAAATCCGACCTATGTGGGATTTATTTTTCTGATAAAAAAATAAAAAATTGTTATTTAGTTAGATTTTAACTAGAGTTTAACTAGAGTTAAAATCTTAATTATTTTATCTACTAAGTAATGGATTTGAAATCAAATCATTTCATTTTTCAATAAATTTAAGGTTCCAAACGAGTTAAGAATTTAAGAGTTCTATTTTTGTAAATAAAAAATACAAACATAAAAAAGTAATTTTTTGGTATTGCTGTTTTTTTAAGGAATTGTCGAGTATCATTTTTTTTTTCTAATTTTCTGCTTATTCTTTTAGAAAAAAATATTTGGTAAACCTATTTTTGTTTTTTAATTTATTATTTATTGTGAACAATTTAAGAAAACATTAACATAATCTTAAAAACCATAAAAGTGATTTTCTATTTTATGTTTTAAAAATTAGAAAAATAAACAAAAATATATCAAACAAGTTTGGGTTTAACATTAAAACAACCCCAAGTTTTCTCCCATAAAATAGCAATTATTGGATAAAAAATGGGAAAATGTTAGGTACATTGACAGTTATCTACCTCTCCATACAAAAAAGAAGAGTGATGGGCTAAATACAACTTCCTACTAATCACAAGATTAATTTTAAATAGCAATTAAGAAGTTTGTCCACGGAAAGCAATTGTATGATTTTTGTGAATGTTTGAAATAACCAATTGTAACACTTAGGTGAAATTGGGGGGTTTACTAAGATTGATTGATTAGCGATTAGGGGAAGACAACTCCAAACCTAGGATCCTCGGTTGTCAATCGGAATTAGATCATATTAACCTTTCTCAGTAGCTTCTCAGGGCTAGCTGTCTACTTCGATTTTCTTGGTCCGTAAATGGCTGATTGAGCCTCGAACTCGTCAAAAATAAATAAGAATTACAACTCGCTACTAAGAACAAATTGCTTGTAAATAGCAATAAGAGGAACGAACCATAGAGAGCAATGGTACAATTCTTTGTGTGAAGTTATGATGACCAATTAACACTTAGGTCAAATGTGGGTGTTTGTGATAGGAATAAAATTAAAAAGTAAATAGAGCGTGCACTGTTCTTGGCCAAGAATGAGATTCTTGGTTAGGAAGACTAATTCGAGAGTAAAGATCTAGTATGAGAGAAATTTCTAGTAGAGGATGGCGGCTATGAGATAAGATATACAATCATCGATGTAGAGATATTCGTCTTTAATCCACAGAGTTACTAAAGGATCAAGGTACGCTTATGACCCCTGCTTCCCTCCTGTATCAACACCACCTCAGGTACACTTAGAGATGATGCCTTACCAATCAGCACCTTGCTGATTAAAGGGTTTACCGAGTTGGCAGCTGGCTTGAGTCGATTACACCTCTGCAGTGCATTCGTCCTCAATGGCTTAGGGGAAGACAACTCCAGACTAGTATCCTTGGTCGTCAGTCGGGACTGGATCTGATTAACCTTTCCCCCTACCATTTCCTGGATACACCCAGTAGCGCGTAGGAGTCTACTTCGATCTCCTTGGTTGATAATCCATAACCAAGGAGAATGACTGTTGGGTTACCTGTTCAATTCTAGATTAGCTACTTCTAAAACCAAACAGAAAATACGTTAAGATTAAGTGCGGGATCAATTAAATGCAGAGATGAAGATTAATATGAACAATTAGATCTCATGCATATTCAAGCTCATGCCTTATGCCTTTACTAAGAAATGGATGCTTAGCTACTCATACACATAATTGAAAAGCAAATAGCAATGTATTAAAAATGATGAAATATCCTTCATTTTCAAAGGAGCAAAAATGTACGTAAAAATGTATCATAGAAATTCATAATAAGAGAGGGAGCCGCCTCCTTCTCAAAACCCTAGGAAGAGTATATAAAGTTCTCTCTTCCTAGAAAATAGGCGGAAAAAAGGGAAATTAAAATCCTAATCAATTAAAATTATATTTTGATTGCTCTCATCCTCACATGGAAATATAATCAGATCAGGATCAGCGGGGCGTATCCTCAATCTGACCAAAATGAACGCTTCAATCATCAGGAAGATCGCCTGTCAGTGTAGTTTCAGTCCGCTGTTTGCTTCGAAGATATCTCGAGATGAGGTGTGGCTAGACGAGTTTGTCTTGGTCCTGATGGATGTCTTGGTCAAGAAGGTTGCCTTTATTCAGTTTGCTTAGAATCTGCTTAGAATGATGTCCAGTTTTCTACTTTTGATTTCCTGCCTCTCCAAGGCGGTCTCCTGCAATATTCGAATGATTCGTACCAAAATTAATAGCATACCATTCAAAATTGCGGAAGATAAAGTGGTAAAATCTACTGCAATTAAGGCTCAATTAAACCCCTCCACACTTAGACTTATGATTGCCTCTAAGCATACTAACTCTAAAACAAAACAAAAGCACACATAAAAAGATAAGAATCAGGGAACACCCGTAATCAACCATTCGTCCAATCACGTAGGGTGCTCAAACAATTTATTCCATGACTCCGAAGTCGTATTACAAAGGCCTAACCAATACCCCAAACATCCTTTATATACAAAGCCATAACTTAGGTACTTCATGACAAAATCTAATTGAATCATGACAAAACTGTTCGGTCCCCCTATGTTTCCTTTCCTCACATGAACTGCTCTCGTATTTACCATTGTTCTTGAGTCTAGAAATTTACCAACATTTCTTGATGTAGTTTCCTGGATATTCCCACTTGATGAGGCGAGAACAACAAGACAAAATATTTTTCTTTTTATATGCTGAGGTAAAATCTCTTAGTTCTTTAGATATTCCTTCTTAGTGAGGCAAGAATAATAAAACATTTATTCTTAATGGCTCATCTTTAAAATTTTCACATGACAGTTCTATGCAAAAAGGTGCACAAGGTAGGGCAAAACAATTATGCATGGTTCTCTTGTAAATTTTGTTACTAAGTACTTGGGTCATAGATCTGTGTACATAGGGGGTGTTTAAAGAGTACCAGGAATCATACTCTTACAGGTATTGGAGATGTTAACCCAATTGCTTGCCCTAGTAATATGGTACAGAGTCATAAAATAAAGCATTTTTACTCCCTAAGTGGGTGGTCATAATGTTTAAAGATAGGTTGGGTTCTGATTCTTGAAAACATGCAAAATATGCAATTTATCTAAAAACACAGGAAAAAAATCAAAAAGGAAAATCATGCAGAATTTTTTTTAAAGGTCATAAAAATTACTAAATCATGTAGAAACAATTAAAATACTTAGAGCAAGCAAGTTTCCTCCCCCCTCCCCCCCACACTTATCGGACACATTGTCCTCAATGTGTGAAGGCGAGACAGACGACCATACAATGACACTAAAAATAGAAAGACTGATATATACAAAATAGAGAAAAGAAGGATGTGACCTTGGGGCATTTAATCAGACTCTGAGTAAAAAATGTTTGGATGTAAAAGGGTGGTCTTTGAGGGGCAGGTCCCGAGGGCATGAGAAGGACTGAGTGGTGTTCCTCGTCAAACTTTTTGTGTAGATTGAGCAGGGAGTCGAGGAGGTTCTGGCTCATGATGAAAGATTGGTCCTGCGAGTCCTTAATGGCCTGCAGGATGGAGTTTGTTTTCCTCTGTTCGGCAAGGAGGGCAGTTGCTACCTCTTGGGGAGGAACTGATGCTTCTTCTGCCAACCTTTTCTCTTCATGTTCCCCTAGGCTTATCTTAAGGGGTGCCAGTCGAAAGGGGTCTAAAGAGATGTTAAAAATCATGTGCTCTTTTGGCGTAACTCCTGCATTATAACAAACAACCCCTTTCTCCAAATGGAAGAATCCCATTCGGTCTAGGGAGGTCAGATCAAGTACTATTTTTGCGGGGCATTCGTTCAGTTTTAAGGCCGTATTTATTTTTCCTGTTTTATAGGCCAAAGTGGTTAAAATGTATCCCAGGATCATGCCTTACTTGAAGGCAGAATGATGGATTTCTCTAGCTATCCAGTAGTCAGGACTTACCTTCACACCATTGTGTAGGCACTAGAGAATAAAAAGTTCATCTCTGGACAATGTTCCTAATTTCTTGGTCTTGCCGAAAAGGTTTACGACGAGGATTCTATGGAGGATCCTGAGGGCTGGATCACAAAGCTTGGAAGCTTTGGATGAGGCAGTAAAAATAGTTGTGGGATCATTAGTTAAAGTCCTGTAGACTTCGGTTGCATCCCAGCCATCAGGGATCTCATAAAGAGTGCTAGAATACCAGCTAGGCTGGTCTTTGTAGTTGTGCACAAATCCTAGAAGCACATCAAAATCATGCAGGCTTAGGTGGTGCCAAACACCACACAATCTAAATTCAACCACATTGCCTGCACGGATGTTAGGCCGGGTCTTGAATTTCAAATATAGGGCAAGTGTATTAAATCAAAAGTTGCATTAAATTCCAAACACAGTTCATAGTATATAGATTGTGCAGGGAAGAAAAGTAGTCCCCACCCAATTTTCTCAACCATTACCCTTACTCTAGCATGCAGTCCTAGGCGATATGTTAAATCATCATCCATGATAAGGCAGGGTCCGATTGAATAGTTGTTCAAACGATAAGCAAGTCTATAACTAAAATGATCTTCATTGAATTCTAGCAATCCTCTATATTGGGAGGCATAAGGAAGGAGTGGGATGTTACCCGAGCTAGATTTCGTAAGAGACTCCAGCTGGCAGCGGGATTCAAATATTCCCATTGGTGTCTTTCCTTCTCGGTGCTTTTGGTCGGAGGAGGAAGAAGGTTCAATGACGACGATTGTTGTTGTGGAGATGACTGTAGGAATTGGGGTGCTGGACGCTCGAATGGGAGTATTGGCCAAGATAGATGCTGCCCTGGTCAAGCAAGGTTGTAGGAAGTCCATATTGTTGGCGATGCGTCTCTCTACGGCTGCATGAATCTCTTGGGATACCAATGTCTGTATGGTTGGTTGTTCTTCGCTGACTGTTGGTTGCTGGGCTGGAAGGGGACCCAAGATGCCTTCTCTAGTTACTTCTATTTCCACTGTAGGGATTCGGGTTTGGGAAACTGAATCGCTAGGGTTGCGTCTTGTCACCCGATTTATTATTTCTAGAGGGGTCAGAGGACGGTCGGATGGAGGAGTGGAGGAAGATGAGTTGTATCTTGCCATTGCGGACTGTAGTGAAGTTCGGGTTGTAAGAGGTGAGAGGTTACTGAAGAGGTTTGAGGGTTTGAGGGTTGTTGAAGTAGTAGGGTTTTGTTTTTCGTCTTGCCTTCCTTTTATACTTTTCGTGGGGTGTGCGTAAAAAACTGCCTTTTCTTGACCAAGGCGGGTGTTCTTTGCTCCATACGGTGCGATGTTTGGTGCTTACACAAGAGAAGGTAATAATTCATTGTTAGCTCGTAGAATTTTAGTACAATTAGATAAACTTCTTAATACATTGAGCTCATATATGTTTTCCACATTATCGCCGCGCATAAAAAGCTCTTTCCTCAACCTGGTCAAAATTTCCATGCTAAGAGAGGAATCAAACGGGTTAGTCTCATAATTTTCATCATCAGGGGGCTCATAAACATCTATATAGTTCAAACTATATGCCTCGTCAGGATGTGTGGCCTCATCATACATACTAAATTTAACAATTTGACCATAATATTCAAGAGAGAGAGAACTATGAGAGACATCAATCAAAGCTCTAGCAGTAATCAGGAAAGGCCTGCCCAAAATGATATTAGTGGGGTTTGTAGATAAATTCATGTTCATGTCAACAATGTAAAATCAACGGGGTAAATGAAATTATCAACTTGAGCAAGAATATTTTCGACAACTCCCTTGGGATAGATTATTGATTGGTCAGTGAGTTGGATGATTACTTTGGTGTCCTTCATGATTCCTATGCCTAGATTTTCATATTCTTCTAAGGATTAAATATTGATTCCAGCTCCCAAATCGCTTAAGGCTTTTTCATTTTTTTTGTTGCCAATCTTGCAGGGAATGCTGAATGTCCTTTGGTTCGAGCACTTCTATGAAATTTTTGACTGAGATATTGAGGAGCCATTCCCAGTGAAGATATTATGTTCGTCACCTGCAAGTTTCTCTTTGTTAGAGCATAGATTTTCAAGGAATTTTGCATGACCGGGAACTTATGTAACTAAATCAATCATAGGCATGTTGATTTCCATTTTTTTAAAGGTATCCATAAATTCCCTTCTTCTTCTTTCTCTTCCGGAGACGCGAAAGAAACATCTTCATCAATCTTTTTCTTTTGTCCATCAACTTCCTGTATCTCTTGTTTGGCGTAGAAGGTGTCGTCTTTCATTGTTGGAACTTCCTTTACTTCTTCCAATTCTTCTTTAACCTGTTTTTGTGGTGTGGATTTGTACCTCCTCAAGGATTCCATTGCCTTCTCCCAATTCATATTTATTGGGTTCTCTTGCTTTTCCTCCTGTTTCGTCGTCTATTTTTTTCGAGGTAGATCTATATTGCTCCTTAAACTGATCGAACTGACATTATAAATGGGGTTGCTCATCACAGAAGGGGGCGATAGCTCTTGTTGATCAAGACAACGATTCTCTGTCAATTGGCTGAGGTGTTTCTGAATTTTCACCAAAGTGGCTGCTAAAGTCACTTGCATATTTGCTTGGGCAGCCTAGTTAGCTTTGAGAGTGGTCAGGGTGTCTTCAATGGAAGATATTCCTGTGGGTACCTGCGGTAATGCATTATTTTGATTGTTGCGGGGCTCATGCTTGATCCAATCTTGGTTGCATTTCTGGCCTGGTAAACCTGTAGAAAGATTTTTTATGAAGTTAGTAATTACAACAACTTGATGTTCTAATCTGTTTGAATGTGAAGAAGGAGTAAGAATAGCGTGATCCGCTGAGCTATTGTTATGACAATTTTCAGCCATAGTTTGGAGTTATGATTTAGCTTGGGTTGGGGTCAAGTCTTATAAAGATCCTTTGGCGGCTGTATCGGTTCTTTCTTTGTCCTTCTAGCTCATCCCATTGTAGAAGTATTGAATTAGAGCATGATCTGCCACTCCATGGGTTGGGCAAACGTCTTGGAGTTCGTTGAATCTCTGGTAATACTCTCCATAACTTTCACTTATTCGTTGCTCAATTGACACTAAGTTTTTTTGGCTGTTGCGGCTTTGTTTGCATTCCAGTATTTGCTCAAAAAGGCTGCTGACTTCTGAGCCCAAGTACTTATAGTGTTGTGCGGCAAACTATGGAACCAATCTTTTGCTGAATCTTCCAATGACCATTGGAAAGCTCGTAACTTTGCCCGCTCAATGGGAACATCTGTAGGTTTGAGGGTGTCACATTCCAAGTGTAGATTCCTTAGATGAATGTACGGACTTTCATTGGAATGACCATGAAACTTTTTCAAATTGTGGATAATGTCGGTCTTGATGGACCAATCGTGATCCATCAGTGGAAAAATGGGATAGAAATAAGCCTCCTACTCTGATCCCTAGTTCAGCTCCCTTAAAGTCCGCTCAGTTGGCTAATCCATGATTCGATACCTGGTTACAAAATAATTAAACACAAAGATCAGTATCCATTTTCTCCCCGGTAACAGACCCAAAATTTGACTGAGCGTCGAACTCGTCAAAAATAAATGAGAATTACAACTCGCTACTAAGAAATGTGGCTGTTTGTGATGGGAATAAAATTAAAAAGTAAATAGAGTGTGCACTGTTCTTGGCCAAGAATGAGATTCTTGGTTAAGAAGATTAATTCGGGAGTAAAGATCTAGTATGAGAGAAATTCCTAATAGAGGTTGGCGACTATGAGACAAGATATACAATCATCGATGTAGAGATATTTGTCTTTAATCCACAGAGTTGCTAAAGGATCAAGGTACGCTTATGAACCCTACTTCCCTCCTGTATCAACACCACCTCAGGTACACTTAGAGATGATGCCTTACCAATTAGCACCTTGCTGGTTAAAGAGTTTACCAAGTTGGTAGCTGGCTTGAGTCGATTACACCTCTGTGGTGCATTCGTCCTCAATGTCTTAGGGGGAGACAACTCCATATTAGTATCCTCAGTCGTCAGTCGGGACTGGATTTGATTAACCTTTCCCCCTACCGTTTCCTAGATATACCCAGTAGCGTGTAAGAGTCTACTTTGATCTTCTTGGTCAATAATCCACAACCAAGGAGAATGACTGCTGTGTTACCTGTTCAATTCTAGATTAGCTACTTCTAAAACTAAATCAAAAACACGTTAAGATTAAGTGCGGGATCAATTAAATGCAGAAATGAAGATTAATATGAACAATTAGATCTCATGCATATTCAAGCTCATGCCTTATGCCTCTAATAAGAAATTGATGCTTAGCTACTCATACACATAATTGAAAAGCAAATAGCAATGTATTAAAAATGATGGAATATCCTTCATTTTCGAAGGAGAAAAATGTATGTAAAAATGTATCAGAGAAATTCAGAATCAGAGAGGAAGCCGCCTCCTTCTCAAAACCCTAGGAAGAGTATATAAAGTTCTCTCATCTTAGAAAATAGGCAGAAATAAGGGAAATTAAAATCCTAATAAATTTAAATTGTATTTTGATTGCTCTCATCCTCACATGGAAATATAATCAGATCAGGATCAGCGGGGCGTATCCTCAATCTGACCGAAATCAATGCTTCAATCATCAGGAAGATCGCCTGTCAGTGTAGTTTCTGTCCGCTGTTTGCTCCGAAGATATCTCCAGGTGAGGCGCGGCCAGGCGAGTCCGTCTTGGTCCAGATGGATGTCTTGGTCAAGAAGGTTGCCTTTATTCAGTTTGCTTAGAATCTGCTTAGAATGATGTCCAGTTTTCTACTTTTGATTTCCTACCTCTCCAAAGCAATCTCCTGCAATACTTGAATGATTCGTACCAAAGTTAATAGCATACTATTCAAAATTGCGGAAGATAAAGTGGTAAAATCTATGTCCATTAACGCTCAATCAATCCAATTAAAGGTTGCTGTAACAAGAAGAATGACACTTGTGAGAATCAAATGAACCCTTAATTGGCCAGATCTAAAATCAAAAGGAAGTGGAATACAATTATATTGGAGATTAATTAAATGCAAATTTAAAGATTAATTAAGAATGATTAGATCTCATGCAAACTCATGATCATGCTTTAAACACTTCTACTAAGAAAATATGTATTTAGCTACTCATACTCATGTTTGAAGAAAATAAAAGATAAAATAGCATAAAATGAATCTTATGCTTCTATGAAGAAAATGCAGGAGCAAAAGAGTTTGCAATTTAAAACAGAAGTAAAAAACAAAAGAGAAGGGAAGAGATCCTTTTCTCAAAACCCTAGGGAGATAAATATAGTCTCCTCCCTGGAAAATATCTCTAAAAATAAGGAAATATAATATAGCCTAAATTAAACTGCTTAATTGTATCTTATCATTCTTCCTCTCCTATTAGAAGTCTAGAAGCTGGATAAAGAAAGACGGACGCAACTCTAACTCTTATGAGAATAACCTAGCAGTCACGGTCGCACAAGACTTCTAACTTTAAGTGTCGCACGGAGGTTAGGATTATTTGCCATCCAAGACGGTCCTCTTAGTCAAGAGATTGACCAAGAAAAGTGTTTGTACAACTCTGCCCAGAAACGACTCTTTTTCCCCTGATAAAATATGATTCGATTATACCCGGGGTAGGAAGAATCTTGGCGATATTCACCTCTGAGGGGGTGGTCCTCGCCGCCGCTACACCTGCAAGGCGCCGGAGGGGGTCCCCGGCGCAGGTACTCCAACGATCAAGTCAGTATAAGTAGCGAAATATAAGGGGTATGTAGGAGTAGTAGTGAGAGAGAGTAGAGAGAGAGAGTCCTCCTCCTTTTCTACCTAGGAGGGGGTATTTATAGGATATTTGGTCGGGAGTGCTGTCTTGGGATGTCAATACTTATGGCGTACCGGGTGTGGGAATAAGCGCCATATCGTGTTGGATGGGCCCCCCCCCGCTGACGTCGACCACCCCCCGGTAGCAGGACTAGCAAGAGGCCAGGCGGGCCCTATAGTAGCTGAAGATGACGCACCCCCTGCCCGGACTAAAATGCCCTGGGGGTATATCAATTGTTATCATAAGCCCAACTGAAAACGAGCCCGAGTGTTTACCAAGGGCTTCATTCTCGACTTCTAGAGGAGTAGTATTTCCTTCACGACGCGGTAGGTTCATGAGGATTTTCGAGTTTCTCTGACTCTTCTGGCATTCAAGCAATGTATTTTCATTCCCGATATCTATCAGAACTCGGTATCTTTGTACCAGATATACGACAGCAAAGCGGGCAACGCGAACCGAACGCTTTCGAGAACTATTGGCCACAGAAAGGATGTCGACCAAGTTGATAGCGGTGATGTCGTGGCGATAACGCTGGTCATAAACCAGAACTGATAATTCTGGCGATAAGCCAGAACTAATAACGCTGACGGCGAACCCGAACAGATAACACTGACGGTGAACCCGAACAGATAACGCTGACGGTAACCTGAACAGATAACGCTGACGGCGAACCCGAACAGATAACGCTGACGGCGAACCCAAACAGATAACGCTGATGGTAACCCGAACAGATAACGCTGATGGTAACCCGAACAGATAACGCTGACGGCGAACCCGAACAGATAACGCTGACGGTGAACCCGAACAGATAACGCTGACGGGGACACAACACTGTAGCAAAGCAATGTCATAGCTTGCTGATGAAGATGGTGTCATCACGAGACCACCATGTAGTCAGCCAAATCATGGGCAGATAATAATAACAAGGTATTCTTCTTGATATCGCGACATGACTAAGAATGCGCATTTCAGCACTGGGAAGGAGATGTCACAAATAAGATGGTGTACCATTGCTCCCATCACTGAGAATGTATTCCCTCGCTAATGACAAAAGATACCCCGTAGGCAGTAATAAATTCTTGCGTAATCTCGCTGCCTTTGTGGGTGTTAGTCTCTTCGCTATTTCGATATTTCATCGACTTTCCTGCGCATTCTCAAATGTTGTCTTGCCAGGTTAGTAAAAATAACATGTAATGACAAGTACTAGTTACCCTTAGAAGCTTTCACCCGCGCATATCGGGGTGTTGTTGATGTCACTTTTTCCATCCAAGCTCCTTGGATCCAGCTTTGCTGTAAGCCACCTGCAATATTGACGCGGCTTTACGCCATAAGCTACCTACAATTTGTGCGGTTTTACGCCATAGCTACCTGCAATATTTTCGTGGTTTTACGCTGCTCGGAGCTACCTACAATATTGACGCGGCTTTACACTATAGGCCACCTACAAATTGTGCGGTTTTATGCCGTAGCTACCCGCAATATTGCACGCTTTCACATTCCCCAAGATTTCAATCTGTACTCGACTTGAGTACCTGCATTGTTAGCTGTACAAATACACTAACAGTAACAGAGTTTGCTAACTTCGGTTAGCTTCCTCTAAGAAGGGGAAAATGATAATCTTAAAGGTGATAGCGATACCTTAGGGGAATAAACAAGGAACTCGGCCGTTGTTTAATTCCCGCTCCACTCCTTGCCTTTACGAAGGAGAATGACATGTCGTTGGAGACCTTTTTCGGTGATGAGAGACTGACCTCATGACATTATGAGGGCTCTTCAAACGGGGTAGATATTCACCCGATAAGTCATATCAATATTCATACGGGGTAGATATTCACCCGCCAGATAATATTCTAAATTATCATTTATCTCACCCACCGTCATGATAAATGACCAGATATAAAGCAGGACTAGGCTGCAATCAGTGGCGTCACTTTCAGGCTCAATCGTGCCTGCTAAACGCCGATATCTCACTTAGATGTCTTCATGAGAATTATAGCCCTTTAAACTATCTTCAAATCGAGCTATTATCCAGGAAATTCCGAGTACGTATGAATAAGATATGATTTTTTCCGTAAACTCAATATATGCGGAAACTTCAGCTAACGCGGAGGCAGCTGATAACACGGAGGAAGCTCCTACCACGGAGGAAGTTCTTATCGCTGAGGAAGCTCATAACACGGAGGAAGCTCCTAACACAGAGGAAGCTCCTATCACGGAGGAAGCCCCTATCACGGAGGCAGCCCCTATCACGGAGGAAGCTCCTATCACGGAGGAAACTCCTATCACGGAGGAAGCCCCTATCACGGAGGCAGCTCCTAACACGGAGGAAGCTCATAACACGGAGGAAGCCCCTATCACGGAGGAAGCCCCTATCACGGAGGAAGCTCCTATCACGGAGGCAGCCCCTATCACGGAGGAAGCTCATAACACGGAGGAAGCTCCTATCACGGAGGAAGCTCCTATCACGGAGGAAGCCCCTATCACGGAGGCAGCTCCTAACACGGAGGAAGCTCCTATCACGGAGGAAGCCCCTATCACGGAGGCAGCTCCTAACACGGAGGAAGCTCCTATCACGGAGGAAGCTCCTATCACGGAGGCAGCCCCTATCACGGAGGAAGCTCATAACACGGAGGAAGCTCCTATCACGGAGGCAGCTCCTAACACGGAGGAAGCTCATAGCACGGAGGAAGCTCCTATCACGGAGGAAGCCCCTATCACGGAGGAAGCTCCTATCACGGAGGAAGCTCCTATCACGGAGGAAGCTCCTATCACGGAGGCAGCCCCTATCACGGAGGAAGCTCATAACACGGAGGAAGCTCCTATCACGGAGGCAGCTCCTAACACGGAGGAAGCTCATAACACGGAGGAAGCTCCTATCACGGAGGAAGCCCCTATCACGGAGGAAGCTCCTATCACGGAGGCAGCCCCTATCACGGAGGAAGCCCCTATCACGGAGGAAGCTCATAACACGGAGGAAGCTCCTATCACGGAGGAAGCCCCTATCACGGAGGAAGCTCCTATCACGAAGGCAGCCCCTATCACGGTTTCGTCTTTTTCCCAGAAGCTCACATGTCATGCTTTAAAATATATATGATTGCTTCACAAATTGCCATTATAATTAATTTGGCACAATTTACTATTCATCTTCTCCTTTCCAGCAACATTTGCTATCGGAGTACGTGCCTCAAACAAGATGATGATGATCCCAGTAAAATTAAATGAGAAGATAATTAATGACAGTGAGCACAACAAGATGATTTGTTCCATAATCATACTCGGTGGTGATTGGCCGCCTCAGGTTGAAGAAATGAGGATGGGTCTCTAAATTCAAAACCCATTTTCCAAAAGTAAAATGATCCTTGGCAAAGATGTTGATTTTGACGAAGATAATCATGACTTCTCTCCCTCTTTTTCTTTCTTTTTTTTCAGATCTGGTTTTTCTTTTTGCCTTCTAACAATAGAATGACCATTCAAACTCATATCATCGGATCCAGGCTAAAACCACATGGTGAACCCATTACCAGAAAAACCAGCGGCGGCAATGGAAAATAATAAACATGTATATGGAGAGGAGAGCCTTCAGATCTCAAGGAACTCACTTGACGATCTAAATACTCTCAACGAAAGCACCATTTGATAAAATATGATTCGATTATACCCGGGGTAGGAAGAATCTTGGCGATATTCACCTCTGAGGGGGTTGTCCTCGCCGCCGCTACACCTGCAAGGCGCCGGAGGGGGTCCCCGGCGCAGGTACTCCAACGATCAAGTCAGTATAAGTAGCGAAATATAAGGGGTATGTAGGAGTAGTAGTGAGAGAGAGTAGAGAGAGAGAGTCCTCCTCCTTTTCTACCTAGGAGGGGGTATTTATAGGATATTTGGTCGGGAGTGCTGTCTTGGGATGTCAATACTTATGGCGTACCGGGTGTGGGAATAAGCGCCATATCGTGTTGGATGGGCCCCCCCCCCCCCCGCTGACGTCGACCACCCCCCGGTAGCAGGACTAGCAAGAGGCCAGGCGGGCCCTATAGTAGCTGAAGATGACGCACCCCCTGCCCGGACTAAAATGCCCTGGGGGTATATCAATTGTTATCATCCCCTTTTTCACTTTTACTGCTTTAGGACTGCTTTTTGCAAAAAGTACAGAAATTGTACTCATATCAATAGAATCACCATTCTAATTTCATGAAAATAAGTTGTAAAAACTACCACAAATTAAGCTCAATAAAATCCCCCACACTTAAAGTAATGCTTGCCCCCAAGCATTCAAACAAACAAAAACAATTTAAAAACTAGTAACTCAAGTTTTCTCTCAAAGATTAGGTTCAACACAGAAAATACACAAACACTTTATTCTCCAAATCCATCCTAGATTAAGAGGCCCTATTCAATACCCCAAACATTTTACTCATCACAATAGTATCACAATAGCTAGCCCTGCACTCAAGAAAGCAGTTGAAGAAATAAAACATTTTGATTACATTTTATTGTTTCACCCAATTAATCCAGAAAATGAAGAGAAGTTGCTGACACATGCAATTTGCGAATTCACAGTATAATTTTTTTAACACATAGTCATAAATTATTGCCAAGTCGTGCTTGCATTGAGGTCTTTTGTTGCCTTCATTGAGGTATTTTATTTGCACTTTTTTTGTGTGTGCAATTCCTTGAATTTTTTCTTTCCTATTACTTCACAATTGATATAACACATAAAGTTCAAGTATTGAACACCACCGACTTAGCTTGTTCGACCCAATTTTAAGGGATTAGCCAAATGTACTTCGGGAAGTTTCACCTATTTTAGGGGTGATTGTAGCAAATTACCAACACCGTGCAACCCCGTTAGTTCTAGTGGTGTTCACAATCATATACAAGGAATTGAAAGACTCTCAAGTAGTGCGAAAATAAAAACTGACAACCTCTATAAAATTTTGGATGATTTATTTAATGTATGGTGTGACAAAACAACATTCTTGGTCAATTTCTTGGCCAAAATTTTTTTCTAGGTGTTCCTTCAACTAGCCTCCTAAGCTCAAAGCTAAACTAATCATGAGGCTATGGTGATGGGCAAGATATTAAACTAGCATTAAGAGATATACAGTTACTAGCATTGAACATGTTACACTCATACGGTTGCCCTGTTAATAAAACATGGATTTGACTAGTGAAGTGTCATGACATTTAAAGTGTTGAGGTAAATTTTCAAGAGAAAAAAGAATTCTAATTTTTGTGCGCACGTAAAAACACAAAACATGAAAGGCCTAACCTAAAAACACACAAAAATCAAAAGGAAAAATCATGCAAAAATTTAAAGACTAAACCTAAAATTGAAAATTTTAACTAACACATGCAAAAATGTCAAAAACACAGCAAAAACACAGTAGCATAATATGTACAAGACAAATCCCTCCCCCACACTTATCGGACATATTGTCCTCAATGTGTAGGAGAACTAAAATATAAAATACAGAAATAGAAACAAAAAAGAAAAATAAAAAGGAAAACTGACAAGAGACAACCTGGGGCAAGGTCATCAAGTAGAGGGTGGTGGAGCTTGATTGTGGGCCAGAGCATAATTGATCTTCTGAGTGAGAGAGATGAGGGATTCCAGGATGGACTGGTTCATGGTGGCAACTTAGTTCTGAGAGGCCATGGAGCTTTAGAGGAGTTTATCGATCTCCTTCTATTGGTCCAGAATAGTTGCCATCCAACCTGGGGTAGGTTGTTGTGGTGTAGAAGTAGTTGTTGGATCCTCTTGACCGGGGTCTTGGCCAAGAGAAGCTTCTCGGTCATCCTACTCCATCCTCATCTTCCGCTGGAAACTTCAAAGGGGCCAGCTGGTACTTGCCTCTATGCCTGAGGCTGAAAATATGTGCTTCTTTGGGCGTGCAACCTGTATTATATCAAACAATACCTCTCTCCAAGTGAAAATATCCCATTTGTCAAGGGATTTCAAATCAAGAAATTTAAGAGCACAAAAATCATGGAGGTTGGTGGCCGAAATATCAAGATTCCTAAACTTAACAACTAAATGTGTTATCAAGGAACCTAGTGATACGATCCTAGTTGCCTAGAAAATCCGTAATTGACGATCGTTGTTGGAAGGTTTGAAGTTTCACGGAATTATAACATAAAACTCTTCTCTTCGATATAAGGAACACTAGGAATCCACCTAACTCCGTCAATCTCCAAGTTGAGGGTGAACAACACTTGATGAAGTAAGGAACGCTAGGAATCCACCTAACTCCGCCAATCAACAAGTGAGGTTCGCAAGGATAAGTCACGCCAAGAGTCCACTTGACACCGCCACCTTAGGTTAGAATTGAGTCCACGATCCTAGGGTTTTTGTTCGAGTCCACGAACGTTTATAGAGCAAAGCTCTCTCACAAGATAAAGTCTCAATAATCAATTTGATCAAAATCTGCCTCTTTTATTAATGAGCACAATCGGCTATATAAATAGGCAAAGCCCAAGTATAAGTAGTAGTATAATTTACAATATTTTAATTCGACTAGGAATAGAAATACTAAACCTATGCTAACTCTAACTTAATTAAATAAAATAAATAAAAACTAATTATTAAATCTATCTAACTTGTACAAACATCTCCTCTTTGACCGAATCTTGACTAAGCTTGAAATCGGTCCATAGTCAAGTCGCATTGGTCTTCTCTATCAACAATAATGTCCTCTCAAGCCATCTTCTTTAGTCGTGCGTTTCCTCTAAAACTCTGCTTAGACCTTCCTAACACATCTAAGAACATGTCATCAGGTTTCTCGCTTGACTTGGTTAAGTCAAAACTTGAATGGCTCTCATCTAGGCGCTCGGATGCGCCTTTGGTGCGTCCGTTAAGACCCTCTCGCGCGTTCTCCTAATCCATCAGTGCAATTAGTCTCAAACTTGACCAGCACTCTTCTAAGACTCCCTCAAGTCCTGTATTTACTTTAGAACCTAGATCAGAAACCATCTCCCATAGTTTGGCTTGGTTGGTTAAATTTGGGCCATGCGCGTGCGTACGCTTTGTGCCTGCTGCATTGATGTGTGACGCGTGCGCGGATGTTCTGCCTGATGCTTGCTTTGTTGTGCTGAAGGTGTGCGCTATTGTGTGATATGCGCACCCATCGACCTAGGGTTAGGTCTGTCCGTGTGAAGGCCTTCATCTTCGCTCTATGGCCACGGATTAACCTCAACTGACCCTTCGTAGCCTTCTTAGCTCGCTCCCTTGCGTGCCTCGGCCCAATGGCTACTTGTGGCTTGGTGTAGGTGCGTGTTAACCTCACTAGATTTGCGGTGATGCTAGGATAGCATCATTCCCTCCCCCTTCAAAATGATTCACCCTCGAATCTATTTCCACACCTATAGGACAACACTTCTACTCTAATTGGGTAGGCAATCATCTCTGGTGTAAGCTCATCCTTTCCCAATCAAGGACCTTGAAAAATAACCTAAGGTTCCTCTTATAGCCACGGTCCATGCATGAAACTCCCATGAGCTCCATATAAATTATGACATCCTCTTTTGGTATCTTCTCTATTACTTAATCCTTGTCAACTTCAATGCTCACAAAATAACTCAACGACAAAGGGGTTAATGGTATCACAAAGATAAAGCCAAAAAAAAATTGATTGCAAGTGAATAATAAAACCAAATCGCTTGTGAACTCAAACTTGCATACCAATGAATACCAAACGGGTTCAAGAGCCCGTGCTCGTCTCCATGAGCCCTCGACTTACTTATGACGCTTGCTCCCACAATCCAACAATAACTTATACCATGCCAAAACATCCTCAAGCTCCAATCTGTAGGCATTAATTGTACAAAATCGTCCTAAGATTTCCTCACAATCAGCTCTCGCGATAACTACATGCTTCAAAGACTCAATCACTCTCTCCTTATGCTTGCACAAATAATTCCAAAATGTTAGCGATTGTTCTTCCATCCCTCGACTATTATTGTTGATAATTAAATAATTATCCCTCAGATCATACTCCTCAACAACTCTAGCATACTCAAATAGATCCAACTTGATAAGAGAAAGTCGCAACCATCCCTTACAGCTTGCCGTAGCCAAGTCAATTGGCGTCTCCTTCTCTTTGCGCTTACCAAGAGAAACACTCTCTTCCCTCTCCCTGGAACTTATTTCCTCAAATTCCTGCACATAAGAAGAAGAACTAGAAGAAGAAATATAAAAATTAGGGTTAGACTCATGCGTCTGGCGTACACACAAAGCGTTTTCCTTCTTCTCTCTAAAACCAAGCTCACTCTTTTCTTGGTGGCTATTTTCTAACGCTCTCAACTATTTTCCCTTCTCAAGTCTGAATATGACTTAGCAATCCACTCTTGATCCTTGCAGACTTCCATAGGTGACAAAGGCTTCAATATAAACTTTCGGCCATCCTTAATAACTGAATATCGATTACTCTCGCCCTTGTGAATCGCCTTCACATCAAATTACCACGGTCGTCCTAAAAGAATATGACTTCAAGTCATGGGTACAACTTCATAATAAACACTACACTCAAATCTTCCAATGGTAAACGAAATAAGCACATGGTGTGTTACCTTTAACTCTCCACCATTAGTCATCCATTGAAGCTTGTATGGCTTTGGCCTCTCAATCAATGGCAAATTAAGCTTATGTACAAGTAAATCGCTCGCACAATTAGTAAAGCTACCATTATCTATAATAACCGAGCATACCTTTCCTCCAACTTGACATCAAGTATGAAATAAATTCTCCCTCTGAGACTCTTCACTCGCTATCTCCCTCGAATGCGCATTTAAGCTTCTTCTCACCATTAAACTCAATGCCTTATCGGCTGTGATTTCCTCATCCTCATCCGAATCGCTATCTATCTTCACCTTCTCACACTTAGGCGTCTCGGTTTCGCACTCGTCATCATTATCCAACTTGCCGTTCTTTCGAATAATAAGCACACATTTGTTAGGGCATGCCGCGGCTACATGTTCTCTACCGGCACACTTAAAACAAACTATACCTCTTGTTTGCTCTATAGAAGGTGTAAAAGATTCCTTATTGCCTGAAATCCCTTTTGGTGCATTAGAACTTGAACCCTTAGTTCCATAATCGTAAGGTAACACCTTAGGAATCGACTTCTCATCCTTTGCTTCTTTCGCCTAAGTCAATTTCTTCCAAACCGACGACTTGCTTGGCATATTGCTAGGGTTATACCTCGTCTTCCTTTGCTTCTCAATCTTGATAGCCATATGAAACATCTCCTCTATGTAATTGTAAGTGGTCAACTCCAATCGGTCACCTATCTCTCGATTTAGGTCATTAAAAAACCTAGCCATCATTGCTTCCACATCTTTAACAATTTGTGCTCTTGCTAAGGTGTTCTCCAACTCATTGTAATATTCACCAACGCTTTTACTCCCTTGAGTCAAAGCTTGCAGCCTTTGGTGAAGCTCTCTTTGAAAGTGGGCGGGTATAAAATGTCACCTCATTAGCATCTTCATATCTTCCCATGTTGCAACCAGTCCGGCTCCAAGTCTCTCCTTTGTGGCGTATCCACTAAACTCGATCGATGCCAATTTCACTTTTTTCTCCTCCGAGTAATTGTGATAAAGAAAAATCAATTGGACCTTTCTTTCCCATGCTAGGTATGCATTTGGATTGTCCGTTCCTTCAAAAGGAGGGATTTTCATCTTTATGCCTTCAAGGTTAGAATCAAGTTGATCTCTCAACCTAGGTCTCCTTTCTTCATACTTATCATTCTGCCCTCGCCTCTCATAGGCTTCTCGTTCCTCACACTCAACTTCCTCATACCATTGCTCACGTTGTGGTTGGCGTTTGGGTCCGTTATCGTGCCATGGTGGCTCACATTCCGCTCTAGGTGAGTGTCGGTGTGGCTCACGCCTTGGCCTATGTCTTGGTCTGGGAAAGATTACCCCTCGGTCCTCTCTTTCATCATCTGTGTTTCTCCTTGAGGACCTCTAATACTTCCTCGCGAACTAGCAGCATCTCTAGGGTTTTGTCTTGGTGGTACGCCGATGACTTATCCTTCAGCGATCTCTCTAACTTGATCTTCGATTCCTCTAGTCCTTAGATCCATCTCGTCAAACTTAGTATTAAGGATTCTCAATAAGGCAACGATCTCTTGCTTGTACACATCGTTAGATGAGTGATTCTACGTGACTCAAAGTAGTAATTAAAATAAAACAAGAGATACTTTTGGGGACAATTTTTTTGTGACTCTAATTGACACTTTTTGGTACTGTTTTTATGACCCTTTTTATGATACTTTGGGGGACTATATTTATGACTCTTTTTGTAATCGAAAGACCTACAAACTATAAATGAATCTTTTTTTTTTTTTACTCAAACAAATCGAACTTGATTTGTTTTTTTTTTTACAAGACTCAAAAAAAAAAATCTAAACGAAATAACAAGACACAAAATAAAGGATAGATTGATATAAATCAAACCTTGCAATGACTAAGCTCTGCTACCACCTGATACGATCCTAGTTGCCTAGGAAAGCCTTAATTGACGATTGTTGTTGGAAGGTTTGAAGTTGCTCAAAATTATAACATCAATCTCTTCTCTTCAATATAAGGAACGCTAGGAATCCACCTAACTCCTCCAATCTCCAAGTTGAGGGTGAACAATGCTTGATGAAGTAAGGAACACTAGGAATCCACCTAACTCCACCGATGAACAAGTGAGGTTCGAAAGGATAAGGTACGCCAAGAGTCCACTTGACACAGTCACCTTGGGTTAGAATCGAGTCCACGATCCTAGGGTTTTTGTTCTAGTCCAAAAACATTTATAGAGCAAATCTCTCTCACAAGACAAAGTCTCAGCAAACAATTTGATCAAAATCTGCCTCTTTTATTAATGAGCACAATCGGGCTATAAATAGGCAAAGCCCAAGTACAAGTAGTATAATTTACAAAGTTTTAATTCGATTAGGAATAGAAATACTAAACCTATGCTAACTCTAACTTAATTAAATAAAATAAATAACAACTAATTATTTAATCTATCTAACTTGTACAAACATCTCCTCTTTGACTGAATCTTGACTAAGCTTGAAATCGGTCCATGGTCATGTCGCATTGGTCTTCTCGGTCAACAATAATGTCCTCTCGAGCCATCTTCTTCTTTACTCGTGCATTTTCCTCTAAACCTCTGCTTAGACCTTCCTAACACATCTAAGAACATGTCATCAGGTTGCTCTCTTGACTTGGTCACGCCAAAACTTGAATGGATCATGTCTAGGCGCTCGGATGCGCCTTTGGTTCGTCTATTAAAATCCTCTCGTGCGTTCTCCCAATCCATCCGTGCAATTGGTCTCAAACTTGACCAGCGCTCTTCTAATACTTCCTCAAGTTTTGTATTACTTCAGAACCTGGATCGGAAACCATTTCCCTGGTTTGGCTCGGTTGGCCAAATTAAGCCCATGCGCATGCACGCTAGGGTGTCTGCCGTGTGCTTGGGCGATGCGTCTGCTGCGCTGATGTGCAACATGCACACAGATGTGCTGTCTGATGTGTGCACTACTGTGCTGAAGGCACGCGTTGTTGTGCGATATGCGCACCCCTCGACCTACGATTAGGTCTGTCCGTGTGAAGGCCTTTATCTTCGCTGTATGGCCACGGATTAACCTCAACTGACCCTTTGTAGCCTTCTTAGCTCGCTCTCTTGCGTGCCTCGGCCCAATGGCTACTTGTGGCTCAGTTTAGGTGCGTGTTAACCTCACTAGGGTTTGCGGTGATGCTAGGATCGCATCACCTAGGACTATT
Organism: Viola odorata; assembly: GCA_963691705.1. NCBI lineage: Eukaryota > Viridiplantae > Streptophyta > Magnoliopsida > Malpighiales > Violaceae > Viola > Viola odorata. The sequence continues at coordinate 17,098,158 of OY829546.1, read as the reverse complement.
TTGTTCTTAGCAGTAGCAAACTGCTTGGAAAACCAATACCAAAAACTGACCATAGAGCCACAAGTATAAACAGTTCTTGTTTATATAGGGCACCATACATGTTTGTTTTACCATAGAAGCTAACAGATAATGCCCTGTGAAGAAATCCTATGGTTGGGTCACAAAGCATATGGGTTTTGGAATGTTTGGTGAAATGAGCCTCTGGGTCACTAGTGAGAGACCTAAAGGCTTCATCAGTGTCCCAATCCTTAGGGATTTCATAGAAAGTAGAGGCATACCAGGGGAACTAACATTAACATCAGACACAAATACAACCAACAAATCAAACTCATACAAGGACATATGAGACCACTTTTCAATCAGTTTGAAATTCACAATATCACTAGAATGCAAATATGAATTTTCTTTTCTTTTACTAGCTAGGGTGTTGTAATCAAAGCAAAAAGTGGAATAAAATTCCAAACACAGCTCAAAATAAACAGAATTATCAGCAAAGAAAATAGACTCCCAACCTATATTGTGCGCCATTTTTTGTAATCTAGTAGACAAATGATAGCGTGTATTTATGCATGATTTTTCCTCCATTATTTCATCAATTTAAGGCATGATTCTGCTAATTTACCATTGTTTTCGTTACTATTGCAGATTTAGGCCTAAAAAGGGAGTTTATGCAAAAACATGCATTTTTGAAGCATTTTGTGCGAATTTGAGCTTCAAGACCAAGGTCGAGGTCCCGACTCTAGAATCGCGTTCAAGGTCTCGAATCGGATCTTCCATTCGGGCCCCTGAAGGGCAAAGAACGTCATTTCCACGTGTCCTCTTGCCAAAGCTCCCATGTGATCTCCCTGACACTGTTCTGATCACAAAATACCTACCCCTCTGACCATTGCAGGCCTTGAGCCCAATCCAAACCTGCCAAAGCTGGGAAAACCAGACAACTTTATGCTTTTTCAGCTTTGTGCTTTAGGGAGCATGGATCCATTGTAATAGGCTTTCAATTAATGCATTTTGTCCCTAGTTTAGGCTGAAGATATTTTGTGATTGTATTTTCTAGTTTAAATAGAGGATGATAGGAAGAGTTTAGGGCATCTTAGATCATCCATTATCATGTAGTTTTTAGGAAGAACACTCTTAGACTTCTCTCTAGTTTATCTCTCTAGTTCTTGTTAGCATTCTCCTCCTTTGCCGCCGGGCTTTAAACGTTTAGTAACAAGTCTTCTTCCCTTAATCTATTTATTTACTTGTTATGCTTTCCTTAATTATTATTTGTTTACTTTCAAGCATGAGTAGCTAAATCTTTAATTCTTAGCAAAGGGTTATTCAAGGGCTGCAGGGGCAAATTCGAGGCCTAAACATGTTTAATATATTCTTGCTGCCATATTCAATTGCTTATCACTTTAATTATAATTTCGCATGGAGTATTTAAAGGCTTGATCAACTGATTTTTACTTTATGTGAATGCTGCAATTTGTGTGATAAATACGGAAGGAAAGTTGCATGAAACAAGTAGGCATCTATTTAGTCTTGGCTGCGCTAAAGTGGTCTCGAATAGATAGGGTGAGTAGTTGATTGGATCGGGGTCACGAGCCTGACAAACTGAGGGACCTCTCGGTCCGGCTGTGTCTTTTCTTATCTTCATGGGCAGTTTGAGTATTGCCCTCCCGCATTCGTGCCTGGAGGGATGGCGAACTGTCAAGACTACCTCATATGTGGAAACGGGGGGTAGTTTCTCTTAAGAGAAAAGTAGGGGATATCCGAGGAATCTGGTCCCTATGTCACTTCTATGATGTCTTGAATAGAATATTTCTGTGCTGATGACGATAGGGACCCCGAATGCAACCCAAGAACACCTTTTGCTAAGATCTTTCTCTAATTGATTATTTGTGTTTATTACTCCTCTGTTTTGTTATTTCTGAATTTATTCACTGATTTGCTATATTTTATCATTCGGGACCCCGAATTGACAACTCAAGGTCCCGAATACTGCTTTCTTAGTTAGAAATTGTTAGCTCCAAATCTCTCTTGGCTGACTTGTTTTAGTCAAGTAAAACCCCCATGTTTGTTACTTTTCGTGTTTTTGTTCTGTGCTTCCATTCAAGACCTTGAATCAGTTTCTCTTCATCCAGCCCTTGAATTCTGTTTTGTTTTGTTTCTTTTATTGTTTTATTTTATAATCTGGCCTTGTCTAGTGTAAGTCTTCACCAATCTCTGTGGATCGATCCTCTTGCCACTATCTTCAATCTATTTTGTTGCATGTGATAAGTTGTAATTATTTGTTTGATTGTGCCCTAGACAAGCGCATTATCAACAAAGCTAAATTATCTAGCAGAGGAAAATCAAACAATGTGCAAGGTGTAATTTTGGATGTAAGGCGAGATTGAAGTCTCTCCTTATCATCCTGGGAGTCAAGTTTCAGCCAATCATTGAGTGGAGGGATTACCTTGGTGAGCTTGGATGGTGTCTGACCGATTTTGGTTGACTACTCCAGCTCCATTTCCGCTAGCTTCTCTAGCTCTGGGTCAGAAGTGTCAGCTACTGGTTCCTTTCCTTTCCTCTGTTGGGTCGCAGCAACAGCAAAGGAGACAGTCTCCTTGATAAGTTAGTGAACAACCTTTTTGTGGGCCACTTGCTCGACCTTTCTTGATGATGGTGGTGTTCCAACGACTATCTTGGGTGTTGTTTAGGCCAAGAGAGGTGTACTCTCGGCCAAGACTGGAGGCCGTCATTCTTATTCTTTGTTCTTCTTTCAGCCACCTGTTCGATCACGGACTCTTCTCTTCTCCTCTTCCTCAGTACTGATAGTGGGACTTCGTAGGACTCAGTCTCCGAATCTGCCTAGTTTATCTCCTGCTTGTTGGGTTTGAACCTAGGATCAAAAGCTGAATCACTATCTCCAAAGACTCTTCTTCTTCCTCATCATCTTCAACTTATTTCTCTTCATTTTCTTTCTCCTCTTCTTTCTCAAGCTCATCTGCAGGGGGTTCCATTGAGGGTTCAATAACGACTCGCTGCAAAGTGAATCCTGGGGCAGGACTGATTGCGTGTCGAGGGCATCAAATTTAGTTGTATAAAATATACGAATTCAGGGGTAGGAATACAACTTATCACTCGTCCACAAGGAACTTGTAGATCATGGTAAGAGGATCATCCACAGAGATCTTTTGGGAAATTGTAGTTTCGACTCGACTTCCTCGTCACTGGAGTTGAGGGGTTTTGTTTCTGCAATTAAAATAAACAAAGCAATAAAAAGGAACAAAGCAAAAATTAAATAAAGAAGCAATCTTAGACAGAAAGGAATCTTAGCTAAGATTGGTGATTGAGATTGGTTGTGAACTGATGTGAGGTAAACTCCTGGTAAGGGCGAATTCGTGAGCACATTCCTTGTTTAATCGATCATCGACCATCAGATTTTCTCCTTCTCTCTCATAACTCTGCTATAGATTGGGAGGAACTCCTTTCCAATCCTACTTACCTCCTCTTAAAAGCACTTGGCTGGAACTTCCTTTCCTAGTGATCCTACCCAGTGGACACATTGCTGGTTAAAGGGTTTATCCAATTGGTTGCTGGCTTGAGGCACATGCGTTTTCTCAATGGCGTAGGGAAAGACAGAGTCTAGGCCAACCTACTCCCAATTTAGAGCCCTACATTGTCAGTCTGGTTAGGCCTATATTGCTCCAAGTCCACTAACTCCCTCGAAGCTAGCTGCCTACTTGCGTCACTCCAGTTTCAACTCGTCACCTTCGTGACTGGCTACAAATTCATCATCTAGCCCAAGATTGATCAAGTCTTAGCCTAGACAGGAACCGGTTTGTTAAAACAGAATTTGAATTGATAAAATAGGATCCGATTATACCCGGGGTAGGAAGAATCTTGGCGATCTTCACCTCTGAGGGGGTGGGTCTTCGCCGCTGCTACACCTGCAAGGCGCCGGAGGGGGTCCCCGGCGCAGATACTCTGACGATCAAGTCAGTATAAGTAGCGAAATATAAGGGGTAGGTAGGAGTAGTAGTGAGAGAGAGTAGAGAGAGAGTCCTCATTCTTTTCTACTTAGGAGGGGGTATTTATAGAAGATTTGGTAGGGAGTGTTGTCTTGGTATGTCAATACTTATGGCCTACCGGGGTGGGAATACGCGCCATATCGTGTTGGATGCCCCCCCCCCCCCCCCCCCCCCCCCCCCCCCCCCCCCCCGCTGACGTCAACCACCCCCTGATAGCAGGACTAGCAAGAGGCCAGGCGGGCCCTACAGTAGCTGAAGATGACGTACCCCATGCCGCACTGGGGGTATATCAATTGTTATCATAAGCCCAACTGAAAACGAGCCCGAGTGTTTACCAAGGGCTTCATTCTCGGCTTCTAGAGGAGTGCTATTTCCTTCACGACGCGGCAGGTTCATGAGGATTTTCGAGTTTCTCTGACTCTTCTGGCATTCAAGCAATGTATTTTCATTCCCGATATCTATCAGAACTCGATATCTTGTACCAGATACACGACAGCAAAGTAGGTAACACGAACCGAACGCTTTCGAGAATTATTGGCCACAGAAAGGATGTCGACCAAGTTGATAGTGGTGATGTCGTGGCGATAACGCTGGTCATAAACCAGAACTGATAACGCTGGCGATAAGCCAGAACTGATAACGCTGGCGGTGAACCCGAATAGATAACACTGACGGTAAACCCAAACAGATAACGCTGAACAGATAACGCTGACGATAACCCGAACAGATGACTCTGACGGTAAACCCGAACAGATAACGCTGACGATAAGCCGAACAGATGACTCTGACGGTAAACCCGAACAGATAACGCTGACGGACAACACTGTAGCAGAGCAACGTCATAGCTTGTTGATGAAGATGGCGTCATCACGAGACCATCATGTAGTCATCCAAATCATGGGCGGATAATAATAATAAAGTATTCTTCTTGATATCGCGACATGACTAAGAATGCGTATTTCAGCACCGGGAAGGGGATATCGCAGATAAGATGGTGCACCATCGCTCTCATCACTAAGGATGTATTTCCTCGCTAATGACAAGAGATGCCCCGTAGGTAGTACTAAATTCTTGTGTAATCTCGCTGCCTTTGTGGGCTTTAGTCTCTTCACTATTTTGATATTTCATCGACTTTCCTGCACATTCTTAAACATTGTCTTGCCACGTTAGTATAGATAACATGTAATGACAAGTACTAGTTACCCTTAGAGGCTTTCACCCGCGCATATCGGGGTGTTGTTGATGTCGCTTTTTCCATCCAAACTCATTGGATCCAGCTTTGCTGTAAGCCGCCTGCAATATTGACGTGGCTTTACGCCATTAGCTACCTACAATTTGTGAGGTTTCACGCCGTAGCTACCCACAATATTGACGCGGTTTTACGCTGCTCAGAGCTACCTGCAATATTGATGTGGTTTTACGCTGTTGGCCACCTACAAATTGTGCGGTTTTATGCCGTAGCTACCTGTAATATTGCATTCTTTCACATTCCTTTCAATCTGTACTCCACTTGAGTACCTGCATTGTTAGCTGTACAAATACACTAACAGAGTCTGCTAACTCTGGTTAGCTTCCTCTAAGAATGTTAAAAATAGAGGTAAGGGGGAAAATGATAATTTTAAAGGTGGTAGCGATACCTTAGGGGAATAAATAAGGAACTCGGCCGTTGTTTAATTCCCGCTCCTTGCCTTTACGAAGGAGAATGACATGTCGTGGGAGACCTTTTTAATGATAAGAGGATGTCGACATGATATTACGAGGGCTCTTCAAACGGGGTAGATATTCACCCGATAAATCATATAGATGTTCCTCCGGGGTAGATATTCACCCGATAAATCATATAGATATTCATCCGGGGTAGATATTCACCCGCCAGATAATATTCTAAATTATCATTTATTTCACCCACCGTCATCATATAAGAAAGCTGGCGACAGATAAATGACCAGATATAAAGCAGGACTAGGCTGCAATCAGTGGCGTCATTTTGAGGCTCAATCGTACCTGCCAAACGTCGATATCTCACTTAGATGTCTTCATGAGAATTATAGCCCTTTAAACTATCTTCAAATCGAGCTATTATCCAGAAAATTCCGAGCATGTATGAATAAGATATGACTTTTTCCGTGAACCCGATATAGCTGGAATCACGAATCTTAAACCCAGATTTCGAATCACAATAACGCCCAGTTAACGTCAATATCTCGCTGAGATGCCTTGACAAGAATTGTAGCCCGTCAAATTGCCTTCAAATCGAGCTACCATACGCAGAATTCTGAGCGCATATGAAAAAGATACGATTTTCCTCGCGAAACCCGATAAATCTAGCTAGAAATACGTTTTTCTCCAATCCTGATACTGTTTACTCACTTTGCTATTCCGAGGTACTGTTCACATGGAAGCCACTGCTGACGCGGAAGCACTATTCACGTGGAAGCCAGGCGCTAATGTTCACGCGGAAGTACTGTTGACGCTTTCTAGATATCATACGAATTGTCATAATTAATTGGCATCAGCCACTGTTCACCCTTTCCTTTCCCTCTTTGCCTTATTTCCTGTCACCTTCGCTATCCCTTCTTTCCTGTCATGTGTCATCACTAGAAGGATGAATGAATCCTTTGGATGCCGCTGCATCGCTAAGTAGATCCGATGTACTAATCTGTCGCTAGCGTCAGGTGAACCTCCTACGCTTTAGGGGCGTCATCTGCGTGTTGTTGCCGTGGTGCGATATCAGAGCGATATCTTGCTTACTCCCGATAGCACCGCTGCTGGCATGCCTTCCTTCTCTTGTTATGTTGCTGCCCGTTAACTTAATTCATTTAAGCACTGCAGCGATAATGACTGTCACATTAACTCATCTTTGCCAACAACTTCCTAGCGGCATCTACCAGAAACGAAGGCAGTGCAGAAGCGTCATCCCCTCTCTATCGCTCATCTCTGTCAAACAACTTCCTAGCTGCCCTACTGCGGCATGCAACCGCTGATGCCGCTCTTCTTCTTCTTCGGCAGGGTAGACTAAAACCAGTACAACCCGGTACTTAGATGTCGAACCTGCCAACTGATGCGGAATGGGCAAAGATGGTGACGTGTCACTTTTCTTCGTTATCTCTGCTCTCCCTTGCTTCTGATCAGTCGCTACCGCTGCTGCGGTTTACTGGTTTTGTCATTTATCATTTATTGTAGTGGCAGACAAGTGTTTGCACCGTTTGAGTACCAGGAGGGTACAGCTGTCCAGGAGAACGTGTCATCGCGGTGGTCACAGCTACCTTTGTCGTGGCAATGATCGCGACACAAATTAAGGGTGCTCCGCGACAAGCCTCAAATCTCTCTCTCTGCACATCTCCCTTTTTCTTTATTTTTGTCTTTTTCCTTGCACACAGCAGCAAGTCTCCATTAATTGATACAATTAATTAATTGACGATGACGAGGGCCGAACAATTAATTGATAATCCAATTAATTGATGACGACGATGGCCGCGGCATGACAACCTTACTCCTTAATCGTGCGACGGTGGCAGCTCAAGATTGGAGATAAGCTTGGACTTGATGACGATTGGCCGCCTGAAGTTGAAGAGATGATGATGATGGGCCTCTAAGTTCAAAACCCATTTTCCAGAAGTAAAAAGATCCTTGGCAGAGATCTTGATCTTGATGAAGACCTCATAAAGTTGATGATAATACCATAGGTTCATGAAATACAACGATGATAATCATGATTTCTCTCCCTCTTTTTCTTTCTTTTCCAGATCTGATCTTTCTTTTGAACATATGACCATAGATTATTGGTATAGGCCGAGATCATTAAATATGAGCAAAATTTGAATCATCTTTTTCCAGATCTGATTTCCTCAGTGCACAACAATAAACTTGCCATGTAAATTAATATCCTCGGATCCAAAAATGACTTAAATCATATAATGAACCATAACCCGAAAAACTAGCAGCAGCTATGGAGATTAATAAATGTGAATATGGAGAGGAGAGCCTTCAGATCTCAAGGAACTCACTTGATGATCTGAATACTCTCAACGAAAGCACCATTTGATAAAATAGGATCCGATTATACCCGGGGTAGGAAGAATCTTGGCGATCTTCACCTCTGAGGGGGTAGGTCTTCGCCGCTGCTACACCTGTAAGGCGCCAGAGGGGGTCCCCGGCGCAGATACTCCGACGATCAAGTCAGTATAAGTAGCGAAATATAAGGGGTAGGTAGGAGTAGTAGTGAGAGAGAGTAGAGAGAGAGTCCTCCTTCTTTTCTACTTAGGAGGGGGTATTTATAGGAGATTTGGTAGGGAGTGCTGTCTTGGGATGTCAATACTTATGGCCTACCGGGGTGGGAATAAGCGCCATATCGTGTTGGATGGGCCCCCCCCGCTGACGTCGACCACCCCCCGATAGCAGGACTAGCAAGAGGCCAGGTGGGCCCTACAGTAGCTGAAGATGACGTACCCCATGCCGCACTGGGGGTATATCAATTGTTATCATGAATCAATTACGAATGAGAGGATGTTAAGAACAGATCGGTCTCACGAATCACAAGTGCACTCACTCAACCCTTACCAAGAATTAAATGTTTAGCTGCTAGACATAATAATTAAGAAAAATAAAGAAATAATTGAAGAACATAAAACTAAATTAAATCTATGATATTCAAACTGAATAACCACAGCGCAAAAAGTGTTTACAACCCAGAAGTTAGAAGAAGGAAGATCCCGTAATTGACAGCCTTCCCTAACCTTTAACAAGGTTAGAGTCCCCGCCCATCACGTTCCTTTCCAAATTCAAAACTTCAAAAAGATAAAAGATAGGGATAAAATCCCAATTGTTCAAATTCGAAACATACAATAAAAATTAAAATAAATATTTGAAACAGTCGGATTGTTTGTTTGTTCAAATCGGAATCAGAGTAAATCCTTAGAGTCCTCCCAGTAGACGCAACAGCCAGTTGTCGTCTCAATCCAAACGGGTCTTCCTTGAGTCCATGACCAGTACGCCTCTTTCTCGGCAATCTTGGCTAAGCCTGCGGCCAAGATTGCTACTTTGTCGCTCAAGGCTGACGTTTCCTTCATTTATTTCGTTTCCCAAGACTTCCTTCAAAAGATAGCAAATTGACGTGAAAGAGACTGTTTTCACCATAAACAAGGTAGTTTAAGATGGTAAAAACGCATGAAAATAAACTTCAATCTCTTAGGTTCGCTAGTGGTGGAGTCGGGGTGTCGTCGAAATCCAAGTTTGCAGCACTGTTAGGTTTCTCGGGGGAGATAGCCATCAGTGCTAGAGTTGCAGTTTTTTGTAGCATGGACTCAACGGTGACATCCAGAGTGGCCAGGACCTCAGCCGCGAAGGCTTCTGTAGAGATTTCCTCCCTCTATATGGAGGTTTCAGTTTGAGTGGAGGACTCCGGAGCGGGCTCGTCTGCCATAGTTGTGGATAGAGAGATTGTTTTAGGTGGAAGAGTTAGATTTGGAGTTTCTGTGATCTTGGGGATGGTTTCTTTATGGAGTATTTGAGGGGGAAAAGGAAGTGGAGGAGGTGTTGAGGTAGTAGTGGCCGAAGTAATGGTTGAGCGGCCACGGCCGTCTCTAACAACTCTCTTGGGTCATGCCATTAATGATGGTTTAGTGATCGTTAAAGAAGGAGAAGGAAAGGTTGCTGGAGAGTTGAGGGCGGTTGCTTTTTGCAGGAAACTGAAAAGTTAAAGGCGTAGTAGGGGTGGTCATGGCCAAGAGGCCTTTTTATACTCTTCTTTCTTATTGGTGTTCGACCACGTGTCAAAAACGTGGCTCCTGGCCAAGAATGCGGCCAAGAGACGTTTCGTTCAACGTCTGCCGGTCTTGGCCAAGAAAGTCATTCTTCGTCACCTTTTAGTATCATGTTAAGAAACATGAATACTCATTAGACAATATCAGAAAGAAATCAAGATTTATTTGAAAAAGAAAATAAAAATAAAAATATGGGTTGCCTCCCAAGAAGCGCCCATAGTTATTGTCTTAGGCTAGACACGTGGATTTATTTCAATCTATTGGTGCTGGTGGCTCTTCCACCATATCTTCTTCCACTGTATTTCCTTGGGTTCCTTCAAAGTAAGGCTTAAATCTCTGCCCATTCACCTTGAATATGACACATATTTTGGGACTTTTGATGCTCACTACACCGTGAGGAAAATTTCCAGTAATCACAAAAGGTCCATTCCACTTAGTTTTTAATTTACCAGAAAAAATTCTAAACTTGGAATCATAAAGTAAAACTTTCTATCCAACAAAGAAATTTTACTTGACAAACCTATTGTCGCGGTACCCTTTTGTCTTGGCCTTAAAAATTCATGAATTGTAATGGCCCTGATTTCTCAATTCTTTAAGCTCATGGAGCTGTAATTTACTTTCTTCTCTAGCCTCATCTATCTCCATGTTAAACTATTTGATTGCTTAATAGGCTTTATGCTTTATCTCCACAGGTCTTGTTGTACACCAACTTGTATGGGGTCATACCAATTGGTGTCTTGTAAGCTGTCCTATAGGCCCAAAATACATCATCCAGCCACTGGCTCTAGTCCTTCCTTGAAGGATTGACTATCTTGGCCAAGATGGATTTCACTTCTCTATTTGATATCTTTGCTTGGACATTTGTTTGTAGGTGGTAGGCAGTAGAAACTCGATGGGTGATGTTGTACTTCTTAAACAAAGCTCCTACGATCTTGTTACAAAAGTGAGTTCCTCGATCACTAATGATCCTCCTTGGAACCCTAAACCTACTCAAGACGTTAGTTTTAAGGAAGGAGATAATAGTTCTAGCATCATCAGTTCTTGTTTTCTTTGATTCTACCCATTTAGAAACATAATCAACAACCAAGAGTATGTAGAGATTACCTCTTGAGTTAGGGAATAGTCTCATGAAATCTATGCCCCATAAATCAAATATTTCATAAGACATAACAAGGTTCATTGACATTTGATTTCTATAACCAATATTTCCTATCCTCTGACATTCAACGCAAGTTTGACAAAATTGAAGGCATTTATTAAACATAGTAGGCCAATAAAACTTGCTTCTAAGATTTTAAATGCAGTTTTCTTTCCACCAAAATGTCCACCACAAGCAGAAGTATGATAAAAATTCAAAATAGAAGGGATTTTATGATTTTGTACACATCTTAAAACCTGGTCAGTTCCAATCCTCCACATATATGGATCATTCCACACATAGTGTCTAGAATCTTTCTTTATCTTGGATTTCTCATAGAAAGAAAGCTCACCATAAAATTTACAAGTGGTTAAGTAATTGGCAATATCAACAAACCATGGTTTTATCTCTTGAAGGGAAAATAACTACTCATCGGGAAAGTCATCCTTGACTGGTTCTTAGTCTCCGTTAGTGACGATAATTCTATACAGGTGGTCAGCAACTAGGTTCTCTCTTCGTTTCTTATCCTTGATTTCTACGTTGATTTCTTGGAGCAACAATACCCATCTGATCAATCGAGGTTTGGCCTCCTTCTTGTCCAAGAGATACCTCAAGGTTGCATGGTTAGAGAAAAGGATAACTTTAGTTCCTAATAAATAAGATCTAAATTTATTAAAAGCAGATATTATAGCAAATACCTCATTCTCTATTATGGTGTAGTTTCTCTGCGCATCATCCAACATCTTGGAGGCATACTATATCACATGTGATTCTTTCCCTTTTCTTTGGCCAAGGACTGCTTCTACTGCTGAGTTGCTAGCATCAGACATGATTTTAAAGGGCAAGCTCCAGTCCAGTGGTTGGATCACAGGGGCAATGATGAGTTTTTCCTTCAATTCGTTGAAACCTTTCTTGCAAGCATCATTGAAATCAAACTCAACTTCTTTTTGGAGAAGTATGCACATGGGTTCTGTCACCTTGGAGAAATCCTTGATGTAGTGCCTGTAAACCCTTCATGTCTAAGAAAAGAACGAACCTCTCTAACACAAGAGGGGTAACGCACATTTTTAATGATGTCAAATTTTTCTTGTTCTACCTTTATTCCTTCATGGCCAAGAACGATTCCTTGATTTACCATGAAGTGACTTTTTAAAAAAATTCAAAACTAAATTAGTTTCAACATATCTTTTCAAAATATCTTCAAGGTTTTTAAGACAGTAATCAAAATAATTTCCATACACTGTGAAATTATCCATGAAAACCTCAATACTCTTTTCTACAAGGTCAGAAAATATGCTAGCCATGCATCTTTGAAATATAGAAGGAGCATTACACAAACCAAATGGCATTATCCTATAAGAAAATGTTCCAAAAGCACAAGTAAAAGGACAATTATTTTCTCTTGATTCACAAGAATCTAGTGAAACCCTGAGTAACCATCAAGAAAATAGTAATGGGATTTACCTGCTATCCTCTCAAGCATTTGATCAATAAAAGGCAAGGAAAAATGATCTTTCCTAGTCACATTATTGAGGAGCATATTGATAAGGCCCTAGCTCCATTTTGGAGGAGTTTGGCCGAAGGATGATGTTGGCGCCGGATCTAGTCCACTTTAGGAGGACGACAAGCTTGAATGGACGGATGGATGTTGGATATTTAGAGGGATAATGACGTTACTTGTAGTGATTAACAATGGAGGAAAAAGGAATATGTATATATGATGAACAAAATCAGAACTCAAACACTTGAGAAACCCCCTCAAGTCTTGCTTGAGTAACCTTGTCGAAAAGTGCTTAAGGATCTATCTACTAATTCGACCCTCTCACCTCTTGGATGAGCAACCCGAATTGAATAAAAAGGTTGAAGATAAAAAAAAACAAAGACAAGTGTAGAAATGAACCATTCTACACTTTAAATACCTAGGCTAATTACAAAGGGGAAAATACCCCAACACCCTTAGACAAAGGGACTTGAGCGGACGCATTGCCTTGAGATGGGCTTCATGGAGGGCGAATGCAAGGCCTTGAGATGGGCCTCAAGAAGGCGGACGCCAGGCCTTAAGGCTTGGCAGCGCGGGCTCATGGTTTGTTAGGGCTAAGCGCGCGGTTCTTCATGGTATGCACGACCTACTCGTGAGTCTCGTGTGGGACCGATTGTGAGGGCATTGGTGTGCATGCAAGTCACCCATTGGTCCTTCATCTCCAAGCGGCTCTCCTCGGCTCTAAGACTCTTCAAGAGAATGGCCACCATCCCCTTGCTCCGAGTGAAGTATCCACTAGCTCTTGTGCTCATATCATCCCCTCCCCCTTTGAGAGGATTCGACCTCGAATCCATTTGCTCCTCTTCCTCAATTCCGTGGCTATCACCTACAAAGTAAGGTAACAAATCATTAATATTAAATGTAGAACTTACGGAACCAAAAGAAGGAGGGATATCGAGACGATAAGCATTGCCACTGAATTTCTCCATAATGAGAAAATGCCCATCTCCCGGTTGGCTAAGCTTTCCCTTGCGCTGAGTGGGGAAATGGTCCTTCCGCAAATGCAGCCAGACCCATTCACCAACTTCAAAAGACTTGATGTGGCGGCCCGAGTTGCGCTTTGCCATCAATTTGACGTTTAACGTCTCCATGTGTTCCTTGGCCTTCTCATGCAATTTCTTCACCATTGTTGCTTTTTCCTCGCCATCTAAGCTTGCACAATCAGTCAAAGAAAGAGGCAGCAAGTCTATAGGGGTGAGCGGGTTAAACCCATAGACTAGCTCAAAAGGACAAAAACGAGTTGAAGAATGCATGGCACGATTGTATGCAAATTCAATGAAAGGGATGCAATCGTCCCATGCTTTTGAATATTGCTGAATCATAACACGCAACATGGTTTCTAAAGTCCTATTAACTACTTCAGTTTGACCATCCGTTTGAGGATGACAAGATGTAGAAAACAGCAACTTAGTTCCTAATTTTTCCCACATCACACGCCAAAAATGACTAAGGAATTTGCTACCGCTATCACTACCAATCATGCGTGGCATGCCATGTAAACGAACAATTTCATGAAAGAAAAGAGTGCCAATGTGAGATGCATCATTTGTAGTGTGACAAGGAATAAAGTGTGCCATTTTGGAGAAACGATCAACTACTACAAATAATGAATCCTTTCCCCGTTTGGTGCGAGGAAGACCAACCACAAAGTCCATAGAAATATCACACCATGGATGCGATGCAACCGGCAAGGGCATGTAAAGACCATGATTAATGCATTTAGATTTGGCACGTTTACAAGCAATGCATGTTACCACAAAATGAGTAACATGTTTCTTCATGTGAGGCCAAAAGAAATGCTCCCTAAGTGTGCTAATAGTCGTTTCTACCCCAAAGTGACCCATTAGACCTCCCCCATGCACTTCCTTCACAAGTAATTCATGTGTGCTACAACTAGGAATGCACAATCTACCCTTATGAAACAGAAATGCATCATGTAACACAAAGATGTCATGTGCACCATTAGAGCATGCGAGATAAGCATCCTTAAAGTCTACATCATGTGCGTACAAAGAGGTAATGTGTGCAAAGCCTAAGAGGTGTTAATGGAGAGAAGTAAGGAGGGTGTACCTACAAGATAATGCATCTGCAATGACATTGTCTTTGCCCTTCAAGTATTTGATGTGGTATGGGAAGCGTTCGATGAACTCCATCCATGTTGCATGGCGTTTGTTAAGCTTCCCTTGACCCTTCAAGTACTTGAGGCTTAGATGGTCCGTGTGCACCACGAATTCTTTGGGTAGCAAATAATGCTCCCACACATTGAGCATACAACTCGCGGTCGTATGTGCAATAGTTCAACTGGGTGCCCTTCAATTTTTCACTAAAGTAGGCCACCGGCTTCTTCTCTTGAACCAAAATAGCGCCAATGCCTATCCCACTTGCGTCATACTGCACCTCGAAAGTCTTGTCAAAGTTGGGAAGGAGGAGGATCGGGCTGGAAGACAGCTTGGCCTTGAGTGTGTTGAATGCCACCTCTTGTTCATCTCCCCAATGGAATGGAACATTCTTCTTGGTGAGCGCATTGAGAGGTACGACAATGGTAGAGAAGTCCTTGACGAAACGGCGGTAGAATCCGGCCAGCCCATGGGAGGAACGCACGTCTCCTAAATTAGTCGGTGTAGGCCATTCAGTAATGACCTTGATCATCTCATTTTCCACCTTGAGACCTAGGGTACCTACAATGAACCCAAGAAAATACACCTCCTCCAAACAGAATTCACATTTGGATAACTTCGCGAAGAGTTGATTCTTGCGAAGGGTTAGAAAAATCTGGTGCAAGTGGTCCAAGTAGACTTATGAAGATGTGCTATAAACCAGTACGTCATCAAAATAAACAACCACAAATTTACCTATAAAAGGTCTAAGTACATGGTTCATTAGACGCATAAAGGTGCTAGGAGCATTTGTGATAACCATTGACATCACTGTAGCGGCATCTCCACCATCCTACCTGGCTGCCCGGGCAGAACACTGTACTTGCTAAGGGAGACACGACACTGTTCCTACCGCCCTTAGCCTGGCGGCCGACCCTGGGATGGTCGACATCAGCGGGGGGGCTCTCACGCGACATCCGCACGGCGACATCCCATCCCAGGTCATGCATGACGTCACCCCGTATGATGTCACCCCGCATGACATCATTTCCTACCACTCCAACGACATCTACTAGGGATAACTCCTACCCCCTGTCGGTACATTCCTTCCTTTACCTATAAATACCCCCACCCTTTCAGACAAGAAGGTAAGCCTAAGATAGCGTGTTGAACCCCTGTCATTTTTACCACTCATACTGACTTAGGCATCGGAGTGTTTACGCCGGAGACCCCCTCCGGCGCTTTGCAGGTCACGAAGGCACCGGAACAGTGTTCCTGACTAGACCCCGTAGGCCGATCCTGCTCAGCAAACCTCAGACTCTTATCAATTTGTAAGACCAAAAGACATAACTAGCCATTTATAAAGGCCAAACTTTGTTTTAAAGGTTGTTTTTCATTGATCTCCCTCATGCATCCTAATTTGGTGATAGCCACTCACTAAGTCAATTTTAGAAAATATTTTAGCACTACTTAGCTCATCCAGCATGTCATCCAAATGGGGTATAAGGTGAGAGTACTTTACCGTGATCTTATTGACGGAACGACAGTCCATGCACATGCGTCAGCTTTCATCTTTCTTTGGCACGAGAATCACAGGGACAACACAAGGAGAAAGGCTCTCCCTAATGAAGCCCTTGTCTAGGAGTGCGTCAATTTGCTCCTACAGCTCTTATGTTTCTTTTGAGTTGTAGTGGTATGTCGGGCGATTGGGAAGAGTGGATCCGGGGAGGAAATCAATCTGGTGCTCAATTCCACGGACGGGTGGGAGGCCATTAGGGATTTCTTCTGGGAACACATCCTTGAAATCTAGCAAAATAGGGGACATAAGACTAGGAAACGAGGGATTAATGTTAGTAGAAATAAGTGAATATTCCTTAAATCTGATTAGGATGCAATGCTTGCGCATGATTAGAGCATGCCTCACATCTCTACCTTTAGCCATCAAACTCGCTTTGTTGTCCATTTTCACTCCACTCAAAGTCTCACTAGCTTGCTTACTTTTTTCAAGCTTTGTGTTACCACTCAACTCATTCGCAACACTCACATTTTTCTCTTTCTCACAACTTACTTTCTTCACTCCACTCCACTCATTTTTCTTTCCAAGTGAAGATGTAATCTCAAATATGATAGAAGCCTTTTTCTAATTTCAGTTGGTCTTCATACACTTGGTTAGGAGGAAGAGGTGGAATAATGAACTTGTTGCCAAGGTGTTCTAGCTTGTAGGTGTTGTGAAAACCATCTTGAATGGCTTTCTGATCAAATTGCCACGGTCTGCTAAGGAGAAGATGACTAGAATGCATCAGTGCAATATCACATAAGCGCTCATCCACATACATACCGATCTGAATAGGAATAAGAACTTGGCGCTCATCCACATACTTGTTCTCCCACTCATGGAATACATCCGGATCATCCTTACCCTCGAAGGTAGGAATGGACAACTTGATACTCGAGAGGTTGTAATCCACTCTCTCTTCATTGTTCCGATAACCCTGCTGCTCATATACCTCATTATGATGAAACCACCGAGCGTTGTTAGCATGCTCATAGTGAGGTGGAGGAGGAGGTCTAGGTCTCTCATAAAGTGGTGGCGCATAAGCATTGGCTTGGTGTAGAGGGACGGCTAGGTGATTGGCTATTTGGTTTTGGGTGGGAATTTGTGGCTGTCTAGGGGCATATGGTGGTGCTACGGGTTGGGGGTTTTGTGGTGGTGGTTGTCTTGTATCATATTGGGGGGTGATGGGTTGGGCAGGTTGGATGTGTAGTTGGCTAGGTTCGCGGTGAAAGGCCATGCCATGGCTGTCTACCAGAAATTGGCCACGACTATTATCAAGCATTGGAGGTGCGTTATGGTGAGAAAATGGCGCCAAGGACCTCATCATCTTGGCTATGGTGGCTTGCGGCTCTAGCTCTATTCGTGTGATCATTTATGTAGGGCATGGTATAATAATCTATGCTCGTAGGGTCATTTGGGCGTGTAGTTTAGTGGTAATGTGTGACTGGCGGGAAATTTATGGTTGGTGGGTAATATGGAGGTGGGGGTGGGGGTGAGGGTGTAGACACTTTCGCCATTAAGGCAGCAATGACAGCCAATATGTCTTTTGTGGCTTGCTCTTATTTCGCGGCGTGGTGTTGCAAATCAACCACATTTTGCCTAGTCTCGCCCATTTAGACCGTGAGAGATGCCATGGCCAGATTTAGAGGAGAGGAATCCTCCAAACTATCACTCAAGGGTGTGTCTTGGTGAGACATAGAGAAAGGTACCTGCAAAAAGACACAAACGCAATTGATATTGATAAAAAGGTTAGTCCATCCCTCATGTGTGTCACTTGTGTTTCACACTACACTCTAATGTTATCACAATCTCACCCACTCAATCTTCAATCCCAAACCAAACAATTAAGCTAGCAATGACTCTACGACTCAATGCAAGCACATGGAGATCAAAGAAAACTAGGGTAGAAAGAAAAGGTGAGGAAGCCGAATTAGTGTTCAAGAAGAAAGAGCTTGTTTTGAACACTAATGGGACTTGGAGTAGATATGAGATGTAGGAAATAAATAAATACAACTCAAGGACACAAAAGAAAGGCTAGCTCAAAAGGACAAACACTAGAAGAAATGGAGGGAAAAGAAGAAAAGCCTAAAAATTAAAACTTTGCGTCAAAATAAAACACTTGAAAAATGCACACTTTAACTTGACTAAATGCACTTCCAATGCACACATATACTTTTCCTCTTGCTATTACTTACTTGTATTCTTTTTCTCTCTTTTTTTTGTTTTTTGTTTTTATAAGTGCAAGAGAGCTTCAAGCAATGTATGACATGTATTTTGCTAAAAGAAATGGAAGACAAGTAGTTCTTCAAGTTGAAAAAAAATTCACTAAATGCCAAAAAGAGTGAATGTATGACACGTAGTGCAAATGTGTATAACAAGTAGTTTTTGCAATGTGTATGACAAGGAGTCCCCCAAAGTGTGTGACAAGCAAATGGGAAGTTAAGTATGAGGCCCTAGGGCCTGCTATGTGAGCTAAATAGAGTAGTGAGCAAGCTGAAATGCTTGGCTCATAATTGAGTGATGTGGCCGGCTAGGAGGTGAGTATAAAAATGTGCTAACTAGCTAGAAAACAAGCAAGTCCACATGGCTCTCATGGCTCATCATAGGAAGCTCCAATCACAACAAACAATTTAGACTTAAGAAGATGAAGATTTCAGTCAATAAGCAAGACAATAAACACAAAATATTTCAGCAATTGTGTTCATGCAAGATCAAATCACTAGAAGATAACTTTTGACCTAAAATCTAAAAATGTTCTAAATGACATATGAGTGCAGCCGACGGTGGGAAACAATGTTTCCACCGTGGAAATGGAAGGACAAGATGTTTGAACTGAGCAAAAGGCGAGAAAATGAAGATTTTCAATTTAGAGGAACAACCATGAATTTTGTAAGAAGAGAAAAAAAATTCAGCCGTAGAGTTGGTGAAGGAAGGGAAGTTTACCGGCCTAGAGGATAGATTGGAGCTCCGCTACCAATTTATAAGGCCCTAGCTCCGTTTTGGAGGAGTTTGGCCTAAGGATGATGTTGGCGCTGAATCTAGTCCACTTTAGGAGGACGACAAGCTTGAATGGACAGATGGATGTTGGATATTTAGAGGGATAATGAAGTTACTTGCAGCGGTTAACAATGGAGGAAAAAGGAATATGTATATATGATGAACAGAATCAGAACTCAAACACTTTACAAACCCCCTCAAGTCTTGCTTTAGTAACCTTGCCGAAAAGTGCTTAAGGATCTATCTACTAATTCAACCCTCTCACCTCTTGGATGAGCAACCCAAATTGAATGGAAATGTTACTGGTTTTACGAACCCTAATAGCTAGCTAGAGAGTTTGGTCTAGGTTGAAGATAACAAAAATAAAGACAAGTGTAGAAATGAGCCATTCTACACTTTAAATACCTAGGCTAATTACAAAGAGGAAAATACCCCAACACCCTTAGACAAAGGGACTGGAGCGGACACATGGCCTTAAGATTGGCTTCATGGAGGGCGGACATAAGGCCTTGAGATGGGCCTCAAGAAGGCGGACGCAAGGCCTTAAGGCTTGGCAACGGGGGCTCATGGTTTGCTAGGGCTAAGCGCGTTGTTCTTCATGGTATGCATGGCCTACCCGTGAGTCTCGTGTGGGACTGATTGTGAGGGCATTGGCGTATACGCAAGTCACCCATTGGTCCTTCATCTCCAAGCGGCTCTCCTCGGCTCTAAGACTCTTCAAGAGAATGGCCATCATCCCCTTGCTCCGAGTGAAGTATCCACTAGCTCCTGTGCTCATATCACCTATAGTCAATACAGACCCTCAATCCATTTTGTACCCTAGTTGGTACTAGTTTGCCATCTTTACTCTCTACCATTGTAATCCCAGTCTTCTTGGGGACTACTTGCATAGGGGATACCCAATCACTATCTGAGATTGGATAGATGACACCTGCATCCAGCAACTTAAGGACTTATTTCTTGAAAACTTTCATTATTGGAGGATTGAGCCTCCTCTGTGGTTGTCGGATTATTTTCTTGTCCTCTTCTGTGTGGATTTTATGGGTGCAAAAATTTTGGGGATACCCCTTGATATCCGTTATATTCCACCCAATTGCTTCCTTGTGCTTCTTTAGCAACTCCATCAGCTTTTCTTCTTCCTCCTTAGATAATTTGCTAGAAATTATCACTGGGAGGGTGGCGTCTTGGCCAAGAAACACATGTTTCAGGTGGTCCGGCAGTTTCTTGAGTTCAATTTCTGGTGCCTGCACAATGGAAGGTAAAATTTTATTATAAGCTTGTGGAAGCTCAACACTAACAGTATTATCAAATAAAGGCTAAAAAACTTTGAGCTCTTCCATAATTTTCTGTAGATCATTATTAACTACAAACTCTTTATTTATCTCTGCTAGTTTGTCTTTTTCAATCCCCCTGCTAAGAGCAAGATCAAGTGAATCAATTTTAGTTAGCTCATAAACCACATTTGCAATAAGTTCATAAACGTCTATAAAGTTCAAACTATGTATCTCATCTGGGTGTCTGACAACATCATACATATTAAATTTAATTATCTTGTCATTATACTCTAAAGAAAGATACCCATTATACACATCAATTAAAGCTCTTAAAGTCCTTAAAAAAGGTCTGCCTAAGAGAGCATCTGTAATGTTTGCTGAGAGATCCTTATTCATATCAATAATATAAAAATCCACCGGATAAATAAACTCATTGACTTGGACAAGAACATTTTCAACGACTCTCTTAGGGTAGATGATGGATCTATCAGCAAGTTGAATGACCATTTTGGTCTCCTTCATTGTTCCAATATTGAGCTTCTCGTACTCCGAGAGTGACATAACGTTTATGTCTGCTCTTAAGTCACATAAGGCCTTCTCGATTTTCTTATTGTCTATCTTGCAAGGGATATCAAAGGTGCCTTGGTCCTTACACTTCTCTAGAAGTTTAGCCTGAAACATTGAAGACACACTTTGATTCAAGTTAACTTGTTCTACTCATGCAAGTTTCTTTTTGTTAGTACATAAACCCTTAAGGAATTTGGCATAACTAGGAACTTTAGCAATTAAATCAAGCATAGGAATGTTAACTGCTATTTTCTTAAACATTTCCATAAATTCTTTTTCCTCTTTTTCTCTCTTGGTCTTTGGAGACCTAGGTGGAAAAGGTGGAAGGATTACTGGTTCTTCTTCCTGCTGGAGTGTAGTGTCTGTGTTTTTCTTGGCCGGCTTCTTGTCCAAGATTGTTTCTTCTGGTTCTAGGATAAGTTTTGCCTCTGCCTCCACTTCTGCCTTTGCCTCTACTTCTAGCAGCTACAACTCCCGCTCATATGAGATTGTCTCTACCCTTTCAGGTAGGTTTGTACCACTCCTCAAACTGATTGCCCTCACATTGTGCTTAGGATTGCCCACCGTACTAGAATGCAATTTCCCTTGCTGACTTCTACCATTCTCTATCTTATTGAGTTGCTTATGCATGCTGGTCATAGTTGTTTGGAGTTTACTCAAGGTATCCTCAAGGGTAGGTCCAGCTATTTGTAGCTATTGTGGAGGTGCTAGTAATGGTAGAGGTGCATTAGTTTGGTTTTGGGGTGGTCTAGGGATAAAGTTTTGGAGGTTGAATGGTGGCTGTTGAGACTGGTTTGGAGGTTGAATGGTGGTTGTTGAGACTGGTTTGGCAATAAATTCCACATACACTCGCAACTAAACTTTGTGCAGCTTCTTGGCCTTGAACACCTATAGAGAGTTTTTTCATAAAGTTAGAAATACCAGAGGTGTTATTCTAAAGAAACTGAATTTAAAGAAGAGATAGGATTAGATCACTCTGAGGAGCAACTATTATGGCAATTTTCAGTCATAGTTTGTATCAATGTTTTTGGCTCTGGTTAGGGTGAGATGTTAAAGAGCTCCTCCAGCTGCTGCATCAACTCTCTCCTTATCCTTCTAACTCATCCTATCATAGAAGTATTGGATCAAAGCTTGATCAGTCACTACATGTGTTGGGCAGATGTCTTGAAGGTCTTTGAACCTTTGATGGTACTCTCCAAAACTCCTATTCCCTCTATGTTGGATGGAAATGAGATTTTTCCTAGTTGCTCCAGCCTTACTAATATTTGAGCCTATGTAGTGATGGTGTTGTGAGATAAAATGTAGAACCAATTCTTCGTCGAATATTTCAACGACTATGAAAAAGCTTTCAGCTTAGCTCTGTCAATAGGAACCTCTTGAGGCTTAAGTGCATCGCATTGCAAGTGAAAATCACCAATAAATGTATGTAGAGATTTTCATTGGAATGCCCATGAAATTTCTTCAAGTTGTGGATAATGTTGGTCTTGATAGCTCAATCATGATTTATTGGTGGTAGATTGATTCCGAAAAAAGGTGATCTGTTTTGCACCTTTGTTTAATTCCCTAAGATTCTACTCAATTGGTTGCTCTGCTATAGCTATTCTCGAATTCGGTTCTTCTTGGTCAAGAGGGTGCTTCTGATCAAGATGGTAGTCTGCTGATGAACTTGGTGTTGTATTCGTTGGTATCAATCGTTTTCTTTTGGCTTGCCTTCTGTTTTCTGTTTCTGTTCTTGTTAGCTCCAGATTGAATGGTATTAAATCCATACAAGAGGACTTGGTCATGAACAAGAAACACACAAAAATTAGTAAACCATAGCAACGACGCCAAAA
The DNA here is from genome assembly GCA_963691705.1 of Viola odorata. NCBI lineage: Eukaryota > Viridiplantae > Streptophyta > Magnoliopsida > Malpighiales > Violaceae > Viola > Viola odorata. The sequence continues at coordinate 17,075,399 of OY829546.1, read as the reverse complement.
TTTGATAAGCGTTGACTCCGTAAAAAATAATTAATAAATACAGCTTCCTACTAATCACAAGATTAATTTAAATAGGAAGTAAGAGGTTCGTCCCCATAGAGCAATGGTATAATTTTTGTGAATGCTTGAAATAACCAATTGTAACACTTAGGTAAAATTGGGGGGATTTTGTTTAAAAACTAACAATTTAAAAGACAATTGCTAACAATAAAGACAATCCTAAGGGCATTTATGTAATTATGACCCCGACCGAGGACGGAATCCTATAGCCCTATCGGACGTCCAAGCTATCGCCACTAGACTATGAGGTGTTTTCTGGGATGGTCAACATCAGCGGGGGGGAGGTCTCACGCGTCTCTACACGCACGGCATCATCCCATCCCAGGGCAGCCACGGCACCATCCACGGAGTTATCGCCCCCGGCATCACTGTGGGTATCGCCCTCGGCACCCTCCTCGGAGGTATCGCCCATGACATCAGATCCAGGTATCACCAGTGACGTCATATAAAGCAATATCTTTCCGGGATATCGCCCTTTTGCCCAGATATTGCCCCCAGCGGCCTATAAATACCCCCTCATTTTAAAACATCAAGTAAGCCTAAGACTGCCTTCTAGAACCTCTGCTATTTTTAAACCGCTTACTGACTTAAGCATCGGAGTGTCTACGCCGGAGCCCCCCTCCGGCGCTTTGCAGGTGTGTCCGATACCAGCTACAGCTACTCTGACCGATAGTATTCGTCGTCCCGATCATCTCAAAACTTGAATCTTATCAAATTGGTGCTTTCGTTGAGAGCCTTGGTCCATTAAGTGAGCGTCCTTAATAGCCAAGCTCTGTTTTACCCGGAGATCGGAACGATCATGACTTCTGAGTCGGAGCAGGCGCGACCCTCATCCTCTAATATTCCTTTTTTGATTCGTAGACAGTTATTCCCTTTTGCTACTGCTGATCTTTCTGTGACAGCGCAACAAATCACTCTGGAATCCCCGGATCTTTCGGCCAGGTCGGCAGGGGAAGCCTCCTCCTCTCAGACGATCATTTCGTTATCCCAGATGGCGGGATCCAGCTTTTCTACTCCTCCTCCGAGGGGATTTGTGTTGAACAGTACAGATCACCCTTTTGCGAGTGAAATAGCGGCCCTTCGTTCTCGGTTGAAATTTTTGACTAAAATGGCTGCAAGAATTACACCTGATGTTTTTGGGTCGAGCGTCCCTCCCCGTGTCATGTTCACGCCATCTATTGTCACCGAGCGGCCCTTGTCACCGTCGTTACAGGGGAACGTCCAGCCGACTTTGCCTACAACAGATATCCCGATTAGTTTTGTGCAACTCACTCAAGGACGAGTGGAGCCTTATGTGCCACAAGTGCCACAAGTTCCCATCCCTCAGGAGGATCGGTACCTCAATGAGGTCAGAAACCGTTGGGACGGTTGAAGGGAAGGAGCGAATAGGGATTTATCTCCTGAGCGCAGTGAAAGATCTAGTAGTAGAAGGTATCGAACTCGTTCGCCCAGGAGCCGCAGCCGGTCTCCTAGGCGACATCCTACGCCAGATCCACGGAATCGAAGGCGTCACGTGGAAATATCTCCCCCACGCCATGCGAGTGAAATCCTTGACGACACATCGGGTCACCCGTTTAGCCGTCGTATAAGGCGCCATAAGGTCAGCCGACATGTGAAGCTTCCCGCTGAGACTTATGACGGCACTAGAGATCTCATTTCCCACGTCAATAAGGTGAAAGATTTCGTTCAATTTCAGACTCACAGTGATGCGGCGTTATGCCAAATATTTGTTATGACATTATCAAGAGTCGCGCGTCTCTGGTTCGAGGGCCTTCCTGGTGGATCTATTAGTAACTTCTCACAATTGGAATCTAAGTTCCGGAGCAGATTCAGTACAGGGATTCCAATCAGGAAATCCGCAGCCGCGTTATTTGATATACGTCGAAGGCCTCAGGAAACTTTGAAAGAATTTCTCAGTCGATTCGATCTGGAAATATCACTAACGCCGGGCGTTACTATTGATTTCGCTATAGAAGCCCTGAAATGGAACTGCCGTTATGGCAAATTGAAAGATGCGCTGATGGTGGACCCTCTAGCGACTTTAGATGCGTTAAGACTTAAAGCCCATAATTACGCGAAAATGGAAGAAGAGGAAAACAGAGATAGAGCCTATAACATGCCGCCTGAGATGCCTCTAATTCCTAACGCTCCTGCAATTACCATTCCTGACGACCGCCTCATCGACGATTATGCTCAGCGGAAGGATCATATTCCCAAAACTTCCAGTAAGTGGAAAGGTAACTCTTCGAAGGGAAAGCCTGGTAATTCCCCTACTCAACGTCAAGGAGATTCTTCTAAAGGTCGGATGTACGACCCTGATTTCCCTTCCCTTAATCTACCAAGGGCAGAGACTTTAGCGATAGTGGAGCAGCGAAACCTTCCCATCCGTTACCCTGCGCCTGTGAAGCCCGGAGTGCTTCTGGGGAGAAGAGAAAACTCTTATTGCAAGTTCCATAAAGCCAGGGGGCACTCCACAGAAGTATGCAGAGAATTAAAATCGGCAATAGAACGTTTGGTGGAATAAGGCTACTTGGGAGAATTCACCGCCAAAGTAAGAGAAGACGCCAGAAACAATCCCATGAAAGGGATGGCAGACAACCGGCAAGTACCCCCTTGCGCCCCGGAGAAGGACAATATTCCTGGAGGGAGAGGTAAAGAAGCTTTCACAGTAGATGACGAGGACTTCCCTATGATTAACATCATAGCGGGAGGGACTCCTTATAAGGCCGGATCAGAGCAGTTGACGACCGCGTTAGGAGATAAACGCAAACGGGATAGCGCGCTAAAGAAAGGTGGGGCGATAAGCATCCTAGGTCGCATGATATTATCCTTCTCAGAAGAGAACGAAAAAGGCATTGTCTATCCGCATAATGACGCATTGGTGGTTACGCCCATCATCGCCAGTCACGGAATCAGAAGAACTCTTGTTGATAACGGGAGTGCGGTGAACCTCTTCTCATTAGAGGCCTACAATCTCATGAAGCGACCCGACAACGAGTTAACACCTTGCAAGAAACCCATAATTGGAGTGGACGGGGTCCCGATCCCTGTCACAGGGATAACTACTTTGCCCATATACTTCAGAGAAGACACCTCCAAGCGATCGGAGGATCTGTTATTCCTTGTCGTGGACTTAAACTTGCCCTACAATGTCAAACTCGGACGACCCTTCCTCAATCGCTTTGGAGCGGCGATATCTCAGAAGCATCTGAAGATGAAATACCCCTCCTGGGACAGAGTGGTAACGATATAGGGCAACCAAAAACTGGCGGCTGAATGCTACCTGCTCATGACTCAAAAGAGTTGCGATAGGTATGTATGTATAACGGTGGACCCGTACGAACAGGGTGATGAGAAGCGCGCTCAACCTCTGGACAAAATGGTGCCCGTACCAGTAATAGGCATAGAAGAAGCGAGCTTCTTAGTCAGCGAAAAGCTCAGTCCAACGGAAAACCTTCAACTAGCCTGGTTATTGAACAAATGTCGAGGAGAGTTCGCGTGGAAACCCGCAAACATGCCGGGTATATCGCGTGAAATAGCAGAACACCGACTCAATGTTAACCCTAGCGTCAGGCCGGTCCAGCAAAAGCGACTCGCGTTTTCTACGGAAAAAGCTTTAGCCGTTGATAAAGAAGTGACGAAGCTCCTTGATGCGGGGTTCATCCGCAAAGTTCAATACCCTACTTGGTTAGCCAACCCAGTTCTCGTTCCTAAGCCCAATGGAGACTGGCGCATGTGTATCGACTTTACCGATTTGAACGATGCTTGCCCTAAGGATTGCTACCCGCTTCCCCGTATTGACCAACTAGTCGATCAGACTACCGGGTACGCATATTTGAGTTCACTTGACGCTAACTCTGGATACCACCAAATTCCCATGGCCGTTGAAGATGAAGAAAAGACTGCCTTCATCACTCCTAAGGCCACTTACTATTATACGGGGATGCCGTTTGGGCTAAAGAACGCTGGGGCGACGTTCCAACGTATGGCTAACAAAATATTCGAAGAACAGATAGGCAAAAATGTGGAAACATATGTCGATGATATATTGGTGAAGAGTGCAAACTTTCAGGATCACTTACAGGATCTGAAAGAAGTCTTTAACGTAATGAAAAGGCACCGTATGAAACTGAACCCCCAAAAATACATGTTTGCGTTTCAGACGAGGAAATTCCTGGGCTACGTAGTCAGTCAAAAAGGAATCCAACCTAACCCATTGAAGATTAAAGCCATACGAGACATGATATCTCCAAGAACCGTTAAGGAGGTACAAAGGCTAACAGGGCGCATTATCGCCCTAGGACGATTTATTTCCAAACAAGGCGAGAAGTGTCTCCCTTTTTTCAAAGTCATACGCAAGAAAGCACCGTTCGGGTAGACCCCAGAATGTGAAGAGGCGTTTGTTAGCCTAAAAGATCACTTATCGTCTGACCTACTGCTGACAAGGCCGGAGCCGGGTGATACTTTATATTTATACCTCGGTGCTGCCGACGAAGTAGTTAGTGCCGTCCTCGTTCGCGATGATAGCCACACGCACCACCCTGTATATTTTGTAAGTCACGTTCTGAAAGATGCGGAGCTGCGATATGCCCGAATCGAGAAAATAGCGTTTGCACTAATACAAGCCACTCGAAAAATGGCAGATACTTCCAGTCCTACCCCGTTATCGTGCTTACAAACCAACCTCTGAAGAGAATATTTCGAAAGCCTGAGTCCTCAGGAAGAATGTTAATCTGGGCTCTTGAACTCGAGCAATACGGGCTGAGGTATCAGTCCCGGCCATCCGTGAAGGCCCAAATCCTGGCAGATTTTATAGCGGAATGCACCTTTACAGAAGATCCGTTAACAGATGTACCCGAAGAGGAATGGGGCGACGTGGATCTCCCATTTCCAAAAACTTATACGGACCTCTGGATCATTCATGTAGATAGAGCTAAAAACCAAGAATTGGCTGGAGCAGGAATCTTCATAAATGGGTCGCACGATATGCGAATACAGTACGCCATCCGAATCCTGCAGCCGTTATCCAATAACGCGGCAGAATACGAGGCGTTACTAGCCGGACTCAGGATAGGGAGAAGTCTTTCCTCCAAAGGTAGGCACGATACCGGAAGAACAGGAGACTTACGTCTAAAAATTTGTGGTGACTCCAAACTGGTAATCGACCAGGTCTTGGGGCGCTCTCAGGCCCGGGAGCCCATCATGGTCCAGTACCTCGCCAAGGTGATGCGAGAGCTGTTGGAAATAAAGAAAGAAGCATGCAAGTCAGCTTTGAGCACATTCCCCGAGAGGACAACGCCAAAGCTGACAATCTTGCCAAGCTTGCCGCAAACCCGGAAGCGTCCATACCCAAAGGTGTGTATTACTGCGAGTTATCTGTACCTTCCTTCATGGAAGAGCAAGTGTCTCTGTGTGTGGAAGAATTCGAGAATGACTGGCGGGTCCCCGTAATCAAATACTTGAAACACGAATAACTGCCTGTGGATATCGCTGAAAAGAAAAGAGTGTTGAGACAGGCAACTCGCTGTACGTACTATGACGGGAACCTGGTTCGGAGATGCTTTTCTCACCCAGCCGCCAAATGTATAACGGAGTAAGAGGGTCTTCACACCTTGCGCGAAATTCACGAAGGGGTGTGCAGTATGCACGTGTCGGGTGGCACCCTGGTAGCCCAAGTTTTCAGATCTGGATTCTATTGGCCCACCATCCGGAGAGATTGCCACAACTACGTGCAAACTTGCCCGAAATGCCAGGAGTTCTCTAAAATTTCTCGACGTCCCGCTACTGAAATATCCGAGATTATCGCCCCTTGCCCTTTTGCTAAATGGGGGATCGACATCCTGGGCCCATTTCCAAAGGCAAGGTCCCAACTAAAATTTGTAATAGTGGCAGTGGACTACTTTACGAAGTGGGCAGAAGCTGAAGCGGTCGCCAACATCACGGCGAAAAAAACTTGGCGTTTCTTCAAATACCAAGTTATCATGAGGTTTGGCGTACCCCGCATCTTAGTCAGCGATAACGGAACACAGTTCACTAGTCAATTCTTCAAAGACCAGTGCTCGGAATTCGGGATTGAGCAGCGATTCTCTTCCGTGGCTCACCCGCAAACCAATGTGCAGGCGGAAGTGACCAACCGGAGCATCCTCAGCGGCATTAAGAAAAACCTGAAGGGGTCTAAAAAGAAGTGGGCCGATGAGCTGCCGTACGTGATGTGGGCATACCGCATGACCGTTAAAACCAGTACCGGAGAAACACCTTTCGCATTGGCCTTCGGAACCGAGGCTGTTACGCCAGTAGAAATCGGTACCATGAGCCTGCGAGTGGCTCACTTTCGGGAGGAGCTAAATGAGGAAAGGTTACAAGCTAACCTTGACGCGTTACCAGAGGTCCGAGAAGAAACCCTCCTGAAAATGCTACATTACAAGCAAAAGATGGCCCGTTATCATAACAGACGCGTCAAAGAACGGTTGCTAAAGGCAGGTGATCTGGTGATCAGAGACAAGCGAGCGGCTGGTCAACGCGTGGGGAAGCTCAGTCCAAACTGGGATGGGCCTTATCGCGTTACCCGCGTTATCGGGAAAGGAGCCTATCATCTGGAGACACTCGACGATACTCCCTTACCTAACTCTTGGAACATTACTCGTTTGAAATTATATTATCCTAGAACTTGATTTTATCTGCACTTTTGGCTGATGCCAACCCTAACCTTAGCTAACGCTTGGTGAAAGAGCTTTCTTGGGTGTTTGTGGTTGCTTTTGTGCAGATAAAAAAGGGGGATTCTGGGAGTGAAAAGTCCTATCCTTGTGACGGCCGGTCCTGATCAGACGGCTCACTAAGTAAGGGCACGACCCAGCATGCCTTGAACTGGCGTCGGGATTGAAAGGTCCCTGACGCCCCCGGGAGTGAAAAGTCTTATCCTTGTGATGACCGACCTTGATCAGATGGCTCACTAAGTGAGGGCACTTCCCGATATCCTTGGGAGTGAAAAGCCCTTTTCTTGTACTGACCGTTCTCGTGGAGACGGTACATCAAGACAAGGCACACCCCAGGAAAATAGTAACTCCGTTCTAGAAATGAAAAGTCCTATCCTAGTGACCGGGCTAATATAGGCGGCTCATTAAGTAAGGGCACGATTCTATACGCGAGGACAACGCCTGAAAGTGAAAAACCCTAGCCTTGTGACGGCCTGTCCTGATCCGACGGCTCACTAAGATGAGGCACTTTCCAGGCCGACCGTGGAAATATGGAAAAGCGAAGAATCGCGAGATCCCAGCTAGTAACCAGATGCGTAATCCCTGGTGAAGTATAAAGCTGATAGAAAAAGCGATTACGCGGTTTCCGTATTAACGCCCTATGACGGCAGCAGAAAGGCTCCTACAGGTAATTACTGTCTCTTATAGCATGTTATGCTACTAATGATTTACAATTAAGAATGTGCAGAATACTTTTCGAGCGGCGGAAAGATTGATGATCGCACGAATGGCGATATCATGAGACTAGTCAGGAAAGCTGACTCGATACCAACCTCTGCGATTTCTGTTGCCGAAACGCTAGGAGCCTGCTCGAGAAAGTAAACACATTATGTTATCGGGGCGACGATGACACTAGGGGAGTTTCAAAAAGTGAAAATTAAAGAAAGGGAAAGACAGCGATAAAGACATAAACTGTTTGAATATATGAAAATGCCTTTGAGGGGTCACGGGTTCTAAGGCTCAAAACAATAACGCCGTAGAGGCAAAAAACAAAAAACCTGGCAATTCCCGATAGCTACAGAAGAGGCGGCGAAGCTTCAGGGTGCGTCAGTCCTCGGGGTTCCTCCATTTCCAGCCCTCTGCCTTAGCTTGGCGAAAACCCGCTTCATTAAGGTTGACAGACTTCTGTTTGAAAGCCCTCGTGACCTCCTCGCCTTTATACGCATCTATCCCATGGACCTCCTCGAAGCAATTAACCAAAATAATGGCAGTCCGCTCGACATGCCACAGACACTTATCGGCTGACTCCTCTTCCAGGGCAGCCTTCCCTTCTTCCAGGGCAGCTTTCTCCTTTGCCAAAGATGACTTCTCTTCTTCCAGGGGAACATTCTTGGCTTTTTCCGCTGTCAAGGCAACATCAAGGGCGGACGCTTGCCTTTTCAGCTCCTGCTAGGTCAGCAATAAGTGAGTACGTTCCTCCAGCAGCTTTTTCTTCTCATTTCGCTCTTTGGAAAGTTCAGCCAAGGAGGCGGCAAGAGAGGCAGTCTGACGCTACGCGTGCTCTGTCCAGTAATGGAACTTCACGAAGTTAGTGAAGAGGCTGGAACGTAACGAACTCGCCTTGTCATCATAAGGAAAACCTCCCACTCTGCAGCAGACGATAATATCTGGGCGGCCAACAAAGCAGAAACCTCATCCGAACCATCGCCCCCAATAGCCGCCAAGCCGGTGTTGCGAAAATCATATAAGCTAACTTGATGAGTCACGGTACCGGACTCGCTCACTGAACTTAAGTCAGCAGCAAAGTTGAAAGTGGTAGCCCCTTCGCCCGAACGTTGCGACAATGGAACGCTCGAAGGGACGAACACCAAGGGAATAGGAGGGTGAACCTGTGTAGAAGTACCCCCTTGGGTGATGTAGGGATCATGGGAATGGTAGCCCGAAAAATCCTACAAACCCTCTTGGTAGTCCAGGTTAGAAGGATATGAATGAACAGGCCCGCCAAAAGAGTTGGGCGAAGCCCCGAAAGGCTCAGTTGTACCCATGTTCGCCAAAAAATCAGAAGGATGATCCTGGGAAGCAGCCACAGAAATGAAAGCACCGGCAGATCTGACCTCTGCCGCGGCATCAGTAGAAGATAGGCTGCCACCCTCGCCTTCCTGTAGGCGTCTTTTCTTAGAACCACCCAGTGCATAGCCCAGCTCCATATCGCCCACGGGAAGTGCGAGGGTAGAATCAGCAACGGTACCCTACACAAAAAAGAAAATAATATAAAACATGCATAGCAGAAACGGATGAAGTATCGGCAGACAGCGATATACAACATATCGCGGCCAAAAAGTACACTCACAACAGCACTGTCAAGAGGAGGCGCTTCAGAAGAAGTTGCCGCGTCCGGAGAAGGAGTGAGAGCGGCAACGCTTCTTGTTCTTTTCTTCTTTTTTCCTTTGGCAAGGCCCTTAGGGACTTTAGAAGAAGATGGCTGAGTAGGATGAGCAGCGACGGTCACGATGGGGATACCCGAAGGGATGTCGGTATTTCCCTCACCAGCCGAGGAAGAGGATACTTGAGTAAGGCTCACGGAAGCAGCGGTTGGTACGGTTGGGTTATCAGTAGCTTCCGTGGAGACAGCCCTCTCCTTTTCTTCTCTTTCCCAAGCCCTTTTTAGTCGTCTCCTAACGCTCTCAGGCGTATAATTGGGATCCGTCGCTACATGATCACAAAATAACGTTAGCGTTAGTATCAGCAGTAATAAGGAAGGAAGCAACACGACACTCACGTCTAACACAGGATTGAATGTCCGCCCCGCATGCCAGATAACGGGTATGAACGCTAATTTCCAGTTGAAGCAATTTGTCCAACCAGCCTTGTTCAGGCTGAGGAAGGCTCTCCGGCCGGCCCCAGGCGCTATCCTTGATGTCTTGGTTAAACCCAGATCGCCACCAGGAACCAGGAACTTCAGGAAGATCTATCACAAAGAACTCCTTTTTCCAGGCCTCGACGGAAGACTCAATATGGAGGAGTTTCCAAGTAAAAGATTTGAGTGAATCGTCGTCATAACGGGGCGATATCGTTATCACACCCCGACACTTCATCAACTTAAAAACCGACTTAAGCAACAAAAGGGTAGGAGAAGTGATCCCCTTATATTTACAAAGTTCCAGAAAGGCATAAACATAGCAATATGCATTTGGGGCTAATTGGACGGGACTCAAATCGCAAGCAGCAAGCAATTCTTTTATGAAAGGGTCGACGGGAAGCCAGAAACCATAACGGAACATTTGTGCGTACAAAACCCCACATTTGCCCGTCAAAACGTTGTTCAAGTGTATCGACTCAGGGGCAACGGTGGCCTTATAACCGGCAGGGATAACAGCATTATGTGCGACTAAATTCTCACCAAGAGCGACTTCAGAGGTGATACTGCTAACCGTAATATCCATCTTTTTCTCATCGGCAGACTTCGACTCAGGGCGGCGAGTCTTAGCCATGGAAGAAATAAGAAATTAAAGACGAGGAAGACGATGGAAGAAAAGAGGAAATACCTTTAGAGAAAAAGCACTTCGAGAACCCTGAATGGTGGAGAGAAAACAAGACGGCTAGAGAGAATATGAAGAAAGCAGAATGCCAAAAGTAAGAAAAAGAAATAAGTGTTGGGTTTTATAACCCTAGTGGCCAAGCGAAACGACGAACACTGCAGTCGTTGCGTGAGGAGCGTCACAAGGAACAGACTCAAGCAATGAGTACAATTCTAGAGAAGTGCGACAACGCTTCGATTTTGCTAAAATTCTAGAGCAAGCTAGCCCTCGGTGCCCTAAAGAACGGACACGTGTGTCTGTGTCATCACCACTTTTCTCTCGCATTAATGAGAGGATCGTGAGCATTAAATGCTCTGAAAAGCAGAAATGATTTTCTGGAATAAGACGAGCGATATTGCAATAATGGAGATAACGCAGGATGGCGTTAGCCAAGCCGGCAGCTTTCGAGATAACGCGGAAAAGCAATACAAAGATCAGTTATTATCTGAGAATGAAATACAGATATCGTGGCGCGATAAGGCATTATTACAAGACAAAGGAAGCAAATAAAGAGGAAAATCCTCCAAAGGGTCAAACCTTGACTAATTATGGTCCAGCACGAATATCGCAGCTGTCATTCCCCTACTCCTCCCCGAAAGGAAGAAAATCTCCCTCGATTTTGCCTAAACCCTTCATCTTCTTGGAGGCATACTCAGCCAACTTAGATGAATCAACAGTCCCCTGGCGATAGAGATCGGTAAATCCGGCGATACAGACCTCCATGGTCTTGTTCTTCCACCAAGCTATCTTCGAAGGTACTTTGGCCAGATCCGCGTCGCGGGACGATATCTCTTCGTGAAGGGGAGAGTTTCTTTTGTCGGTCGTCACCAATTCCGCCTCCAGCAACTCTGTCTTGGCCTTCCCCTTTGATTTTTCTCGCGCGAGCTCGGCGCGACAATCGTTCAACTCTGCCTGGGTTCGACTCTAAAGCTTCATCAACTCCGTTACCTTCGCCAAAGCGGCATCTAGTTGTTCCTTCGAACCAAGAGAGCGCCGAACTTTGTCGCTCTGATCCTCGAGAAAATAATGCAGTTCGCGAAAGCTAGCCAGCATGTCGTTTAGAAGGCGTGTATGCTGGATTTCAGGGGGATGCCGCAGGAACTCTTCCTTGTCCTTCGAAGAACTAAACATTTGGCCCACTATGGAGCCTACCGGTTCATCTCGTGATAACGGATCCGATATCCCTAAAGCACGGAGCCCGCTAGTACCGAAAAATGACAGATCCAGCTGGTAAGCGGGAACTCCTTGAGGACTTTAAGGGGAAAGATTAGCGATATAGGGAGGAGAGAAACTTTTTGCAGAACTACCAATGCCCGAAATCGAAGAAAGAAATAAGGGTTGAGGCTTCCTCGGGATAGGATTAAGAGGAACACTTGGGTTCGAAACCAGCATAGTCACATCCGGAATACAGGAAGAGATTGGAGAATCAGGGCCACCAGGCGGCAAGGGTGAGTCCACCACCGCCGAAACCTCATTAGCTTTGGAAGGGACGACAGAAGGCACCTTGACAACCTCCGCCGCCTGCGAGGTACTCGCGGCATGAGAAGTGTCAACCCCCGCTGTAGGAACTGCGTTAACTCCCCTCAAGGGAGGAACCGGTGGGCCAGTTTTCTCTTCTCGGGTTTTCTTTCGGAGACACTCCGTCTCGACAGCCATCTCTTCGCTATCGTCCTCGGTTGACTCCGCTGCGAGATCATTTTTTCTCGCCCTAAGCTTCATTCGTTGGGCAAGGGTGGCGTGACATAGCTCGAAACCGGCATCCATGCTCTCGCTATCGCTGTCAACTATTCCAGTCGCAGGACGACTCGGAGTCACTCCCCTACTCCGAGGCGACAACCAATTCTCAAGAAAGTGAGAAGGTCGAGCGGAAGCACTGCGTGTTGCGACGGTCTTAGTTCTCCTTCCCCTCAGCGGGATAGTTGAACGGTTGGAGTTTTCAGGTGGTGGAGAAGGGGGTAACGTCTAAAGCGGCACCACGTTCAGAGGAATGTTATTTCCCCCAGAGGAACGACCCTCAGCGCTACCTGTCAGCGAAACATGTTAATATAGCAAGCAAATCGAAGCTATAACGTGGCAAAAGAAAAACTCACCAACGGCACACTCTTTCAAGGGTCTGAATCGAGCAAATTTCCGAATACAGAAAGGCCCTTCTATTTCTAACAGGGCGGTAACATGGGACACATCAATACTAGACAACATTTCTGGTTTTCTCCAAGCGGCGCTGGTAATCTCTCGGTTAAAACCCCCGCGCCACCAACAGGACGGCAGACGAAGGGTGAAGAAGCCATTTTTCCAGTTATCCACGCTCTCCTCAAAACCTTGAAAGTTCCGCCAGAAAAATTGCACTATGGCGTCATTCCATCTTGGGGTGATATCCACCAAGTAGTCACGACAGCTCAAGTTGAAAAAGGTGCGGAACAGATCGAGGGATGGAGTGAAAATACGCTTCATCTCGCATGCCCGAAGGAAGGCATAAATCCCACACCATGAAGGCGGAGTTATTTGAATGGGATTGAGATCGTAATGATTTAGCAGCTTTATCAGAGAAGTATGAATCAGAAGATGAAACCCGTAGAGGAACATCTTGAAATAAACCAGTCGGAACGTTCCCCACATGGCATCATGGAGCCGAATATCCTTCGTAGGGATATAAGGGCGGCAGCCCAAGGGGAAGGTGATACCGTTCTCCTCTAACTCTACCCTCAAAACTTCATTACAATCAAAAATACTACGAGCTCTCCTAGCCTCGAGATCTATGGGATTTTTGGCACCCGCAGTGGCTCTAACACGAGACATAAGAGACTGGAAAAATAAATTACGACGAGAGAGGAGTAAAATACCTGGAGCAAGAAGCCAGTAAACAGGCCGTCGGCGCTGGCGAGCAGTTGCAGAAACTCCTCTTGAGTAGGAAGACGCACAGGAGAAAGAGAAAGTGTGAAAAATTCGAAGTATTGGCAAAAGTAATGAAAGAGAATAGCGGTTCCCTTATAAAGATCTAACTTGAAGAAGAGACAACCTGTAAAAGTAAGACACGTGCGGACCTGAAAGCGACGCATGGACAGTCATTTATGTCTTTGGGAGAAGACAGTTACTGACTGAAAATCGAAAGACGGTTGCACCTAGCAACAAGTAACCCTTGACGCTTGAGGAAATGGCGTGAGAAGGCGATAGGAGAACAAAAGGAAAAGTGAAGCGTTATCTTATTCATTTTCGAAAAGCCATACGGCATCTACAAAGAGACAAGACGTGCTAAGCTAATCGCCCTCAGACCAAGAGATATCATAATAATAAACTATATCATCATCTGAGAACGATAGCTCCCTGCTGACAGGAGGGAAAGGCTCATCAACCCCTTTTCCTAGGCGTATCATTGATTGACCTGACTCCTCCTCAGCGACTGGCATCACCGTCTCGACGTCCGCGCAGGCAGAGAGAGCCATTTTTGGCGAATCACGAGGAAGAAGAGATAGCTCGTTTCCCTTTTGAACAGAAGGGGCGGGAGAATTAAAAAGCGATTTAGACTCCTTTAAGGCTTTTTTCCTCAGCCTCTTGCGACCCCGCCGGTGGACGAGCGGCCTCCACGGAGGCGACGGAGGAGGATTGTCTGAATCTGGCGAAGTCGGAGGAGTTGGCGGAGAATCCCGCGCAGCAGTATCCAAAAAATAAGAATCGGCCATGAGATCACAGGCAACCTGCCAAGAGGAAGAATAAACAAGAAGATGAACGGAAAAGGGGGAAAAGGATCCCATTAAATAGCCAAAAAAGGAGAGAAGCTTTTCGATCATCCGACGCGACTCTTGAGAACTGACACGCGTACAACCTAGAGTGCAAATCTAGATTTGCAGTCACGCCTGTTGGAATCTCCCACGGATCGAGGAAAACCGAAAATTTGCCCAATTAATTGACACTGAAGCGGCGGCGCAGAATTAATGCAGAACGGTTAGCGAGGAAATCGTCGTGAAAAAACCGTCCAATGACCGACTCATTTTCAGTTGGGCTGAGGAGGCCTCCAACTGTAAAAATACAAATGGTGCATTGAAGAAGAAGAATAGTGGCAAGTGGCATAATAAAAACAGTTTATTTATTATGGCCTAACGGCCGAGAGGTACAGCAGCGTAAAAGGAAAAAAGAAAAAAGGCTCAAAGGGAGCCACCGTCGTCAGGCGTCGGAACCAGCATCCTCGGGTATAATGGGAATGTCTCTCAAGGAGTCCATGACCAGAGTAAGGTCAGTAGAGGTGACCCTCATCCCCTTCAGGCAGCACCCCAGCATGTCCTTGCGCTGCTGCAGCATGGCGATCACCACTTGAATCCGAGCGATGGAGGTGGCCAACTTCGACACGCTCTCTAAAGGACTGAAATCCTCCAGAGATGTAGCTCCCAGCCTGGAATGGAGTGGGGTCAGCATCCCTTGCAACTCCAAGATGTCCTCGGAGGTCTTGATCAGCATGTTCTCCAGGAACCCGACGTCACCATCATTGAGGTTCTTGAGAGTATGGCCCTTGGAAAGGAGGAAATTTTTGGTCAAATGATCCATGAGGCAGATTATGAAAGAAAAAGATGAGATGAACTTGAGTGGAGAAAGCTCTCAGATTTATAGTCTCCGAGAAATGGGCCTTTTGAAAGAGGAGGTCCTCAAAAGACGAGCCGCCCCGTTACCACCAAAGACCGATGGACCTGATGCGGAAACGAGAATCGACGTCAGTATGCTGCTAAAGATGCAGGTACTCGAGAGGAGTACGAGCTGGAATCCTAGAAAACGCGAAGGAGCACGATATTACAGGTAGCCATGACGTAAAAGTCGTACGATTGTAGGTATCCACAGTGTAAGGCCGCGTCGCCAATATCGCGGGTATCTGGTGGTGTAAAGCCGCACAAATCATAGGCAGTCGATGGCGTAAAACCGCGTCAATATCGCTGACTCTATGAGCGGAAAGGAAAGAAAGAACCCGCATGTTCTCAAAACCCTCTGTAAGTACAAAGTTTACTACTATCTCCGTAGAATACCTATCTCCTCTACGTGTAAGCATATCGCCATAAGGAGGAAAGGATCCTCACCTAAGATTCCAGACATGGACAGAAAATGACAGCCCTTGGTAAACACTCGGGCTCATTTTCAGTTGGGCTTATGATAACATAAAGACAATCCTAAGGGCATTTCTGTAATTATGACCCCGGCCGAGGACGGAATCCTATAGCCCTATCGGACGTCCAAGCTATCGCCACTAGACTATGAGGTGTTTTCTGGGATAGTCGACATCAGCGCGGGGGGGGGGGGGGGGGGAGAGGTCTCACGCGTCTCTACACGCATGGCATCATCCCATCCCAGGGCAGCCACGACACCATCCACGGAGTTATCGCCCCTGGCATCACTGTGGGTATCGCCCTCGGCACCATCCACAGAGTTATCGCCCCCGGCATCACCATGGGTATCGCCCTCGGCGCCCTCCTCGAAGGTATCGCCCATGACGTCAGATCCAGGTATCACCAGTGACATCATACAGAGCAATATCTTTTCGGGATATCGCCCTTTTGCCCAGATATTGCCCCCAACGGCCTATAAATACCCCCTCATTTTAAAACATCAAGTAAGCCTAAGACTGCCTTATAGAACCTCTGCTATTTTTAAACCGCTTACTGACTTAAGCATCGGAGTGTCTACGCCGAAGCCCCCCTCCGGCGCTTTGCAGGTGTGTCCGATACCAACTACAGCTACTCTGACCGACAGTATTCGTCGTCCCGATCGTCTCAAAACTCGAATCTTATCAACAATTAAAGTAAGTTAAAATGTTCAGGTCAAGAAACAGATCAACTAACAATCAGAGAAGAGATTCCTAGTAGAAGCTAACAAACTATGATTCATGAGCAACAATCATCGATATAGGGTTATTCGTCTTCAATCTACAGAGTTGCTATAGGATCAATGTACGCTTATGACCCTTGCTTCCCTCCTATATCAAAATCATCTCAGGTACTCTTAGAGATGATTCCTAACCAACCAGCACCTTGCTGATTAAAAGGTTTACTATGGTTGATTGATTAGCGATTAGGGGAAGACAACTCCAAATCTAGGATCCTCGGTTGTCAATCGGGACTAGATCAGATTAACTTTTCTCACTAGCTTCTCAGGGCTAGCTGTCTACTTTGATCTTCTTGGTCCGTAAATGGCCTAATTAAGGGTTGTCGTAACCAAGAAGAATGACACTATGAAGAAAACGCGGTAGCAAAAGAGTTTGGAATTTAAAACATAAGTAAAAAACGGAAAAGAAAGAAAGAGATCCCTATCTCAAAACCCTAGGGAGATAAATATAGTCTCCTCCTTGGAAAATATCTCTAAAAATAAGGAAATATAATATATTCTAAATTAAACTACTTAATTGTATCTTATTACTCTTCCTCTCTGATTAGAAGTCTAGAAGTTGGATAAAGAAAGATGGACGCAACTCCAACTCTTCTGAGGATAACCCAGCAGTCACGGTCGCACAATACTTATAATTTTAAGTGTCGCGCGGAGGTTCAGATTCTTTGCCAGCCAAGACAGTCCTCTTGGTCAAGAGACTGACCAAGAAAGGTGTTTGCACAGCTCTGCCCAGAAACTACTCTTTTCTGCCACTTTTTTATTTTTACTGTTTCAGGACTGCTTTCTGCAAAAAGTACAAAAATTGTACTCATATTAGTAGAATCACCATTCTAATTGCATGAAAACAGGTGGTAAAAACTATCACAAATTAAACTCAATCAAAGACACATGACAATGAATTGAGATTTATTCTTCCCATATTCAGTTATTTTCATACGTCAACTTTTGCGTGGAGAGATCAAATGGTGAAATACTAAATGGTGAAGTAGCCGTAACGTACCTAAGACTTTATGATGAAAAGGCAACGTCATCTTGAGTCCGAAATTAAAAAAAAAAAAACTATTAATAGTAAGGGAAAAGGTTAGGACAGGTAATTAATTACTTATTTTTAGTAAGTTGAGGTAATTAATTACTTAAGTACTTACATTAATTTTAAGAATAGTCAAGTCACTTGTCCATATGATTTACAATATGATAGTAATTAGAGACAGATATATATAGTTGCATTATTTCTAAAAGTGGAAGATTATATTTAGCACAGGTAATTACATCTTGAACACTAGTCAACTCTTGTCACCTGTCCACGATGATTTTACAATATGATAACAAATACTGTATTAGTTCGTCTGTCCAAGATGACTACCAACTCTTTTGAGCAATGTAATTACCTAAAATAAAGAATGCTCTCCAACGTGGTTTGATGTAAACACGTTATTAATCTCAAATTTTATGCAAATCCATTATAGTATATAGTTATTCTTATTCTGCACTAGATCCACCTCATTTTTTTATATATATATAAGCTGAGAATTTATTAAAAAACACACAAAAAAATATGAAAAAATAACCTAAACTCAGTCTTTATAAAAAAAAAAATAGGTGATATATATAGAATTAATTAAAACATACATCAAGGACTTTATGCCGATTCATCACCATCACCATCATCATCATTATCATTATCATTATCATTATCATTATCATTATCATTATCATTATCATTATCATTATTATTATTATTATTATTATTGTTATTATTTGGTTCATGTTTCACCATTGTGCTCGAGAAATTTACACAACGTTTTTTTTTTAAATTCGATAATATTTAAATTAGATTAATTTCATTTAAAAAGATACTAAAAGAAGAAGATATTTAAGGGTATGTCAACTTCTTAATTATATGATGCCACTTTTTTTCTTTTTCTAATATTAAGGTGCCACGAAATTCATAATTAGTTTTCATTCTTTTAACTGAGTCCAATCTTATGATGCCACTTTTTCTTGGTAAGCACAGTATAGATTCGAATCTATAGTTGAACCACTTGTGAGTTATTAATTAATTAACTCTAGTTTTAATCCTGTGTGTTCATATACACGTGTGCTGAGACAGATCTGTCTTCACTAATTCCTGATTCTTCTCAATAAATCATTTTAGGAATCTACATTTTTAGTTTTTTATTACCAATATTAGTACACAGGAGTATATCCTGTAAGTTTAATTATAACATTTCCACTTTCGTAAACATTTAAGTTTAACTCAATTCAAATTTGCAAAAGAGTACACATACAACATATATGGAACTATTTGATCACATGTACTCAGGATTCTTGTGATTTAGACCAGACAAATAAAAAAAAACTATCATCGCAGTGGTGAAATATATATTTATAATATAGTGGTGGTGATGATGATGTTGTTGTTGGGTAGATGATGGTCAGGTAGGGTAACTAGACATGGTCCGGCGTGGTGTTTGGGGGTGTTGTTGCTGAGGCTATGCGGCTGCCGCGCTCGGACCGGCTGTTCTCAGCAAACTTGAGGCTCTTTAGGTGCATACCCTTTTCCTTCTCTTCCTCGTCGTATTCGGATCCATAATAGGTTTCTTCTGATGACTTGACCACATCTTTCGACGGGCGGGTGAACATGCCACCCCATTGCGGGAAGTGAACCAATGTGACAGGAAGAGTGCAACCAACAATCATTACACCCATCCATGAAAGACCTGCTGCTGTTGAGAATGTTGTGGTGGAAAAGAAAATGAGTTGCGTCAATCCTGACCCAAAGTTGCCACCCGCGCCGGTAAGCCCCGAAATGATCCCTAAAGATCGTCGAGAAATGAATGGGATGATCCCGAAAGTTGCTCCACAAGCAGCCTGTGCTCCAACGGAGAAGAGGATCATTGCCGTGACAGCAATTGGGAGTGAGTTGGCGCGGCCGAGCCAGATGCAGAACACACCTCCGAGTGTTTGGAGAATCCATAGGACCCACAATCTACCTCTCATCCCGAAATGCCTAGCTGCCACGTCTGATGCGTATCCGCCAAAGGGGCGAGCGAGAAGGTTGGCCATCCCGAAAGTAGCAGCAATCACACCAGCTAAGTGGAGTTTTAGATCAAACCTATCGTAGAAGTATTCGGCGATGACATTATCGGTAGACAATTCCACTCCCATGGAGTAGCCGTAGAGAAGCACAAAGATCCAAGTCCGGTAGTTGGTCACAGCATACCACAATACCTGAATATTAGGACAAAAAAGGAAACATTTTTAGGCTTTGAATTCACTAGTCGTCGATCAAAGTCCTATTTATGATAAAAAAGAAAGAAACTAAATGGTGAAAAAATTAATTACCTTGGAGAACTTGTCTTTGGCAACTTCACCCGTCTTTTGTAGTGCACTAAGGTTGCCATCAGGCAAATCTTGGCCTAGAGTTAGGACCAAGACTCCCATGATGATATGAAGCCAACCAGGGATGAAGAATGCAATCCTCCAAGCCGAGAAAGGGGTTGCGCCCGTATGCTTGATGATCTCATACACCAGAGGCATTATCAGCTGAGTTGCTCCTCCACCCATGTTCCCCCACCCCGCTGCGGTCCCGTTGACCAGCCCAATGATCTTGGTGTTGAACATTGTGCTCATCCAGTACTGGCAGGACACGAATGTTGCGAGAGAGAATCCGATCATGAACCTGACCGCGATATACCCTCCTGCGGAGGAAACGAACGACATGCAGAACACAGTCGGGGCGCTCAGCATGATCAGGAAAGCGCATCCATACCTTGGTCCGAGCAAGTCACAGATTGCACCCATTGCAAGCCTGGAGAAGATGCTGCCAGAGACAGAGGCCACCCCTGCATTTCCAATGTCGCTCTTCATCAGGTTTAGGTTGTCGCGGATGATGGGGACGAGGGGCGCTGCTGCGAAAGTGGAGACGAAACAGGTGAAGAAAGATATCCAAGAAAGGTGGAAAGTTCGCATGTGAGGGTTGGCGAATGAGAAGAGCTTGAACACTTTGGCCTTGTGCTCAGAATCGACAGGCAGATCGAATTTTGCAGTTTTATCTGTCGGGACCATAGGAGAAGCAACCGAGAAGGCAAAAGATTGCTCCCTTCCTGTAACTCCATGCATCGAGCTACCTGGCTCTCCAGCAATTTCCTGACCACGATCACCCATTTCTTGATTTTCCTGTTTTTGAGAAAAAAGATGATTCTTTTTTCTTTTTTCTTTGTGTTTAGTTTAATTTTTTGGTGTATAGAGGAAGTAAAGAAGCAGTATATTTATAGTTGTACTAATCAGTGAAATTGGAGCTAAGATAGTTGACATTTTCTGAAATAATTGGGATCAATGTGTGTGATTCAGATAGGTGCAAGGGGCAGAAGAGATTGCATTGGGTGAAGAATTATAAAGAAATTAGAAAAGTAAACGGATTCCATTGCGCCGTGCGCATCTTGTAAATTCCATGATGAATAGGGAAAGCCAAGTCCCGTTGGTATATCCCAAAGGATGCAGGATGCAGAGTGTGGGTCCCGATCACCTCCAGTTGGGTTGCAGCTTCCATCAGAAGAAAGAAAGAAAGAAAGAAACTTAGAAATGTTGACTTTTCCCTCAAAAGACCTGTTTAATCTGGCTAATTAGTAATTAATTAAGCCTCGTTTCTGGTGTTTTGGATCCTTAATTATAAGTTAATACCTGTTACTTAAATGAAACCCAACATAAACAGCTAGCAAGAAAGTACTGATCAATCTACATTTGAGGAACAATGGTTTCTTTTGAAATTATCCTGAATGTCATGGAAAATATCCTAAGCAAGAAAGAAAGATTATTAACTGCCCAATTGCTGGTTTAGTTTTGAACCACAGGGTAAGACTTTGGCTTTTGAATGTGTTGGAAGGATCATGTAATTAGTTTTAACAGAGAAAACGATCGATTGCATTTGTCTTCATCAAGTACGTAATCATAAACCATTGGGAGCCATATTAATTTCCACTTTTCGACTAACATGTATTTCTCGTCAACGATGGATCATAAATATCTTCCAAAAAGTGCCCCTTTTATTAACTAACTTGTACCAACCGTACTCGTTAATGCCAGTGATTTGATATTTTTATTTCTTAAATATGAACGTAATATTTTATTCATTGAGAAAAAAATTTGGGTGGCATATAGTCAATTAAGCAACCTAGAGCAGGTGGATATGAGTTATTTTCTGTGTGCTTTTTTTCCCTCCCTTTTTCAACGTAGATTATAAGAAGACATAGACCTTTATATATTTTACAGGAAATACTACTAATATTGAAATTCATTAATTTATCGTATGTTTTTTATGTCAAGAAATTAAATGCATGGTTGACATTTTTTCACCCGGCAATTTCTTTTTTTCTGTCGTTTATGTAGACCAATAAAATCATTATAATTTTTTATATCTTCTTTTACCACACGGCACGAGACTAATTGTAATTAAAATGATAAGAAATTGAAACAAAATATAGTTAACGCATCAATATATTTTGAAATAAAACTTGTGGTATTATCAACTGAAGGGAGTAAAAGCAAAAGAAAGGCTCCATTAAGGAATTCATGGGGTGGGCAACTTCCAACCACTTAATAGAGACTGGTGTTCATAATTATTTAGTATACTATAAATCTATCAGTTAATTTACAAGGACAAACAAAAACTTCTATAGGTCTTTCTAAAGTAGGAGTATAAATTTATACAGAAAATCGATGAATGCTAGCCTTGCTACGTTCCCGTTTTATTTGAAGCTAATTAAGGTATGACCAGTTTGGTAATGCTTTGGCTTTTGAATGTATTGGAAGGATGTACTGATTAATTTGTCTTCATCAAGTACGTAATCCTGTACTTTGGGGAGCCGACAAAATTTTAATAACAAAACTGTATTAATTATTTCTCCGTCAACATTGCGCTTCCGTAAGATTTTTTTTTAAAATTTTTAAGAATGCGCTTCTGTAAGATCATCGGCGCCATATAACTATAAGTCAGCAACCCAATGGGTCAAAAAATAAAAGAGAGGAGAACTAATTAAGTATGTGTGAATTGGAGTTATTTCGGTTCTTCAAGTTGACTTATATGTACGTTTTTTTTATATGATGATGAATGATGTTACTACCTAATTAATAGGCTGATACAACAACTGGTTCTGTTGACGATGGGGTACAGTTTTCTTTCTTTCTTTTTTGGGTAAAAACTATCCGGTCACTATATTAGGTGATGATGATTTTAGATTCGAGACGGATAAAACCTTGAAGGATGATAAAGTTCCTTTTACAAATTTTAATATAACTGTATATCCCGGATTTAAACCTAAAACTTTTAATTAAATTAGAACAACTTTCTACTAATATCTACTAATTTATAGGTTTTTCTTCTTCGATTACTGACATGGAGAAAAAAGAGAGTCTATATCATAAGGTCATGCTAGATGAATACATATGATATGTGTACTTAAGTTTTTCAATGCTTTGTGAAACCAAGAATGTAGTTGGATTGCAAATCAATAGGTGAGTTTGATATTTTTAGGGTTTATTTCACCGCTGTTTAATTAAATTATATTTTTAAAATTCAAACTTTATCCACTCATTAATTACTTAAATTTTTAATCTCATTCATCTAATTTTATTAAACGGTTCAGATTTCTTTAAGGGGAAAATTAGAGGAGCTCAATCCTTCTCTAATAATTAAACAACTCAATTCAACCTGTCAAAACGGAATATATTTATTATATTAATTATTGTATAATTACTCGTTGCGTAAGGATAGTCGGTATCGATGTGCGATATGTCAATAACTCCAAAGCCTTCAAATTTAATAATAAAAATCCTACCCTCTAACTAGCTCGTAATAGTGGTAATCATGATTGATCCCACATAAATTGGGATGATCAAGTTCAGTAACAATGGGGTTTTTGAGATTTGAAAACAGAAATTAATTATAAATCAAATAAAACATTTAACTAAACAAGCAAGTTAAAAGACAAGCAACAAATCGAGTTGATGATTGTTCGAGATAACAATGTAAGGAAAAACATGTAGCAAGGAGGAAACTCTCCAGATTTAAGGAAATTATGGTGGTTGGGATTTTATAAGAAATACTACTCCATTACGGTACAAGTTTTTTACTACAGTTTTACTGATCATTTGATGACGTGAGGATAATGCAGACAAGACTACTATCCTCCTGCTAAGGTTTCTAAACCCGCCGCCAACATTAGGACCAACTAATCCACTTAATATAATTAATCCACAATTGATCACATTGATATAATGCAGACTTTTAATTATGGATCCAACTCTACTCAAATTTAATTTCTCTAACATAACATGATTGACGTGTGCGTAACACTTCAATTTAAATAAATCATAAAGCGGTAAAAAAAATGATGTGAATGTAGTAATAATTAATAACCGTAAAATAAAATAAAATATGATTGGAGAAAAATTGATGAAAATTAAAACCCAAGGAAATCCAAACCCTTTATTTATTTGTTCAGCTTATCCGTACGAATGAAAATTCCCACCCGATAGAGTCGACACGCATGATTAACGTTGGTATAATGTCAACTTATCGAACGGGCGTAGACGTGGTTTGGCCGTAGGATTATCTCAAATAAACCTTAATTATCATATGATTATATGGATAAATAAATACACGTGTCTTTTTTTCAATACTTTATATGAAACCACGGACATGTACGTGTGCCTTACACCCAGCGACTAAGCCAACCAAATGATAAGCTATGCATAAACTAAAATTATTGAAAATTAAAAATCCACTAGCTAGCCACCAAAATTTTAGGAATTTGATAACTCCAACAAGCTACCTACTTATTCTTCTTTATATATCAAATTTAATTACGTACTCTCAAATAAATGACGCTTTGACTATTTTTTATTATCTTTAAAAAAAATTTATTTTTATCATTTTCAATGTATCAAATAAATCAAAACTAATCAAGGAATCAAAATTAGTATTAATTGGACGTAATTAATAAAGTGATTGAAATTAATTGACTAGAAATACATCAATCATTACCTTACCTTAATTGTTGTGAAAATGAATTAAGAATCATTTTTTAAAAGATACAGAGAATATTATAAAGTGAGGGGTGGATTAGTTTGTTTTGAAAAAAAAAATTAAAATATTATATTATATAAAAATAATCAACTACGTATAGTATCATTTATTTTATTTCCCATCAATCCAGACCGTCTATATAGCTCGAATGTGAGATTTTAGTTAGACTAGAAGAGTTGGTTAAATGGTTATTGATATATAAATAAAATCCACTTGTCCAGGAGATGTTTGGATGACAATAGAAATCAATTTAAGGTGTATGAACATTAACACCACTAATTTTTTTTTTTTTTTTTTGGTCATAACACCACATATGTTTGGATGTCCAGCGGTTGTTGGTTGTACTCATTGACTGCATTGGTTGGTTTATAAAAGAAATAAAATTAAAATATCTTAGAGAGTAGTAAAGAAAAATAAAAATAAAAATCCACCAGTTATCGTAGCTTATAAAAAAAATGTGATTCATAATGTACAGTTGTGGGCCACTATTAAGAAGCCCATACAATACAATTAAAGCCCAATCGGAATAACAAATCCAAAAACTGAACGCTAAATGCAGAGAAGAGAAAAAGTAAGATGAGGCCGCGTTGGAAGATTTTTTTATTAATGGATGTCAATTAGAAATGGAAATGACTTTTATTTATCCTCAATTTTATCTAGCTTTTAGTTACATACTTTTATCATTTTTAAATTATATAATATTGAATACAAAAATTAAAAAAAAATATATATTATATTTACATTATATGTGTATCTTTTAAATTTCATTATTATAATTGAAAATAAAATGCATAGCTGTATAAAAGTATTAACATTATAAAAAAATTTAATAAATGAAAACATGCTATTATATTATACTTATAATATATTCTAATTATATAATGCCTTCCGTAGCTAAATTAGATTACTCAATTTGTTTTAGCTAAATTAAAAAAATAATATACCCGCACATTGCGCTGTCACGAGACTTAGACTTAGTGTTCTAAAAATAAGTGGGCACACCATTTTTCTATTTTTCTTTTTCCCGAAATAATATCAACTCATACACCTAATTTTCTCTTTTTTCTTTACCCGGATGAAACACTTTCTATTTCGTTCTCTCTGGATTCTGATAATTCCGGCATCGTCACAGAAAAAGATAAAAATCAGCACAAGCATAATTGCATTGATGATTCAAGGCTCGCCCCCAATCTCCATTGCAATGAGAATGTTCTTTTCTCTTGAACAATTCCTTGAAATATGGCCATACCCCTCGATCGTCCTGCCATGGCTGACGCTATTCGTGTTCATGATAATGGGCTTCGCGGCGCTTCTGTTTCCAGACCAGGGGCCAGCTGGGGCGACCGAGGAATCTATTCAGAATAACTTGGAGAGGGTGGGAGGTGAGAGAATCGGGGATTCAATGTTCAATTTGCATGGATGCAATTTCAAAGGATTGTTTGGCAAAGCGCATCAGAAAATGCTTCCACTTTTTTCATGGACCATGTATCTACAAATGGCTCAAGGAGAATAATTCATGCCCTTTGTGTAGGTGCAAGCTGCCAAACACAGCTCCTCTTTGATTCATTCAATTCTTTTAACAATTAGATGTTTTTATTATTTCTTAAGCATAAATTTAATTAGGGTTTCTTTGGTTTTATATTATGTACAGCAAAAAGGTATTAAAAGATCCTGAACTCTGACGTTTTATTTAATAGGAATCCTAAAAAAAAATTTATTTAATCATATCCCCGATCTATTTCATTTTGTTTAATCGCATCCCTACCGTCACGTTTTGCTGATGTAGCACCGTTATGTATCACGTCATGTACTTACTCGATATTACGTCAGCAAAACACGTCAGCAACTTACCACTCGCGCATCTCCATAACCCAAAATAAACCCAAAAATCAAGCACCCGCGCCATCTCCATCACCACAAACACCACATTACTATCATCCAGTCCGCACCGCCGCCACCATGTGCCCGTCCTCATGATCTGCGCACCCTCATCCCTCCACCATCCAACTACAACTATTTACCGGAATTTATGGGCATTAAATCAACAAACCCATTAGAGTATAGTAGAGAAGAGAACACTAAAATAAAATCTACTTCTCTCTAGATTTGGATTTCAAATTGCAGTTAAATATTTGAGATTTAATTTACATTTCTCCAGATCTAAATCTATGGAGAATCAGGAGGAGCGGGAGAGACATTGGGTTGCAAGGTGAGAGAAGCCGGTGGAGTTGGCAGTGGTGGTGGTGTGTAGGTGAGGAAATTGGTGTGCTGCTGCAGCGTACCAGCGGTTGTTGCTGTTGCTTCTATTAGGCGCGGAGGAGAGCGGTTGTTGCTGCTACTGCTGTTGGGAGAGATGGGATGATGTTGTTGTTGCTGCTCGTGTTTATGTGGGGGAGAAAGAGAGATGAGGATGGTGATGATGATATCGAGTGGAATTAATTTGGGATCGAATTTGGGAATTAATTTGGAATTAATTTGATTTTTTGTTTTGATTTGGTTTGAATGGAGAGGAAGAAGAAGAGGATAGGATTTGGTCGGTAGAGCAAGAGAGTGGGAAAGAAGGAAAAAAAGAAGAAAATGAAAAAAGAAAAGAAAAAAGTGTTTTGTTGACGTGGCAGGATGATGTGGCAAGTTGCTGATGTGGTTTGATGATGTGACATCGAATCAGTATATGACGTGGCACATAACGGTGCTACATCAGCGAAACGTGACGGTAGGGTTGCGATTAAACAAAATCAAATAGGTCGGGGATGTGATTAAATAAATAAAAAAATTAGGGTTCCCATTAAATAAAACGTCAGAGTCCAAGGACCCTTAATAGCTTTTTGCCTATTATGTACAGATTGGTTCTTGTATTATCTGTAGATAGATAATAGATTTGCAAGACTTATCAGTTATATACAACAGATCCATATCATGTACCCCACAACTGATCAGCTCATCCTGTCAAATGAAAGCTTGATTCTTTGTTATCTGGTGGTGACGAAGTCTCGAAGACTCGTCTAATCTCGATTACAACGTGTATAGATATCAGAGGGAAAAAAAAACAATAAAAACTAGTAACTCACCTTTCCACGGCCATCGCATGTACTGCAGTTTCGCGCAGAAGAGCACTTTGTGCAGTAGCTCCACTTCTTCGGAAGCCTAGCACATTTTAGATCATTGGAACAATGTCAGCATCAAAACACTCAAAACTGTTTGTATCTGCGTGTGCATGTCTGTGCGTGTGTGGGCAAGAGATTTAGGCGTAAAACATACCCTGCTGTATATCTAGTAGCCATATTCTTTGCATTAAGTCTTGCTTTCACAGCACTTTCTTCAGGCAGTTTCTTGAGAACAAATCCTTCGCCCTTGCATTCTGGACATATGCCCGAACCATTGCAATCTTCACATGTTTTCAACGGAATCTGCAGTTTATAAGTGATATATATTAGACCAGGGGGAAGCATAAGTTATACAGAGTGGTTCGTGCAGGGGAATGTGCTTGTGCACCAATTTTTACATGATAATGCAATTGTGGTGTTGAATAAATGCCCTTTTAGATGAAGTTTGAACCTCAGTTGTATCGGATGGTTTGGTTCTTCTCACAAGAAGAGTAGCTGCTGCACCCACAACTGTGGCCGCAATCGCTACAGAAGCAGCTGTCTCTGCTAGAGCACAGGATACCATGGATTCTTTTCTCCCTCGTCTTAGCAACTTCATGTCAATTGAAGTGCATGGAGTAGGATCCAGTAGTTTGCGAACTTTTGGCTTGGACTCCCTAATAGCTTCACCAGATTAAAGTAAGATAACTTGACAACAACTATCTGCTGCAAAACCAACTCTCTCTCTATATTACCGAAGGAAGCATCTAAATCACTATTATCAGGTATAAGCGACAGGATGCTTCTAAACAATTTTTAAAACAAATTTAGTGTCCAATCCTATTGACGAAAGAGTAATTGCGCACATACAACAAATGGCTGAAAAGGTCATCAAACAGAAAATGGAACTTTAAAATTTAGTAGCAACAGGAGGCAGTCAGGTCATTTCTAGCAATAAAAAGAATAAAAACGATCCACAGGCTCAAGCAGAACCCAATGGCAATGACGACAGGTAGTTTAAGCAGCAAGAATGTTAGATAAAATCACTAGAATGGAGGAGTGGACAACAAAACAAAAATAAGAACTTTACAGAACAATAAGGACTTCTATCAATATAACTAGCATATTTGAGCCATCCCCGCAACAACTGCACATAAATCTTATAGCCAAATATATTCCAAATTCCCCCAGATTGCATTTCAAAAGAAACTGATCAGAAAATGGATCAAAATACAACGGCTCATTTACAGACTTTAAAACATGAAACGGAGATAACACTGAACTTAGGCCGGAAATGTCTATATATATAAAACACATTGTATTCTCTTTTCTGATAATCTTACTGTATGTATGTAAAACAACAAAAACAGCTTTGGAGTCTGTTACATGCAATTATGGTAATTTTTTGTGCTAAATATAAGCAAGTCTAATGTAATTA
This sequence comes from Viola odorata, assembly GCA_963691705.1. Classification (NCBI taxonomy): domain Eukaryota; kingdom Viridiplantae; phylum Streptophyta; class Magnoliopsida; order Malpighiales; family Violaceae; genus Viola; species Viola odorata. The sequence goes on along the minus strand of OY829546.1, from coordinate 17,046,603 downwards.
TTGGCATATGCATACAAATACCACCCGTCTATTAGTTGAGCTCTCTCATTGTATTTTTCAATCACAAACTCTTCTTTAATTGCAGATATATTACAAGAGATATGGCTTATGGGACTACAAATGATCCCTAATCTAGCTGTATAGAGAAAGACTTTCTGTGCTATCCATACTATAAGATGAAAAGAAAATTTTCTGCATACAACAAACAGGTTTTTTCATTTACATTAGAACCACTGTTTTCTTAACAACTAACAAAAGCATTTATTTTCACTCTTTTATCAGAAACATAAAGAGTTTTGTTTCTCCAATAATAATAATAATAACAGTAAGCTATTTAGAATGTTTTTGGTGTGATGAACAATTCAATTTCAACAGATATTGGATGGTCCAATAAATTACCAAAACTACTTTGGGCTTTCTTTTTGGTGCACACAATGTTGCATTGTCTGGTAAAGGAGTAACTTTTACTCTGAACTCTTAAATGACAAAAAATCTTGACAACATTAGCTAATATTTCTCACCAAACCTTGCACCTGTATCAGCAACAACCGGAAACCATTCTTCTTAACTCATAAACATCACATTGAAATGCTCATTAAACCAACTTAAATGCATTGTCCACATTTGAGTGCTCCCTCAACACCTGTTTCAGCAATAACCGCAAACCATACCTTGGCAACCTAAGGCAAGGGAATCCCCACCTTCCATAATCAAGAAAACCTAACGCGTAACTGAGAATTCATGTTCGCCATTACTAAACAGGACCCAGAAATACAATATCCTTTATTCTTCCCATCAAGCAATCGAACCCCATTTCAAGCACACGACATTACTTCCAGGGTCCCTTGTTGCAATCCCTTTAACACCCACAATAACACCAATTGGTTTCATAAAACAGAGAGAAGCTAACCTCTTTAACTAAATGTAGATGGCCATTAAAACAAGTATCTCCCTCCATAAGTCTTACCATCAATGGCGATGGTGGTTTCACCAAATTGAAAGGAACCCACGTCTAAATGAACATGAAAGATGACATCTCCATTTGACAACCACTCTATAAAAACCTTAAAGGTCCTATCTTTAATGGGCAATTCAATTAATGGATTTCTTATTATGCCCACCATTTTCTAACATTCTCAACTACCAAATGTAATTCATCATAAGGACAGAACCAAGTTGCTGTAATGGCAATACAGATTTGTAATAACAGTAATAACAGCTAACAACTATAATTAACAAACTTGAAGTCTGGTAAGTGTGTTAAACATGCACATATAGAAGGAAAAGAAAAAAATAGTAGTGCTTGCTTTAACTTACTGGTGAAAGAGGCGAAAGACAATTTATGTACTCCAACCTCCATTTCTCAGCGACTCTTCTTCTCCTTCTGTTGTTCTGGTAACTCTAATTAAACTGTCTTCCTAGTCACTGGCTCTCTCTTATCTTTCGTGCTCTGGATTTTTTCCCATATCTATCCACCCTTGAGGGGGGAAATAATTGCATAACTGCCACCAGTTATGTGTATCATCTTTTGGCTGGGGCTTTTAATGATCCTATATGGGATGAATATGTACGTCATATGATACTTGTGATTTTCTTATACGAAGGACATTAAAATCGGTGAATCATGATATATATAAGACGTCATTTTCGTTCTGTGACATCGTTCAAGATTGTGTGGCTAATTTTCCATTTCCTCCCTTTATTTGCAGCATTTATGCGCCACTTCTTTTCGTCGTTTTCATATCTATTAAAACGACCAAATGTAGTGTTTCAATCCTAAAGAAGAAGCAACCGGTTTGGCACTCCAAGTACGATTCACTTGTTAATATTTTGTTATATTTGGTACTCTAAATTTTTGAATTGTATATAATGATCCTTGAAAATTTTATTTTTTCTTTACTTAACCTTGTTGTATTTAGTCTCTAAAAAATTAGTATCATATTTTTCCCCCGAGATAAAAAAGAAAAAAATTCTAGCTTTGCCATATCATAGAAATGATATGACATATCACGTCACCTTCAAATAAGTGTGATATATAACATGTCATCGTATTGTGCTACATGGCACTTGCCAAATAGCATTATAGAAGTAGAAGTAAGAATGAGAGTTGTGTAGACCAACTTGATCGAGACTGATTTACCAAATATAAAAAAAAAAATTAGACAAATATAGAGACAAAAATAATACTTATCAGTTATCCTTTTTTTTCTTTTCATTTATGATATTTGTGATTAAAAAATAAATAATAATAATACATGGAGAAGAAAATGAATGCAACCGTGTTGATAAATTAAAACAATTTATAATGTGGTCACCCAAACAACCAACACATACAAATGCAATTTATGATAGTTAGTGCAACTAATAAATTGATAGTATACATTAATTAAGACTCTAAATTATATCTCCCTCTCGTATAGTAAAAAATTAACCATAAATAAATGGTTTTTATTTATAGTTTGGTAGGGTGGGCCGGTGGGGATGAGCTGATATTGGTGGTGATCAACAAATATCGACTACAACTTTACAGTAAGTTAAAAGCAGAGTCAGATATAAGCAGAACTCACGAGCATCTCCCCACTTCCTTCAGCTCTTCTTCTTCCCACGAGTAAATATATTTTCTTCTATCCAAACTGTGGTCGAATGATAATGAATTTATTCATACTTAATTTATGTCTCAGATTTGAGTCTAGAGATTAGAAAAAACTAAATTAACATAGAAAATCATTTTCATATGCAACCTGATAGTGATCAAACGAAATTAATTTTATACCCGAACGAACAAACATGGTACACTCATCCATCTACCAAACTCACCACCACCACCATACCAAATGTTGCAAATTAATTGTACTACTTCGTATATGCTTGCAATGAGCTGGGTTGTGGTTATTTGTCACGAGCCTATTTAAGGCTCATTTCCCTCCTCTTACCACAATTCATATTTCATACCTTCCATTCCTTCACTAAAACTCTGAAACCCCCCAATACCTAAAATCCTCTTCTCTTCCACAAACAGTAACATTTAAACACTTATCATTATTTTTTTATTGGAATTAACCCAATAACCTTAATTGAATTAGAGAAATGAGTATAATTACCAATTGGGTCATGACAATCATGTGTGTGACAATCATGGTGTGGCTAATACAAGAGGTGGGTGCCGGTGGACGTGGCATAATTAGTCCCTCAAGATCAAGGATTAGTAGTGCGCCAAGCACCATGATTTTAAGTTCAAGTTCATCATCATCATCGCAAGATTATGCCAAGATTAAGCCAAGAACAGACGGTAAGCAGCCGGTTTTTGGGATTGAAAATGAAACCAAAAACTGTTTGCCTAAAGGGATTAGGCATTCCTCTGCTCCTAGCAGATTCGTCAACTATCAACCTCTAGTTGCCATCTCTTGTACTACTACTACTACTACTACTTCTACTACCACCTCTAATTATTCCCCACCTCCACGCCTAGATTCTGCTAGTCCCACCCCTTGAGCTTATGATAGTTCATGTTATTTATCATTTTTTACAACAGCTAGTGTTCTAAATTGACGCGCCTAGTATGATCGTTATTTCAATAAAATAGTTATTTGTGATCAAATCATTTTGAAGTTGATGCATGGTTAAGTTTTTGTTTTAAAAATTAAATTTTATTCATCTTACTATATGTAAGTTGTAACTCGGATTTTCTGACATGTAATAATTTAATTGAATGAGCCCGTTTAAATCAGAACACCGTGGTGTATTGTATTATTCTTCATTTAATTTTTGAGTGGTTAGAAAAGGAAGGTGGATGTAAATATATATTTAATTATATTTTTTTCTGAAAATTGAGGTTTTCAAAGTTGTTATTGGCAAAGTCATATCCATCTCCTACCTTTTCATCCGATTTTTCTATTTGTCTCGCATGTTTTACCTAAAAAGTACGAATAATTTTTGTTTCGTGTCGGTGTAACCATCTCATTCTCGACCGTCTCGCCAAAATTTCAGTCGAGATTAGGGCTCTATTTCGATTTCAATGAGATAAAATAAATAAATTGATTTTAATAGGGACGCCCTAAATTATGGTTATGTTTGTTTTTGTTATTAGATAATGGATGACCAAATTTTAGATAATCTTTCTCATAAGTTAAAAATAATATTATTTATAAGTGTTTAGAGCAGTATTTTTATAACCGGATCGGATCAGCCGATCCGATTGGTTCAACCAGGTTTTTTAGCTTTCCGGTCCGATTCAACTATCGGACTAAAAATGCATGTAAACTGGGTTGGACCGGCCGAACCGGCTAGTTTTTTGACAACCGATCAACCGGCCAGTTCGATAGTAACCCGGCTAGTTCAATGTAAAACGATGCCGTTTTGAACCCAAAATCCAAAACGACGCCATTTTTATTTTTTAATAAAAAAATGGAAAATTTTATGGGCCAGCCCAAAACGGCGCCGTTTTGGTTATGGTTATTTTTTTTTTTTTTTTAAATTGGATGGGCCAACCCATCAGAATTTAAAAACCAGCCGGTTAAATCCGGTTCAATCCTGTTAAATTATCTAAGATTGAACGGTTCGATGTGTGTTAGGTTCAAAATGGTCCAATGGTTCAATCCAGTTTTTTTCGGTTGAAACCGGTCGAACCATAAAAGTTTTATTTCCGGTTCGTTGTCCGGTCCAGTTCCAAAAACTATGATTTAGAGTATATACATAATTCTAAGACGTAATCTCGAAACAGTATGATAGATTTCAATAAATGGTATATCTCATTATCAGAAATTTATCCGAGATAAGCACCGAAACGGTATTAATAACTCGCAATATGCTTTAGATGAAGGGATATGCGTGCAAGGTGTATTAATATGCAGCGCGTACCTAGAGAGTGAAATAAATTTGAATCGTTTCCTTCTCATGTATGCACATTTAATCCTTCTTCGATTTGAATTTTTTTATAGACAACCAACATTTAATGTCTACTTATATTCTCATTTTCTCCTCCAATGATCCGCTGTGTTTCAAATACATTATACATTGCATGGAATAAGAAAAAAAGTAAGAGACACCAACATTTTACATGGTACAGGATACGAAAATAGCAAATTTGATCCCCTTTGTAACTGCAAGTTAATCGATAAATTACAATAACAAAGTTCATATCGTGAGACCTCCCCTTTTTTTTTTAATAAGGATTGTTAATTCAAAACTCTACCAAAACGGAGCTTACCCCCTAAAATCGCTCCCCAGAGAATGATTATAGAGAGTATTAGTTTTTTTTGTGTTTAATTGACATTTAATATTTTCAGAAAATTAATATTTTTGTGCTTGTTTTATACTCGAGAATCACAGGGGAAAATGAGAAAAATTATGACTCTATCCTAATAATTATTTAAAATACAATACAAATTTCTTTAACTTATCTTAAAATATAATTCAATTAAAAGTAATTTTATACAAATAAAATATTTGATAAAAATTAAATTAACAAACAAAATTAAAAAAAAAATAATAAGAAGGAAGGGTTGAGTGTGCACTGACCTTGGAAAGAATATATATTAATGTATATATCTAGAATAAAATGGCCGAATAAATAATTTTAGTAAAATACAAGTTTCTATTCTTAAGTTCTTAACTCCCTAATCAATGAATTATTTTCCCATTGCAACTTTCAACACGAGTTTTTCAAACCTACCCAATGAGAATAAGAATATGGTCCATAAAATTCAACCGAGGAAGCAGTTTTTAGTGGGTAGCAAGTAGGGGGTGACAAAATGGACGGATAGACGTCCATAAATCAAATCTATTTAGTCCCAGAAATAAACATGACAGGTTAATTCCAGCCCATTTAATAAACGGACGGACCAGACCCGTCCATCTAAATGAGTCAGGTTTGGACGGGTTCCCGTCCGAATAATTTATTTCTGAAAAATTAATTTTTTTTTAAAAAATAAAAAATATTTTTTTCAATTTTTTTAAAAAAAATTCTACCAGGAAACGATTTATGGGTTGAATTATGGGGTTTTGAATGAAATCATGAATACTACCACGAAAAAATCTGCCATTATAAAAACATATCAGCTAAAAATTCATGGGTTGAGTCATGAGGTTATAAATGAAACCATAAACACCGCCACGAGTATTTTCTGCCATTAAAAAACACACCAGCGAAATATTTATGGGTTGAGTCATAGAGTTATAAATGAAACTACGAACACCACCACGAAAATTTTCTGCTATTGCAAGAAAGAAAACACACTCAGGAATAATGTATTTTACTATTTTCTACTATTTTCTTCTCTTGCGGACGGAAGTCACTTTCCAGAGTGATTCTCAAGTTGTTTCTAGTAAATCAATCGTGAAGGTTCAAAATATTGGGTCATCAAGTCCATTCTCCGTAGAATTGAAGAGTTGAGAAATCGAGATATTAGTTGGTCTTTTCCTTTTACTTTTCGACAAACAAATACGGGCTTTGATTTTATTACAAAACATGTGTCACCTCTTCCTACTTCCAATTGTTAAACTCTTTCCGGTCTATTGTAACAAACCCCTTTTTTATAAACTTAATTAATCAGTAGAGACCTCCCTGAGTTTAATGATATCAGTAGTCCAGTGTTTTGTGTTAAATTTTTTTTATCTTTTATCTCTATTAAACTAATGCTTGTAAGAAGAGGGTTTTTAACTATTAAATAGAATTTATTGTTATCTTCTTAGGTTTCTTTTGAATAAGAGAATAATTTTAAATTATAATCTAAATTATTTAGTGCTTTGCCACAAAAACTTTTTAAGTGCCTGGAATTTAAATTGATAGAAGCTGTTACGCTGCATTTTGTTTATCTTGGAAAAGCCAAAAGACAAAAACACAACAAAAAATGAGATTGCAATAAGGCAAAGATGCGAAGCCAACACATCAATGCCAATCAATTCCCACTACTGCAGCAACCCGGATTAACCGGGTCATATCGCATTCTCCTCTTCTTCAACTGTTCAACTCAACAACAGCTCCACTTTCACATTGCCAGTATATCTCTCTCTCGTACAAGCACGAGTCACTTCACTCCTTTCATACTCCACTCCTGGCCACTCCAACTCAGATCCAGGTCTGTTTCTTTACCTTCTTAATTCTTATTCTGAGCTGTGTTATTAGCTACTGCACTTGATTTTTGTGGAGCAAGTTTGAATGAAGTACTAGACGTTGGCTTCTGCTTAGCTTAATGAGGAAAGAAAGGTGAAGAAATAGAAAGGGTTTGTTGGGTTTGAAAGAGGTTCAAGACATGCCTTCACTGCTCTGTGAGCTCAAGAGTGGTGTTTAGGTTCATAAAGTTCTGATCTTTGGAGCTTTTTGATGCATTTTCTTACTACAGCCAAAGAGCATACCAAGTATTTGTATTTTTGTCAAGTTAAGATATTGTTTTATTGAGTGCTATATAAAGGTGCAAGTGTTTGTTCTAATTTATCTGGTTTGCTTGTCGGTTTAGCTTTAGGGGTTTTGGTTTCTTTTTTGTTTAGTGTTGTGGCTAACAGTTTATGCTTTGGTGGAGTGAAGTTCGATATAAAAGCTAGTCGCCTCTTGTTGTGTGGTTGGATACTCAGAAAAGAGATGACAGTGCGAAACATAAAACTTGGATGCAAGTGCATGTTTCCAGTGTTTGTCGGTATCTCTAAACCCACTAGGCTAGGACTAGTGCTTGTCTACGTTGCCATAAAATTAGTGAAGAAGATACTTGTGTGGTCTTAATGGAGGAGGCTGCACCATTTGATATGAACACGAGCTTTTGGGTAATTTTACTAGGGTTTACTTACATTGACGATAGAATTGTTGGAAATGGTTGCTCTTATTTTGCCACATTTTGAAAAATAATTAAGAAAAAAAGCTAAAATCCAATCTGGCCAAGTATTTATTTTTTGATTAAGTTCCATGTTTTGTTTCCAAAGATCCCAGATTCCCCTTTTATCCTACTTAAGTAAAGGATTTTGTTTACCTGTTCCAAATATTGAGGTTTTGTTGGACTCTGGATTGCTGTTTCCTCTTTTTTTTGTAATTCACGGTGTTTAGTTATAGAAACATATGAACCAGAGTATCTAAACTTATTATTTAGGTCATGGAGATTAGTTTTATTAATTTGTTTTCTACTTTTCTAACAGGACAATTGTTTTCTCATGGCTGATGAGGACGGGGCTGTTATAGACTTAGGGAGAGTGGGGGAGTGTGGTAAATAGTCAGGATGTTAAATGCTATAGCACTAATTTGATACTGTAAAGGTTTTCTACAATTTGAGCTCTCAAAGTTGAGCTGAAAATGGAAGAGATACAGTCTCAATCGGATAATTATAGGTCTTCTTCATCTTCAGCAAGTAGTCCTGCAAGTAGGGTGCCATCAAGTAATTTTTTCTACCTGCGGAAGCCTGGTTCTCTAAGACAACCAATTTCATTTGAGGATTCACCAGAATGGGAAGATACAGATATTGATGTTAGGATGGAGGAAGGAGGTGACTCCATAAATTTGGCTACGACACCAGCATCTCCATCTTTGTCAAAGCTCAACAGTGGATCATTGCCTTCTCCACCGTTACCAGAGGGTGCAGTAGTTGCAAGAAAGACTGCAGGGGCATCTATTGTGTGGAAAGACTTGACTGTTACAATCAAAGGGAAAAGGAAGTACTCTGACAAAGTAATCAAGAGCTCAACTGGTTATGCATTGCCTGGGACAATGACAGTAATCATGGGTCCTGCAAAATCAGGGAAATCCACGCTGCTACGGGCCATTGCAGGTTTAGTAGTATAGTTTTCATTTTGATCACTAGTCTATTAGTCAAATGCATCTTAATTTTAAAGTTAACTTCGGATTCTTGAAGCTGAATATGCGTGCTTCTGTACTTCAGGAAGACTAGATCATTCAGCCAGAATGTATGGTGAAGTGTTTGTGAACGGTGCAAAATCACGCATGCCCTATGGTTCATATGTAAGCTCTACGTAATAATATTCACTTGCTAGGTGATCTTTACCTAAATTTTCTGCAATCAAAATGCAAACTGTATGCTTAGTGAATATAACTTTAGTTTATTATGCCACTGTGGGTTGAGCTAGTAAACTCTCTCTTGTAAGGCCTAGGTTCCCGCTGCCAATGGGAGAGTAATCTATATGTCCAATGTCAAGCCTCATCAAGTCTGGGGGCATACCATGACCTGTGAATGGGTAGCTTCGCCTCACCTAAAATTTTGCCCACCATAAACTTCAATTTGAATCATTTAGTTGGAACTGTTGTACTACATGAAAGATTGCATTTTAATAGATCCAATGAGCATGGCTGCGTGCTTAGTCTTATTAACTTTGTTATATTGTTCCAGTTACTCATTGTTCATTATGAATTTAGTTTTCCTTTGTCATGCATGCCTTTCATTCTCAAGTATTCTCTTGTATCTTTAAGTAGTAAGACCATCAAGGACAACTAAAAATTCCTAAGATCTATCTAAAAATATTGAAAAAATAAGGTGCAGCTTCATGAGATCAATGAGGCTCTGCCACTGATAATAAACAAGTTTTTCATATATTTTGCTCCTGGACCCGCACTTCAATACTATGATTCCACTTAATAAATTATTTTCATATTAAAAGGAAATGATTTCTCAGCTGTCTTGTATAGTTCAGAAAGTTGCATGGCTACAAGTCATATTCTTTTAGTACTGTGAATTTGGCTTTTGACCTTGAATATTTTTTTCCATTTGCAGGGTTTTGTTGAGCGGGAAACTACACTTATTGGCTCCCTCACTGTCCGGGAATACTTGTACTATTCTGCACTGCTTCAACTTCCTGGTTTTTTCTGCCAGAAAAAGAGTGTGGTAGAGGATGCCATCCATGCCATGTCGTTGAATGACTATGCAAACAAATTGATTGGAGGCCATTGTTATATGAAGGGCCTTCGTAGTGGTGAAAGAAGACGTGTTAGCATTGCTAGAGAACTTGTGATGAGGCCACATATATTATTCATAGACGAGCCTCTTTATCATCTTGATAGGTTTAGACTTTTGCATCTGTCCTTATTGATATACCTCTAGAATTGCTGCATACATTTAATAGCATACACTGATAGCTGTTACTCTGGTGGCACTCTGCTTACTACATGGTTGAATTACATTATGCTAATTTATGAGGATTAACTGTATTAGATACTTCAAACATTAGAAATATCCACTTTTGTGCATGTGTATATGGAAATGAATCTAGATCCTCCCCTCCTTATGATAGGCAAATGCACCACAAAATTGCAAATCGTAGGCAAAGTGCTTGGCATAGTAATGTAACTTCAAGTTTTCATACTGTATTGAATCAAGCTTGTTGGTAAAATCAAAATCGTCTTTGCACAGTGATTCACGTGTTTTATTCGTTTAAGTGTTCACTTAATACTCTAGTTAACTCTGCTATGTTGTTTTGGTCAGTGTTTCTGCCCTTCTAATGATGGTTACCTTAAAGAAGCTCTCTAGCACTGGATGCACTCTTATTTTCACCATTAACCAAAGCAGCACAGAAGTATTTGGCCTCTTTGATCGGATCTGCCTACTTTCGAATGGAAATACCCTGTTTTTTGGGGAAACATTGGCATGCTTGCAGGTAAAAGGATGTTTGTTATTTTAACCACCATTTCAGGTTTATATGATGAACCATGACAGTATTGAGTTGGGATTAATTGTAAATAAAAACTGGGTACCTCGATTTGCACTTCACTCCGCTACGTAAGGGATTCCCTAGCCATATTGAAGAACCATCCAACCTAAAATCATAAGCCCTTAGATTGAGGCCTAATTGTATTAATATTTCACTCTATATTCTTATCCTAATGGTACTCAAGTTTGGAATTTAATGAAGGCTGTGTCATACTGTCCATTCTATGCTTTATTAGTTGATTTTAACTATGTAATGTGCTCTTTGTTCTGTGCTTCATTTGATTGCCACACAGTGGTGTACCAAGAATATTTGGAAACATTTTATGTTGTGATATTTCAGCTTTTTAAAAGTCTCTGTGGCTAAGTTGAGTACTGTAGGTGGATGCTAACTGACATCTTATGTTGATGAAGCATTTTTCAAATGCTGGATTTCCTTGCCCAATTATGCAAAGTCCTTCTGATCACTTCTTGCGTGCAATAAACACGGATTTCGATAGGATCATTGCGATGTGCAAAAACTGGCAGGTATCTTTCTAATTTTATTATTATTATATTGATTCTCATTCCTTAACGGACAACAAATATGCATTTCACAGGCTAGAGACAGTGAGCAACTTTTTGAGGTTGTTGTCGTCTACTTAACAGTTGAATGAAATGATGCTGCATTTTATATGCTTCTAGATCTACTGTTCTACAATTATAATGTACTTTCTCAACTAAGCAATCTTTTTTAGTACTCATTTTATATGTATTGGACATGGAATCATTTGGACAGGATGACCATGGAGATTTTTCATCAGTGAATATGGATACTGCTGTTGCCATACGTACCCTAGAAGCAACCTACAAATCATCAGCAGATGCTTCTGCAGTTGAAACTATGATATTGAAACTCACAGAAAAGGTATGGTTATGTTACTTTCTGGCTTTTGATTTGGCCCGTGCTCAGTTAACAATCCTTCATTTTTACTTGTTCGAGCAATCGTATGTGTCTTAAATAAATTACAAAAAAGAAAATGAGAACTTCCATCTGGTCCTCTTATGTTTCTTTCTGAGATCCCTACAGAGTCAAAAGCACACCAGCGTGCATTCCTCCTCTAATAGGGACTTATGGTCTCATTGGCATTCTTGTCATGTGATTGACTTTGTAGGAAGGTCCACTTCTTAAAAGCAAAGGGAAAGCTGGGCGTGCTACTCAGATTGCAGTTTTGACTTGGAGATCATTGTTAATCATGTCAAGGGAATGGAAATATTATTGGCTTCGCCTTATTCTCTATATGCTTCTCACACTTTCTATTGGTACAGTATTTTCTGGCTTGGGGCATTCTCTGTCTTCAGTTGTGGTGAGTTTCTTAAACTAAAAGCAGCACCATAGCATGTGTTTTTCATGCTAATGTTAAGGGAAAACCTAGGTTAATTTATATTCTCTTTTTGTCCTTACTTATATTTTTAATTAATTCATAATATTCTCATATTTTTTTCAAATTTTGCAATTAAATAAATGCTCATCAGTGGTTGATATGAGATTTTACTATTCATATGTTTCTTCTCTTTCACCTTCCATATTGCAGGCAAGGGTTGCAGCAATATTCATATTTGTATCATTTACTTCACTTCTAAGCGTTGCAGGAGTACCTGCGCTACTGAAGGAAATCAAGGTATTATATTGCTGTATTTGTGGGTGTTAACTTAAAAACTTGAACAAGACATGGTTATGCCTGAGCTGATGACATATTTGTTGAAGGAAGTATAAACTCTGTACTTCGTTACCCTTCTGTGAGTTCCTGACGTATTCTTCCTTCTTGCTTTTAACCATGAATATAAACTTTTTAAATCTCAAAAAATTTGAAAATCATTTAATAAGCTTTTATGAAGCATTTGTGCTCATGTAATTTCATACACAAAAAATGTGCACAATACAAACTGGGGGTTTACAGGGGTTACTTCGGGCTTCTGCATGAAAATTAGTTGGTTGTAATGACCTTAGAACTATGACGGGTAGACGAAGATGCTGCTATATCTTGATCTAATTTTGTTTGTGCCATTTTTTAAGTTCTTTTTCTCTTGGTTGGTTTCTTTGCATCAAGTTAAGCAAATTAAGGAATTGAATTTTGTAGATGCAAAACTAAGAGCTGGCTAGAGACTTGGTCATTGCATTCTGCAGACTTATTTTTTATTCCTTCAAGTTATCACTAATTCTATGAGAATTTGGACTTGGGTTTATTTGTTGCATTTCTTCTTAGCATTCTTAAAATCTCTTATCCTGCTCAGAAAATGTGTTTAAAATTTAAACTATTCAATTCTTCATTTTTCCTGTTGTAAGCTATGTGGCCCTCTTTTTTATAGAAGAAATCTATACATAAAAGCATGAACAGACTCATTAGACATTCTATTTTACGCTTTTAATGGCCTGAGGATCAACTTTCCTATAGTTGATTTGATCTATTTGGCTCCCTATTTTGCAGACATTTGCATGTGAAGAACCAAATAGGCATTCAGGAGCCGCTGTCTTTTTACTAGGACAACTTCTTGCGAGCATCCCATTCCTATTCCTGATCGCCATTTCATCAAGCCTTGTATTCTACTTCCTCATAGGGTTGCAAGATGAATTCAGCTTGTTGATGTACTTTGTTTTGAATTTCTTCATTTGCCTCTTAGTAAATGAAGGACTAGTGTTGGTTGTCACTTCACTCTGGCAGAATATTTTCTGGAGCGTATTGACACTTGTATCCATTCACGTGAGTTTCTGTATATTCGAAACAATATTTCTCGTGTTTGAGTGTTTAGCTTACTCTGAGTTTAGTATGAATTAGAGAGCGAGACTCACTCCACTCACTCATGCTAATCATGTGTGGCATTACAGGTGGTAATGATGCTTTCAGCTGGTTATTTTAGGATACGAAATGCTCTGCCTGGGCCAGTATGGAAGTATCCAGTATCCTATGTTGCGTTTCACACATACTCAATTCAGGTACGTGGGCTTCGTGCCATTTTTACCTTTTATCCCATGATGAAAACTGTGCAGTTGAATTTAGTTTCTTCTTTCCACACTCATATTAAGGCAACCATCAAATGGTCATTTATTTTCCTCAATTGTAATGTGACAATATCATCTTTTGTAAAGCAGAAATTGGAAGAAACCTTTTGCTTTCAAACTCTCAATTGTTTCTTCTAAATGACTTAGTTTTGAAAGTTTTTTCTGCTGAATGGATGCTTAGATTTGCCATGTTTTTTCCTTTTCTTTCGGATTATAGGGGATGCTGGAGAACGAGTACCTGGGGGCTTCATTTGCAGTTGGGCAGGTACGGACCATTTCTGGACTACAAGCACTCCAAAGCGCATATGACATCTCTCCGGACAGCAACTCCAAGTGGGAGAATCTACTGGTATTATTTCTTATGGCAATTGCGTATCGGATTCTAGTATTTGTTGTTTTGCATTTCCATGTTGGGAAAAATCAGTCCATACTTAAATTTTGCCGGTATAAACGTGACATGAACAATCCAAGATGAAACTGAAGCAGCAGTGCCTGTCTTGCTTCTTTTCAATTTGTGTAAATTACCTTTTGAGTGTAGTCTGTTTGTTTTAGTTCAGTTTATACTGTATTAGACAACAATGATGGAAGGCTAAAAGCAATACATGCATTTAAGGAAAGTTTTGATGTGTTGCACTGAATTTTTCCCAGCCTCTATTAGCTTTTTCATATCTGATAAGCCATTGAATTCGAAACCCTGCCTAATCTTGATGGCTGTTAAGTTTTGTTACATTCTTCTTAGAATCATTTCTGCCGAATAATTAACTATAGTATAGACCCTGAAACCAACATTGATTGTGTTCGACGGGTGAGAGACTTGTCTACTCTTAACTAAGGTCTTAGGTTTGAGTCTGCATAATGAAGCAAATTATGTTGAAAGAATCACCCCGACCATACTTGAACGGTATTAGTCTCCTGTCGGAGAGCAGAGAGGACAGCGGAGAAGACTTTACACTAATCTTATGCTTCTTTTGGTCAATTTGATAACCAATGCAATAGATGTAGCAAAATTATTGTTTGCTACACAACAAAACCAACCAGTTACTTATATTATTATTGCACTGGAAACCAACCAGAAACTTATTGTCAGATGTGAATCCAGGCTAAAAGTCACTAGCCTCTGCTCCATCCACCTGTTGGTCAATTGCAGTTTAGTCCTTAAACTATATTTTATTGCAATAAAGTCCATTCATCAATCATCAGTTCCTCTCGTAATTTACAAGCATTTCATTATATAATCCTATGGTAAAAGCTAGCTCTAAAAAGTTACTCCCACCAAAAACAATGGAATTAAAATACCAATCAATAATGTACTATTCATGTTGACCTATATTGAATCAGCAAACACTTGATTTTTACAGACAAAAGATACAGGATTTAAACCTAAACAATGTTAGTTACACAACTAAGTTGTCGATAACCTCTGACCAATAGATCGAATATTGATTAACAAGTAATCCGATTGAACACCATAAACAAAATTTCTGTACCAAGTGAATGGTGTGACTCACTGATTGAAACCTTTTATGGTAACTTTTCTGCAGATCCCCCCTCCCTCCCCCCAAAAAAAAAAAAAAACTTCCTCAGCTTCTCATTGGTTTGTCCATCTTTTGTATCTTGCTAATTATATCCTTGAGGAACTGACCCATATTTCCCTCTGACGATCCACCAGGCGAGACTGCTTTTTGTAAAGTCTCCTTCATTTTCTTGGTTCTGTTCTTGAATTCTTGATCACCACCCATCAGCCTCTGTACATTTTTTGAAACATCCTCCTTAGTTATCAACTTCCTATCACTCAAATTAATCCCAACTTTCCAATCATCAACCACTAATTTCCTATTAGTGAATTGATCAGTATACAAAGGGAAACACAACATGGGTACTCCACACCATGTGGATTCTAGTATGGAATTCCACCCGCAATGTGTTAAGAACCCTCCGATCGATCGGTGGGCGAGCACTGACTTCTGATCGCACCATGGTATGATCATCCCACGGTCAGCAATGTTCTCTTTTAGTCCCTTTGGTAAGGGATCAACATCTGAGCTCACAATATCAGGCCTCATAACCCAAAGAAAATTCACTTCGCTTAGCAAGAGTCCATTGCTTATCTCTTCAATGTCTCTTGCTGTGCAATGTGCGTAGCTACCAAACGAGACGTACAAGACCGAGCCATCAGGCTTTTTGTCGAGCCATTGAGTGCAATTCGACTCGGACCACAGGCTGGTGGCCACCAAGCTCTTGGTGAAAACATTTGGGAACATGGGTCCTATTGTGTAGAACGGCATTTTGGTCTGTAGAGGCACTAAGGTCTCTGGTTCGAGCTCTGGAACTGTATTGCACAACACGAAATCGGCACTCTTGGTGTCATTGAAGGCATTGTAAATAATCTGATGGCAAACTGTTGTAGCGTCTGTTTGCTGAAGATAGGATGTCAAGTCTTTCGGTTCGATTGCTTTAACTCCCGGAATGTAATCTATGGTGTCATTTCGGACATCTGCTCACAAAAAATGGAAAATTGTTACCGCAACATTATCTTTCAATTTCAAATATGGCGACAAATTTAATAACCGAAAATATTTAGTCGATCGAACTGATACAAACATGATTTCGTAAGCTTGTTTACCTTCACAACCAAAGTGACAATTTAACCTTAGAAGATCAATGTGATGGTACAAAGAGAACACAAGAGCAGGCTCTGTCCAAAAGGAAACATAGAGCAGCCCAAATTTTTTTGCAACCTTTGATGGCCATACAAAAAAAGTGTCAGCAATCAAACAATGGACCTCCTCTCCAGACCCAACAACTTGGGCCACTAGCTCATCCACATGGGCCGAGAACACATGCAATAGGGCCGCCATGAATTGGTCGTGGTGCAAAGATCGGTCGAACCCCACCGGCAGCCCATCGGACACGGTGGTGTAGCGAATATCGAGGCCCGAATCGCGGGCGGCGGAGAAAATATCCTGCCCGGTGTTGTTGGGGTGAATGTGACGTGCCTTGGAGATTTGTTGGTGGATGAAACGGGTGTTGACGAAGGTGATCTTGAAGCCATGAGATGCAAGGGTGGTGGCTAGATGGACGGATGGGATGACATGACCTTGAAGAGGGTAGGGGATGAAGATGGCATGAGGTTTCTCTGCCATTTTAGGTAACTAATTTTTGTTTTTTTTAAGGGTTTAAATTTGAGGTTGAAGAAGTTTATATATATATATATATATATATATATATATATATATATATATATATATATATATATATATATATATATATCTATCTATCTTTTGATCTAAAAATAGTGAAAGGAAGTGACAGATTCTGCCTCAATTGCGGACTTTGAATGGTGAATCTAGACTCTTGCTTACGTCTTCCTTCCAATACCTGCCATTTTTCTCTAACGCATGTTTTACATAGCTCTACATTTTAGCATAAAAACATTGGACAAGTAAGAGAATTCTCTTATGTTTCTTAGTTCAAAATGGTTGAGTATTTAATGTCTAATGAGATATGTAACGTTACAATTTATATGTTTTTAAATACTATCTAATAATTTATCTGAATATAACCTCCATTTAGAATATTAAAGTTTAAATGGACCTATACCGACCAAAATATGAACCTACACCGACCAAAGCTGAGGAAATTTGAAGTTTGGTCGACCTAGTACTTCATAGTTGTCTTCAAAAATTCTTTCATTTTGAAACTACGGTATTATTTGTACTTTTCTTTAATAGGATTATTTGTTCTGAATTATTATTAATGAAATTACTCTAATATGGTACAAAAGTGTGGAGTTTTATTATGGAAAAAATAAAAACAAAGAAACAAGAGGAAACTTGAAACAATAGCGATAGCAAACAATAAAATAAGTAAATGTTGTTGCTTAGGCTCTGTTTGAAAATTTTCTGTTCTTTTTTATTTCTGTTTTTCTAAAATATTTCTAATTTTAGAAAATACTAGAAAATTTTCTAATTTAGGATATGATGTTTATTTTGTACATTATGTTTTCATTTTCCAGCTTTAGAAAACTCGAAATCGTATTCACCTAATAACTATTTCTTCTTTTTTTGAAAAACGAAAACTACTATTTTTGTTAAGTCAATTTGATTTTAATTAAAAAATCATGTTATAATTTTTTTTGAGAATATTAATAAACTAAACAGTAGCCTATTTTAATTTTATTAAATATCAAATATAAATATGCTAAACCTATTGATGTTAAAGATCAAATATAAATATAATAATTTCGTTCATGAAAATAAAATTCATATAAAATAGTCTTGAATTATTTGTTCATTACGTGAATACTACAAATATGAACACTAAAAACATACTTAATTTAACTTGTTACTTCTTCATATTCAGATAATATTATAGTTAGCCCATAGTTGATTTGCAATATCTTTTCTAACCGCATTCATTTGTTGTTATTGAGACATATCCACTTGAATACCTTCTTGCGTCACATTAGCTTCGTCCTCGTTTAAATTTTGCTGACCTTCTCTACCATATTCTGTGAATAGTTGATTAGCTCTATCTTCCATTCAAATAAAGTTGTGTAGTGCACAACAAACTAGAGGTATTTTGCTTTTAACGACGAAGAGGATAATTTGGAATGGATTTTAAGATTGAAAATCTAGCTTTCAGAACGCCAAGGTAGACATGTCTAAAATAACATTGTTTATTTTTGAAATTAACAAGATGGATCGGTTGAACTGGAGTAAAAAAAAAAATTGGAAAATTGGTTTTGGAAAAATTGGAAAACTTCAAATAAGACATTTCTAGAATTTTTTAAATTTCAGTGTAATTTAGATAAAATTGGAAATTTTGAAAAACTGAAAAAGAAACTGAAAATTTTCCATTTTGGAAAACACAGCTAGGTAAACACGTTCTCCAAAATTTTCCTATTTTTTAGAAAATCCAGAAAATTTTCCGTTTGTAAATAGCCTCTTATTGTTTGGCTAAGGTAGATAGAAAACATATAGTTCTTAAAAATATTTCATTTTGACCCTATAATTTTAAAACTTGTAATTTAAATTTTGTAGTTTTCCTATAAGTTGCACTTTTGATATTTTAAGTGGTTAAAAATTAAAAGATTGCAAAAAATTATAAAATTTGGAGAAAGAATATGGACAAGTAAAAAAAATCAAAAACATAATGAGGAAAATGCAAAAGAATCAAAAAATTCTAAACCCTAATGAGGAAAATTGTTAAAATTGCAAAAAGAAAGTCAAACAATTTTTTCCATTATTATAAGCCATATCAAAATTATATATATATTCAGTATTTACCCTCTTTATTTATTTTTAAAATACAAAAAGACCAAAATTGCAATTTTATAAAATTATATTATTTTAGAATTTAAGTTGTAAGTTTTAAAATTATAGGGATTAAAGTGAAAAAGTTGAAAGAGTAGAAATTTTTGTACTATGGTTGGCTTTTCGGGCAACGACTTGACGTCGGACGGCTCTAAGATTACACTTGCAGATGACGTGGCAGCTCCTGATTGCCTGAAACACGTGCTTGTGGCAGACTCGACGTTAGCCGCACCGGACCACCGGTCAACTAACATCGCCAAAGTAAATGAACACTGACGCGCAATCGCATTCGTACATGCCCGCACCCTTCGATTTTTCAAATCTAAAAAAAAAGAGAACAAAATAATAAGAAAAATAAAAAATAAAAACAACTAACCAAACAAAACCTCCCAATTACTTCCCGCGGGAAAAGAAACCCACACTTTCCTGACGAAATCCGTTTGTAGTTCGGAGTATTTTGAGTTTTCCTCCAAATCCTCCGCCTGCCATGGCTTTCTCCTTCTCTCCGTTGCTCAACGGTGAGAGAGCCGTGGTTGCTCTTTTCATCGCCGCCGTCCTCTCCTCCCTACCTACCTCCCTCTTCTCTCACGGCATCTCCCTCTCTCTCCTCTCCTTATTCGCTCTCTTCGTCGAGATCCGCGCCGAATCTCTACTTTCCCTCCCCCAGTTCAAAACCAGGTACTCATCCTTCTCTTAGGGTTTTCAAATTCAAGTTCATCATTTCGCACCCTCCTCTGTGATCGATTTAAAATGACGTTAATTCCCAGGCAAGGCGTTTCGTCAGGGATTCTGTTAGGTGCGGTTACGCTACCCGCAGTCATGCTTTCCAAGCTCATTCAGCTGTCAAGAGCCTACTCGTCGAGTGAAATTGAACTCCATGGTATGCTATGCTATTCTTCTCCGCGTTTGATCTGACGAGTTATTCGTTTACCGGTGATAGCATTAATGACCACTCTGACTTTGCAGAACTTAACTATCTGGCAATGCAATACTGGGCGGCACTTTCTGCCTGCTTTTCTGTTCTTATTTTTCTTTGCTTAACCATGGACAATACTCCTTCCTCTAAGCGGAATGCCTGGCCTGCCAAGTTTAGCTTGATTAGTGGTGTGACGTGTGTTGCGTTGTTCTTGTCCTCGAATGCTGGTGAGCTGGCTGTTCTTTATCTATTATGTCTAGGTAATGAAATGACTGAATAAGTGAGCCCAGTGTCACATTTTTCATTTGTTTATTTCTATTTTCAGGCTCGGATGTGGCTTTAAAATTACCATGGGTGCTCCTCCATGGGCTTGCAGCAGTGAAATTAGTGCAGCATCTGCTTCATACTTTCCCATCATGCACTTCCATTGGTATGTTGGTGCGTATCCTTGTGTCTTGACTAGGGGATGCATGTCTATATCGTGCTTTATTATGCTTATAGGTTCTTGGAATATAATGCATCTCTTTGTCAGTTGGGATTGACATTCGTCTCCAGAATGCATTCTGGAACTTTTAGGAATGATGTTTCTTTGTTATGAATGCTAGAGCATCTTTTTGATGGTCTCAAAGCATCCATTTTAGAATCTAGTATTACAAATTCGGAATGATGGTTTTACATCAAATCACGAAAAATCATCTCGAGGAAAGAATTGCTTGTGGCTTCTATTTTTAAGATAGATGTCTTAGCGTTGTATGGACATGAATTTAATACTTATAAGATAGATGAAGCTCCCACGACTGGTTTATTCTTGCTCCTAGATAACAAGTTCTTCAGTTTCATGGTTAAAAAAATATAAATGTCACAAGGACATGATAGCATGTCGAAGTTCTTTCCAAAAATTCTTTTGAGAGGCAACATCCCAATAAACACGGATAGCTTAAACTGCATTCTTGAGCTATCAGTGTCATGTTATTTTTTACTATTGCAGATCTAGTCTGCATTCTTGAGCTATCAGTGTCATGTTATTTTTTACTATTGCAGATCTAGTTTCTCTTTTACTTTAGTATATTTCGAAGTCCTTGCAATCCCTTCCTTATTATCCCTGCCCTTTGTAGGGGAAGCACTTTTGATGACTGGGGGTCTTGTTCTCTACTTTGCTGACATGTTGGCTTGTACTGTTGCAAAGGCTAGTGCTTTCCCGCACAAGAAATTATACTTATTCTTCATGAGTTAAACCTGAACTTTTTCAGTATTCTGATGACGTTTGTTCTTGTGAACAGCTATATCAAAACTTGAATTCATCAGAGTTGGTCTCTTCACAGTATCAGATCAATACAAGTGAGATTGGTATTATTATTCAGGTCTGATTTTTAATTCATGAAGTTTCCACTTTGAAATTCATTCCTTCGAATTGATTTTTACCGTTGTAGCATTAGCTGAAGTTTGTTCTCTTTTATGCAGGGATTACTTTTTGGTCTTCTTCTCTTCCCAAATTTCTTTAAATTTGTGCTACGGGTATCGGATTGCTTGCTGGGCATTAGAAACTCTACAGCAAGGGCATATACTGAGAGGGGGAGATCTTTTATATTCTTTGCATCCCTTGCGTTTGTGATGATTGTGGTTGTTCCCATATGGATGCAGTTTGTTCAGAGTTTTCATGTGCACCCATTCTTATGGTATTATATTTCATAGCAATTATTTATATGAAATATTTATTCACATATTTTGGTTATAGCACGTATGTTATGCTTGTAGTTTGGTTATGCACCCTGGACCGTGCGTTGAAATTTTTGGATCAAAATGTTTGTTGTTCTTGTTTCATTTGGTGGTAGATAAACTAGTTATTGCTGGTGTGTGAGACCAGGGAACCTCTGTAGTGCAATCTGTGACTAACTCTCCAAATTTGCAAATTACTTTTTGTTGTAGTGCTACAATGCAATTAATAGGGTTTTGACTTGTAGCTCTATCATCAGTTATTTGTAGTCAATTATGTCTACCTACTTCATCCAGCAAGGGCATATACTGAGAGGGGGAGATCTTTTATATTCTTTGCATGCCTTGCGTTTGTGATGATTGTGGTCGTTCTCTTATGGATGCAGTTTGTTCAGAGTTTTCATGTGCACCCATTCTTATGGTATTATATTTCATAGCAATTATTTATATGAAATATTTATTCACATATTTTGGTTATAGCACGTATGTTATGCTTGTAGTTTGGTGATGCACTCTGGACCGTGCGTTGAAATTTTTGATCAAAATGTTTGTTGTTCTTGTTTCATTTGGTGATAGATAAACTAGTTATTGCTGGGGTGTGAGACCAGGGGACCTCTGTAGTGCAATCTGTGACTAACTCTCTAAATTTGCAAATTACTTTTTGTTGTAGTGCTACAATGCAATTAATAGGGTTTTGACTTGTAGCTCTATCATCAGTTATTTGTAGTCAATTATGTCTACCTACTTCATCAGAATGTCTTCTGATCCTATGCTCTTACAGGGTGATGACTTTTGTATTCTCAGTACCAGTCAAAAGACTGTCATTTTGCTTCTATTGGGTGTGTCTGATTAATGTCTTCATTCTGTGGGTATACAATATCTCAAAAAATAGCAAGCTTGAGAGGATTCTTCTTCGCAAGTACTATCACCTGATGGCTGTTTTAATGTTTCTACCTGCTGGTATCTGCGAGGTAATCTGGAAATGAATAGCTTACTTAGTTTTGTGTGTGTATATACTGTTAGCTCGGATATGTTGCTGACTTATCTTTCTTTGCAGCCAAAGTTTCTTGGTCTAGCATTTGGTGCAGCCTTGGTAGTTTTCTTGGCATTAGAGATTATTCGTGTAAGTTATCCAAAGATTCAGATTATGCGTATGTTTACATTTTTCCATTAGCCCATGACTGATTTTTTCATCATGGTGTTATGATGTATATGTGCAGTCAAGTTTTTAAAGTTGTAATCTTGAAAATATCAGTTGCAAGCTTATAGAAAGAATAAGGAGTCAATTACTTCAAACACGTAAAAAAAATGTTGAAAATTTTAAGTTTATCTCATTGATGTTTTAGCTTTAAACTTTGCAGTTTATCCTCCCATGTTTTCTAATTATCATACAGAACCAGTTAACCTGTAAATTGTTCCTCATGTTCATACACGTGAATGCGTTCACAGACCACCATATACTTCACCAGGTATGGAGAATTTGGCCTTTGGGGCAACTTATACATCAATTTATGAATGCGTTCACAGACCACCGTGATTCTGATCTCCTTATCATCAGGCATGATCTGTTATTTCTCTATATAGTTTGTTTTTCTACTCATTTTTTTCTATCCAAATTGATAATTGGCCTTTCTTTATTTGCTTTAGCCACTTTTCATTGTTATTGGGATGTGCACTTCCTATGTGGATGTCCTCTGGGTACAGTGATCGACCACTTGCTCCTTTCGCTGGAATTTTGAGCCTTGGAATTGGAGATACAATGGTCAGGATTCTTATGGTTGCTGACTTCTTAATTCGTCGATGTATTTCATTTTAGATTTCTTATTCCACTTTTGGTATATGGACATGTGCAGACCTTCAATGTGATCCAATGTGCTTAATGCTTTCTTTTGATGTGTGCTTCATTACTCATTCTTCATTTGTGATAGTGAACTATCGCGGAGCCATTGTCCCACCTCACCATGAGGGGTTTCAGATCTGTTTGTGTGTTTGTAACCTGCAAGAGTAAAGAACCCTACAGTGCACACCCCTATTCAACTTGACTTGTGGATGGGGCCATGCTTGCTGGCCAAGCTGGTACCCACCCTCGGGAAGTAATTTGACAGCAAACTGTATGCTCTTCCTGGAGTATACTTGGAGCTTTATACCCAATAAAAATGAAGTGACATGGCTCTTGTGGGTTTGTGGAGTTGATTCTACACTTTCTTTTAATTTGGGCCATAGGGTAGTAATGTTGGTGGTGCTGGTATGATGGATGGAATTCTTATTTTAACGCACCCCCCACCCCCCTCCCCACTGTAGACATGAATGATAAATGGCCCCATTCACATTTCAGCTTGCACGTGTTCAGTTGATGGAATTAATTAGTGATTCAATAAGAAAGCTGGAAATCTCCTCCACAAGTTTTGATGAGTAAATTTCTAATATGATTCTGGTGTCATTGGTATTGGAAATTGACAAGACGGTTTTCCTATTCTTTTCTTTCCAGGCATCAGTGGTCGGTCACAAGTATGGTGTCCTCAGGTGGAGCAAGACTGGAAGTAAGTATGTCTTAACTTCAATATAAAAGGGAAACAAGGAAAGCTTTGCTAGAGTTAGTAGCATTTGTTGTGTTATAAGTGCTAACTCGTGTAACTTCTCTTCCTTCTAGAAAAAACAATTGAAGGCACTGCAGCTGGAATAACTGGTGTCCTGGCTGCTTCCTTAATTTTGCTAACATCTATTGGATATATTTTTACCCAGGTATCTCTCTCTCTCTGTCTCTCACCCAAATGAGCAATTAGTTAAGTTTACTATCCTTTTGTGGATACGGCTGCTTATTAGTCTTTGACTGACTCAGTTGTATGATATTGCCTTGTAGTTTTGGGTCAGTAATCCTAAGGTGATGGATACTACAACTGTTAACCTAATTGACCAGACAACCTGTCCTCTGAAATTAGCAGCTTTTCTGACCATGGGTTAATTGTCTAGGTGCTTATTGTTTCATGTAAAGAATTATGGGCTCGAGCCTTTTGTTTAGGCGTATGTATCATATTTACGTTTGATGTCTGCCTTTCCTTGAATATATCTTCCGAGGTTACAGAGTGTTAAAAATGACCATAAAAGAAGTTGTGGAATCTCGTTGTGTTGTCCATTAATTAGTATATCTCCTGGCCTATTTGGGTTATTGATGGATAAGCTGTTGTTAATTTATGCAGCATTGGGTCTCTATAATTGTAGCCGTGATCGTCAGCGGCTTGTTGGAGGCATACACTGCCCAACTCGATAATGCATTCATACCACTCGTTTTCTACAGCCTTCTCTGTTTGTAAATGCAGCTTCACAGCAATCGAAGCGAAAGTACAAAAATGCCAATAAGTAAATCTCCAAGAAGTTACATCCATGATCCGGTACTTTTCTCTGCCTTTTTTGTAGATACTACTAACCTGTTTTTACAGAACAATCATTCCAAATACCTCAACATATTTATCAATATGACCTTAGAAATAGTTTATCATCCTTCCCCCTTCCCCCGTAGTTGGTGTAAGTAGAGAGCAGTTTTGAAGAGGGGGCAAAGTACATGTCATGAATTATACTCTAGAATAGAGAATTCTTTGAATAAATGTATTCTTATTGGTTTCTAATGTATTTGAAAAACTGTGTACATGTGCCACTAAAATTGTAGGTTAGTGCCATTTAAATTCCAAAAGGGGGTCAATTGAAAAAAAAAATTGTCAATCGCAAGGTGCACTTTGAGGTTTAGTGAATGTAGGGTGTTATTTGAGAAATTGTCGCAAGGGTCAAAAGACCCACTAAACCTATTAAAAAAGTAAACCATTTCCACCATCTCCACTGCTCATGGTCCGATGACGGTTAGGATCAAGGGAGAGGGTGTTTTGTTCAATAATTTGATTATTTTTCCTTTTTGTTTATATTTTATTCTCTCCGTGCGAGTTTGTTTTGAAAAGACGAATGTGAAGGCGAGTCGTTGGAGTAACCGGTTAAGGTGGAGATCTTTTGTTCCTTGGTTTGTTTATTTGTAATGCTAAAAATATTAACACTTTTAATAACTTTTATCCTAATAGTATGTGTCATTTTTTCGATCATTTTATAGTTATTCATTTAAATAAAGGCAATAATATAACTTAATTAGGAAAAAAAAAAAACTCCAATCATATTTTGACATCAATTAATATAATTTTGTTAATAAAATAATTAGTACTTCATGAGTGCATTATTTGTTGTATATCTCTTCTTTCTTTGTGTTACGTTCTCTCTGTTTAGATTTGTTTTAAGAAGACAAAAACGAATAGTAATCTCTAGTATGATAGCACACCATCTAAACCACTATCATAGCACAACGCTCATTTATCATATTATTTTAATACTTTTATAAATCTTTTATTTATATTATTTCATATCATTATAAATATTAAGTCGTCTCACTAAGTTATTTGTTATTATTACCATACTTTAATAATTTATGCACAACTAGCATGACAATTAAAAACTTCATAAAATAAAGATTAAAAAGAAGTATAATAGCTTAATTAATATAACAAAAACACGAATAATACTTCCGGATTTTATTTATTGTGTTTTGGGTATTACAAGCTTAAAGAGTACACTGGTTTTCTTTTGTAACTTTGGATTTGATTTATGATGTTAAAAGAAAATGAACCAAACGGGTATATGATTAAGACAACAGCGCAATCCACAACGAAAAGGAAAAAACAACCAAGATGCTTATAATTTATTTTTATTTTTATTCTCGGCGAATGATTGTTACTCAAACATAATATACATTTGGGTAATGATCAAGATCCAAAAATGTCATAGGATCAAATTTTTCCTCATAATGACAGGTTTGAAGGCTTGGATACTCCATGGAGTAGCCCGTCATAGGGATATTAAGAGCTAGAAAATTAGGAGGAGATAGAGGTGGAGGTGGAGGAGGAAGAGAAGGGTAAAGAGCAACACTATAATTAGTAGGGGCAGCTACAATAGCAGGCTCGGCCATATGAAGAAGCCACTCAATGGTTTGGCCATCAGTTTGTTTACCAAGCTCATGAGTGAGCTGAAATACTCTTGCAGCGCACATAGGTGACAACTGAACTCGACGGTCCCGGCCATTCACTTTGGAATGACGGTCTTTTGTGGGTTTCTTGCCACTGGTGGCGGAGGTGGTGTGTAGGGCAATTCGAGGTTTTGATTTTGTAAGGAATTCTTTAGTTTTTGAGGAACTACCGCTAAGAAGAGCCATAATTGTAGTATTACTATCACCTTATTCTTTTTCTTCCTCATGTGATGTGGTTTAGAAAAGGTAATGCATCTATTTATAGATAAGAATGGTCTCTTAGAATGATAGCTGCGGGCCAAGATTTGGCCAAAATTTCTAATCTGTCCTGGCACAAAAAAAATTAGGTATATTTTTTTTGCCATTAGAGGTATTTATAGTTAATTTCCATTTTAGTATGTAGATTTCCAAAACTGTTAATTCAATTTTTTTATAAGCCACCACTGGTCGGTTTTCAATGTTTGCTAAAATGATTATTTTCACCTCAAGTGTTTTTTTTTGTTTCAATTAGTCCTTGACGTTTTCTCCATTTATCAATTTGACCTCTGTCAAGATAATTAATAATTGTTAACGGAGACAAATTTCGTTAACTTTAAACATTTTTGCTAACATGGCGTGCCATATTAGACGCCACGTCAAATTTATAAAAAAAATATATTAAAATTTAACAAATAAACTCAGAAAAATCCAAAAATAAAATATATATTTAAAAATAAAAAATAAATAAATTTCGCAAAAACTCAAGATAATAAAAATTAAATTATTTAATAATTTTAAAGAAGAATACAAAAATTAAACAAAAATCCAAAAAATATTTTTAGTTGTTTAGCTATCTTCCTGCTATAATTTTTTATGATACGCTGAGTGTTTCAGTCATGTCTGGACATATCCTTTCACTTTTTTATTTATTTGAATTATTATTATTTTTTTATTTTACCAGTAGACTATATCATAAATTATATTTGGGAAATTAATAACCCAAATATAATTTATGACCTAGCCTACATGTTCAAATAAATGAAAAAGTAGAGTAGTTGATGTATTAGATAGAAACACACAAATGAGGGATTAATTTGATTGCCACGACTTTGTTACATGAAATAAAAAATTTAATGTTAAATAATTGTAACAAAAAAATTGAAATAAGACCACCAAAAGTTACCCTAAATTTTCTGTTTTTTTTGAAAAATTAAATATGCTTGTAAGATGTTTTGCAAAATTTTAAATATTTTTCAGTATTTTTTGAGTTTTTGTTTAAATTTTGTAAATTCTTTAAAAAATATTAAATAATTTAATTTTTGTTATCTTGATTTTTTTGGGAAATTTAATTTTTTTATTTTTTATTCGTTAAATTTTAATATTTTTTTATAAATCTGACGTGGCGTCGCGAGCAAAAATGTTTAAAATTTACAAAGTTTATCTCCATTAACGATTATTGTCACGGCGGGATGAAATTCACAAACGGAGAAAATGTCCGAGACTAAATGAGACAAAAATATATTTGGTGTTAAAATAATCATTTTGACAAACGTTAAGAATCGACCAGTGTATTAAACCAATTGTTAGTTCAATTTTTAAATAGGTAATCGTAATTTTCAAGTGTTTTGTAACGCTATCTATAAGTATATCAATGAGCATGTAACTTATTAATTATTTTATTAATAGTAAAAATACTAATAAAAACTCAAACTCAAATTACAAATTTAAATTTCACATTTGCCCGTAAAAAAACACACACTATCTACAAATCCATGACTAAAAATTATCACGCCGTCAACATTATTTTACTGAAGGATGCACTCATTTGTACTACAATTTTTTCCATAAATAGAAATACAAGTGAGTTGAATTCTAAATTTAACCCTTCTAAGTTCTAACTTTATAGAGAGTAGGAATAAACTAAGTTTACCAATAACATTATAATAACACAATGGCTAGTAAGCAAGTTGATGGATCGCAAGAGAAGCGATACTAGTGTAAGGTTCTTGAGGATAAAATATTTCGTAAAGTCCTAGATAAAGAAATTCAGAAAGTCAGGATCTTAATTCCGGATAATGCTTTAAGTGATGGTCAGAGATAACCCTAGGTAAATCCAACTAAGGCGAAACCGGAGTCTTAACCATGGGCACTTGGATCTGTTTTTATCCTATTAGCTATTCTCTTGATTCTTCTCCAAGCAGGAACCACCAGAGTGATCCGTTCCGCTGCAGATCATGGCCTTACCACTCGGTCCCCGATGGCCAGCGGGTCCTAGGATTACGAACTTTCTATTTCTCGGTGATTGCGTGTCGAGAGCATCAAATTTAGTTGTAAAAAAGATATAGAAAATGGGGTAGGAATACAACTTATCACTAGTTCACAAGGGACTCGTAGATTGCGATAAGAGGTTCGTCCACAGAGATCTTGGTGGTGTATTGTAGTCTTGACTCGACTTCCTCGTCACTGGAGTTGAGGGTTTTTGTTCCTGCAATTAAGATAAACAAAGCATAAAAGAGGACAAGCAAAAATAAAATAAAGGAAACAATCTTAGGCAGAAGTGAATCTTAGCTAAGATTGCTGGCTGAGATTGGTTGGAACTTTCGTGAGGTAAATTCCTAGCAAGGGCGAATTCGTGAGCACTTTACTTGTTTAATCGATCATTGACTTTAGATTTTCTCCTTCCCCTTTTGTAACTCTGCTATAGATTGGGAGGAACCCCTTTCCAATCCTACTTTCCTCCTATTCAAATCACTTGGAGGGTACCCCCTTTCCTAGTGATCCTGGCCAGTGGACACCTTGCTGGCTAAAGGGTTTATCCAATTGGCTGCTGGCTTGAGGCACATGCATTTTCTCAATGGCGTAGGGAAAGACAGAGTCTAGGCCAAGCTACTCCCAACTCGGAGCCCTAGGTCGTCAATCTGGTTAGGCCTATATCGATTCAAGTTCACTAACCCCCGCGAGGTTAGCTACCTACTTCGTCACTTCGGTTTCACTCGTCCCCTTAGTGACTAGCTGCAAATTCGTCGTCTTGCCTAAGATGGATCAAGTCTTAGCCTAGACGGGAACCGGTTTGTTAAAACAGAACTTGAATTGAATACAAACGAGAGGATGATTAAGAACGATTTAGTCTCACGAATCACAAGTATGCTCACTCAACCCTTACCAAGAACTAGGTGTTTAGCTACTAAACATATTAATCAAGGAAGTAAAAGAATAATTGAAGAACATGAAATAGAATTAAAATCTGTGATATTCAAAAATGAATTCACAGAGCGAATGTTTACAAAACCAGAAGAAAGGAAGATGGAAGAGATGCCGTAATTGACAGCCTTCCCTAACCTTTTAACAAGGTTAGAGTCCCCACCAATTACGTTCCTTTCCAAACTCCTTCTTCAAATTAACTAAAAGATAGGGATAAAAATCCCAATTGTTTAAATCCCAAAGTGATAATAATCAAAGGATAATAACAAAGTATTTTTGTTCAAATAGGATTACATCCAAGATTTCTTCAAATGGGTGTAACAGCCAGCTGGCTCTCTAATCTGATTCTGCTTCCCACGAGTCCATGTTCAGCACGCCTCTACCCTACAGTCTTAGCTAAGACATGCGGCTAAGACTGCCAATCTTTCGCTCCAGTACCAGTTTCTTCCAAAACCAGTCTTGCCCAAGATTCCTCCAAAAGAAACCAAATTGACGTAAAGAGGATTGTTTCTGCCACAAACACGGAGTTTTGAAGTGGTAAAAATACATGAAATAAAGCGTCAATCAAACCTCACCACACTTAAACAATGCTTGCCCCCAAGCATACTAGACTCTTAACTAAGACAAAAAGGAAAGACTCAAAACAGACAGACTCACAACAGTGGCAAAATTTCTGGACAGACTACCCTTAGCCCATTTCTTTTAATATCTTTTGGCCTATGATAGTCGGCATACTTCTCAATGGATCCCAACCCTTATGAACACGGCCTATTCAATACCCCAAACATCCGAATTCCACATAACCATAACATCTTTGCATTCGGTAACACACTCAACAAGACAAGACATCCACCGACTTGGATTTTCTCCCCCTAATTCAACTACTTAACATCATCATTCAATTACCTTGCCTGAAGTTTTATTTTTCTATGCCAGTATTGCTAAAAGTTTCTTGATTATTAATGCTTAGTGAGGCAAAAATATCAAGACAAATACACACACATTTTTTTTCATTGCTCTAGCTGAAGTTTCTTGATTATTTCTACTTGGTGGTGTAGAAATATCAAGACATTTTATTCATCTCTTTTTTTTATTTATTTTATTTTTTTATTAATTTTTTTTTAGAGCATGCAATTTACTGGGCATAAAAGTAGTTCTCTATATTAGAGCAATTCAGCATAATTACAAGGCATCAAACTCCGTTATCCACTTAGCAGCTTTCCTTAAGGGGATATTAAGTATATTTGGTGGAAGCTTGCCTATGTGTCAAGTCTGTTACACAATGCTAGACCCTATGATCATGTATAATAAGGATGTTTTAGGCGTTGAACATGCCTTGTTCATATGTTATGGGGTCACAAGGTGAAGGATGTTAAAGGTCAAGGCTAAGATACTCAAGAAAACAGGCCTTAGGCATAGTCCAGATATTTCGCTGACACATAAACAAAACAGAGAACACACATTCCTAAAAACACACATATTGACAAAGAAAAATCATGCATCGAACTCTGTTTCAGACGATCTAGGCCAACTAACTTAGCCTAGATTCACAAAAAAATTCATGCGATTTAAGAAATCACACAAAAACACATCAGAACATGTATATACAGACAAATATCCTAAAAACACCCCTCACCACACTTAGAGAACACATTGTCCTCAATGTGTAAATGAGAGAAAAAAAGACACAAAAAATTTGAAAAAGAAGGAAAGAAAGATACGACCTGGAGGCATTCATTGAGATATGGAAGGTGGAGGTGGTTGCTTCGGGTCTTGCACAGAAGGTGCTGGTTCATCTTCTTCATCTGAGGCGTCACTAGAGTCACTCATGGTGCTGAAGTGGTCATTCACTTTGTTGCGAATGTGTACAACAACTCTGTCTATGGCCTTGATGTAAGTGAAAGATCTTTCCATGTGTGCCTGGATGAACTTGTACTTGGCGTCCTGCTGCTCCATGAACTTGTCCAGCCGTTCCTTCTGTGCCAATTCAATGCTCGCAAACAGATATTGATGTTGATCCACAATTTGTTGCATCTGTTTTTTAGAGGAGTCTTGAAAGTCATGAAACAACTTCTGATTTGTCGTGAAAGCTTGGAGCTGGATCTGCACAAGTTCCAAGAATCTATTAGCGCATTCTGGAAGTCCAGGGTGGTCAGGATCAATGCCGAGACTATTGGTCTGCTCAGGTCTCTAGTCATCTTGCCCAAGATTGGGCTCTTCTGCTGCACCGCCAATCCGAATTGGCTTAATCTTGAAGTTCCCATTGATCCTCTTCCCATATGCTGCTGGGGTAAATCCTGTATTAAAACAGAGGTAGCCTTTTTCCTCGTGGAAATGGCCCATTTGGTCAAAAGCCTTAAGATCCATGATCTTAATGGCACAAGATTTATATAAATTTAAAGCAGATAAATCTATACCCCTAGCAGTAGTAGTCAAATGGGAAATCAGAGTTCCTAAAATCATTCTAGGAAGAGAATCACATGCTTTTATTTGCCTAGTAATCCAATAGCCAAGATTGACTCTTTTCTCATGCAGCATGCACCAAAGCAAAAATGTCTCAAGTTTTGAAATATTGCCCGAGACTATGGTCTTGGCCGAGAGATTGATTGAAAGGATCCTTTGGAGAATCCTCAAAGTAGGATCTCGGATCTGGTGAGCCTTTGAATTTTTATTTAACGTAGCAGCATAGTCACCAATCAATTCTCTATAGGCCACTGCCTTATCCCAATCTGGGGGATAATCAATCAGGGCATTCACATACTCATCAAACTTGAGGCCATCCTCAGTCACAAAACCAAGCAAAGGGTTAAAATCATCAATCGAAAAGTGACACCATTTATCAAGCAAACGAAAGTGCACAATATCAGTAGCACTCAGATCAGGAAAAGCTCTACCATTAGCATACAATCTCTCCTGATCTAACCAAAAAGAGGAATGAAACTCTAAACACAGTTCAGCATAAGCGGGCTTGTCAAGATAGAAAAAGCAATCCTACCCAAGATTGGAAATAAACTGCCTGACTCTGTTACCCACCCCCAATTCATCAAGAAATGAAAAATCAAGGACAGTGAAAGGAGTGATCTCACATGCATGCTTTTCAGTCAATTTAGCCCTAAAATCAGGAGTATCAGGCCTCAAACAACCTTTCAAAGAGTTTAAGGGCGGAAGGATGGTTACCTTGGCAGTCTTGGCCGCAGGCTTGGCCAAGACTGCAACCGCATCAGCATCAGAGTCTGTGCCAAGATCGGCCTCATCTACTTTCTTCTTGCCCTTGGCAGCCGTAGATTGCGTCCTCTTGGCTGGGGCAGATTCAACACTCACATCTGCCTTCCTCTTCCCCGACTTCTTTGATTTGGCTGAACCTTCTTCACACCTAGGCTCGGAATCCGAAATCTCTTGCACCTCGGATTTAGCCGGCTTGCTAACCCTAGATTGGGTTTTGGGCTCGTTGTTGAGGTCGATCTTCTTTTTGGTTGGCAGGGGGATTCAGAGGCAGCGACTGTAGTAGGAGTGGAGAGAATTTGCTTCGGATAATCAGAGGCGGCTGCGTCTATGGACATGATTGTCCTTGCAATATCGAGTGCCTCGTTGAGGTTTTGTGGCAAATCCTCCTCTGGATTTAGTAGAGAAGGAGATGGCGAGGGAATAGGAGATTCTTGCCTAATCGGGGTGGATTTCACTTTCTTTGCAGATGATCTCTTGGATGTTCCCATGTTAAATGCTGATTGAATCATGGAGTAAAAGTAGGGGAAGTGGAGGATTCTGGCTGAGATGATTTGAGAGATAAGAGGGAGAGGGCGAGATTTTAGGGATTTTGTGTTTGTGGGAGGTAAGGAGATTGATTCTTCAAAGATAAATATTAATTAAAATTTGGAAATAATTAATTTCCAAATCATAATTAATAATTTCAAAAATATGACTGTTATCCCTTCTTTTTCTCCTCCATTAAACACGCTACCTTCTATTTTCTTCCTTTTTCTCCGCGTGTCAATCAGCCCAAGGCTGAATAAAATGTGGCTAAGATCAAATATACTCCTCACCACACTTAATTCCTCAAAATCAATCCAGAAAATTTCCACAAACTCCCTGAAAATTTCAGCAAGAGAAAATCAATCAGTGGTATTGGGCAAAATTTGAACAATAAATTTATTCAAGAGAACTAAAAATAAAAGGCATGGGTTGCCTCCCATGTAGCGCCCTAGTTATAGTCCTAGGAATGACTTTGCTATTCTTTTAATGCATCTCAGGTGGGGCTTCAATCGCCTGATTTTCCTGAAACGTTGGAAATCCTTCTAGGAATGGTTTGAGTCGCTGTCCATTGACCTTGAACACAATCCCTGTATTTTCATTCTTAATATCCACTGCACCATGAGGGTAGATATTAGTGATAACATATGGACCCTCCCATTTGGTTTTAAGCTTTCCTGGAAAGAGCTTAAATCGTGAATTGTAAAGAAGGACTTTCCCCCCAATTTGGAGATTCTTCTCAACAATCTTGCTGTCATGGTATGTCTTTATCCTGATCTTAGCTAAGAGCTGGTTATCATATGCTTGATTCCTCAATTCTTCTATTTCATGGATTTGGAATTTTCTTTCCTCACCTGCTTGGTCGTACCTTAGATTGCATTTCCGAATTGCCCAATAAGCTCTATGTTGCTTACCTACTGGCAGGTGACAGGCTTTCCCGTACACCAATTTGTAAGGAGTCATTCCTATGGGGGATTTGTAAGCAGTCCTATACGCCCATAGCTCATCATCCAACCTTTGGCTCCAATCTCGTCGATCTAAGCCAACGGTCTTAGCTAAGATCGATTTGACTTCTCTGTTTGATACCTCCGCTTGGCCATTTGACTGAGGGTGGTATGCAGTGGAGACTTTGTGGGTTACACCATATTTCCTGAAAAGAGAGACAATAATACTATTGCAAAAATGTGTGCCTCGGTCGCTAACGATCCCCCTAGGCACGCCAAATCTGTTCAAAATGTTAATTTTCAAAAATGAAACAACAGTTCTAGCATCATTGGTCCTAGTTGCCTTAGCTTCTATCCATTTAGACATGTAATCCACAGCAAGCAATATATATTGTTTTCCATCCGACATAGGAAATGGTCCCATGAAATCAATGCCCGATAGATCAAAAATCTCACAATTTAATATAACATTCATGGGCATTTGATTTCTAGCGCTTATGTTTCCCATCTTTTGGCATTCAGGACATGTCTTACAAAATATATAACTATCATGAAATAGAGTGGGCCAATAAAATCCTGACTCTAGGACTTTTAAGGCTGTCCTCTTAGCTCCAAAATGTCCACCACATGTATAAGAATGACAAAATCTCAAAACCGATGGGATTTCAGTTTCAGGAATACACCTCCTAATCAATTGATCAGATCCTATTTTCCAAAGATAGGGGTCATCCCAAACAAAATACTTACTATCATGCTTAATCTTTACCTTTTCTTGAGCCGTTAAGTCTCCATGATGCTTACCCGTAGATAAGAAATTGACAAGATCAGCGAACCAAGGTCTTATCGCTTGGATAGCATATAGATGTTCGTCTGGAAAATCATCTCTGATTGGTTCTGAATCGGCCTTTACAAAGCATCTACTTAGGTGGTCTGCAACTAAGTTCTTCTTTCCTGCTTTGTCCTTAATCTCCAAATTATGTTCCTGCAAAAGTAAAACCCAGCGGATCAGTCTTGGCTTAGATTCGACTTTTGTCAAGAGGTACCTTAAGGCCGCATGGTCAGAAAAGACTATGACTTTTGTTCCCAACAAATACGATCTGAATTTGTCCAAAGCGAAGATTATTGTGAACAATTCCTTCTCCGTTGTGGTATAGTTCTTTTGCGCATCGCCAAGCATCTTAGAGGCGTAGTAGATCACGTGTGGATCTCTACCATTACTCTGCCCTAGAACCGCACCAACAGCTGAGTTACTAGCATCACACATCAACTCAAATGGAAGGTTCCAATCTGGTGCTTGGATGATTGGGGCTAATGTGAGTTTCTCTTTGATCTTGTCAAGCGCTTCTTGGCAAGATTCGTCAAAATTGAAGTCCATTTATTTTTGTAATAGTTTGCACATCGGCTCCACAATCTTTGAGAAGTCTTTAATAAACCTGGGATAGAAACCTGCATGGCCTAGAAAACTTCTAACCTCACGCACGCATGAGGGGTAAGGCAAGGTTTTGATAACATCAATCTTAGCCTGGTCAACTTCTATACCTTTCTTCGAAACTACATGACCTAGGACAATACCTTGTTCAACCATGAAATGACATTTTTCATAGTTAAGAACAAGATTAGTGGTCACACATCTTTTCAAAACATGTTTCAGTGTCGTTAAGCATTTATCAAAATTATCACCATAGACGGTGAAGTCATCCATAAACACTTCTATACCTTTTTCTATATAGTCTAAAAAGATACTAACCATACACCTTTGAAAGATAGCCGACACATTGCACAATCCGAATGGCATCCTCCTATACGCAAATGTTCCGAAGGGACGTGTAAATGTCGTCTTCTCTTGGTCTTCTAATGCCACTGGGATTTGATGAAATCCCGAATAACCGTCCAAGAAACAGTAATGGGACTTCCCAGTCAATCTTTCCACCATTTGGTCAATGAATGGTAATGGAAAGTGATCTTTCCTCGTGACTTGGTTAAGTCTGCGGTAGTCTATGCAGACTCTCCATCCATTCTGAATTCTTGTGGTTCTCTTTACTCCATCTTCTCCTTCAGTTACGAGAATACTTGTCTTTTTAGGCACAACCTGCATAGGGGAAACCCATGAACTATCAGAGATTGGGTAAATAATACCAGCATCAAGCAACTTAATAATTTCTTTCTTGACAACTTCCATCATCGGAGGGTTTAGCCTCCTTTGGGGTTGTCTAATAGTTTTCTTATCCTCTTCCACATGAATTTTGTGGGTGCAAATGGTTGAGGATATGCCCTTGATGTCTGCTAAGGTCCATCCAATAACCTCTTTATGTTCCTTCAAAACGTTTGTCAATCTTGTCTCTTCTTCGCCAGAAAGCTTAGCTGAGATTATTACTGGGAGAGTTTTGTCTTGGCCCAGATAGGCATACTTAAGGTGTTCTAGTAACTCCTTAAGATCAAGCTCGGGTGCCTACACAATAGATGGTAAGATCTTAGAGTTAGACATGCTAAACAATGGGCAAGGTATGGTTTCCTTCACTGGTTCGGTCTCATGAAGATCCGTTAAGATCTCCCTAAGATCTTCTCGGTTCCCTACTCGGTCTTCCATTTCTTCCAGCGTCTTAGCTGAGACACTTCTGCTTAAGACAAAATCAAGTGGGTCAGTAGCATTTAAGTCTGCAGTCTCTTCTTTAATAGGGTATAAGATATCAATAAAATTAACACTATGTGTCTCATTATGATAGTTTAATCCCTTCTTCATGTAGAACTTAATCGTGCTCCCAAAGAATTCCAAAATAATACTACCTTCATAAACGTCT
Organism: Viola odorata; assembly: GCA_963691705.1. Classification (NCBI taxonomy): domain Eukaryota; kingdom Viridiplantae; phylum Streptophyta; class Magnoliopsida; order Malpighiales; family Violaceae; genus Viola; species Viola odorata. The sequence continues at coordinate 17,009,260 of OY829546.1, read as the reverse complement.
ATCTTTGCTCTAGCAGACCTAAGGAAAGGTCTACCTAAGAGCACATCAGTGGTACAGGAAGGTAAATCAGAATCCATTTCAACAATATAAAAATCCACAAGGTATATAAAGTTATTGACTTGGACGAGAACGTCCTCTACCAAACCCTTAGGATGGATCACGGTTCGGTCAGCTAGTTGAATCACCGCCTGTGTCTCTTTCATGGGTCCCATTTGCAATGCTTCGTATTCCTTTAAGGACATCACGTTGATCCCAACCCCTAAATCGCAAAGGGCCTTTTCCACCGTTTTGGTCCCAATTTTACAAGGGATGGTGAAGGTTCCTTGATCTCCACATTTCTCCGGTAGTTTGCTTTGAAGTACTGAAGAAACATTTTGCAAAAGATTCACTCTCTCAACACCTACAAGTTTCCTTTTGTTAGTGCAAAGTTCTTTCAAAAATCTTGCGTAAGAAGGTACTTTAGAAATTAAATCTAGCATAGGAATATTCACTGCCACTTTGCCAAAAATGCTCATGAATTCTTTAGCTTCGTCTAATTTCTTCTATTTAGAAGACTTGGGAGGATAAGGAGGTGGAATATCTACTGTTTCCAGAGGTTTTAAACTCTGCTCATCAGTTTTAGCCACTGGCTTAGCTAAGATCGACTGTTGTGATTGGACTGGAATATCAGTCTTAGTCTCAGTCTTAGCCAAGATTGGTTCCGGCTGAGCTTCTGCTTGAATTTATTCGTCCACATCGACATCCTCATCCCTAAATGAATGATTACGTACCTCATGGTCTGATTTCGCACCCTTTCGTTCAGGTAGAACACTTCCACTCCTAAGATGAATAGCACTTACGTTGTGCCTAGGGTTATCCTCGGTGGTCGAAGGTAATTTTCCACTTGTTCCTGGCTGCTGGATTTGTTGGGTGAGCTGGCCTATTTGTTTCTGCATCTCAACAATACTGGACTGAGTAGCTTTTTGCATTTCAGCAAGGCTAGATTGAGTTGCCTGCATGAATTTTTGCAATGTGTCTTCTATAGGAACTCCGGTAATCTTAAGTGGTTGAGGTGCAGGAGGTAACATTGGGGCATTTGATTGATTTGCTCCAGGAGGTCTGGGTACAAAGTGTTGGAAATTTATGGGAGACTGTTGTGGCTGTTTGATCGTCAGTCAAATGAAGATTTATAGTGCCTGAAAACGTGTGTGCACAAGAGATATAGTGTACAGTGGTAGTCAGGGTCGAACACAGGGATTGTGAGAGACTGATCTAAGGTCTTGAATGAATTCGGGGGAGAAAAGCACGAAGAGTAACAATCAGGGGGGTTTTTACTTGGCTAAACAAGTTAGCCAAGGCAGATTTGGGAGCTAACAATTTTATCTAAGAAAGCAAGGTTTGGGGTCTCGAATGTCACGTTCGAGGTCCCGAATGGTAAAATAAAGCAAGTTAATAAATCGGTCCGGAAATATCAAAACGGAAGTAATAAACTCAAACAATCAGAAGGGGAAGGATTCTTAGCAAAGGCATTCTTGGGTTGCATTCGGGGGCTCGATCGTCATCAGCACTGAAATATTCCATTCGAGACATCATAGAAATGACATAGGGACCAGATTCCTCGAATATCCCCTACTTTTCTCTTAAGAGAAACTACCCCCGTTTCCACATATGAGGTAGTCTTGACAGTTCGCCATCCCTCCAGGCACGAATGCGGGAGGGCCATACTCAAACTGCCCATGAAGCTAAGAAAAGACAGATCTAGAGCTAAGGGTCCCTCAGTTTGTCAGGCTCGTGACCCCGCTCTAATCAACTACCCATCCTATCTATTCGAGACCACTTTGACACAGTCAAGACTAAACAGATGCCTACTTGGTTCATGTAATTTTCCTTCCGTATTCACCACACGAATGGCAGCATTCACATAAGATAATTATCAGTTGATCAAGCCTCAAATTATATCATGCAAAGATGTAATTAAAACGATGGATAATTGAATAGCATCAAGAATGTATTAAGCGTATGAAGGCCTCGAATCTGCCCTTGCAACCCTTGAATTACCCTTGCTAAGAACTAATGATTTAGCTACTCATACTTGAAGATGAACAATTAATAATTGAAGAAAGCATAATAGATAAGTAAATAGATTAAGGGAAGAAAACTTTGTTACTAAATTCCGTTTGAAGCCCGGCGGCAAGTTGGAGATGAGCTAACAAGAACTAGAGAGAGAAACTAGAGAGAAGTCTAGGAAAACTAGAACTAAATAAATTCTACTAAGTGATAAGAAATGTAAGAGAAGGTAAAAGATGGTGTCCTAAACTACTCTTAGATGCCCTTTATATAGTAGAGCTCTAAGCACAAAATATCTTCAGCCTAAAACTAGGGACAAAATGCATTAATTAAAAGCCTATAAAAATGGATCCATGCTCCTTAAAGCACAAAGCTGAAAAAGCATAAAGCTGTCTGATTTTTCCAGCTTTGGGCAGGTCTGGATTGGGCTCAAGGGCTGACTTGGTCAGGGCGGTAGGTATTTGGTGGTCAGTGCAGACTGCAGGAACAGTGTCAGAGGAGGCACATGGAAGCTCTGGCGAGATGACACGTGGAAATGCCATTCTTCGCCCTTCGGGGTCCCGAATGGGGAATCCGATTCGGGACCTTGAACGCTGCTTTGGACTCGGGACCTTGACTCTGGGTCTTGAAGCTCAAAACTGCACAAAATGCCCCAAAAATGCTTCTTTTCGCATAAACTCCCATTTTAGGCCTAAATCTGCAAAAGTAATGAAAACAAGGGTAAATTAGCAGAATCATGCCTTAAATGGGGGAGAAAATGGGAAGAAAATCGTGAATAAAAACATGCTATCAAATAATCCCCACACTGCCCAATGCTCGCCCTCGAGCATTCAGAAAATTTTAAAACAGTCCCAAAACAGAACAGACACACCAGACCATAGCACAGAGAATAAGTATGCCTGTCAAGATTTGGGACCCCGAATGAAAACAGACCCCGCCTAGATACACCTGCATCAAATCAGAAGGGTAACGACCCTTGAGAAGGAACTTTTCCGCATCAGCCTATCAACCAGCGGTCCTCACATGGATCGGTGTTTGTACTCACGCTCGTGAACAAGGTTAGGTTTTTAAACACTCAAGTGTGCAAAAAACGTAGCACAAAACCAAGTTTGCAAGTCAATCCGAGTATATTAGACACATGCATAGGCAATCTAGCAATCAAAAGACTTCGCATCGGGGGCAAGAAGGGGAAGCAAAGAAAATAATTGATGAGAGGAAATGGAAGAAGCATAGTGAGAAGAAAAAGTGGAGAAGAAGGAGAGTAAGGAAGTGAAATGAGAAGGTGGTGAAACCAACTCAAACCTGGAACGCTCCCTTGGCAGAAAGGAATCAGGGTCTTGAATTTTTGCGGGATCCCCACACTTTGCCTTTGCTACTTCATTTGTCTAGTCTAGCCCTCGATAGTGCTCCCAACAACATTGCTTCACCTGCTAAGAGAAAGATCAAGGAAAATTCAAATGGTTAGAATTGGAGAGGTCAAGAAGGGATTCGGGGTCAAGATGAAAGAAATAGAACAAAAGAAAAAGAGGGAGAATCAATTCGATGCGAGGACTTAGTCTTTTTGCTGCTTTCCTATGTCTAAATGTGTCTATACCCATGGATATCATGCAAATCCAGCCAGTACCTAGTCATGCATCCACTCAAACAATAAACGTAGGCATGAAGGCTCAAATGCTCACAAGGTGTTAATTCGTGACTACTGGTGTCTAGGCCTTGAAGCAGATATAAGGCATAATAGACAAAGAATATCACATTCGGGACCTTGACTAAAGACAACATTTTTATTCTAAGTGCATAAGTCAGGTGTGTGTCCATCTTTGGGGGTGTTTTCAAAACTAGGCAGTAGGCTAAAATCCAAAAAACTGGAGAATAATTCATGCATAAACTTAGGAAAAATAAACTAGGAGATAAATATAGCATGCATAGATAAATAGTAGCAATTCAAACTCCTCCCCACACTTAGGCTGCGCATTGTCCTCAAGGCGGGAAGGAGACAAAAAGATAGCAGTGTTTAATACGAAAGCAGGAATGTAAATTGTTCAACATAAATAAGCAGCCCACGCAGGGGCAAAGGGTTTGAAATTATTCGGGCTCAAGAGGTAGGGGGGTCGAATTGTTCGATGGCAATGGTGAGGGCTCGGATGGCTTGCAGGATGGCGCGATTGGAGTCTCGGATGTCGGTGAGTAAGCTGAGGACAGCGTTGTCATTCGGTAGCTGCGCGGGACCCGTGGCCGTCACTTCGGGGGCATTGGACGGGTTGGCAGGAGGTGGCTCGGAAGCATCAGACTGGTCTCGGGGCTTGGATAGGTCCGGGTACTCGAACTTGCCTTCTATCTTTCCTTTGTTATCTGCATGAAAGCTCAAGATACCATTAGTAACACACAGGAATCCCATCGTGTCCAAGGTCTTGAGACCAAGGAGCTTGAAGGGACTCGGGTGCTTATACAAGTTCAGCTCTTGGAGCTTCGATGTGTACAACTGTGAGGCCAAGCTGGTGACGAGGGACCCAAGAACAGGAGAGCGACCCTGGGGGGCATTTGCAACGTTGTGAGCAGAGGTGGCGATCCAATATCCAAGGTTGACCCGCTTTTTGTGGTGCATGACCCATAGGAAAAACAGTTCGGACTGAGCAAGCTGGCCGGAGGTCCCGAATTTACCCGCGAGGGCAATGGACAGGAAGCGTTGCAGAATCCGAAGCGCAGGGTCTCGAATGCCATGAGCCTTGGTGTGGCGGGAGTCGAACTTAGCCTTAGGATGCTCGGTGAGCTCCCGAAGGGCCAGATTGTTGTTGAAGTCGGCCGGGACAGTGGTCAAGGCGTTCTGATATGCGTCCCCTTGAATGTCCTCACGACTGGAAAAACCGAGGTAGACATTAAAGTCGTTGAGGGACATAGGGTGCCACTTGCTAGCCAGCCTGAAATTGACGCATCCCCTAGCTGAAAGATCGGGACCTACCCCACCCTTGGGCTTGAACAGATCCGCCTTGTACCAAAAACTCGCAAAGAACTCAAGGCTAAGCTCCAGATACGTAGGCTGATCCATGAAGAACAGGCCTTCCCATCCTATGCCACTAACCAACTCCCGAATTCGGGACCCAATACCCATCTTATCATAGAAATCCATATCTAATTTAGCACATGGGGCCACCCCCTTATTGTTCATCAAAGTGACCTTATCCAGAGACAGTTTATCATTGAAAATGAACAATTCATTAAAGGAGTCAAGGTCAGCCGTTACCAGGTAACTGGGTCTAGATCCCGAAGCAGGTGATGGGGTCTCGAGGGTGTCATCCTCCTCTGTAGTGCCCAGGGATTTGCGGGGGGTCTCGACTGCGGCTGCCTTGCCCTTGGGAGTGATCGGGAGCTTCTGTTTCTTGCTGGCCGGGGTCTTGGAGGGTGGGGCCTTCTTCGCCGCTTGGGTCGGCGCTTTAGAGGTTGATGCGGTTTTGGCCTTGCCCTTGGACTTCTGCGGGGGTGGGCTGGGGGGTTCGTCAATCTCACCCTCCCCTTCGTTGGTGGCTGCTGCTGCCGGGACCTTGAGTGGTCTGCTCAGGGTCTTGAGCGTCTTGCTCGTCAGGCTTCTCCGGCTGCTCTACCTCTTCTTCCCCGTCTTCCCCTCCGTCTGCTGCATCAGCCGCCCGCTGGTCGTTGGAGTCCCAAGGGAACTGCTCCTTGTTCTCCTTCTCGACCCTCCTGGCCTCCCGGAGGCTGGAGCTGGTCTGTGCCCCTTCTTCCTCCTCAGTATCAGAATCGATAACGTAGCCTATGGGTTTTACATCGAGGGGAACGGAGTTGACGGGGCTGTCAGGAGGGGTCGGCGTCACCGTTGGCTTTTTCGGCTTGCTGCCGGCGGTCGTGGTCGGAGGGACGCTGTGCACCTTGCCGGATCTGGTCATTTTTGGGAGGGCGGTGGTGAAGGTTATCTCGTCGAGGTCTATTGTGTCTTCCGAGGAGGCTGATCGGAGTGGTTCAGTGGCGGTAGGGGATTGATCGGCGGTGGTGTTTTTTGGCTGGGGTTGAGTGGAGAGAGGAGTAGGAGTGGAGGAGGGAGAAGTGGTGGGTTTGTTTAGGTTGAGGCTTGTGTGTGCCATGAGGAAGAAGGAGGGTTTTTGTGTTTTTGTGTTTTGAAAGAAGTGAAAGAAATGTTGTGTTTTGATTTGATTGGGAGAGATGAGGGGTTTAGGTTGGGTAACGGATGGGGTCTGACGGTTAGGTGGCGTGGGTGAGTGGGCTTGGAGGACGTGGAAAGGTAGAGAGAGGGATGGGGGTTGGTCTCCTTGGGCTTCGTCCGCCACGTGTCGCGTCGGGAGAGGTCACGCAGTGCCAAGGGCAGCGTGCGCCTGCACCTGCACGGGAAAACAGAAAAGCAAATCAGCTTTAAGGATTTGAAAATAGGAGAGGGGGGAATAAAATCAAAAGAATTAAATGGGATTTAATAAAGTAGGGGACATAGCATTTAATTGGAGAGAGGGAGAGACAAAGGATTTAAATGAAAGGGAGAGAGAATAAAGAACTTTTGAATTTTTACCTAGGTAACCTAAAAAGTGTGTCTAGAGAAGTGGAAAAGGCAAGGTTGACTTGAATAAAATAAATAAAAAAAAGAAAGGGCAAAAGGGAATAAGAAGAGACGAAATTAATTAAGACCATCGAGGGGGGAGAAGAAATGTGCGTGGGGAAGGGAAAAAGAAGACTTGACGCGGAATTTAAAGACAGGAAAATTTAAAGGGAGAGAGTTAGGAATTCGGGGGTTGTCCTCACACTTGGCCTTGATTAGCGTCTAGGCCTAGACGTTGTTTCTTCATTCGGGGGCGTTGTCTGCTGGGTCCTCGACCCTTACTTCCTCGGCAGTTGAGGGCTTGAATCCTTCATAGAAGGGTTTCAGCCTATGCCCGTTTACTTTGAATGGTTCTCCCCCGTCCAGGTTCTGGATCTCAATAGCTCCATGATCAAATACTGTGGTAACTTTGTAGGGTCCCGTCCATTTGGACTTGAGCTTGCCCAAGAAGATCCGCAATCGTGAGTTGTAGAGCAAGACTTTCTGCCCACTTGTGAAAGTCCTGACCACGAGGTGCTTGTCATGCTGGGCCTTGGTTTTGCCCTTGTAAATCAGTGAATTTTCATAAGCATCTCCTCGTAGTTCCTCGAGCTCTTGAATTTGTAAACAACGGTCCTTGCTTGCCAAGTCCAGATCCATGTTGACTCTTTTGATCGCCCAAACGCCTTGTGTTCTATCTCGACCAGGAGGTGACACGGCTTGCCGTAGACCAACCGATATGGCGTCATGCTGATCGGGGTCTTGAATGCAGTACGATAGGCCCAAAGCGCGTCTCCCAGTTTGAGGCTCCAATCTTTCCTTGACTGATTCACGGTCTTCTCGAGAATAACCTTGATCTCCCGATTCAAGACCTCAACATGCCTATTGGTTTGGGGGTGATAGGCAGTAGATACTCGATGTGTAACGCCATACTTGCTAAGTAACGAGGAGACCGTCCTATTGCAGAAATGAGTCCCCCGATCGCTGATGAGAGTGCGAGGGGTCCCGAATCGGTTAAAGATGTGTGTTCTGAGAAAATTGGCAACTACCCTCGAATCGTCTGTCTTGGTGGCTTTGGCTTCTATCCATTTGGAGACGTAGTCCACCGCAAGCAAGATATACGTGTTCCCGAATGAATTTGGGAAGGGTCCCATGAAGTCAATGCCCCAAATATCAAAAATTTCGCACGCAAGGATGCTGGTCAAGGGCATTTGGTTTCTCGCCCCGATGTTTCCTATAGCTTGGCACCGGGGGCATGCAGCGCAAAATAGATAACTGTCCTTGAAGATAGACGACCAATAAAGACCAGCGTCTAAGACCTTGAGCGCTGTCTTCTTTGCAGCAAAGTGCCCTCCTTCGGTGGTCGAGTGGCAGAACTTGAGGATAGACGGGACCTCGTCCATTGTGACACAACGTCTAATAATCCGATCTGAACAATGCTTCCACAAATAGGGGTTGTCCCAAACATAGGTCTTGGTCTGCCTTCGGATCCAGTTTTGTTCCGCACTCGAGGCATCGACAGGGAGCACGCCAGTGGCACAAAAATTTGCTATGTCTGTGAACCATGGAAACTTGGCGGTATCCACTAAGCACAAATGCTCATCTGGGAAGGTCTCCCGAATGGCTACTTGGGAGTCATCCTCTTGGGTCGAGAGTCTACTCAAGTGGTCAGCTACACAATTCTCGGTTCCTTTCTTATCCTTGATGGCAAGATTGAATTCCTGAAGTAGGAGGATCCATCAGATAAGCCTAGGCTTCGCATCGGTCTTCTTGAGCAGGCATCGAAGGGCGGAATGGTCGGAATACACAATCACCTCTGTACCCAAGAGGTACTGCCGAAACTTGTCAAGGGCATAGACAATCGCCAAAAGCTCCTTTTCCGTTGTTGTATAATTTTGCTGCGCGGGGTCCAGCAACTTGGAAGCATAGTAAATAACGTACGTCTCCTTGTCTTTCTTCTGACCCAGAACGGCTCCCAAAGCCTGATTTCTAGCATCACACATGATCTCAAAGGGGAGAGTCCAGTCGGGGGCCCGAATGATAGGAGCAGAAATGAGCTTAGCTTTCAAGGTCTCGAAAGCCGTCTTGCATTTTTCATTAAATATGAAGTCCACATCCTTGTGTAACAGTTGGCACATTGGCTGGGCTATCTTGGAGAAGTCCTTGATGAACCTCCTGTAAAATCCTGCATGACCAAGAAAAGAACGCACATCTCGAATATTCGAGGGGTAAGGCAAGGTCTCGATAGCTTGGATTTTAGCCTTGTCTACTTCGATACCCTTTCGGGACACGATGTGGCCCAAGATAAGCCCTTGGTCAACCATGAAATGACATTTTTCAAAATTAAGCACAAGGTTAGTTTCAACACATCTTTGCAGAATTTTCCTTAAGTTCAAGAGGCATTCGGAAAAGGAATTACCATAAACCGTGAAGTCGTCCATGAATACCTCGATGCATTCTTCCACAAATTCTGAAAAGATGCTGACCATGCACCTCTGGAATGTAGCCGGAGCATTGCATAACCCGAAGGGCATGCGTCTGTAAGCAAAGGTCCTGAATGGGCATGTGAAAGTGGTCTTCTCCTGGTCTTCAAGGGCTACTGGAATCTGGTGGAATCCCGAATACCCATCCAGGCAGCAATAATGCGTCTTGCCCGCAAGGCGCTCTGCCATTCTGGATTCGGGAGGGAATTGACAGACCCTCGGGACCTGGAATGATGGTGATGCCTGTTTTCTTCGGGACCACCTGAACGGGGCTAACCCATGGAGAATCAGAGATGGGGTAAATAACCCCGGCGTCGAGCAGTTTCAGGACCTCCTTCTTAACTACCTCCATCATGGGGGGGGGGGGGGGGTTCAAACGCCTTTGAGGCTGCCTGATTGTTTTGGAGTCTTCTTCGAGATGTATACGGTGAGTGCACAAGGATGGCGACAAACCCTTGATGTCGGCAATCGTCCAACCGATGACTTTCTTAAAGCTCTTGAGGAGGTTCACTAGCTCAATCTCTTGATCCGCTTCCAGTTTGTTGGAAATTATAACTGGGAGGGATTCTCTCTCCCCGAGGTAAGCATACTTCAAGTGCGAGGGCAGCGCCTTGAGTTCAAGGTCTGGAGCTTGTACCAGAGAAGGGGGAAGTCGTTCATGATCTATACATTCGGGGGACTCGCTCGGGGGCTCGACTGCTAAGAAAGTATTTGCTTCGAGGGCTGTTGCAACCATGATTAATTCAGCGGGGACCTCAATGGACGATGTCATCTCCTGCAATGATTCGGGAGTGAGGCTTTGATCTAGGATCAGCTCCAAGGGCTCGATTGAGTTCAGCTCCGCGATACTTTCCACAATGGGGTCTATCACATCAATGAAATTGACGCTAGAGAATTCGGGAGGGTATTTCATTGAATCTAGCATATTAAAATGGATGATTTCCCCGTCGAATTCAAGGGAGATGGAGGCTTCATAGCAGTCAATCTTTGCGCGGGCAGTGGCCAAGAAAGGGCGTCCCAAGAGTAGATCTGAAGACTTGGTGTTTGTTGGGTTTTCCATGGAGAGAACATAGAAATCCGCTGGAAATAAGAATTCACCAACTTGGACAAGGACATCTGTGATTATGCCTTTGGGGTATACCACCGAACGGTCTGCAAGTTGGATGACAAGCGTGGTTTCCTTCAAGGGCCCGAGTCCAAGCCCATTGTAAATGGTTAAGGGCATGACATTGATTCCAGCCCCCAAATCGCACATTGCTTTCCCAATATCGATGGTCCCGATCCTGCACGGGACCGTGAACATACCCTGGTCCTTGCACTTGGGTGGAATTTTTCGCTGGATATGGGCGGACATATTTGCTCCCACACTAATCCTATTTACCTCCGTGAACTTGCTTTTGTTGGTGCATAGCTGCTTCAAGAACTTCGCATACCGAGGCATGTTTTTGATGGCCTTGAGGAGGGGAATATTGATGATGACCTTGCTAAACATTTCAAAGATGTCCCGATCCTCTTCTTCTTTCTTCTTTTTGATCAGCCTTTGAGGAAACGGGGGCTCGAATACTTTGTTTATGAATTCCTGAGAGAATTCTTCTTCTTCAACGGGCTGCTTCTTCTTACAACGAGACTTTTTACTGGAGAAGAAGTGGTCAAGTGCTGCGTCGCCAAATCGGGACTTATTGGGCTGATCAGCAGGCTGTTTGGGGGGTGGTTGTGTATCGTTGGCAGCTTCGGGACCAGAACTAGTAGTGTGGGCTTCAGGTTCTTGAATACCTCCTGGAGACTCGGGGTCTGGATGGACACGAGAGGGGATCTCGAGACCACTTCGGAGGTTCATGGCGCACGCCTCGTGCTTCGGGTTAGGTTCCGTCTGCCCTGGAAATCTCCCACCATTTTTTATTTCTTTCATCTCTGCCATGAGAGTACGAATTTGCTTCTCCAGCTCAGCGATCTTCTTCTTATCGGGGGAGGGCTCCTCATTCGGGGGTGGTGGTATGGTAAAATTCTGATCGGGGGGTGGCTGCCTCTGATATTAATAACTCTGAAAATTGGGTCTAGGCTTGAAGTTTTGCATGTTGAACGGAGGAGGGTGGTTGCTGTATGGGTTCTGACTGTGCTGATGACTGGGCTCGGCCTGCTGGTTGTTGTTCCATCCGTAACTAGGCTGCTTCCAGCCTTGATTGTGATGCTGACCATACGGGACATTGAATCCCCCTGCTGCATTGGCGGGCATTTCTTCAGGAATAAAAGGGCAAGCATCAGTAGGATGGTCTGAAAGTTGGCAGATTTGACAGGCCTTGAGCTGGACTGGTTGTCCCAAAGCCATATTTTGCAACATTCCTGTGATGGCGGCCAATTGATTCTCCATGGCGGCTGATCGGGCGTCTTGAACGCTAGTGGAATTGTTAAGCTGGAGGTTGTTCTTGGCCATGAGCTCAATGGTGTCCTTGGCGGCAGCAGGAGTAAGTCTAGTAATGGACCCGCCAGCAGCAGCGTTTAGCAAGGCCTTGTCTCGACCCGCGAGTCCTTCACAAAAGTATTGTATGAGGGCATGCTCGGACAGATTATGCGAGGGGCATAGGGCTTGCATCTTTTTAAACCGCTCATAATATTGCTCAAGGTATTCCGTGTCTTTTTGGAGGATGGATACGAACTACTTTCGGGTCACCATAGCAATGGACACCGGGTAGTACTTGTCCGTAAAAGCTTTGGACATTTCAGCCCACGAGTTGATGGATTGTGGCTGCAAGTCATAAAACCAGTCAAGAGCATCGTCCTTGAGGGACCACATAAAGGCACGGAGTTTGGCATGCTCAACGGTAACATTGTGAGGTTTCATGGCATCACAAATGGAGTGTAGTTGTTGAAGGTGACGGTGAGGATTTTCCTTAGCCAGCCCTCGATAGAGGGGTAGGTGGTGCATGGTTGCGGACTTGAGTTCCCAGTCATTCGGGACCACTGGCTAAACGATACAACTGGTTGGGGCCTCGGGGGCAGTATTAAATTCATCGATGGTCTGGATTACTGGGGGGACTAGGGGAACATTGTCCCCTTCGGGGCCGTGATTATCCATGTCGGGTCCTTCTGGATGGACTTGGGTTGTCCTGGAGAGCGAAGAGACGTTCGAGGTCCCGAACACAAGGATTGGAGTTCGATCCCTAGGCTAGTCGTCGAAGGCCTCTTTCTGTCCTTCCTAACTCGTGATCAAGGGGTAGTAAATCGGGTGCAGATCTCCTGGTCATACAAACAAGAAAAATAAATCAGTCTTGAAACAATCCCCGGCAACGACGCCAATTTGATCGTCAGTCAAATGAAGATTTATAGTGCCTGAAAACGTGTGTGCACAAGAGATATAGTGTACAGTGGTAGTCAGGGTCGAACACAGGGATTGTGAGAGACTGATCTAAGGTCTTGAATGAATTCGGGGGAGAAAAGCACGAAGAGTAACAATCAGGGGGGTTTTTACTTGGCTAAACAAGTTAGCTAAGGCAGATTTGGGAGCTAACAATTTTATCTAAGAAAGCAAGGTTCGGGGTCTTGAATGTCACGTTCGAGGTCCCGAATGGTAAAATAAAGCAAGTTAATAAATCGGTCCGGAAATATCAAAACGGAAGTAATAAACTCAAATAATCAGAAGGGGAAGGATTCTTAGCAAAGGCATTCTTGGGTTGCATTCGGGGGCTCGGTCGTCATCAGCACTGAAATATTCCATTCGAGACATCATAGAAATGACATAGGGACCAGATTCCTCGGATATCCCCTACTTTTCTCTTAAGAGAAACTACCCCCGTTTCCACATATGAGGTAGTCTTGACAGTTCGCCATCCCTCCAGGCACGAATGCGGGAGGGCCATACTCAAACTGCCCATGAAGCTAAGAAAAGACAGATCTAGAGCTAAGGGTCCCTCAGTTTGTCAGGCTCGTGACCCCGCTCTAATCAACTACCCATCCTATCTATTCGAGACCACTTTGACACAGTCAAGACTAAACAGATGCCTACTTGGTTCATGTAATTTTCCTTCCGTATTCACCACACGAATGGCAGCATTCACATAAGATAATTATCAGTTGATCAAGCCTCAAATTATATCATGCAAAGATGTAATTAAAACGATGGATAATTGAATAGCATCAAGAATGTATTAAGCGTATGAAGGCCTCGAATCTGCCCTTGCAACCCTTGAATTACCCTTGCTAAGAACTAATGATTTAGCTACTCATACTTGAAGATGAACAATTAATAATTGAAGAAAGCATAATAGATAAGTAAATAGATTAAGGGAAGAAAACTTTGTTACTAAATTCCGTTTGAAGCCCGGCGGCAAGTTGGAGATGAGCTAACAAGAACTAGAGAGAGAAACTAGAGAGAAGTCTAGGAAAACTAGAACTAAATAAATTCTACTAAGTGATAAGAAATGTAAGAGAAGGTAAAAGATGGTGTCCTAAACTACTCTTAGATGCCCTTTATATAGTAGAGCTCTAAGCACAAAATATCTTCAGCCTAAAACTAGGGACAAAATGCATTAATTGAAAGCCTATAAAAATGGATCCATGCTCCTTAAAGCACAAAGCTGAAAAAGCATAAAGCTGTCTGATTTTTCCAGCTTTGGGCAGGTCTGGATTGGGCTCAAGGGCTGACTTGGTCAGGGCGGTAGGTATTTGGTGGTCAGTGCAGACTGCAGGAACAGTGTCAGAGGAGGCACATGGAAGCGCTAGCGAGATGACACGTGGAAATGCCATTCTTCGCCCTTCGGGGTCCCGAATGGGGAATCCGATTCGGGACCTTGAACGCTGCTTTGGACTCGGGACCTTGACTCTGGGTCTTGAAGCTCAAAACTGCACAAAATGCCCCAAAAATGCTTCTTTTCGCATAAACTCCCATTTTAGGCCTAAATCTGCAATAGTAATGAAAACAAGGGTAAATTAGCAGAATCATGCCTTAAATGGGGGAGAAAATGGGAAGAAAATCGTGAATAAAAACATGCTATCACTGTTGGTGGTATTGTTGTTGTTGATTTGGTTGGCTAGACTGAGGCGGATCTTGCCTCCACCTTAGATTGGGATGTTGTCTCCAAGAGTATTGGTTACTTTCATGAGGGAATCTAGGTTGCCCTTGGTTGTAACCATATGCCGCGTTGATCGAGACTGGAGTTGGATCTCCCGGCTGTTCCACCACGTAAAAGCTATGGGTGGGATGATCTAATTGTTGACAAATTCCGCAAATGGAGGGCATAGGATTGGCTGCTGCTGTTGTAGTTTGTACCTGATGTGTGGTACTTGTAGAAAGATTCATCAAAATGTTAGTAATCTTGTCAAGCTTATTTTCTACATTTATAACATTCAAAGAAGAAGGTGTAGAATTTCTCTCGGATGAGGCGTTGTTTTGGCTGTTGTCAGCCATTGTTCAGAGAAGTAGTTTTGCTCTTATTGGTGTAAGATCTTGAAGTGCTCCTCCAGCGGCTGCATCTAACCTTTCCCTATCCTTCACACACATTCCATCATAGAAGTATTGGATTAAGAGATGGTCCGCCACTCCATTGGTAGGGCAAATGTCTTGAAGGTCTCTAAACCTTTGATGATACTCGCTCAAACTCTCCCCTCCCCTCTACTGAACGGAAACTAAACTTTTTCTTGCTGCCCCTGCCTTAGTCACATTCCAATATTTATTTAGGAAGGCAGCGGACATGTCCCCCCATGTTGTAATGGTGTTATGGGGCAAGCTATAGAACCAATTCTTAGCTGAGTCCTCGAGGGACCAAGGAAATGACTTCAGTTTGGCTCTCTCGATTGTTACTCCTACTGGTTTTAGGGTATCACATTGGAGGTGAAGGTTCCTCAAATAGTTATATGGATTCTCGTTTGAGTGGCCATGAAACTTGGTTAAGTTGGCAATGATGTTTGTCTTGATGGACCAATCATTAGCCATCGGGGGTAGATTAATACAGGAGTAGGTCACTCGTTCTGCCCCCCCTGTTTTGTTCCATCATCGTCTGTTCTTGTTGGTTTTCCTCCATGGTTGGTATTGGGTTTTCAGCTGGGCTCGAATCTTGGCCTAGATTGTCGCTGGGATCAGATTCTGTTTATGTCCCTGAAAATTCATCGTTAGTCTTTCTCTTGGCTTTCTTTCTGTTTTGTGCTTCATCTTTTGTAGGTTCTGGATTCAAAGGTAGTAGTTCTTCCTTTGAAGACCTGGTCATCAACTGCGAAAGAAAAAAATAAAAATAAAACTATAAGAAACACCGTCAAAAGATCCCCGGCAACGGCGCCAAAATTTGATTGCGTATCGAGGGTATCAAATTTAGTTGTAAAAAAAAAATAGAAAATGGGGTAGGAATACAACTTATCACTCGTCCACAAGGGACTCGTAGATTGCGATAAGAGGTTCGTCCACAGAGATCTTGGTGGTGTATTGTAGTCTTGACTCGACTTCCTCGTCACTGGAGTTGAGGGTTTTTGTTCCTGCAATTAAGATAAACAAAGCATAAAAGAGGACAAGCAAAAATAAAATAAAGGAAACAATCTTAGGCAGAAGTGAATCTTAGCTAAGATTGCTGGCTGAGATTGGTTGGAACTTTCGTGAGGTAAATTCCTGGCAAGGGCGAATTCGTGTGCACTTTACTTGTTTAATCGATCATTGACTTTAGATTTTCTCCTTCCCCTTTTGTAACTCTGTTATAGATTGGGAGGAACCCCTTTCCAATCCTACTTTCCTCCTATTCAAATCACTTGGAGGGTATCCCCTTTCCTAATGATCCTGACCAGTAGACACCTTGCTGGCTAAAGGGTTTATCCAATTGGCTGCTGGCTTGAGGCACATGCGTTTTCTCAATGGCGTAGGGAAAGACAGAGTCTAGGCCAAGCTACTCCCAACTCGGAGCCCTAGGTCGTCAATCTGGTTAGGCCTATATCGATTCAAGTTCACTAACCCCCGCGAGGTTAGCTACCTACTTCGTCACTTCGGTTTCGCTCGTCCCCTTAGTGACTGGCTGCAAATTCGTCATCTTGCCTAAGATCGATCAAGTCTTAGCCTAGACGGGAACCGGTTTGTTAAAACAGAACTTGAATTGAATACAAATGAGAGGATGATTAAGAACGATTCAGTCTCACGAATCACAAGTATGCTCACTCAACCCTTACCAAGAACTAGGTGTTTAGCTACTAAACGTATTAATCAAGGAAGTAAAAGAATAATTGAAGAACATGAAATAGAATTAAAATCTGTGATATTCAAAAACGAATTCACAGAGCGAATGTTTACAAAACCAGAAGAAAGGAAGATGGAAGAGATGCCATAATTGACAGCCTTCCCTAACCTTTTAACAAGGTTAGAGTCCCCACCAATTACGTTCCTTTCCAAACTCCTTCTTCAAATTAACTAAAAGATAGGGATAAAAATCCCAATTGTTTAAATCCCAAAGTGATAATAATCAAAGGATAATAACAAAGTGTTTTTGTTCAAATAGGATTACATCCAAGATTTCTTCAAATGGATGTAACAGCCAGCTGGCTCTCTGATCGGATTCCACTTCCCACGAGTCCATGTTCAGCACGCCTCTACCCTACAGTCTTAGCTAAGACTGCCAATCTTTCGCTCCAGTACCAGTTTCTTCCAAAACCAGTCTTGCCCAAGATTCCTCCAAAAGAAACCAAATTGACGTAAAGAGGATTGTTTCTGCCACATACAAGGAGTTTTGAAGTGGTAAAAACACATGAAATAAAGCGTCAATCACCCGACTATCCTCAATATCAATAGAGGAAGAAAGCCTATTTGGCGGATTTCCAATTGGTCCCATCAAAAGAGAATGAAGGATTCAAAACCTAAAGCGCTATAACTCCTTCGAGAACGAAAGACCGGGTTGTCCCGGACGGGAGGCCACTCTATTTAGAAAAGAGGAGAAGCGAAGGTCGACTGAGGGAATGAGTTACGTATATGACCATCTCTCTAGGTTGCACACCCCCTTTAGATCGTTCTATTCGTGCTTTAAAAACTACCCCATCGGCTCACCGTTGTCTTCCCCAACGTCATCACTAAGAGCCTCCTTAGTAGCATCACCTCGGGAGTGGTCCCATCATTGTAATGGCCATTGACATCCTTCTTAGAGTGAGACTGGAATATTTCATTTACTGAGGAATAGGGAGTTTGGTTAATTAAGGGGAAGTTCCCCGTAAGCTTCTTCACAATATGAAGATGGATAAGAGCAGTGGCGGATCCTACCCTCGATGTTTGGGGGGGGGGGGCGAGATCAGTGACGGATTTAGGATTTGTATTCAGGGGGTGCGGGGGTTCGGGGGCAGCGGCCCCGAATTTTTTGTTGTTGAGTATTTTAAAGTGAAGGCAAGCGAGCTGAATGAAAAATTGGAAAAATGCTTAAGAGTATTTGTATCCGTACTAAATAACAAATATTTAGATAAACTTAACAAAAAGATAAATAAGAAGACAATATAGAAAAAAATTAATTATACATTAGAATTCATACAATATACGTACTTTTTACAATTGTTCTCTACTTTAGGATTGGAATTGAATGAGAGATTGAGTGGGTGATTGATATGTGATGTGGTGTAGAAATTGAATTAAATGAAGGGATTAGATTTCGGCAAAGATTGAATTGGTTTTGGCACGGGTTTATGGGTTTATTGGTAGTGATGATTTGGGAAATGAGGATTTGGGATTTAATTGAAAGGATTTGGGTGTGGGTTGGGTTTAAATTTTTTTAAATTTTTATCTTTTGCGTTCGAACTTTTATAGTTTACGAGCGAATTTTTATCGAACTATAGAGCGGACTTTTTGTTGCTTACTGTGTACTAATTATTTTGCTTTATTTTATTTCACACTTTAACAATTTTGGTTCGAGTTTTTATTTATTTTTAGGTGAAATTTCTCGTATCATCGGCTCGAACTGAACCAGCAATGTATATATTAAAAAAAAATTTGAAAAGTTTGGGGGGGCTGCAGCTCCCCTTGGCTCCTATGAGGCTCCGCCTCTAGATAAGAGGTCCCTTCCTGGCTACTGGATCACTCTAATGCTTTGGGTGTTGCTTCTTGTTCATAACCCTCAGCTCGGAACTAAGAGACTATCAGCTTCTTCTTCTACGGTCAAGATGAGGACGTTTATGTCGGATAATCATATTTCTTTGAGGTACTAAATACAACTCCATTCTCTTGTATCCGCTTTCAATCCAACAGAGTAAGGGGCAAAAGGATCTGACGTAAGTTGGAGCTAAAGGCCCCACCCAGTAAGGCGCTGCACCTTTCTCGCTTGAAGGATCTATGAAAAGAACGTCCCACTCAGCGGCTCCCTGCTCTCTTTCTACCTAAGAGTAAATAAATAGCACACGTAACACCTCCTATGATAAACGTGCGTTACAGGCTCTTCCTTGATGCTAGTCTTTTCGCCTGCGAGCACTGATGTTTTCAAATAAACTAACTCTTTGCGCCTTTTCGCGATAATTCAATTTGTATCTATAAACGCTAATTTAGAATCTAGATTTAATCAAATGAGAAGATAGATTTTTAGACTTATTCTATTAAGATTAATAGTGTAGGTACCAATATCAGCCGACGAAAGAGCATCTCCCGTCCTTCAGTCTGAGACTTCCTTTGAAGAAGAATCTATGGTCAGGGTGAAATTTCAGCTTCGGAATCGCGGTTGATTGAATCCCCCGCTCTAGGTATTATTTCGAGACTTTCCGTAGGTGTCGCGCCCCGAAAATTACGAAAAATAATTCGCGAGTGTGCAACAAAATTTGAGACCTTACAATGCTCAGCGTAAACAGACGCCTTGCAACATGCAATGAAGTCGCCACCCTAATTTGGTTGCTAGGTTTAGGGAACCTTAATCGTCATGGCATAAGAAATATAATAAGTAAAAAACTAAAGGCACAAAAAGGGGTCTGGACCCCAGACAAAGGTTCGGGGTCGTATTATGGTCTCGGGAAGGTGTTAGGCACCCGAGTCACATCCGAAAATGGTTACCGGTTGATGAGAGAGGTGTTAAAAAGGTGTTTGATAAAATGCGTTTTGAAAAAGGGGGCCCTCAGAGGAATCGTCACTTTAGTCATCTCTATGATCGTGACCGTTCGGGAATAATAAAAAAATCTGTCTGACGGGGTTACCGTTTATCAAGATTGATTGATTATTCCTGACCGCAACGTGATGGGACTGAAATTTCCGTAAGACTGAATGAGCGCCCTCTTTTTTCATCATCGGGCCATGCATGATTAAATTACTTACTACGTGATTCTATCATGGATAGCTAGCAGAGTACATATTAAATGAAAGGTTTTTGAAGTGGAAAACTGATGTGGGATCGAAAGTCCCCATGTACATGCAGTCAATATAAGCGAGAATTTAAAATCATATGAACATGGTATTTTAAGAAACTTTTTAAACACGTTGTTCATGTGGGTTGATTTTAATTCTAGCAGTTCTATATATCATGCGTACGATTGATATTTGCGAAAAGCGTTGAATAAATAAAAAGGAACGAAAGGCGTACTTGCGAGCGAAGCTTGAAATTAAAACCTACAAAATGAGAGTGTTAGTGATAGCTTGAAAAATAAATAAACAACTTTATGAGTGCAAAGATTTAAATGACAGTTGATTGTATGCGAGAAATGATGGATTTCACGCATACGAGAATTTAAATGTTGAGTTTGATAAGTGCAGGAAAATAAATAATGATAGTTGATTGTATACGAGAAATGATTTATTTTACGCATACGAGATTTAAATGATGACATGATTGCATGCGAGAAATGATGGATTTAACGCATACGAGAATTTAAATGCTGTGTTGATTGCATGCGAAAAATGATTGATTTTATGCATACGAAAATGAAACACTGTGTTGATTGCATGCGAAAAATGATTGATTTTACGCATACGAAAATGAAATGCTGTGTTGATAAGTGCAGAAAAATTAAATGTAGTTTACGATTCACAGGGGATTTAAAACAGTTTGATTATTTTGCAGAAAGTAAACAGTTGATATTTGCGGAAAATAAAACAATTGATATTTTGCAGGAAATAAACAGTTTGATATTTGCAGAAAATAAACAATTTGATATTTGCAGAAAATAAACAGTTGATGTTGCGGAAGAATTTCCAGCAGTTTGCGAAAAATTAAAGCAGCTGATATTTGCAGAAGATAAAACAATTGATATTGCAGAAAATAAAACAGTTGATGTTGCGGAAGAATTTCCAGCAGTTTGCGAAAAATTAAAGCAGTTGATATTTGCAGAAAATTAAAATACGACCGACCATGTAGGCGGTAAAATGAATAAGTGAATTTAAATTGCCGAAAGTAAATTGCGGAATTTTAAAGTGCGAATAATTAAATAGTTAATAAGTACAGAAAATTAAACAGTTGATAGTACGAAAAATAATCATACGAAGCATACGAATTATTTTTACGAAAAAGTGCGATCCGAAGTTTCGGAAAGAATTGAAAATGGGTTGGGCCCAATTGAAAAATGAAAAGAAAATTGAAATGGGCCAGGAATTCCTGGCCCAAGGAAATAAATTAAACGGTGATGGGCCAAGCCCATCACCCATGCATACGTGAACAGTGCCGAGACATGGCACTGTTCATCGTCTTCCTTGGTCGCCGGCGCTACTGCCGGCAGCCAAGCTCCGGCTTCCCTTGCCCGTTTCTCACGATCTTCGTACCAAGACGCTCGTCTCCTCGACGGCGTCTCGACCGTATGAAGCTCGGGTTTTAATTCAAAACGCCCTGAGTTTAATTTTGAAAAAATGACAAAACTGTTAATTATCGAAAACTAATTAATTCGCACAATCTAGCTAACGATTTTTAAAATTGAGAGTATGTATTTAATCTACATCATGTATGTGAATTATTGGCATAAAAGAAAGCAATTTATTTGCTCAAGAACAAGCCAAACGAAATTAAAGAACAAAACATGCATAAACAACGAAAACGCTTAGAGAGAGAAAGCTTACTGTCAAGCTTTTAAACTGGGGGATTGTCGCTCTAAATGAGCAAGCTGATCAAGAGGGGAGAGAGAGCAAGTTTTCTTGCTGAATTGGTGCCAATTTTTCGTTGAAGGATGGCTTGTATTTATAGCCAAAGATCGCGTGGCGTTTGGACGAGGGTGCTGCGCGTGGTGGCCGTGAGCGTGCGCTGGCGGGGCTAGGGGAGCCGTGATGATGGCTGGACTGGATAGGGAGCTACGGGCTCGAGCTAGGACGCGATGGGAGCAGGTAGCCCCGTGGTCGGCTCTGCTGCGTGCTCTTTGGCACTGTTCATGTGCATCATGCACATTAAATTGTCAACCGTTGATCTGGTTGACTTTACTTGGTTGACCAGATCAACGGTTGAGATTAAGAGCCCTTTAAGTCTTATTTAAATGGCCTCGAACCGAGTCCTGCGGGCAAACGTTCCGACTTTTCGAGCCGAAGGTACCAATGCGTAGAGAAAAATACGACGAGTTTAACCGTCTACAGCGAATGATGAGAATTTTTCGTTTAACGCGTTTATTTTCTTGTTTAAAAAACGTGAAATGTTCGGACGGAAAAATAATGACGTTACGCCGAAAATTACACTAAACGCTGTAGATCGTTGCGAGCGGAAAAAAAGCTAGCAACTAATTGATGGAAAACATTTCAAAGTCAAGCTATTGTCCGAGCGAACTTACTCGGGTCCAATAAAAGCTCGAACGAAAATAATAATAAAAAGTAAAAATACTAAAAATGCGCTAAAATACTAAAAATCCTACAAATCATGAGATGTCCTAAAACGAAGAAAAAACTAGCAAATGACTGCCGGATAGTTAAAAATGCGATTTTTAAGATAAAAATAATAATAATAATAATAATGAAAATACGTGACAGAAAATTAAAAATGCTATTTCGAACGCTGACGATGATAATGACGATGCTAAAACGCAACGAAACACCTAGAAATGCTAGCGACAGTAAACCAACTGAAAATGACTGTAAATTAACTAAATAACATAAATGCTAAAATTAAGTGAAAATGGCGTCAAAATTCGGGTATCAACAGTAGGTATTCTTTTTATTCGTTGGATGGCTATGAAATAGGCTTTGGGCTTGGATTAGTCTAAACTCGATTTGTTCGAAACATAGATGTAAATTAGCTCTGCCTCACTTATAGCCGTTAAACTCAGCTATTCTCCTCTTTCTTCCATCTCCTTCAAGCAAGCCAAACCCTCGAAAGTCGTGACATGAGGGAGAACCGAACCTTCTCTCCAGTAATTCTGGGACCGATGCAAGAGAGATCTATATGTGGAAGAAGTCAGACGAACACCGCTTATATGCTTTTCTCTGTCTTTGATGTCAAGCCCAGTCCATGTGACCCATTGGATTGGATCACTCCCTTGGGCTAACTCCATATGGGGATAACTTGTAATTTCTAAAGTGAGCGTGTTAAAGAGATTGGTACAGGTAACTGCCCGTACCCGTGTGGTCTGGTTATGCCACCGTAAGCCTATTGCAGACTTGAGGCGCATTGTTTTAGATGCAATATCTTTCTAGCTCTAGAATCTTTCATCAGTCGATGACTGCTCTTTTCAGCTCTTGTGAACAACCTAATAGGGGGGCATCAATCAATGTGTCTGCCCGAGAATCCCTTTTTGACTAAGGGGGACACTACAGTGTCAAGGAAGAAAAATAGGATCCCACTGCTTCTCATATTAGGTTTGTTATTTCTACTAAGAACCTAAGAGAACTTTTCTATCGGATCTACTACTGGATAGACTTCCCTATCAACTGCTCTGCTAAGTAAACTAGATCTTAGACTATGAATTCCGATAGCATCCTAACCAATCTCAGAGACATGAGTGGTCTTTGAGATAGTTTCAAATACAAGTCAAATGAGCTTCAATTAAACAACCATGGTCCTTGAATGAGTTTAGACACTTCCTTTAGCTTCGATTGCTCTTTAGGAAAAAGATTAGAACAATGGGGGGTCTCATAGTTTAGACACTTCTTGACTTATGAGTTCTGACTTATAAGAGGTTAGTCTCCTTCTACTAGTTCATGAGGTAAAGAAAGACTCAGTCTCATCCTCCCCATGCCCTTGGTTTTGAGGAGTCCCCTAGGATTCCCTGGTGTGGCATCCAGGACATACCCAAGCAAGTCGTATAAAGGCAAACTGTTCGTATAGCAAGCATGCCTACCCTATATAGGATCACAACCCCTTTTGAGCTGTGCAATTGCCCTTCTTTCGCCTTATTTACCGCGTATCCAAACGAATAGATTGAAGAAGTCAAGTGGTTCTTTCTGAAAGTACGAGAAAGGAGTGAAAAGACTACTTTACTCACTGGAACCTTTCTATATAATTTAAGTCTATTCTACGCTTTTACAAGTGAGATAATGATGCCTCCTTCATCTTCAGCTGAAAGCGGGAAGATCTAACTAGACGCGGTCTACTTCTTAGCAGGCTCCGCGGTTTAGAAGGGAACTTTCCAGAATCTCCAAGTACAAAGATAGTTCATTCAAGAAAAGGACCAATAAAGGCATCTAGAAAGCAAAGGAAAAGTCAAGGTAGGCATAGCGGCGAACAAAGTAGAAGCTCCTTGATCGAGAGGTTCCGGAGCTGATAGCATTCTTTTAAGATGTCCTCCTCTAAGCAAGTTGTGTTTCCCTGATAACTATTCCTAATTGCATAAAAGGAGTCAAAGTAGTGGCTGCGGCGCGTCTATCGCCCCGTTGAACTACTAGAACCGGCGATGAAAACTACAGGGCGATTGGTTGAAGGTTGGCTCTTTATTCAGGTGCTCTTCAGGTGGAAATCCTTCATACCATTCGCAAAAGGAAAAAGGGGTAGAGGGTTGGCTTTGAAAGTGGATATTGTCATCAAAGTTCATCTTCCTAGAAGGCATGGGGGAATCTCTTTATTTAAAGGTTCAAGGACTACCCTCGTTGATGATTTATCCAATTAAGTATATAAGGCTTCCTACGAAACAAACTCCTCATGTCAGTTCAATCTTCTCATGAACCTGAATCATTTGCTGAAGCCTTCAATCATTCTTGCTTTGACTGAGATCAAGACACAGCCCCAGGGCTATGGAGAAAGATGTAGATCGATCGCCCTAGATAGACAACTACATAGAGGGTCTATAAAAGTATATATATTCTTCGATTTTGAATGTGTTAAGCATGGGAGAACTTAAACCCGATCATCCCAGCTTACTTCGTTCGCTGCTTTGGCTTGGAACTCAAATCCGGTACTAGAGAGAAGTAATTGAATTGGCAATGAAATTCTTAATCCATTTTCTTATTTTATTTAGCAGTTCAAGATAAGATTGTACTAAGTGTAACAACATAAAAAAAGTTATAATAAATTTTCAATACACATTTCTTATTTTACAATCTACGATAGAAACAATTAATATAACTCCAAATAGTGATTGATTCCTTTTTGTTTACTGAGGCGTATTGAGACGAAATATTTAGATTGCAAATCCTCCTGTTTTGAAACATTTTAATCGGATCACGTCCATTGACAAAATACAAACCGTTACTCATCAGCAAGGTACAAACCGCACTAACATGCTCCATTGATGGAAACACATCAATATATAGTTTCGAAGATAAATTAGGAAAACACCTCATATGTAACAAAACAAAACATTTATATTTAAAGGATCAAAACTAACAAACATTTAATAAAAACTACTATCAACAAACCTTTATTAAAATACTACTATTTGAACTATTTATTAAAAACCTAAAAAACACTCTATCTATTACTAAAGGAGGAGGGACTGCCAAATACCAAAAGAAACCTTTGACAACCCCAAACTGAATATAAGGGGCGACAATTTTTTTTTCCCGAGAGCAAGAGAAAGAACGACTGGGGTTTTGATCAATGTTTAGAAAACCAGACTATGATATTGAACTTGAAAGGTAAAATGTTTAATCGAGGTCGAACCGAGTTTAACTTAATAAATAATATTTTATATTTAAAAAAAGTCATAAAATCATCTCAAGTTTGTATAAAATGTTCAGAAAATACTCTACGTTTGTAATTGAGTCAAATAGAACCCCACGTTTGTCAATTTTAATAGATCACACCCTAATTTCAAAATTATCTTAAAATTTGTCTGGCCGACGTGAAAATTAATTTATTAAAAAAATGATATGGAATTTTTTAACTCTTTTTACACTCGATAAACGCTGATGTCGAAAAATTAAAAAAATAAATATAAACGAAAAATCAACCCCAACATATCTAAAAATGCATATCATGTTAATCTAAACCAAAAATAATATAAACTTTGAAATTGCATAAAAAAATGGACACGAGTTAATTAATTGTCAAAATTATATTAAATCGAGTATCAATAATCTAGAATTTCCAAATAACATCAAAAAATTACTGAAAAATACAGTAAAGTATAGTTGAGCATTAATTAATTGTTTGGATTATATTTTTGTTTTTTATTTTTATTTGGAAAAAGGGCAAAATTTACTCCTGCATTTGTACTTTAAGTCAGGATTGGGCCACTATATTTGTTTACTCGGTCAAAATTAACCATTATTACCTAAAATACCCTGGGCTCTGTTTGGTTGGTAAAAAACTAAATAATACCTTGCTAACATAGACGTATGACATGGAAATTATTTTCTTAAAAATATGACGTTTATTATTGGGGTATTAGTTTTGACCAGTTTAGCCACGTCAATTTCATCGCCCTCATCTCACCCTCTCTAACCATCGCCCTCATCTCATCCAACACCACTACCACACCAAACTGCCGCCACCACCACCACCACCGCACCCCTCAACTGGCACCACCGCCGCACAGCGACATCAGCCACAGGTAAAGATCTGTGCAAACTTGTTGAGAAAAACACAAATTGGGGTTTTTTTTTCTTCTTTTTGGCCACAATCTAAAAACTATAACTACGAAAACAAATATTTTGGTCTAAAGTAAGCCCCAAACAAAGAATCGCCATATAGATTTGATGCAGTACATTCATAAAAATAAAAAAAAACAAACCCAGACATCATCATCATAACAACATTAATCTCTCCCCCTATCCACCTTACTCCATACAGAAAACTTACAATCTACCTTTCAAGGTAATTAACCACACCTATTCCAAATTGGATATATCAAACAAGAAACCAATAATACTTTACAGTGACCACCAAAATATCTCACAAGAGTAATGTTATTCTGAACAATGAGACTAGCCGAATCAACATCCCGAATGACGTGGACATTCCACGTCATTCGATTATTTATAAAATTTCCATTCCGAACAATGAAAAAAATACCATCGAAGATTAAATGGAATTGCCATTGGTCTTTCTTCTCTATCACCAAGCTTCATTTCAATTAGGTTTTCCAATTCTTCCTCCCCTCCCCACCACAGCAACGCAAGCATCTCTTCTTAGTTTCCATCTCAAAGTTATTCCAATGTCAGGCTTGAAGAAGATCTGATAATTTCTTTCTTTCCACTCTCCTTTCAATACCACCATCAACGACCTCGAACGCAAATTGTGAGTTTTCTTTTATACCTTGTTCGTTTAATCTTGACTGTTATTCTGTAGATCTATTAGCTTAACATGTTAGTTTCTCATCTCAATATCTTCTCTTTTTCAATTCCTATTTTACTTCTGCTTGTGTCGTAGTGTTTCTTATTTTTATCTGTTTGTTCTTAGAAAATTCGTACTACTTTGGAAAATTATCATTCCTGGCCATATCTTTAGAGTACCTCTATTTTTTCAACTGGTATATACAAGGTCTCATCTCTTTTTGGGTCTCTTTTTTGTATTATGTTCCTTTTAGATGTGTTTTAATGACATTGGTTGTGCTTTTGCTCAGAACGATGAAGCATGTATGTGCTTATATTTTTTAATTAATTGGAATCCCAATTAATTTTCATTGCTTAGAATGGCCAATTAATGGCCGGAGAAAGATTTCATCTTTTTCTTCACCATATTACTTTGTGTTCTTGATATTGCTTGCAAGAGGATTAGATTCTCCCATCAATTGAATGCTAATGTTATCATACCTTGTTCGTTTAATCTTGACTGTTATTCTGTAGATCTATTAGTTTAACATGTTATTTTGGGCGGTATATTTCTGCATTTAATTGGTTTCTTTAATTTGATAGGGGTTATCTGAAATTTGAGTATTTGATACCGGATCTTGTTTGAGATGGGTGATAACGAGAATAACAACAATTCACCGCCTAGGTCTACTAAATTGATTCCGAAGTCAGGTATGGTCTTCAAATCAGAAGAAGAAGTTTACAATTTTTATCTTGAGTATGCTCGTGAAATAATTTGTAACTCAAGAGAGTCTGGTATGAATGTTTGTTATGCGAGAAGTGGTTCCATGGGAAGTGTGAAGATCACTCCAGCTAGGGCCAAGCATATGAAGCATTACAAATGCCCCGCTTGCGCTTGCAGCAACAAGAGAGCACGACCTCATCTAAATCATAATATTGTCAAAGTTGATGGATAGTGGTAGTGAAATGGCTTAATAAGGACTCCTTGTATTAGTTGGATAGTTATTTAATTTATACAAGCTAGTTCGGGTAGAACTAATGACGAACAAGCTTTTTGTGTTTATGTTTTTACTGTTAGTTCAAAAAGGGGACGAACTGATG
Source organism: Viola odorata (assembly GCA_963691705.1). Lineage (NCBI taxonomy): Eukaryota > Viridiplantae > Streptophyta > Magnoliopsida > Malpighiales > Violaceae > Viola > Viola odorata. The sequence goes on along the minus strand of OY829546.1, from coordinate 16,981,587 downwards.
ACGGATAGTGGTCGTGTATGTTTCATTCCATTGATTTTTTGTTTCAATGAAGTTCCTTCCATTAAGCCGCTGAGTATGTACAAAAATTCATTTATTGATTATTTTTTCCATAAAGTTATTTAATTTATTGTATCTTAATAAACTATCATATATCTTAATAAATACTGAAAATAAATACAAGAGAATTAACTATCATGTATCTTAATAAACTTTTTATTGTATTTACAATCAAGTTTATCCAAAATAAATACTGAAAATAAAGTAACTTCTTGCACTTTTGTGTCCTTTTGCTTGTTTGAGTTTATTATTTTGATCAATTCTTGAACTAACAGAAAATAACTATGTCATCAATTATTTGATCAATCCTTTTGCTACTTTATTTCGAAATAACTTATGGGGAAAAGACTGTCATAGTATTACATAACAAGAACCCTTCAAATTACTACAACAATTCAACATCCATAGATTCCACAATAAGACCCACACTCTTTGTTCAGGCTATTGGCAGTGGCAGTGGTAGCTTTCCCTCCGTCATACTTCTTGTTGAAGTCTTCCTTAACTCGCTCAAGAAAAGCAATTGGAATTTGTCTGTCAGTAGATTCGACTGCGACCACACAGTAGGCTGCAACATCCAACAGAAACAAGCAGACTTAATGTATAATCCAAACACAAACTTTAATCATCATGAAAATAAAAGTAAATTATTTTGATTACGGTAAATAGGAAGTGTCGCACCCTCTTTTTGGAATTTATTGCGCGACGCGGGTTTGAGAACATAATGCAATGAAGTCGCCACCCTATTTTTGTTTCTAGGTTTAGGAAACCTAAAGTCATGGTATAAAAATAAAAAGCTAAGGCAAAGTGGGTTTGAACCCGAGAACAGAGGTTTGGGGTCGTATTATGGACTCGGGAAGGTGTTAGGCACCTGAGTCACATCCTAAAAGGTTACCGGATAAAAGAGGTGTTTAAAGTCATATGTTTGTAAAAATCCTAATTTATGTGATCATGCCCAATTAATTAAATTCTAACAATTCTATATATTCATGCATACAAGCGTATATGCGGAAATAAACAAGGATACGAGAATAAATAAATATTACAAGCATACGAGAAATAAATGAACCCTGCAAGTGCGCGAAAAATAAATAAACAATATAAGTGTGCGAAAAATAAATAAACAGAACACATTCGATTATATGACACGGAAAAAATGACGGGTCAAAAAATGGGCTCGAGAGTGGGCCCACCAGCTGGGCCCAAGCAGCTCCACGCTTGGGCGCAAGCCCAAGCCTTTCCTTTCCCACGCGGGCCTGAGCAGACCCAGCTTCCTCCTCCCACGCGGGCGCGTGCCACTACCCGTCCTTTTCCCCATTGGGTTGCGCTTGGCCCAAAATTTAAAATGAGAGCAAATGGTACTCTTCTTCATCTTCAATGTGGTGCCGGCAGCCAAGGTCATGCCAACGGCGACCAAACATGAATTTTTCGACTAGCATGATCACCTTAATTATAGAAATTTGAACACATAATCACAGCAACTTAATTAATCCAAAATAGTGCTCAATTTAATTAAAAACGAAATTAAACTTAATTACAAAAAAATCTGAAATTCGTCCAAATCATTCAACGATTTATTAAAATAAAGCCATGTAATTAATCTAGAGATTAGATAGATATTATTTGAAATAAAAAACACCCATTATTTTCATCAAAACACAAATTAATAGTTTTTGAAAAATTTCACAAAAAAACTTGAAAAATCGAATTTTAAAATGCTTGAGAAATGCTTCAACCTTTCGTTGAGCAACTGGCTAGCGAGTGAGAGCTTTTAGAGAGAGTGTTTTGGTGAAAATAATGGGTGTGCCCCCCCCAAACTTTTGGATTATTTTTAAATATATATTATTAGTATTATCATAGAATTTATTTTTTAGTGCAGTTGTTGCTACCCGATTTTGGATTTTTCGTCACAACTTTTTCGTATTTTTATTACTTATCACGTTTAATAGCCCGTTTACGTCATATTTCTGTTGATTTTTGATCGTGGGCTATTTGTTTAATATTTCGTGTCATTTCGTGTCTTTTTAGTTTTTTCGTATTTTTAACTGTCTTTACGCAACCTTTTCTCGGTCCTGAGTAAGTTTCCTCAGACCGTAGATGGGGCGCTTTATTTCTTTAATTGATAATTACCTACTATTTTTCTCTTTCACGCCATCTCGTTTGGTTTCGTTCAATTTTTGTCGTATGGACATTTATTTTGCGTCCAAACTTTTGATATTTCCGAAAGAGAAAATAAACACGTTAAACCGAACTTTCACATTTATTCACTATATACTAGTTATCTTGTCTTATTTTTCTGCACACTTTGTTCTTCTCGGTTCAGGTTTATTTTCATTTCAAGCAATTTAGCTCAAACCGAAAATATCTCGTTCGTGCCACAATTAATATGCATTAATGCACAAAATCATCACAACCACTTGATCAAACACTTGACTCCCTTTTTTAAACAAGATCAACAACTCCTTCTTTTCTTCAACCCTTACCATCACCATTAAGCCCATTTAATTCGTTCATCATCACGATCCTAGCAAACCGACCTTGCTCCTTCACCCTCAGCCAAGCGTTCTCTGCACCCTCATCATCACGAACATCCCATCGCCGGACTGCCCAAGTCCACTCGCGCCCTTGCGCCTCACGCCTGCGACGCCCACTCTCGCCTTGGCCTCCAAGTTCACTCGCGGTAATCCTCTATAAGTACCTTCATCCTCGCAACGAGAAAAGGGGGACCAATTTCATGCTCTAGTCCCCCCTTTTATTCATGCTCTCTTTCAATTGCTTTCAATTTATTTAATTAATTGCGTTTCAATTAATTATTTTCCTCTGCTTATTTTCAATCAACTGCTGCTACTCTTACTTCAATTAATTAAATTGTTACACTTGTTTCCAATTAATTTGATTGCTCTGCTTGGCTCATTTGCCTGCTGCTTTAGTTTAATTCCAAAGTTTTATTTGTTTCAACATTCTCTGCAATTTCTTTCCCAAAATGGTTTGTTCATATTTTGGTGAAAACAATGGATGATTTGCTTTCAAATAAGTCTTATTTTATCTCTGTCGCACCCCCTTTTTCGTTGAAAACGAGTTTAAGGATCGAGACGGGCCATAATGATAGACAAGCGTTGGACTTGTCTTAATCACTATGCAAATGAAGTCGCCACCTTAATTTTGTAAGGTTTAGGGAACCTAATCGATGGCATAAAATAAACAAACTAAGGCACAATGGTCTAAACCAAAGAACGATGGTTCGAGGTCGTATTTATGGACTTGGGAAGGTGTTAGGCACCCAAGTCACATCCTTTAAAAAAGTTACCGGTATGCGAGGTGTTTTTAGAAGATATTTGAACATGAAATTTGGCCCTCTAAGGTGACGTTACATCTTAGCATTTGGGTCATGTTATTTCCGTTGGGGGTTCGAGGGATGGGGTTACCATTTTGTCTCGATGCTAGAGCGGACGCTCACCTTTTCATTGGGCCATGCATGACTTAGTTACTACGTGATCTATCATGGCTGAAAACTAGCAAGGTACATTTTTAATGAATGCACGTAAGTTGATATGGCCTTTGGAGCCATCATGCACATCACTTAACAGAAAAGGCATTTAATTCCATGGCAATTAAACGCAAGTGATAAAAACACGTACGCATGTGGGTTGATTTTACTTGTTAGCAATTCTATATGTCATGCATACAATTGGGTGGTTCTATTGCTTCCTAAGTGGTCATGCATACGATAAGATTTAAGGCTTTGGACCTTGGTGTGAACATACAAGGAAATGTTTTAAGGTAATCTTACCTTTTGGACGATCCTCGATCGATCCATCTCTTCAAAACCGATGTTAAATGACAATTGACATAATTACATAGATATAACAAACATACACGATTTTTAACTACTTAATCTAATTATTACAACCCACAATTCATAATGAAACTACTTAAGTAATTATTACAAACCACAATTCATAATAAAACTACTTATGTAATTATTACAAATTGGAGGTCTGAATAATTAAACTATTACACCAAGTGAAATAATTAATTAAAGCTCTCACTAATTATTACAACGATTGAGGTGGATAACTAAAAGCAAACAAGTTGATAATGAGTTATTAACTTATTACAACAAGTTCAGCAATTAATTATTACAACAAGTACAATTAAAAGTAGTAGACAGTTGATTATCACATACGAATGCATGGAAATAATGCTTACCGTTCTAATGGGCCGGGTTAGGCCCACACTTGGATTCCTAATTTTTGGGACACAATGCATGCAAACATCTCTTACGGAAATCAATTAAATTAAATGAAAGAAAGGTAAAAACGTACTTTTCGATTGAAGGTTCGAAACTTAACCTTCAAACGCTTTCCTCTGCTTCGGTTTTGATGTTGATGATGAATAGGTGCGACCACCCGTCCTCGCGCGAAGATGAACAGCTTGCTATTTATAGGACAAGAGATGTGGTTGAAGTGAAGCGCACGTTCGACGTAAGCTCGAGCTTCAAACGAGTGGAAAGAAAAGCAACCGCCGGCGTGGTCCTCCAAGTCCTTGTTTTGTGGTCATTCCCGTTGAGAATAATATCAAGGGAACAAACATTATTCGTGTCTGCCAGGCGCTGGCGAGCCAATCACAAGGAAGGAAAACAAAACATGCATTAAAATGCATTAATTCCCATACGAACGGGATATTTTGGTACGAGCGGAAACGCTCGAGAACGAAAATAAATCCGAACCGAGGGAACCAAAGCATGCAGAAAAATAGGACGAGAAAAGTAATACACAGTGAAAAAATGTGAAAGCTGATTTAACGCATTTACTTTCTCTTTCGGAAACAATCAAACGTTCGCGCGTAAAATAAATGTCCTTACGACAAAAATTGAACGAAACTGAACGCGGTGGCGTGAAATAAAAAATTAACACGTAATTATAAAATAACGAAAAAGGGCGTTCTGCACTCGGTTCCGGGAACCTTACTCGAGACCGAGAGAAGTTCGCAAAAAGACAGTTAAAAGTACGAAAAAATTAAAAAGCCACGAAATGACAAGAAAATTTAAACAAACCAGCCTAGGACCAGAATCGACATGAATTTTGATCTAGACAAGCTAAAAAGTGGCAAAACGTAAAGGTTGTGATAGAAAGTCAAAAATCGGGTAGCAACAGTTGCCCCATCTTTACTGTCTGATCAAAAAAATAGTGTAACTGAAATTTTTGATGAGCAGTAAAGATGGTTGCCCCAAGTATTTACCACGTTTTGGAAATGATGAAGACTTACCTGAGAGCGGGGTGAGCTTTAAATTCTGGTTTGGGCGAGGCTATCGCATTGCGAGATACTGGTAAATGAGATTGCAGGTCCGTGCGAGGCTATCGCTCTTCGGACGTTTGCTGCGGAAAATGTAGGTGTATGTCCGTGCGAGGCTATCGCTCTCCGGATGCTTGACATGGAAATGTGAAGGAATGTCCGTGCGAGGCTATCGCTCTCCGGATATTGTTGCTGAAAAGGTAACTACACAACCGTGCGAGGCTATCGCTCTCCGGATGTTGTTGCTGGAAAGGTAAATGTGTGTCCGTGCGAGGCTATCGCTCTTCGGATGTTGTTGTTGAAAATGTGAATGTGTGTCCGTGCGAGGCTATCGCTCTTCGGATGTTGTTGTTGAAAATGTGAATGTGTGTCCGTGCGAGGCTATCGCTCTTCGGACGATGCTATTGCTGAAAATGTGAATGTGTGTCCATGCGAGGCTATCGCTCTTCGGACGATGCTATTGCTGAAAATGTGAATGTGTGTCCGTGCGAGGCTATCGCTCTCCAGATGTTATTGCTGAAAAGGTAACTACACAACCGTGCGAGGCTATCGCTCTCCGGACGTTGATGCTGAAAATATCTACAACCGTGCGAGGCTATCGCTCTCCAGATGTTGACATGGAAATGTAACTACACGACCGTGCGAGGCTATCGCTCTCCGGACGTTGATGCTGAAAATAACTACACAACCGTGCGAGGCTATCGCTCTTCGGATGCTGGTGCTGAAAATATCTACAACCGTGCGAGGCTATCGCTCTCCGGATGTTGACATGGAAATGTGACTACACGACCGTGCGAGGCTATCGCTCTCCGGACGTTGATGCTGAAAATAACTACACAACCGTGCGAGGCTATCGCTCTTCGGATGCTGGTGCTGAAAATATCTACAACCGTGCGAGGCTATCGCTCTCCGGATGTTGACATGGAAATATAACTACACGACCGTGCGAGGCTATCGCTCTCCGAACGTTGATGCTGAAAATGTAACTACACAACCGTGCGAGGCTATCGCTCTCCGGATGCTGGTGCTGAAAATAACTACACAACCGTGCGAGGCTATCGCTCTCCGGATGTTGACATGGAAATATAACTACACGACCGTGCGAGGCTATCGCTCTTCGGATGCTGGTGCTGAAAATATCTACAACCGTGCGAGGCTATCGCTCTCCGGACGTTGATGCTGAAAATAACTACACAACCGTGCGAGGCTATCACTCTTCGGATGCTGGTGCTGAAAATATCTACAACCGTGCGAGGCTATCGCTCTCCGGATGTTGACATGGAAATATAACTACACGACCGTGCGAGGCTATCGCTCTCCAGACGTTGATGCTGAAAATGTAACTACACAACCGTGTGAGGCTATCGCTCTCCGGATGCTGGTGCTGAAAATAACTACACAACCGTGCGAGGCTATCGCTCTCCGGATGTTGACATGGAAATATAACTACACGACCGTGCGAGGCTATCGCTCTCCGGACGTTGATGCTGAAAATGTAACTACACAACCGTGCGAGGCTATCGCTCTCCGGATGCTGGTGCTGAAAATAACTACACAACCGTGCGAGGCTATCGCTCTCCGGACGTTGATGCTGAAAATATCTACAACCGTGCGAGGCTATCGCTCTCCGGATGTTGATGCTCGGACACTTATCTAATTTGAGGAAGGTTGTCACCTCGGACATTTATCTAAATTTTGAGGAAGGTGGTCACCTCGGACATTTATCTAACAATAACATGAATTGAAAGATATAGTAGTAGATAGACAATGAACTTAAATGACAAAGTGTTGGGGAAAGCAAGTCTTACCTTGAAATTACCTTATGAACTGAAATGGAGGATGGTTGGAAACCATTGCATGATTTGAGGTGAAGAGTGGTTGAAAGCCACCGCTTTTGTGAGTGGTTGGAAGTCACCGCGTTGGTTGAGTGGTGGGAAGCCACTGCGTTGTGAGTGGTGGGAAGCCACTGCGTTGGTGTAAATGTGCGAAAATAAGGTGTAAGTGGGGGTATTGCACCTCCGCGAACTTACTGTGCGAAAATAAGGTGTAAGTGGGGGTACTGCACCTCCGCGAACTTACTGTGCGAAAATAAGATGTAAGTGGGGAAGCAAGTCTTACCTTGAACTTACTGTATGGATTGAAATTGATTTGAATGTGAGGGAGCGTGACCTGCCACATGGATTTGATTTGGAAGTGGTAACGTACTCTATTCGATTTTGATTGGATTTTAACAAAAATCCGAGCCGAGGGATTTACAATGATTTCCTCATCAAAGACCCAATGGTTGAGGAGTGGTAACGTTCTCCATTCGTTTGTTGATCGGATTTTGATGAAAATCCAAGATGAGGGCATTACAACGATGTTGTCATCGAAGACCCAATGGTTGAGGAGTGATTCCAACGAAGCCTATTTGTGTTCTGCAAATAGGAAGAAAGCAAACACAAAGCAGCAACAGATGGAAAAAGAGAGAGCAATTGATAATTGTGAGAAACATCAAGTATTCCTACATTTACGCCTCGGCTTGCCCCCAAGTTTCTTTCTTTTCGTGTGGAATGAAAATGACCTCTTTGTTTAAGAAAATCAAATCAATTCACCCTCTTCTCCCCTTTTGGGTATGTGTGTTCAAATTTTCGTTATATAAACATGCTTGATACCAGTCTAGATAACGTCTGCGTCTTGTTCAGGAAATGACGACCTCAAGAATAAGACTTTCCCCTGACATGCAGCTGTAAGCAACCCTCACCAGATATTAGTGTTTGTGCTCACGCTCATAAAACAAGGCTACGTGTTTACACTCCTACAAATGCAATAAGCATAGCACAAAAAATTAAATTTGCAATGTCAATCCGAGTGAATAGACTTCAAATGAAGATGCACATGCATGGGTCTACTAATAATTGAAAGGACTTTGCGAGGGAGAAAGAAAGAGGAATTTGTAAAAGAAAGTGTTGTGCTTTTATTTTGTGATGAGGTTTTAATGAGTTTGTGCTCGACGACTGATTGTGACGAGGAGCAAAGTGCACCAACCCTTGAATCTTTGTTGGAGAGGTTTCTTCTTGATTGTTTTGAGGGCACCAATCCCAAGTTCTGTGATATTTGCAGGGAATGATCTCTTTTCCTTTTGAGATCTTTTTGTTGTTGATGCTTGATCATTTTGAGATCATTTGGTCGTTCATGCTTGACCATTTTTTTTTTCATGTACTTACTTCTGCTGTTGTTTTGTTGATTGTGTTCTCTGAATTGTATATTTTTTGAACACTTTTTGATTTTTGATGATGATTTTTTTTTTTTTTTTGGCAAACAAAGCAAGTACAATTTTTGTTTGGCCTAACATCCTCTCTACCTTTGGTAGAAACCTCCAAGTCGTGATTTACTTTGGCATTCTTCTGACGTTGTTTTGTCAGTGATCTTCCCAGGGTTTCCTGGTCATTCCCTTGCTTGATATGTAACTCCAACTTATCGGTCCCAGTCGAGCACTAACTCACTTGGTTGAAAGATTTTTTTGTGTTTGGTAGAGTTTTGTACATGGTGTACAAAATCTGCGTTTTGAGGGAAAAATGTTAAAAATGAAAATGTGGAAGAAGAGCAAAGCAAAGTCCAATGTCATCTTACCGTTACCCCATGTCTGACAATTCATGTACCTAGGATATTATGCAAATCTAACTAGCAACTAGCTTAGCATTTACACTCATGAACGAAAAATAAGGCGTGAAGGCCCCAAAATACTCACAGGGATACGTTTGGTGATTGCTTACATCTAAACAATGTCATGGATATAAGAGCTAGCAGACCAGATCATGCATGTTTATATAATTCCTAATGAACGCAAAATGGTGAATGCTTTGGCTTAAAAGGTTCAGTAAATGTGGGATGCTTTTATTTTCCTTCCTTTTAGCCTAAGTAGTACATGTATAAAGAAGAAGTTTTGCAGAAGCTAAGGGTTTTTCAGCCAACACGCACGCACTCTTGCAATAATGTAAATAACGGGAATTTTAAAATTGCGAAAACAGAAATTACAGAAACAGGAATTGCGGAAACGGAAATTACAAAAATGTAAAAGGACAATTTCCCTGAAAAATGAGCTCGGACATTTTTCAACACCTTCTTCCGGTCGTCACTTCACTTGCTTGCTCCTCAGTTTGCAAGCCTCGTGACACCTGAAAAATGTAAAATTACAGAAATGTAAATAGCGAAGACTAAATTGCGAAAGTGTGAAAGGACAACTTCCCTGAAAAATGAGCTTGGACATTTTTCAACACCTTCTTCCAGTCGTCACTTCACTTGCTTGCTCCTCAGTTTGCAAGTCTTGTTGTACCTGAGAATGCAAAAATGGCAGAAAATGTAAACTGCAGAAACATAAATTGTTGAAGTGTGAAAGGACGACTTCCTTGAAAAATGAGCTTTGACATTTTTCGACGCCTTCTTTTGGTCGTCACTTCACTTGCTTGCCCCCAAGTTTACAAGTCTTGTTGCACCTGAAAATGCAAAATTGCAGCAATGTAAATTGAGAAGATTAAATTGCAAAAATGTGATAGGACGACTTCCCTGAAAAATGAGCTTTGACATTTCTCAACGCCCTCTTCTGGTCGTCACTTCACTTGCTTGCCCCTAAGTTTGCAAGTCTTGTGGCACCTGAAACTGTACAATTACAGAAATGTAAATTGCGAAGATTAAATTGCGGAAGGGGAATTTGTAAATGTAATGGACAACTCCCTTGAAAAATGAGCTTGGACATTTTTCGACTCCTTCTTTTGGTTGTCACTTCACTCGCTTGCCCCCAAGTTGGCAAGTATTGTTGCATCTCCCACGAAGCGCCCTTGTTTAAAGTCGTAGGCTCGACTATGGAGAAGCTCCCTTCCATGCCTCTATTATGCGATCAACATTGAAGTGGGGGGGAATCGCTGCATATTTTTTTGAAATGTGGGGCATGAACCACTACATGATTTTTTTGAAAGGTGGGATTTAGACCGCCACTTGATTCTTGAAAGGTGGGGTTTAAACCGCCACAATTTTTTTTTTTTTTTTTTTTTTTTTTACATTTTTGAAATGTGGGGCGTAAACCGCCACATGATTTTTTTTGAAAAGTGGGGTTTAAACCGCCACATGATTTTTGAAAAATGGGGTTTAAACCGCCACATGAGTTTTTTTTGAAAAGTGGGGCTTGAACCGCCACATGATTTTGATTGAAAGGTGGGGATTAAACCGCCACATGATTTTTTTTTAGATGTGGGGCTTAAACCGCCACATGATTTTTTTGAAAAGTGGGGTTTAAACCGTCACATGATTTTTTGAAAAGTGGGGCTTGAACCGCCCCATGATTTTTTGAGTGAAACACAACACAAAGAAAATACGAGCATAAAATAAAGCCATAAACACGACTATAAATGCACGAACATGATGCATGTGCTGGGATTTTGACGTCGACTAAACTAGCATGGCTGAAAGGTTCTCGAATGGTGCCCTCCTAAAGGGTCCCCCTAAGCGGATACGAGAGCGTTGACCGAATCATAAAAGGATTATGTTCGCTCAATCCATTTAAAGGTCCAACATCCGAGTTAGGGTTCATGAAAGCTTACCAAGGCGCTAGCCCCAGGACTTCACTACTTACCTCCCTAATCCTATTGGGTATCAATGCCGGCGATAAGCATTATGCATGAGGTGCATATGAACAATTTATTAAAGCCAATAACATATAACAATCACGAAAACAATTTATTTAAAGCAAGTAAATAATAAAAAAAGCAAACACCATAAAACCGGCTTCGACCCTACTAGTCCCTAGTGAAGTCGCCAAACTGTCGCACCCTTTTTTTTGTTGAAAACGAGTTTAAGGATCGGGACGGGCCATAATGATAGACAAGCGTTGGACTTGTCTTAATCACTATGCAAATGAAGTCGCCACCCTAATTTTGTAAGGTTTAGGGAACCTAATCGATGGCATAAAATAAACAAACTAAGGCACAATGGTCTAAACCAAAGCACGATGGTTCGAGGTCGTATTTATGGACTTGGGAAGGTGTTAGGCACCCAAGTCACATCCTTTAAAAAAGGTTACCGGTATGCGAGGTGTTTTTAGAAGATATTTGAACATGAAATTTGGCCCTCTAAGGTGACGTTACATCTTAGCATTTGGGTCATGTTATTTCCGTTGGGGGTTCGAGGGATGGGGTTACCATTTTGTCTCGATGCTAGAGCGGACGCTCACCTTTTCATTGGGCCATGCATGACTTAGTTACTACGTGATCTATCATGGCTGAAAACTAGCAAGGTACATTTTTAATGAATGCACGTAAGTTGATATGGCCTTTGGAGCCATCATGCACATCACTTAACAGAAAAGGCATTTAATTCCATGGCAATTAAACGCAAGTGATAAAAACACGTACGCATGTGGGTTGATTTTACTTGTTAGCAATTCTATATGTCATGCATACAATTGGGTGGTTCTATTGCTTCCTAAGTGGTCATGCATACGATAAGATTTAAGGCTTTGGACCTTGGTGTGAACATACAAGGAAATGTTTTAAGGTAATCTTACCTTTTGGACGATCCCCGATCGATCCATCTCTTCAAAATCGATGTTAAATGACAATTGACATAATTACATAGATATAACAAACATACACGATTTTTAACTACTTAATCTAATTATTACAACCCACAATTCATAATGAAACTACTTAAGTAATTATTACAAACCACAATTCATAATAAAACTACTTATGTAATTATTACAAATTGGAGGTCTGAATAATTAAACTATTACACCAAGTGAAATAATTAATTAAAGCTCTCACTAATTATTACAACGATTGAGGTGGATAACTAAAAGCAAACAAGTTGATAATGAGTTATTAACTTATTACAACAAGTTCAACAATTAATTATTACAACAAGTACAATTAAAAGTAGTAGACAGTTGATTATCACATACGAATGCATGGAAATAATGCTTACCGTTCTAATGGGCCGGGTTAGGCCCACACTTGGATTCCTAATTTTTGGGACACAATGCATGCAAACATCTCTTACGGAAATCAATTAAATTAAATGAAAGAAAGGTAAAAACGTACTTTTCGATTGAAGGTTCGAAACTTAACCTTCAAACGCTTTCCTCTGCTTCAGTTTTGATGTTGATGATGAATAGGTGCGACCACCCGTCCTCGCGCGAAGATGAACAGCTTGCTATTTATAGGACAAGAAATGTGGTTGAAGTGAAGCGCACGTTCGACGTGAGCTCGAGCTTCAAACGAGTGGAAAGAAAAGCAACCGCCGGCGTGGTCCTCCAAGTCCTTATTTTGTGGTCATTCCCGTTGAGAATAATATCAAGGGAACAAACATTATTCGTGTCTGCCAGGCGCTGGCGAGCCAATCACAAGGAAGGAAAACAAAACATGCATTAAAATGCATTAATTCCCATACGAACGGGATATTTTGGTACGAGCGGAAACGCTCGAGAACGAAAATAAATCCGAACCGAGGGAACCAAAGCGTGCAGAAAAATAAGACGAGAAAAGTAATACACAGTGAAAAAATGCGAAAGCTGATTTAACGCATTTACTTTCTCTTTCGGAAACAATCAAACGTTCGCGCGTAAAATAAATGTCCTTACGACAAAAATTGAACGAAACTGAACGCGGTGGCGTGAAATAGAAAATTAACACGTAATTATAAAATAACGAAAAAGGGCGTTCTGCACTCGGTCCCGGGAACCTTACTCGAGACCGAGAGAAGTTCGCAAAAAGACAGTTAAAAGTACGAAAAAATTAAAAAGGCACGAAATGACAAGAAAATTTAAACAAACCAGCCTAGGACCAGAATCGACATGAATTTTGATCTAGACAAGCTAAAAAGTGGCAAAACGTAAAGGTTGTGATAGAAAGTCAAAAATCGGGTAGCAACAATCTCTATATTAATTACATTGCTTCGCTTCAACGAATTGTTAGACAATTCGGGCGAATTTTGATTTTTTCGTTAATTAACTTAATTATCGTTTTAATTAAATTAGTGGCTGATTTGGTTGAATTTTTTTGCTGCGATTATAGGCGTGAGTTGCTGCTGTAGTGAGGATCATTTTTGTCATAATTTTTTTTGTTTTCGTTGACGTTGATCGGACCTTGATCGCCGGCTGTGGCGCCGACGAACCAAGGTTGAAGGTGACACTGTTTGGCAAAAGGAGAGGGAAAGTTGACGGGCTCATGTGTTTGTTTGGTTGATGGGCTACGCCTTGCACAGGCCCAAGCAAGAAGAGGAGGAGATGGGCTACCGTGGCCCAAGCGGAGAAAGAAAAAGGGATGGGATGTTGGTCTGCTGGCCCATGCGTAGAGAAGAGAGGAAGCAGCCACCCACACACGGGCTGGGCTGATCTGATTCTGGGTTGTTTTAAGCCCAACTGCTGGGCCCAGTTTTCCGTCCCACCGTAAGTATTTCCTATCCTTTGTTCATTCGTAATATTTAATTAATTAATTTACTTGCTTTTAATTGTTAATTAATTATTTGCATTTAATTATCAAATAATTAATTTGCTTGCTTTTAATTAATAAAATTAATTGTTTTACTTGTTTTCTTAATTGTTAATCATTTTATTTATTCGCTTGATATTTATTTTACTCGTACTAATGATTTCATTTTGTAGGGTAAAATCAAATCTTCGCTCGCAAGTACCCTTTTCTTATCCCTTTTATTTATTCTAAGTTTTTCGCAAATATTATTCGTATGCATGACATTTAGAATTATTAGAAATTAAAATCAACGCACATGTATATGTGTTTAAATCACTTGCTTTTATGCCATGAAATTAATTGTTATGTTTGCATTGATACATGAGCATGATGGCTTCGATCCCACACGGTTATTTGCATTCATTAAATTGGTATTGTGCTAGTTTTTATCCATGATAGGATCACGTAGTAATTAATTAATCATGCATGGCCCGATGATAATAACAGATCGCTCACTTTAGTATAAAACGGTAACATTCCGTTAGGCAGAAATGCTTGTCCCGAAGTTGTCCTGACCCTAAGAATACTAATGTGATGTTTCCTATGAGCGCCAAAATTACGTGTTTAAAAAAATATTTTCCAAACACCTTTTTATCGGTAACCTTTTAAGGATGTGACTCGGGTGCCTAACACCTTTCCGAGTCCATAATAATGACCTCGAACCTTTGTTCTTTGGTTTAGACCTTTTTGTGGCTTAGTTTTATTTATTTTTATGCCATGACGATTAGGTTCCCTAAACCTTAGAAACTAGGGTGGCGACTTCATTTTGCATGATGTGAGACGAGCCCCATTTTGTCTCACATTTCGTCCCGAACCGTATTCGCGTTAAAAATGAAAAGGGGGTGCGACAGCAGTACGCAAAAATTAGTAGACAAAGCACATGTCTAGGGATTTTATTCTCAATTCTCTCTTGTTAGTACTTTGTTAGATCATAAATCAGGACCATTAGGTACTTAAATTAACTTTGTACTTTAATGTTGCGCATAACTCACCGATTAACATATTGTTTATATCTCGTATCGTATCTATAATGCTGCATTTTTTATATGGTTGCATTTATGGCTCGTAGAGCATTGTCAAGAAAGAAAAAAGCAATGTGTTTGTTGATAAGGTCATCTCCTCAAGTTGGTGGTTTATATTGGAAAAAAATTTGTCGAGACTTTTAGTTTAGACTAGATATTAGATGAATTTGTTGATTTGAAAGAACGTCGGGTACAATTCAGCTAATTTAATTAATTATACATAATACATATTAAATTTATTACTATAATAGTTATTGACGAAATGTTCATATTTTATAGATAGGGACGGATCTAAAATACTAAAAAAAAAATTACTCGTAGAGAACAATTGTAAAAAGTACGTATATTGTATGAATTCTAATGTATAATTAATTTTTTTCTATATTGTCTTCTTATTTATCTTTTTGTTAAGTTTATCTAAATATTTGTTATTTAGTGACGGATACAAATACTCTTAAGCATTTTTCTAATTTTTCGTTCAGCTCGCTTGCCTTCCCTTTAAAATACAAAAAAAAAAATTCCCCCGAACCCCCGCACCCCCTGAATACAGATCCTGGATCCATCACTGTTTACAGATAATTTTTTTAATCTTGCCCCCCCAAGCATCGAAAGCTGGCTCCGCCACTGGATTGAGGAAAAATGGTCGGTGAGGGTGAGGATGTTTCGTTTGAAGGAACAAGGAGAAATGAAGGGTGGCTTAATAGGAAAAAGAGACAGCGGTTGGATGGTTGACCATCCACTGGTTAACCAATCCAAAGGTTGTGATGAGATGGAGATGGAAAAGGTTTTAGTATTTATTTATTGGTTCGAGCCAATGGTATGGGCAATTTCGCCTGAAAAATGGATAAAAACTCGAACCAAAAATGCTAAAACGTAGAATAAAATAAGTTGAAATAATTAGCATACAATGAGGGACGAAAAGTTCGTTATATAGTTCAAATAAAAATTTGCTCGTAGGCGATAAAAGTTTGAACGTAAAAAATGCAACGAAATGGCGCGAATTAAAATAATAATAAAAAATAAGTAGCTAATGAACGAAAATGTTCGATCATTGGTCTCGAGAAGTTTAGAATCCCAGAAAGCTAATACAAGCATTGCAAAGGCATCACAGAAAGGGAAACAAGCTAACCATTTAGAATCCCATACATAACATAACATAACATTGTAGCAAGTGCATTCCATTGAATATTATCACCCCACAAAAATGGACATAAGAGAGAGAGGTCCAAAACATTTGAAGATCTTGTGCATTCATTTGGAGTCGGAAAAAATAAAATTGTCAACAAACTCTCAATTATCACAAATACAACAATGAGAAACAAAACATTATGAAAAAAAAAAACAAAACTTGCCAAGATGATGAGATATCACCATCTATACTCTTGTTGCACCTTTGTGAACTAACAACTTAGAGAAGGAAACAACAACAAAAAATGATGTCTTGTCCTACTGGAGGTGCAGGAATTTAATAGAACCTGGAATCCAAATAGCATTTTAAGATCTAAGCGTAAACATTCCCATCAACATTCAACATTTCCGAAGTAGACAAAGTAAGACCTACGTAAGTAACAGGTCCATAAACGAGCGCACACATACATTTTCAATCAAACTTTCAATTCAATGGAATGGTCAAACACGCAGATCCTTCAATAATAATTCCAATATGTTAAGCTAATAGATCTACAAAATAACAGTCAAGATTAATCGAACAAGGTATAAAAGAAAACTCACTGTTTGGGTTCGAGGTCGTTGATGGTGGTATTGAAAAGAGAGTGGAAAGAAAGAAATTATCAGATCTTCTTCAAGCCTAGCATTGGAATAACTTTGACGAAAGATGGAAACTTTGGATGAGGGCGACTTGTTGGTTGGGGCGACAAAGAAGAGGTGGTTGCGTTGCTGTGGTGGGGAGAGGAGGAGGAATTGGAAAACCTAATTGAAATGAACCTCGGTGATAGAGAAGAAAGGCCAATGGCATTCCGTTTAATCTTCGATGGCATTTTTGTCATTGTACAGAATGACAATTTTGTAAATAACCGAATGACGTGGAACGTCTACGTCATTCAGGATGTTGATTCGACTAATCTCATTGTTCAGAATAACATTACCCATCTCACAATTCATTCACTGCACACCAAAGGGGCCCCCATCTGGAATATATGCAGAAGAACAATAGAAAAGAAAGGATAACTAATCAATCCCCATCTCATACTCTTAGCATTAAACAGTAATTAATCACAGTAAACAGGGAAAAAGAAGGAGAGGGTTGTGTCAGTAATTAATGCAAACTACTACTGTGAGTAACATCATCACTCAATCAAATCTTTCATGAAACATTCAATCTAAATAGTTTCCAAGAGAAAGGTGAGAGCTTGCCCTTTGATGGGTTTTTGCAGATGCGGTGCGGATCTGACGGCGGTGCGTTCTCTTAAGAAGATTTATTGCATTGTGACGAAGAAGAACAATAGGACTGCTTCGATTTGAGAGAAATAGAGTGCATTGGTGGTGGCGAATGTACTGGGCGGCGGGCTGATGTCGCGGTGCGGCGGTGGTGCCAGTTGAGGGGTGCGATGGTGGTGGTAGCAGTTTGGTGTGGTGGTGGTGGATGAGACGAGGGCGATGGTTGGAGAGGGTGAGATAAGGGCGATGAAATTGACGATAGAGATGAGCAATAAGCTGGTCAAAATTAATATTCCAATAATCCACGTCATATTTTAAAAAATTAATTTCTATGTCATACATTCATGTCAGCAAGGTATTATGTAATTTTTTACCAACCAAATAGAGCCTAGAGTATTTTAGATAATAATGGTTAATTTTGATCGAGTAAACAAATGTAGTGGTCTATTTTGACTTGAAGTACAAATGCAAGGGTAAATTCTGCCCTTTTTTCTTTTTATTTTTATTGAGTTATGTCACGTCTGCGTCTATCTGATATAAGGAGAGAGATGGAAAATTTTCAAAGCTATTTTTTTTATAAATTAATTTCCACATCAACTAAATTTTTAGAATAACCAAATTGATCTTAAGACAGTTTTAAAATTAAGGTGTGATTGGTTAAAATTGACAAATATGAAATTTTATTTAACTCGATTATAAATGTGAGATATTTTCCAATCATTTGGTAAAAACGTGGGTGATTTTGTGAATTTTTCTTTTATATTTTTATATATATTTACACTCATCTTTCAACACATTTTTGTATTCTTAATCCTTCCCGATGCGGCATCGTTTAGGGAGTTATGTATGAAGAACGAGGCGCAAACATTGAACAACCGCAACGCAACAGTCTCTGCAACACCAACAGAGACGGAACGAATCTCTCTCTTGTATAGTGGTACTCTCTGGTTTGTGCAGAATGGAGCAGGCGATTGCGGAAGGAGAGGTAACGGAGAAGACGATGACGAAAAATAGAAAGGACAAGAGAAAAGAGTGGAAGAAGGAGAAGAGGAGGCAGGAGAGGAGGGGGAGAGCGGAGAAGGAGCGGGAGGAGGAGGTGAAGAAGATGGAGGATCCCGAAGAGCAAAGGAGAGCCAAGGAAATGGAAGAGGAAGAGAAAGAGAGGATGGAGAGGGAGAGCAAAGAGTTTGAAGAAAGAGAGAGGAAGTGGATGGAAGAGATTGCGATCAAGAGGAAATTACAGGAACAAGAAGAAGAGGAAGAAAGGAATAAGAAGCTGCTTGAAGAAGAAAAGGAGAAAGAGAAAGAGAAAGACAACAAGTGTAGTGAGGATGATGATGATTGGGAGTATATAGAAGAAGGACCTGCTGAAATTATTTGGCAAGGAAATGAAATAATCGTGAGGAAGAAGAAAGTTAAGGTTCCGAAAAAGAACTCAACAGCTCAGTTAACTTGGAAAGAGGTAAAATAATAGTAGTTTCTTGCTTTTGCTGGCTTTCTTGTCGCTTGAGTGATGTATCAATGCTTATGTTTGCCACTTTTATTATGATTTTGCTATAATTAGCACAAGATGTATGGAATCAACATGAACTTCCAATCGCGACTGGGTGTTTGGATCATAAAAGCTCATTTTGTTACCGCTTGGTTCTGAATTTAGCTTAATGTTAAGGAAGCAGTGACCTAAAAGCTGAAACACGTTGAGGGAGGGATAAGGGAATGGTTATATGTTAGTCCTTCTTGAATTACAGAAATTTTAATGGTGGATGCCATAATTTGGTGGTTTCAGGATGCTGAGAGGCCTACATCAAATCCTCTTCCTCCACAAACGGAAGCTTTTTTGGCGGTTCCTCCACAAGAGATGCTTGAGAATGTTGCTCAACAAGTACCCAATTTCGGAACTGAACAGGTATATTGGTTTTGATTTTTCCTGCATTTTTTACTCTTATGAATGTAGTTTTTTTTTTTTTTTTTTTGATGGATCATTAATCTGATGCTGGTGGTATTGTATGTGTTGCAGGATAAAGCTCATTGTCCTTTCCATTTAAAAACCGGGGCTTGTCGATTTGGTCAGCGATGCAGCAGAGTTCATTTTTATCCTGATAAAGCATGCACATTGCTTATCAAGAACATGTATAACGGTCCTGGCCTTGCTTGGGAGCAAGATGAGGGGCTCGAGGTCTGTTAAATGCCTGCCTTCATGTGATTCATGTATCCTGATAACATGTCTATAAAATTCTATCTTATGGCATGCCCTACTGTTGAAAGAAATTTATTCATTACATTGACATGCTGAACACTACTAGTTTTATTTTATTTTATTTTTTGGTTTTTCAAAATATATAATTTTCTTGTCCGTCTCATCTTCTCTGCTGTTTTTGATGTACTCCTTAAGATTGTTATTGTTGTTCTTGACATAAAGTTGAATCAGAGGTTCTTCACAAGATCCACTTCAACAGGGATTCATGGTTTTGCTCTTTCTTGGTTCGAGTAAAAAGATTTCTATTCTGTATCCTACTTGATGGCAAGAGAGTAGTTATTGTGTTTATTCCAGTTTTGTTATTATGTACAGTGTTAAAATATACAACTGCTTAGTTGGTGTTTGTTCTATGTTCACCTTAGATCATATATTAAAAATGTGATGACTGTACCTACCTTATAGATACGTTTGTAATCAATGAAAGCTTTGCTATTTTGTGTAATGTTTATATAGTTTGCCTACCTTTTGGCCATCCATAGCACCAAGTTTAGATTTTACTTTTGAGAACTATTTTTTTATGATTGATTGGTAATTACTTTAGGCATGATTTTATTTTTCACCGATAGTTCTTACTCTTCAAGTCCTTAACAACTAGTCTTGTGTTTGGGCTATACCTGTGGTGGTGAAGCTGTGTTCCAGGTGATGGTTGTTACTCGCAAAGGTTTCAGATAGAAGGCCCTGAAGTTACTTTTATTGTTACAATTGCAACTGTTTATGAAGATGTATCTACTTACTGCCTTACGATTTCAAAGTGGCCTAAGGAAATCGGAAGTTGAGAAAACTTACATTTTGTTTAATCATAATTCATTAGTAAATATAGGGTATACAAAGGTGAGGAAAATATAATCATTAATTGCTATAAGTTATGGTACAGTACATGACATTTATTTTACCATCCTAATGACTAGGAACAATTTGGGTTTTAAGTGGTTTGATGGCCTAACACTAATGCTTTTAACTGTGAAAAACACAAGCTTCCCTTTATTGGCTTTGTTCCAATGACAATATACTACGCATAAGTTGTAATTAGTTTCGTTGTTTGAAGTGTAAACTGCATTAGGTCTACTTATTTCAAGAAGTTCTTATAGATATCCAAAATGGTCTTTTTTCTTTTCTTTCAGTATTTTCATTAGAGCAATTTAGAGTACAGGAGAACATCTACGTTGTGTGGATTACTTATGAGCCAGGGCATTCAGTTTCTTGTTGACTGTTGATCTTCCTGTTGGCATGTATTTGTTGCCAAGGTCCCAGATTTATCACTTGTTGATCCTATGCAGAATGTGAAACTACCGCACACACCTAGGCGTAGTTTATCCATCACAAGTTGATTTTTCACATCACTTGTCTTAGTTCTGGTAGATGCTCAGTTTTGTGTGAGTGCAATTAGTCATAGAAATGAGGTTTTAGTGTTACCTTTTGTTGGTGTAAGGAACCAACTATTCTCTTAGTTAACAGTGCTAGAGTGAGTAGGGACCTTATAGCTAGAAACTTCCTCCATATGGTGGCCTTTACCATACTACAATAGATGTTCATTAATCACTATACCTCTTCTTGGCCTGATGCATCAACTAACCTCTCCCAAAGCTTGTTATATCTTAGCTGTTAGTTTTACTTTGTTGAGGATATACTAATATTGCTCAGAAGAGATTTTGAGTTTACATGGTTGTTTGTCTTTTATTATGTTTGATGTCTACAAATTTTGATCTGGTCTTAATTTATTTTTTCATTTTGTTTTGTCAGTATACTGATGATGAGATTGATCGCTGTTATGAGGAATTCTACGAGGATGTTCATACAGAGTTCTTGAAGTATGGAGAAATAGTGAATTTCAAGGTTGGTCGCTGCTATTTATTCATAGTACCATTCATATGGTGTGTTTCCGATCTAATGTAGATTTGTCTTCTCTTTCGCCATTGGCAAATTTATTGCGGTGCTTTGCTTCGTTTATTGTTTAGTTATTCTAATTTTTTTTGATTCAGTAAATGGATATTTGGCAATGAAAGAGAAGCGGACCTTTTTCATCATAAAAAAGTGTTCTTCTTAGACCATTTTAAGTGTTTTGCTCTGTATGTTTGAGGTCTAAAGTTTTACTTTACATTTTCTTGGAGTTGAAGCCTGAATTTGATCCCTATGTCAGGCCTGTAAAAATGGTTCATTCCACTTGCGGGGAAATGTTTACATCCACTACAAGTCGTTGGATTCAGCTGTACTTGCTTATCACTCTATCAACGGTCGCTACTTTGCTGGCAAACAGGTATTAGATACCTCCCAAGTTAAATTCCGGTTTGTAGTTGCACTGTAACCAATAAGTTTATGCCACTATTGTGTGTAAAACATTGAGGCCAATCTTCCGTTGGATAGCCCAATTTTCTTATTGGATTTGCAATGGAATTCTAAGTGGAGGGAATTAAAACTTGATTGCCTTTGTGACGCAGTGATTCCTAAATACAAAATAGAATGACAAAAGTTACTGGCTTTCTCTTGTTTAGTTATGGTCATCCTTGGCCAGTAGGTTATATATATATTGACTGGGCTTGTTTCTTGAATCATTACAGATAACGTGTGAGTTCGTCAATTTGACAAGATGGAAGGTTGCAATATGTGGGGAGTACATGAGGTCAAGGTTTAAGGTAGAACTAGCGGGTTGTTTTCTCAGTTATTCTCACACGTCATCATTTCCTCTTTGTTAATGAATGCTGTTTTCCTTTGAGCTTAGCTAAAGGGATGTAGTTAAAAGTTTCTATCAGTACTGTTGTCATCACAAGTAGCTTAATGCTGTTCCTGTTGCCCGAAGGCTAGCCTATGTGATATCAATAATTTTATTTTTTCATCTTAACAGACATGTTCTCATGGAACTGCTTGCAATTTTATACATTGTTTCCGCAATCCTGGTGGGGACTATGAATGGGCTGATTGGGATAAACCACCACCTCGATATTGGCTAGAGAAGATGACTGCTTTATTTGGTTACTCAGATGAATCTATGTATGAGAAAGAGGGGGGGCAAGATGAGTTAGGTCGATTGAGAGCTTCTGGCAAGAGAATAGCAACAGATACAGACAGGTAAAGCAGTAAATTTGTATATATGGTGAATTTGTACTTCTGAAATTTGTTTGATGATATATTGGCTCTTGAACCATTATAATAATCGGTTCCTCCTCTCTTTCACTTATTTTTGCATGCACTTGCGCAGACACACATACACATCATTGATTGCACTTGCAGTTTTTATTTTTCATAATTAAAATTGGCAATCTCAATATGGCTAATTTTTTGTGATTTTCTTCATTAGGCATCATGCAAGATCTCGAAGCAGGGATTCTTTCCGTGGTTCTAGTAAAAGTAGGGGCAAGGAAGGTAGCATTCATTGGCCGAGGGATAAGTGGCATGATAGGAAAAGAATTAAAAACTTTGGTGAGAAAGAAGATACTGAAGACAACAATCACAGGAAAGGCAGAAGCCATGATAATTCTGATGGGTATCGATCTGATGAGGACAGAGAACGTGACATGAAAGCATATAGACATGATGATCGTCCCAGGAGAAGGTCAAAGCACCATACTGAAATGCCAGAATGCTCAACCAACTACGGGGCACGCAAGAACAGAATCAAGGATGTTGAGGTTGATTCCAACAAAAAGTTCTCAGATGGCCCACACGATCACACCAAAAACTTGAGACACTGGGTGAAAGCAGGAAATCCGGATGATAACAGAGAAGACAAAAAAGAGGCTCATGGAGTTGATAAGGAAATGCAACACAGTGACTTGGAAATTAGCTCAGGGCATCGGTACAAAATAGGTTCCCCAAACGACCTCAGGGACATCAAGGATGGAACTAGTGATGTCGGTTCCTCTGCAGAGTTGCAGCGTTGGGACACAGAAGTAGACAGACAACATCATAGAAGGCAAAGCTCCAGGCACTGGAAAGATGTATCTGAATCCCCAGATCATCAGGATGATGATAGGTACAGGGCTCATGGTTATGATTCCAGCGATGATCAGTTTGAAAGGGACAAGGAAAGACGTGGTCATAGAAGGAAACGCTCAAGTGACAGTAGACATAAGTTTTCAGATGATGAAAGGTTAAGTGCAAAGAGGTCCAAAGGGAATCATGGCAGTAGTAATCCTGAAACAGGAAAGTCTCACCTGAAAGGGAGTCGGAGAGGAAGCAGAGAGAGTGGTGAAGCGCATTCTGCAAGTTTGGAACGAAACAAGCTACATGATTACAACAACTTGGATCGGTATCATAAAAAACGAGAATATACTTTTAGTGTTGACATTGACGGATACAATTCTGGATACAATTCCGTTGAAGAAGTTGATGAGCAGGATCGATGGAAACCTTAAAAGTTTTGAGATAGACCCTAGATGTCTAATAGAAAATCTTTTAGTGTTGACATTGACGGTAAGTACTGTGGTGAATTGAAGTTCCTTAGACACAAGAACTTTAATGAGCTCCATAATGGAAGCAGAGGAAGAGGCCAATGCTGGTGAACGACAGTTCGAAGTTGCAGTGAAAGTTTTTCAGGGGAGGTAATTACATTATAGTCAGCTCCATCGCATAGGGAGAGCGAGATAATTTTATCATAAAAGTCCTGTAATCGTTGGATTATGTGATGGAATTATTGTATTTTGTACAGGTGCAGAAAATGTAAAAATGAGCATCAAGCTGCCATGAAAAGTTCTTGATTTCGGGTTAGGTATCAAAACCTTGACTCTGAATTGGTTTATGGTAGCTGGCTTATTTCTTAGTCAAATTGGATATTTTGTATAGGAACTTTTTAGCAAAAGTTACACCAAATATTCGTATTTAGCAGAATTTTTATTTTATTTTATTTTTTGGTAATAAGCAGAGAATTTCTTGATGTTGGGGTTTATTAAAATTTTCATCATTTTTCTTTTCTTTTCTTGATATCAGTTATCCGATTTATTGTGTTCTTTTTTCTTTCACAAAATCATACTTTAAATCAATGGGTACATAATTGATTGATTGTTTGTTAATAATAAAATATTATTTGAAACTTGAGGTTCAAACTTGAATATCACATCCGGTTATTAAAAAACTGACTTTTTTGGGATTTTTCCTGTAACATTATTATATGTTATGTTTGCGGTTGATTTTGACCTTGGGCTTTGATTGTACTTGCAAATTGCAATGCCTCTGGGTCTTATGTGCCCTTTATGCTCAGGTTTCGTTATATCTTGGAGGAGAGGGACTAGGGATCGCAATGGGTAAGTAATCACTATTTATATCCATATTTGTAAATTTGTAAGTAATTCATACTTGTACCCGCATTTAATAAAAAAGAAGAGTAATTGTACTCGCAGATTATCTACGAGTTACCTGCAGATACTCGCAAATTTGGTTGAATTTCGAATTTCAATCAAATTAATATATAAAAAAACAATCTAATTTAACAACAATATCACACAATAATACGATACACTAATCCAACATAATAATCCATAATAATCCAACAAAGAAATAATAATTTATAAGAAAATATCATTTAATAAAAAAAATAGCAACTCCGGCTTGCAATTTAACATTCCTATTTTGATGAAAAGCAAGATCTTTTCCAATTTAGTTATGGACGGTAGAAGCTCCATGGTAAAAAAACAATCACTTAACATAAATATAATAAAAAAGAGAACTATTTATATTAATATGATAACTTGAATTTATTTACAGTCATCATTTGTCAGTGTCATGATAATAATCTAGACATGCGGCCCTAAACCATCAGAAAAGTACCTTGTTGTAAAGCGCGGTTTTTAGCCCAATGTACAAAAAATTAGAACAACGAGAAAATCGACCGGATACAATTGGTGTTGAGGAACAAGACAACTTTCTATATCCACATCCATATCCGCACTTTAAAGGTAGGGTATATCCATACTCATAAAATATCCACAATGTACGAGTAATATCCACCGCAATTGTAAATATTGGGCGGATATCTATATCTGTGGGCGAAATTGTCATCCTAATAGGGAGGTCCCATATAAGTTGATAAAAGGCAATTTCTTGTTGCTGTGTCGAGCATGCCTCATTAATCATCATTCCGATTTATTTATTTTTTTAATTAATAAATTTATAATATTTTATTCTATCTGTTTGCATAAAATTCTTAATCAAAGCTCTTTTATAAATAAATCAATTATTTATTTATTTTAATGGTCTAAATTGTCTCAACTTTACCTCTTAAGTTGACAACAAATTGAAAGGAGCCGTTGCATGCTTTTTTTATGAGAAAATAAAATAAAATGGTGATATCCCCTCCATGCCAATTTAATTCCCAAACATCCCAAATTATCACGATGCACTTTTCTTTGCACTTTTGTATTCCCATTTCCCACCACCACATGGATGTGAGAGTATGCGATGGGGCTGCTGTTTTAGGTGAAGTCTATTTGTAGTAGGACACTTCTCACAAGGTACCCCCTTAAGTCACGTACATATCACAAATATCTAAAATATATCACACAAAAAAGTGTAAAAAAATGCTATGAGAGGTGAGACTCAATCACTTACTGTCAGGGTTAGTCTAATTACGTTCGAACTAGGTTATGTCAAGTCACTAAGGACTAAAATGGTTTCAGTAACATTTAAGAAGTGAAATGATCGAAACAACGGTTTATCCGTACTAACTAAAATTCCCGATTGCTGAAGATAGATGTAATAGTTAACCAAACGTGTTCCGTGCTCAATTCCAGCTGATAGGTCATCATAATAACTGTTTCAAACTCAACGATGGATACGTAATGATACGAAGTTTTTGTGGTCAATAATCCTGCATGCATTTTGCATTTTCTTGAGTGTAATGGACGCAAGTAAAGAGAGAGTTACTGTGAGGAAATAGTAGCTGCGTTTCTGTGGTCAATAACATTAGTCTATAGTATTAGTACTACTGTACTGGTAGTAGTAGTAGCCGCACATGTCCTTGCCAGCAGAAATGATGCTATAGGTGTTGTTGTATCCGGCGCACGCGCCACCCCTAATTAATTGGATTGTCTAAAAAATATAACAGTTAAACATGATAAAAACCAGTGAATAGTATCTTGGCAAATGAAATTTTGATGATTACAGCATTCTTCTCAAATTTGCATATATAAAAAGTTTTTCTAGATTTTAATCACTTTAAAAATTAATTTTTTTAAAGTTATGATATGATCAAAATTGGTAAAACATCATTTATATATCCACACTTTCTTTTTTTCTCCAAAATTGATTGATTGATCCAATTAGACACGACCACTAAAATATTGTATATATGAATGATCAACAACTCGATCGACCCACTTAAATTCTTACAATAACCTCACAATATTACTCAAATATAATTCAATTCTAATTGACGAACAAGATTAATAATCTCATGTTCAAGTCACAGTCTCTTTCTTGGAAGAGGGAGCATATATACCTGGAGAGATCTACTTGTGTCTATATAATAATTAAGTTCTAATAATAAATAAATAAAATTCACTTTGAATAGCTATAGGGAATGTAAAATATACTCCTCCATTATTTTAAATATTTTTAGAAGTCGGATTTAAGCCATTTTTTTCTTCCAATTAGCTGTCTTATTAATTTTTTCAGTTATTTTTACTTCTTTACCTATAATTATGCTTAAGTGCGTGATAGTATATGTATATAATAAGTAATCACCAAATTATTTGTTTTCCCCTTTCACACTTCCAATCATTCTAAAAGGATCATCTGCCGATTTGATAGACATGTAAAGGAATATATATATATATAATTTCTTGTGATTAAACATAATGAGTAATTAATTGATTTAGTCATTTAAGGGTATTATTGTCAAAAAAAATCTAATTAATTTCAACCGAAATCTTGATATGCGAGTGAGTAATGATTTTGAAAAAATCTCTTTATAGGAAGGAAGTGTGCATTATGTTCTCCGGGCGGACCTAAATTAGAGTTTTACAAAGAATGCAAAAGAAGACTAGTTCTTACTACTTCATAGAGAGCGTGTCATTGTGTCAATAATGATTTGAAAACAAAGACATGACTTGACTACTCAAAATATTGAAAAGCGACGCTTCATGCGTTTAGTTGAAACCCTTGCACATGCACTGGTCCCTCAATTAATTCCCAGCTTGGCATCTTCGTCCCCGCCCTGCCCCTTTTCTTTTCTCCCGACTCTCATCCCCTTCTCACACTAATCATCTGTAATTAGCTGAATTTTCATACCATGTTTTCGTTATCTTTTCTGATGGAGAGTTTTCATATCATCTTAATCACATTTTCCACGTGATGTAAGGCTTGTAGAGATTTCAACAATCTGAAGTAATCTCATAATGTAGCAAATCTACCGAAATTTGATTGTAATGAAGATGAAGACCTAACTTTGATGATTTCACCTAAAGAAATTTTTTTATTCTCTTTTTATTTCTTTCAAGTCCTTGTTGTGGTTAAAAAAATCATCTTTTTTATGAAGAATATTTTTTCTTTCCTTTAATTTCTAAAAATGTATTGATTATAAAGAGTTATTAATAAGTTTGTAACTTAATAATATCAAGTGATTATTAATAAAGTCACGTAATATGTGAGTAATTCGTGATTTTTACTCAAAGATAGCTGAGTTTGTTTATATTTGTACATGAAAAAAGTACATGCTACCTACAAAATATTTTCATCCCAATAATGGGAGAGTTTCATAAATTACTCAATGTTTAAGTTCTGACTTTTTATAAAATTCATTCATTTTGCTGGTCCTTTAGCTGACCCTCTATATATAGGTTCAAGCTATAGCTAGCTATAAGCTACATATGGTAAATAAGAACATTATAAATTACTAGAAAAAGAAAAGAAGAAAAAGAAAACACATACACACATGGCTAAGCTTACAAGCATCAGCTGCAGCTTGAGCAAGAAGAAGAAGAATGGCATCATAGATCTAAAGATTGTAGCCAAGAAGCTACAGAAGAGTCTAAATTCCTTGGGGAAGAAACCAAATGGTGATGATGATGATGATGATGAGTTTGAAGTTAAAGATAATTATGTGCCTAAAGATGTTAAAGAAGGGCACTTTCCAATTGCAGTGATAGCTGAAGGAGAGGAACCTAAGAGATTTGTTGTTCCTCTAAGTTCCTTGTCCAATCCCATGTTCTTGAGGCTATTGGAACAATCAGCTGAAGAGTATGGCTTTGATCATATGCATCAGGGTGCACTCACCATCCCTTGCAACCCTTCCGACCTCGAAAGGATCTTGGCTGATCGTGATCATCATCATCGAGCAAATTGGGCAGCTTCTTCTTCTTCCTCTTCTTCAATAACTATGCTTCAAAGTTGTTGAAAATCCAATCCAATGGTTTACATTTCTTGTTATTTTTAATATGGATAAACCATATCTTGTCTTGAAGTATATATCTTTTGTTTCGTTTTATTTTCTTAAAATTATTTAGTAATCCAATAACTATATTGGGTGTCGATTATTTCAAATTCGAATAAAAAACGTTGTTCTCTTTTGAGAGAAAGAAGAAGATTTTGACTAGCTATATATAGTATACATTTGAGAATAAGGATTTAATAAGTTCCATTAATTATATTCATGTATATATCATGGAAAGTTAAGTTCAACGCCTTCTTGTTTTAGGCTTAACACACTCCTAAATCTTACAAAATTTATTGTGTTTCTTAGTTTCTCAACATTTTCAGTTCAACCATGACAAAATCCTCCATAAGTAGGTTCTATATTTCTTTCAATTCATTCAATATTTATATTTTATACTGTATCATAACTTAAAAACTTTTGATTTGTTCTATTAATTAATTTAATGTACGTACTAAAATTCAATTTATAATTGATAACTAAAAAAATTCATTTCCCTTATTAAGTTTATTTAATTTAATACACTTTATTAAGAATTCAAAAGGTTGCATAATTTTATATAAGTGCTTGTAAATGTGAGGAGTTATTTATTTTTAAATTTTAATTTCTTTTTATTATAGACTAGTCACATGCAGAGTGTTAATAAACAGTTGCTTAAAAAGACTATCTTTAGCACTACTTTATTCCATAAACAATCACTCATAATATAGTTCGCGCAATACGTGGATTTAAGACTAATAATATTGTAAAAAAAATTATCTTTTTAAGATCGGTTTTAATTATTTCCAGCACACACATCTTACATCGTTGTAATAACGGTTTATATCAGCTTTATTTATAAAAAAAAAAACCAGTAGTAGCATTGTAAAATGAATGATGTAACTATTGTATACGTATTTTGGCTATATCCTAATTAGAGGATTTATAGAAAGAGACAAATATTTGTGATTATATTATTTCCTAATCTTCAGTTCAACGGAAGATCTTATTATATGGATGTACTTTACAAATGAACGTGTTACCACGTACCACGGCAAGAGATGAATGGAATCATTAATATCATGTTTTCCAGAGTCTTGTGTCGGATAGAACTTTTAATGATGTAGGGATAGCTACTTGCAATTCGACATATCTTGAAAAAAAGGATGAGAGAAAAAAGAAGAGAACATGAACGCATCTTTTTGGATTTATCTCACAACTACTTAAATTTATAATATTTTCAAAATTTAAAATCTCTGTGAGACACCAAATATACCGTATAATTACTCTGGATTAGGTCTAAAATGAGATTTAGTGTTCTTGAGAATTAACAGCCTCCGAAGTTACAATATATATATATATATATATATATTCTGTAATTTCTCTAAAATCATCTTTTTTTTATTGAATTTTCTCATCAGTGTCCTATTTTCTTTTTTTTCTTGTCCATTTTAAACTGATAAAAACGTATCATATTTGACCTCCTATCCAATTTATTATCATTAATAAAGAAAAAATTCATACCCTAATTCAAAAAAAAACTTAAGTTATATAAGATACAAACATTGTGCAAGAAAAATAAATTATAAATATATGAACAAATATCAAATTATTTAAATTGTGCAAGAAAATAAGCAGTTTTGAAATTACTAGAAAAAAATAGTTTTTTTTTTCAATAAGCTGGATTGAATTTTATTAAGGCCACTGAGAAAGTGGCGCAGACAAAAGAAACAGACAGAGGGCAGCTCACACAAATTGGCTGCCCAGCAAGGAATCAGAACTACATCAGAGAAACATCAGAAAAACATCAGAAGCCAAAGCTTCCCAACCCCTGTTCAGAAAAACACTCCCGACCACCATCACCCCCACCTAAGAAGCCAATCCGAAGATTGCTGCATCTGCTCAGCCGAGTACGGAAATCTAAGCTCCGCGCTGATCACCCAGCGGTTCCACGTGACAAAGATACGTCTGATAACTCGAGTATGACACGGCTCCTCTTGATTGAAGATCGCAGCATTTCGCTGCAGCCAGAGGGACCACAACACGGCAGCAAGGAGGGACTGCCACATCCTCAGCGCTGGCTCAGTCCTCCTCGTCATCATTGATGACCAGAAACCCTATAAATCCACCATTTTTCTTGGTCTGGCCCAGCTGCTACCCAGCCAACGCGAGATAGCTTCCCAAACTAAATCAGCAAAGGTGCAGTGCAGGAGCAGATGGTGAGCCGTTTCCCCGTGCCCCTGGCAGAAAGGACAGTAATTTTCCTCTTGCGTGATGATCTTGCAGTGCGATAAGAAATCCCTCGTAGCTAGTCGCCCTTGCATAGTAAGCCATAGGAAGAAACATATGCGATGCGGAGTCTTGGTTTTCCAGCAGGAATAAAGAACCAAGTTCTCTCCCCTATCCCTCCGAGAATCCTCTACCCCCTCTCGCAAGGATTTAATAGAGTACTCCCCCGATTTGTCTAACTCCCACTTCAATCTTGAACTCCCACTATTGATTGCGGGCAGCGGGAGGCTATCTTCAAGGTTCTTCAAAGTCTCGACCTCCCAATCAAATAACCCGCGACGCCAACTCCACACCCACTTCCAAAATCCTCTCTCCCATACACCAAACTCTTTAACCATGCCCATGTTATTATTAGTTAAGGAATACAGCCTCGGGTATTTAATCGCAAGAGGTACTTTACTCACCCAAGTATCCCACCACAACCTCACATCCTCCCCACTACCAATATTCAATGACACATGATTCTGCCAAAACGCAAAAAACGAAGACCACCTCCCACAAGATTTCATGATATCAGCCCAGATTTGAGACAAATGTCTCGTGTCGCACTGCCATAAATCTCCCATTTTAGACAGCTTATATTCTTTACGGATAATATCTCCCCATAACTTCCGGTCTCCCTTTAATGCACCCCATAGCCATTTAAACAGAAACGCTATGTTGCGAGAATGCAAACTTTCCAGCCCCAAGCCACCACTTTCCAAGGAGCGAGTCACATCTTTCCAGCGGACCTTCGCCTATCCCTTCGTATGATCAGTCCCATTCCATAGAAAACGACGCATGATACGCTCGCACTGTCTAACTACCCCTTTAGGCATGAGGAAGATAGACATGTTGTACACCGGGGTACTGGTCAGTACTGACTTTATGAGCGTTAATCTGCCTCCCAGCGAAAGCAGGGATCCCTTCCACGAGGAAAGCCTTTTCGCATACGTTGGATGAGAAATTCCCAACTAGATATTCTCCGCGGATTTAATCCTACATAGGATCCCAAGTATTTAAATGGAAGGACCTTGTACTTACATCCTGCTCTACGGGCCACCGTTTCCCCAGTTTGCCTGCATAAATTAATTCCCACCAGCGAGCTTTTGTGGTAGTTCACTTTCAGCCCCGAATATGCGTCAAACCACCTAAGGATACCTTTTACACATTGAATTTCCTGCTCTTCATTATTCACGAAAACTAATGTGTCATCCACGAATTGCAGGTGAGAGATGTTCCACCCTGAAGTTGGATTCCCGACGCCTCTCAGGAGACCTTGGTTAATAGCTCTATTAAACAACAAATGAAGACCTTCAGCCGCAATGTTGAACAGAAAAGGCGACAGCGAACATCCCTGTCTTAAACCTCGACCCACCTCAATTTGCTTAGACGGAGCTCCATTAATCAGGACCAACACCTGAGCCGTGCTAAGGCACTCCTTGACCCACCCACGCCACTTCATACTAAACCCCATGAAACCGAGGACATCATCTAAATAGTCCCATTCGATCGAGTCGTATGCTTTCTCGAAGTCCAGCTTGAACATAAATCCTTGCTTCCTGCTAGCTTTCAGGTAGTGGACAACCTCATTGGCTGTCATAACACAATCAAGAGTCTGTCGACCTTGAATAAAACCATGTTGCACATCACTCACCACCGACTCCACCACACTGCATAGCCGCTTAGCAAGAATTTTTGAGATTATCTTGTAGTAACAACTTACCAGACTTATAGGCCTGAATTCAGTAAACTTCTTCGCTTGCTGGATCTTCGGGATAAGCGTAAGAAAGGAGGTATTCGCACCAAGCGGGAAGCACCCAGTACTAAAGAATCTTCTCACCAAGCTGCTCAATTCTTCTCCGATGATTTCCCATGCATTCTGAATAAACAGCATCGAGTACCCGTTAGGACCTGGGGTCTTATCTCTAC
The DNA here is from genome assembly GCA_963691705.1 of Viola odorata. Lineage (NCBI taxonomy): Eukaryota > Viridiplantae > Streptophyta > Magnoliopsida > Malpighiales > Violaceae > Viola > Viola odorata. Next base: position 16,948,524 of record OY829546.1, on the reverse strand, counting down.
CACAACTCTTGACCGCCTCCAGGATCTCCAGGCAAGTAACATCACTATCTAGTCTTAAAACCTCCTCCAGACCCAATTTCTTGAACCCCAAGTCAATCAATCTCGGTCTGTCCCAATGCACTCCTTTAAAGAACTCCTTATAATATTCAACTGCTGCTTCCTTAATCGCATCCGGCTCTGTTAGTCTGCCACTAGTAGTAATAATGTCCGTGATGTTATTTCTCCTCTGAGAGGCTTTAGCCACCTGATGAAAAAACTTGGTGTTCCGGTCTCCCTGGGAGTCCCAACGGATTCTCGCCTTGCGTTGCCATAGCCGACACGCTTGCCCCTGTTTCTCCCAGAGGGCAGCCTCCACTTCCGCCTTGATAGTTCTCTCCTCAGGGGACAACTCTCTCTCATCAGCCTCAACCTCCATCTTGTCTAACTTTTCTTGTAACTCCTGAATCTTGGTGTCGATATTGCCAAACACCTCTCTATTCCAAATCCGCAACTTAGCTTTCAACCATTTCATTTTCTTAATTACCTGGTTGTTTCCCTGGAATAAGGCTCCGGCTTCAGTCCACCATATCCGCAACTGGTCCTTAAAGCCACTAGAATCCCACCAAGCCGCAATATCTCAAAACGGCTTGGGGCCCCAGTCCTTTCGGTTCTGATGGATGAGAAGGGGGGTATGATCTGAGGAGTTCCTGCTTAACGCATTCAGCTGCATCTCCTGGTATTTCGTGATCCACTCCGTCTGAACTAGAACCCTGTCTATCCTGCTTCTGCTTCTAGAGTTCGCCCAAGTAAACTTCCTGCCAACCAACGGCAAGTCGACAAGATGACAGTCTTCAACCCATTCCCCAAACTCTCTCATTCCCCTAGAGTAGCCAGCTCCATTAAAACGATCCGACGGATGAATAGTTTCATTGAAGTCTCCTGCTATCAAAACAGGATCACTACATCCGTCCACAAGGGACTTAAGCTCTCCCTATAATTGCCTCCTTTTGGCCTCATCTGAATATCCATATACATTAATCATAGCACAATTGAAATTTTCTGCAACGATCTTCGCATGGATCCAAATATATCTCTCCCCGACCACCGTCCTATCCACCTCTATTTTTTGTTTATCCCATATGGTTATCAAGCCCCCGGACCTCCCCACTGCCGGAGCGTGGACCCCGTCCATATCCACACTGTTTCAAAGCGTATTCACTACAAAATCATTCACTATCTCTCTCTTAGTTTCCTGCAGGAAAACTACATCCATCTTTTCTCTCATTATCATGTTCTTGATATATCGCCTCTTACTCCCTGATAACAGCCCCCGGCTGTTCCAATCCAGCAGCTTTACCATTTTGAAGTCGCCTACCCACGCGAACCAAGCTTCTTACATCCGAAACCGAGCTACCTCTCCTTCGAACCTTTCTCTGTCAAATTCTCGCATAGCATGTTCGTTGGTTTGCGATGTGAGCATTAGCTGGTTCCCTAGTTCCCAAACGTCCCCATCAAGGAGACATGCTTCAAACGCTTTATTTCTATTTCTTATTTCATCATCCGATGCTCTGAAAGGAGAGTTCATTTGTCCGTTTCCTGATCCTGCTGTCTCCAAGCTCCCCGTTTGTCCCACAAATTTCTTAATCTTCCGTGTAGTAATTAGCGAGACCGAGCCGGATCGTTCCTCGTCTCGATCCCCTGATGATTTCCTCGTGTTTATAGGTAAGCTATCGGCTAAAGGGCTCCCCACCGAAGCCTCATGTTCTCTCCCGTCATGTTCCAACTCCTCTCCTATATCTGAATCCGAGTCTACTACCCAGTCATCTTCATTCTTCCCTACCCCTACCATCCAATCTAGGTTGGATATAGCTCCCTGGATCGGCTCCTCTTTGCAGTGTACTACGTGCTCAGTTCCGTTTACCTTCACCATAAGATTTACATCAACATGGTGTTCCCTTGTTGATATCAAAATGCGTCCAACATCCAATCGTTTTCTATTTATCTTGTTCTCGTCAACCACCACTAGTCTCCCTAACCTGTTGCCTAGTGTTTCGAAGGTTGGGAGGCCCCACGTTTGAATGGGAACTCCAACACATTGCACCCAACAGAATCTACTTCCATCTGAAATCGTCTCATTCCAAGGCACTATTTTCGAGAAGATTGCTTCACATTCTGAATTACTATGGGACAGCGCCTTCTCACAGTCGATTTCCCTGTCAAATTCTAGTAGAATTAGTCCTTGTCCCATGGCCCGGGTATCACAAATCCATCCTACTTCTAGAACCAACTCTTGAATTTCTAGGAGTTTCTCAATGCGTTTCAAAACCCCTACAGCACTGCGCCTCAACCACTCATGATTCTCATCCGGGACTTCAAGTATGATACTTTCGTCCCCAAGATAATGATTTCCTTCTTCTCTGTTCTTCTCCCCCGATACCACCTCCTTCCAGCTACGAGTAGGTTGTTGATTATTTGTTGGTCTAATTTTGCTTTTTGGTTGTGTGTCTGTAATTCCTCTCATCTTTCCTCCCTCTCCACGGCTCACTGGATTCTCCAGTCCGCGTCTCTTCTTCGCCTGTCTGCACCTTAATGCCGAGGCACCAATACTCTGGCGGTTTAGCGCGACTACCATGTCCTCGATGTTCTCCACTCTGTCCAATCTGAGAAAGCCGAAGCGCCTCCCCGCTGTATTCCTACGCCGGGAGATATATACATCTCTAACCCGACCAAAAGCCGGGAGTTTCCACCTGCGATACATCAGATACCGCAACCCGTGGTAGTTGGCATGCTCTGGTAAATTCTCCACGTAGAATGTCATGATCTCCTCTCCTACTCCCTTATTCCTGCGGTTAACGAAAGTGTTTTGGGATGGGTTTTTTTGTATGGGCGGATGTTTCACCCCAGTTGCAAGAGACATACTGGTGTTTCAGGTTCCGGTAGAAGTGGGCTGGCCGAAAGTGGGGGCCTGGGCGGCGCTATAGAAAAAAATAGTTTCAACTGAAACTTCTTATAAATTCTTTTAGTAAAAGATAAATATCTACTTTTTTTTTTCATAAGCTGAAAAATTTTATTAGCTCCATCAAGAAGATGTAAGCAAGAAAAGAGAAGACAGAATATACAAGTGGGGCACTGATTGCATTGCATTTCATCATGTTTTATTGTCCATTTTCTAGTTATTTTGGACAGTAATTCTATTGATATTCCCTTTAATTTCCCACATTTGATCAGGTCTGGTTTGGAGGCTGAATGAGAAGAATTCACGAAGTTTGGAGCCGAAGCTGTTTATTCGAGTCTAGGCCTGGATCTTGGCCTAGACAGGTTCGTATCTGACGCAGTGCGCTTACCAGAATCGTCTTGGCCTAGACTCCGGGCAAGACTCCTTTGCGATCAGACTGCAGCTTGGAGCGATTGAAGTATTTTTGGAGTTGGACTCTCACAGCTGGCACGTAGCAGCTGTCCAGCAATTTTAGAGGGATAGGAAGACAATCTTATGTAGAATCCCGCATGGGATCTCCCTCTTTAATTAATTGCGATTTAGTTTCCATATTTAGAACAATTAATTGTAATAATCTTTTAGGAGATTATTTAGGAGATTATTTAGGAGATTATTTAGGGATTGAGTTGGAGAAGGACAGAGGAGTTTTAGCTTTCTTATAGCTGATCTCGTCCTCCCCTTCCTAACTCTCTCTCTACGCTCTCTTTTCTTCTTCCCCAATTCGACACTTTTATACTATTGCTCCGGATTCAATTCTTTGAATTTCGGATTTAATATATTTATGCAAATTAATTTCTTTATCTTTTATCCATGAGTATGAGTAACTAAAAACCCATTCTTGGTAAGGGTGACGAGCTGGAGTTCTTAATGCAATCGTGAGACACAATCCGTTCTTCACAATCTCTTTCTTTGTATTTATTTATTCTTGAACTTAATCCATCGCTTACTCACTAGAGCCAAGGTTTGATCATCCTTGTTCTCTAGGAGAGAAGAGTTGTAACCAGTCTAGAAGGAGAGGGAGTACCCGCCGGCTAGACGGAGTAGGTGACTAGTCTTGAGCAGACTAGAAGAGTAGGTAAAATAGGTAGAGACCAGATTGACAACCTAGGAACTTAGCCTAGGTACTGTCTTCCCCTGTGCCATTGAAGAGGTGAGCAACCATTCAAGACAGCAGTCAAACGGATAAACCCTTTAACCAGCAAGGTGTCCCTTGACTAGGATTATCAGGAGAGGGAGTACCCGCCAGATAGTTTGAAGAGGAGGGAAGATAGGAGGGAAAAGGAGTTCCTCCCTTCTATAGCAGTACTATGAAGAAGAGATGAACATACTTCAGTCCATGATCGATGCATAAGAACGCAAGCTCACCCATCGCCCTTACCTGGAATTCCGTATCACAAGACTTTTTCCCAATCTAGCCCGCAGTCTTGGCCTAGACTTCGGCCAATACTATCTTATATTTTAAACTGTTTTCATTACTTTCTGTTTTGTCTTTAGTTTCAGATAACAACCAACCAAAACTCAGTGACGAGGAAGTCAAACTCAAGAACTACATTTCCTAGAGGTCTCTGTGGACGATCCTCTTACCATCATCTACAAATCCTTGTAGACAGTGATAAGTTGTATTTCTACCCCCATTTCCATACTTATTTCACTCTTATATTTGACGTGTTCGACGCGCGGTCAGGCACCCCCTCACAGAGAGAGCGCCAGAAGAACGTTTTTAATATCTATTTTGTACTATTAATTATTGAGAATTATAACTAAACAAATGGGATACGAGAGGTGGTGAATTGGACACTATTTAGTATGATTGTCCATCTTCTGTCAATATTAAAAACGAGTCCAACATCAAAAAGAAAATATCAATGCTTCATAAATGGTGGAAAAAATAGCCGTAATATTAATAAACATAAACATAATGTTAGGTAGAAAAAACATAAGGGTATATGACACTTTAGTTTTAATTGTAATCCGTGGTATTAAAGGGGGGAAAAAGGAATAGGACACTGGAAGGAATATTCAACAAAAAGATGTGTTTAGAAAGAAATAAAAAAGTCTCTTTTTTAAAATGTTTAAACGTTAACAGAGACGTTGTTAATTTATCAGCTAACACAAATCTCAACTCTCTTAATCCAATGGTGGTTTTTCCTTCTTCTTTTCTTTTTGCTACTTTTCTATTTTTACCCTAAAAATGTTGTGTTAGGTAGTAAAAAGGGGCATATCTAATATTGTGGGATCAGATTAGCTCACGATGTAGTTGCTGCTGCAGCTGGTATTTTTTTCCTGGATTTTTGCACGTTTTTGTGATTTCAAATGCGATAGCTCGATTTTTGGTGGAGTGGTTGGCTTCTGATCTGTTAAGTTAGCTGAGAGTAGGTGGTGTTTCCCGGAGTGGTTGCCTCCGGAAGTTCCGTTGGTAAGGTGGAGTTTTCTTGGTGGTGATTGGGAAGGGGGGAATTTCCTTAGTTTGAAACTTTGAGTGACTTTTCTTGAGATTTCTTCTGGTTTCGGCCGAGAAGAGTTTCCGGTTGAAGACTGTTCTGGTGGAGAAGTTTGGGGTCTGCCGTGCCTTTTTGTCCCCTCTTTTCCGCTCATAGGATTGTTTTTTACTATAGGTTTGTTTGCTTAATCTTTGTTGTGGTTTATCTGACAGGTAGAGTTGACATAAGTATTGGAGGCGGTTCAGACTTCCTACCTATTGCTTATAGCATCAATTTTTGAATTGTCTGGTTGCTACTACGGTAAAAAATATTCCGAAGGTGGGACGGCCTCATATTAGACAGTATTTGATTATTTGTTAGAGTGCAGTGTCATGTCATGAATTCAGTGCCATCAAGGAGAATTATTTATTCTTTGATTTAAATAAGATCTAAGATTTTTTCCATGAAAAAAGTATCTTCAGGGTTATACCGTCATCTCAAAATTAATACTCCACATATTTCAATTTTTTTTGTTAAAAAGTCATTATTTGAGGACTCGAGTCGAGGTCTTCCATGTTACAGATCTCTATTTCGGTTTTGACGTCTTACCAACCCAGCAGGAAATGGTCACACAACCAACCCAGCCAGCCAAATTAACACAAGAATTGTGCAGCAAACACCAACACATAACAAACAAATACTAATAATAAGGGTATAACAGAAGCTTTAGGTGGGTAGGTCTTTAAATCCATACAACACAAGAGTATCTAATTTCTCAATATAACAACCGATGGCATCAACGCCATAACATCAATAAATAATGTCAAACTTCTACTTGGCACATGACAAAGAAGAAGACGCAAAGATGGAACAAAAATACAACCTATAGTAGCAGTCGACAAAAAAGGAGGCGGAGATACTGGCCTGAAGCGATAACCAAGCAAATCACCAAACTCCAATCCTTTTCTCAACCCTCAACACCACTGCCTGGGAAATAATCATCCAGAAGTGGCCATCACCTACCTGTGGGTGGACATCATCCAGAAGGGATCACTCACCTACTGGTTCCACTACACAACTCCGAGCAACGTCACAGGACACACTGGCAAACAGGTTAGCATACTCGTGTGTCGTATGATGATATCCTCACAGCCATCATACCCTCTAAGATAAACCAGCCTTCTTCCTGAGGTGCTCCTTGAAGTCCATGATGTCACCCCCCCACCGCGTAACAGCTTGATTTTCACACACCCATATCTCCTGTGCCACCTGGTTTATGAGCCTGAAGTCGTGGCTAACGAGAACCATACCCCCATCCCACTGTTTCAACGCCTCAGCCAATGAATCAATCGTCTCAATATCCAAATGGTTTGTCGGCTCATCCAGCAACAACATGTGAGGCTGCCTAAATGCCAACCAAGCAAAAATCACCCTGCTCCTCTGCCCATCTGACAGATTCTTCATGGGCATCACCTGGGCTTTGCCTGTCAACCCAAATCTCCCAATCGCAGCCCTCATTTTCTCTTCTTCATTCCCTGGATATTCTCTCATCATATACAGGAGAGCAGACATATCTATATCAAGTTTCTCAGCCAGATGCTGATGAAACTGTGCGATCCTCAGGTGACTGTGGCGTCGAACCATCCCATCCGTAGGCACCACATCCCCAGTCATAAGTTTCAGCAATGTGCTCTTCCCAGCACCATTCGGTCCAACCAGCGCAATCCTAGAATCTAAATCCACACCAAAATCAAGGTTCTTGTATATTAGATCGTCAGGATTGTAGCCAAATGACACCTCCACAAATTGTAGCACCGGTGGTGGGAGCTTCCCAACATCAACAAAATTGAATATCAAAACCTGGTCTCTAGCCACCTTCTCCGTAAGACCACCACGCTCCATTTTTGCAAGAGTTTTCTCTTTGCTCTGTGCTTGGCGGGCTAGTTTAGCAGATCCATGCCCAAAGCGAGCAATATATTCCTTCATGTTAGCAATCTGCTCCTGCTCCCACTTGTACTGCTTCATCTGATTTTCTTCCAGCTCCGAACGAGTCTGAACATATTGATCATAGTTACCACTGTAGATCTTCAGCTTCTTACTCTGCATGTGTATAATGTTCGTGCAAACGCCATTCAAGAAATCTTGAGAGTGAGATATAACAACCAGGATGCGCTCAAAGTTCTTCAAAGTTTCCTCCAACCAGACACAGGCTTCCAAATCTGTTATCACATAAAAACATATAATCATTACATTTCATGACAGCATCAAACCGTAAAAAAACTGAAATAATCTATCTCTTGATCACAAATTCCAAACTGGGATGTCTGTCATTAAAAATAAAATGGACAAAAAATTTGAAGAGAGCATACTTGGATCCCAAACAAGAATCCCCTTTCAACTAACCAATGTTAAAACTGTTACTTTGTGTTCACTGTGATAAAATATTTGAGCACTCTCTCTTCCAAGACATTCTCACTTAAACACTTGACAAGTACATTCCTCTAATACATATAACTAACAAGAGACCAGGATTACTAGTTTCCAGCCACAATGAGAAAATGACCAGAATGATTACTAAATTATTAAGTGATATGGAGGTAGTATACTTCATGGGAAACATTGGGGAGACAATAACTTACCAAGATGGTTGGTAGGTTCATCAAGTAGAAGGATTGTTGGGTTCATGAACAACGCACGCGCTAAGGCAATTCTCATCCTCCAGCCACCAGAAAAATCCCTTGTTTTCTTTGCTTGCATAGCCTTGTCAAACCCAAGACCAAATAGGATTTCCGCAGCCCGTTTCTCTGCAGTGGCAGCATCCAACGCATCTAGCCGCTCATATAAACGCTCAAGAGCTTCTCCACCTCCATTATCCTGCAACCAAGTCAAATACACATAAGATACAGATAAAAACACTCAAATGACATGCAAAAATTCAGAAATAAACATAACCATAGTTGACAAACACACCTGAGCTGACAAAATCTCAGCTTCTTTCTCCAATTTCAACCTCACTTCATCACAGTTCATGACAGCCTCAAGTGAAGACATATCAGAAGCTTCAATCTCCCTGGTAAGGTGATATATATCCATGTGTTCAGGGATAGGAAGCTCTCTGTGACCTATTGCAGTTAAAAGAGTTGATTTTCCGCAACCATTTAACCCAAGCAATCCATACCGTCTGAAAGCCAAACAATAATTATAATTATTTCTCTTCTTTAAAAGATGATTGTAAAAACCAATCAAAAGTAATCTACATAAACAAACCTTCCATAATTAAGCTCCAGCTCAGTATCGACAATAAGATCGTGTCCATGAAAAGTAACCGACAATGATTCAATCTGCAATGATAAGAAAGTTGGTGCAACATCAGTATCATTCACTTGTTTTCCAAATTAAACAAAAACGACTTAATACCAACTCCAAAGTGTCTATTAACTACAACAAGTTTAATGCATATAATGACGAAAAAGAATCAATTTAAGCTGAAACAAGGCCTATGCACAATAAAACTAATGACCAATCTCATCTGTTGCAAGCCGACGGCCGAAAGTAAAACTTTACGAACATCGTATATTCAAATTACTCGTTAGGATTAAATTCAATCCCTAATAATGCAAAATTATCGCAATAAATCATTAAATCATTAACTAACAATAGCATAAGAGTGTTAAAACCTTACGCGAATATCCCTGGAGAGAGGATGTGAGCAGAGGACACCCGTACACGTCCGATCCGATATCTGCATATTCCCTATGCCATTCCCCAGCGTGTCGACGCTTCCATTCTGAGAATCGCCACCCGGTGCTGCTTTGGACGTGGAGGTGGCAGGTGCTTTGCCACCTCTCTTGGCGGCTGCGGCGGCTTTCTTCTGGGCGGCCTTCTTTTTGCTGGCGTCAGACACCATGATTAGGGAAGATCTGTGGATCTAGGGTTTGTGCGGTGAAGGTTATGTCTGTTGAGGTTAAGCGGAAGCGATAGAAGAACCCGATATTTGAGGGTTCTGGATGGAAGAGGGTTTATGGAGGTTGGTTGATCTTAGAATTTATAGATGCAATGACTAAAGAAAGACACGTGTACGGTCGATGTTTGGAGTTTAGAACTAAGCTGGCAGGCAAGCAGGGACTTTTATGTTGCGTAACGGAATTGGACTGTTATTGTTTGCTCTGGCCATTCCACCGGATCGAAACGACGACGTTGGAGATAATACAGGCCCATCCCATCCCAGGCACTCCAACTCCAACACTTAAGGAGTGGTGATAGACGACGCCATTGAAGGAGAAGCACAAATCAAAGGTCGAATTTTTTGCTTTGTTGGGTGATCTTCAAAGCACAACCAGAGCAGTCTAGGAGGCGAGGTAAGTTTATTCGATGATTATTTGGTTTCTTTTTGTTTCTTTTGTGGTACCAGTTTCTTTTTGCTATGTCTTCACTTCACTGTTCTGAAACTATGTGTTGTTGTGTTGTTTTCTTGTTTGGTGATATGGGTTTGTATATGTATTGGATGTTTTCTTTGGGGATTTTACTGGGTCCTCACTGCTCTAGCTTCTACCATTTGTTTAGGTTGATCTTTTGAGTTGGATTCTATTTGTTTTGAATTTTCTCCACAATGAGTTTCCATGATTAATTAATTACCTTTATCATAAAAGAAACTGTGTAGAATTGTCTGTTTATAGATAACTGGAAAATTAGCTAATCTTTAATTTTTTTTCCAACTTATCCTCCACAGTACATATAAAAATCGTTGATGGCTGTTTAAGTGCGAAATAATGGGATTTCAAGAGACGAACCTTTGATTCGTGAAGAACCAATCACCCATTTTAGCTCATGTCGAATTGTTGTTCATTTCATTGTGTTTTATGAGACAAAAGATAGGTGATACATTAGTTTGTAACAAAAGATGAATGAACACAGCCTATGGAAATTTGAAAGTCTGCCAATGCTTTATACCAGTTCAAACTCTCACTAAATTTTGCCTTTCCTATTGTGTGGAATTGTTGAGTTGAAATTCATTTGGATTGAGTTCCATATAAATTTGTTATTCAAAATCAAGAATTGATGCAAAAGGATTCTGGTTAAACTAAACTTTGTCATCTGAGTAGAATACCAAACAAGCTGTTGATGTTTACACCTTCTTCCCTTCCTCCCTGTTCCCGTCAAAAACTAGTGAGTTGCTCCTCCCCTCCGTGTTCTTGAGTGTTTAGTGACGTTAGGGCTAGTTGAAAGTTGATCTGTCAAGAACATGATTGTAGGTCTGTGGCTGTGTTTGTGTGCGTGCCAATGTTAGTGTGTTTGAATGCCGTGAAATGTGGGTGTTTTTTATCGCTTTAATGGATGATGGACGTGTGTGGCTATTTTCTGTCTATTTTGAGAGCTGTAAGTTTAATGCTAAAGAATGCTCCATTCCTAATTGGTTTTTAGTCATTGAGGTGTTGTATTTTGACTTGAAATAACCTGGTTCTTCTAAAGTCTGTGTTTCCATCGGGATGCATATTTTTTTTGTTTATGTAATGTTGTTATTAGTCGATTTGATGGCTGCCATTTCTTCTTGAATGTAGAATGTGGAACTCTGATAGGATCACCAGACAGAATAGAATTAGGTAGTTTTCACTAAAGATTCACATTCCTCTCCTGGCCTCCCTGTTATATCGTGTGCATTGATCATTACAGCTTAATAAGTTGATTGTTCTCTGCATTCATCTATCATTTTGTTTAATTCTCCCTCTACTCTACTTTAAACGTCCTCCTGTTGAATGTTACATGATTCTTGCCTGTTAAACGCTAAACAACACTGGAGTCTGGATTACAATAGGTAGCTGCCTCGTAGTGAGGCTATATTGAATATTGCATGATTATATTTTAGAGTTTCTCTAGTAATTAGGGTGGCAAGTATATTCTTTTACCATGTCTTGGGCTATATCACACATTTTGGAGAACAATCATTCAAGTTTATTTAGCTCCATGGCTAGATGTTGGGTTGTTCATAACTTGTTTATTGTTATGACATCTAGTAACCATCTGTAGTTGGTTACCTAGCTAGCTTGTGCCTTTGCCTGTGCACGCTCTCTTGCACAGTGTCAGTTTCATTGTTGTTTTGTTTGATTTCTTGATGGTGCTTGTTTTCTTTTCACGCATACTTGCTACGAGGCTAGAAATTATGAGAACATCCAATTTAAGCTGCTGGTGTGTATTTTTTTTTTTATTGTATTTTTGGCCCTCATGACTTGGCAACTCAACCTTAGTGGCACAGGCATACTGAATTTTTTTGATGTTTGATGATAATGCTGATGAAGTCTAGGGGCAGCTACTTGCAAGTAGTATCTAATTAATTTTAGCTTCATGCATGAACTAAGATGATCAAAAGTAATAATTCATGCTTTTTGGCTGTTGGAAATAGACATTGTGGTATTGTCACTTGCAGATTATACCAAGCTAAAATTGCACAACTGATTAAACCCTGTTGTTATTGAGCAGCCTTAGGATATTCCGAGAATGACGGTCTTGAAGAGATACGTGCTGAGGTTGTTTATCTCATTGAAGTACATTACAGGAAACGTCGTGGACAGAAACAACGGCAGAATCGTGGCAACAGCATCGACAGTTGAGCATTCCATAAAGAACACGCTCGAGTGTGGACGGTCTTGCAATGCTAAAGCAGCAGAAATTGTCGGAGAGGTGTTAGCCATGCGACTCAAGGTGGAGGGTCTCGAACAAGGAGAAGGAAGAGGCATTCATGCCGACGTAAACAAAGAGATTGAGAAGAAAGGCTTTAAGAATCGTACGAAGATTTGGGCTGTCGTTAACGCCCTTAAAAACAATGGAGTAAAAGTCATTCTTGATGAATATGATGATAATGCATTTCATCAAGATTTCAAATAAATTTCTGCTAGATTCCTCCTACTTGCTACTGCATGTGCATGTGTACAAAAGATCTGTTCTTTTTTCTTTGCATTCATGTCTGGGCCAAGGCGCAATGACAAAACCATGGGCCTCAAACAACAGTGTCATTTTCACCTAATGCTTACGTTTTGCCTTCACAAGGTAAACAGAAGTACAGGCTACTACTAGTTACTACTACTAGAGCGAAGAGGCCTAAGGTTTTCTGCAAACCAATTTTGTACCACTTTCTCTCATTTTCCTAATTTGTTGGTAGCTAGCAGATCGTGTTCTTTTCAATTTTTTTGCTTATTTCCTTTTTCAATGAAACAGGTAGACAGACAAGTCTGGAGTGTTTTTGTTAACATATGGAGGTTGTACAGTGTTTACAGCCTGTTTTTTTCTTTTCCCGTTCAGTAAAAGTGTAAAACTCATATGAAAGGGGGAAAAAGTGATTGAATTAGATGAATTTGACTTGATTAAGTCGAATTTGATAGAATTAGATCAATTCATAACGTTAGCTAGTGAGCAAGTTCTTTACATTTACCAAACAACTTACAAGGAAATTAGTAACTTGGAAATTAAGTCCTTATCAGCCCCTTTTGTTCTTATTTTTCAAATAAAAAATGTCTCATGTACTACTTCTTATAAAAATAGAGGGTAAAATGTCGAGCGCACCTCAACTTTGTTTTTACAACAAGTAAAAAAAAAACCTAGACCTAAACATGATAGTAATTTACAATGTTTGTCTTTTCTTATTAATTGTGAGCAACCTAACTCTTATATAGGATGGTTGCTAATCATAATTATGTCTGATAGCTATGGAGTAATTCATTTCCTTTCCTTTTCCCATCTCAATCAACCATAAATTACCAAAGTGGTCATCAACTTTGAAAAATTGCATTTAGAAAAGAAAAAGGTTCCTACATTGAGACATTGGCATTTGAGATTTCCCCTCATTAGAACAAAAGATAATTGCAACCAATGAGGGCTCAAAGCGTGTGCATGAGTTGGTCCTTTGTATGTCATGATTACACTCTTCACCTTTTTTAAAAAAAAAGTTATATATAAAATTTTACTTATCACACCATATGCAAATTAAATCTATAACCAATGGTATAGAGATGAGTTACATATTAACTATTTTAACGATTATAATAGTAAAATTAGAGATGACAATTTTTTTTGAAATAATAATAAAAAATGGTTACATCAATTAGATGAACACGTCATGATTGGATCTTAGTATATTATCCTATAATTTATTTCCCCCTTAGGAATAAATTAGAAACATTAATTCTAAGAGTAAATTCCTGCTTAGACATTTCTTGAATTATTATTATTATTGTCATTGGATAGTTGACTTGCTAATTTAGTCAACCAATATCGCAAGTGATCGTATCCACTTTTCTTTTCTTTTTTCTTTTTTTAATTTACAGACCCTCACCCTCTCCTTCCTTGCAAGTTTCGAGTTTCAATAATCAGTCTTCGTCAACAAGTCGTGTTTGATTCGAAAAAATAGTTCCGTCGACCGCTAAACGTACGTTGACTTGCTATTGGGGGAATGCTGAATTTTCCACCTAACGTGTCCAAAACTCCGACAACACACGTTCGCTAGTGGGCTTGACGCTGTTTTAGAATGTTTACTAGGAAACCTAAACGGATTGGGGTGCCAACTGTGCCATGAGCAAAATTTTTTATGGGTAATAAAATGATGCTGCTAATTCTTTTTTTCTTTTTCTTTTACACTATATTCAAATTACAAATTCAATACAAAATGCACACTTAGGTCGCTTTTGACTCGAGCTAAATCAACATTTTAATCGCTCATGAGAGTACATTATTAATTATTCACTGAAGATAAATGAGAAAGTAGTACAGTAGTTTAATTTTATTTGTTTTATAATTAATTTGTACTTCATATATAACATTAATGAATGAGAAAGTAGTAAGGAAAATAAAAGAAGAAGAGAATAGTACGTGCACCATATGCATGAAATTCATGAACCCTATATACATATTTGTGGAGCAGGAGGAATGATTTGAAGTTCTGAATGCACGACCAAGTTTGCGCCTGCTCTACTGCCTTCAAATTTCAAGCAATCATAACCATCCACATACATATATTCATCCCAATATTTATCGTTACTTGCTTGCTAGCTCAAAGATAAAAAGAGACAAGATTTTACACAATTAGAATAGTAAAAAACAATTACACAACACAACTCAATATGAAACCAAGTATGAAAACCCTAAAGGATAGATACTAAACTGGATACCCTTCACTCAACACAGACCACAACTCCTTACAATAATCTTCGACTTAATAAATCTTTAATATTGAGGTTTTAAAATTATGAGTAACAATGACAATAATTGGACAATTGTGTATTAAGACATTATTTTTCATTTATATTGCTGAATTAAACAAAATTATGTTTTATGAATGCCAATTTATATATAAACTATTCTAAAAGTCATAAAAAAAGATAGTACTACTAGTCTACTACCTTGTATACTTTTTTCATATAAAGAAAGAGCGGAAAAAAGGGACACTTTCTTGGCATTAGCTCATCTATGGTCACATGGGATGGAGCTCATGCAATCATCACGTCTAATGGTAAAAAGATGGAAGAAAAAACAAATCAGAGACCTCTCTACCTATCAGTATCACCACATGTATTTGGAATCTAACAAAAATGCTCCTTTCTTTCATTACACAATTTTTTTTATATATCATTTTTTCTTCAAATTAAATGCCATTTTTGGGTGATTTTTTCCATCTAACTTTACTAATTTATCATTTATTATTAAAGAGAGATGATTAGCAAGAATATTAAAGTAAATAAAACAAAAAAAGTATAGTGTCAAATGTAAACTTAAAAAATACGAAAATTAATTTTCTTGTATGTATAAAACAACAAATAAATCATTTAATTTGAGACGGAGGAAGTAATTGATAAAATAACCTTAAAAAAAGAAAAATATTAAATTAATATACAATAAAATGGTTTGACACTCTCATTCCTTAAATAAGAGATCGGTGATTTAATACTTATGTACTGATATTGTATTATTTTTTTAATTTAATGGGTCAACCTGATACGAATATAATTAATTTTAGATCTAGTAGACTAAAATCGATCTCAAAACATAATTTTAATTTTTGAAGTAAATTAATTAAATAAAAAGGAATTAACAAGAACACTAATGAAAATGTTTAACTAACTAGACATAACCCATATCAAATACTAAATTTATGTGTATGGGTCCGGTGGGAATGGTTTTTATTGTCACTTTTTTCCACTCGTTTTGGATATTTCTTGTATCTTTTTGGTTGCATGGACATAACTGGTGTCACGAAACATGTAAGCTCATGTATGGAGTATGCATATATGATGATGACACACATATACAAATTAATGTGATACCACATGTTGCTTTTCTTTTTCCAGCGTGTAGGGCACTTTTGCACGTGTGGGAAAGAGGGTAGTAAATGCAATGCAATGCGATGGAAGCATAGTTGTCAAGCTCCGATTTGTTTGTTTTTTTTTTTTTTTTTGGACCCGGTTGAACTTGGGCTCAAATTCATGGGTTATTAAATCATTACATGACTTAATTAAATAATAAGTAAACAAACACTCTGTTTTAAATTAATCATTTTTTAAACGGAATTGAGATTCGAATCGAGTCTTTACAGCTATTTACCACCAACCGTTCAAATTTTCAGTATATGACGGTGAACCTGGTGTGCGAGTTTTTCCCTTGCTTCTTCAGTCTAATTCCCTGCAAATTCTATGTAGAATCTCACAATAGTATGGAAAAATAAATTCACCTCATGTGTACCAAATGTTTAAAAAATATCGCATATTTATAATTGATTCAAATAGAACATTATATTTGTCAATTTTAACAAATTGGATCATATTTTTAAAATTATCTTAAAACTTGTTTGGTTCTTATAAAAATTGTTTATTTACTAAAAAAATGATATGAAATTTTTTTTCTTCTCTCATTACACTATATAAACGCTGACGTAACATAACCCAATAAAAATAAAAATAAATTAAATTAAACGTAAAATCATTCTTTTAATTTGGGAGAGAAAGGATAAAAGGACAAAGGGTATTCTTTTAATTAATTAATTTTTATATTTATTGAATTATGTCACGTCAGTGTCTATTTTGTGTAAAGAGAGTGAAAAAAAATTCATATCATTTTTCTTAATAAATAAATTTTAAGGTCAATTTTTCAAAAAAATTAAACAAGTTTTAAGACTATTTTAAAAGTATGGTGTGATTTGTTAAAATTGGCAAATGTAGAGTTGTATTTGACTCAATTACAAACGTGGGGTGTTTCTTGAAGATTTAGTATAAACATGAGAGTGATTTTATTGTTTTTTCAGCCAATCACATTTTGTTTTGAGTGGTCAAATGCAAATCACGTTATTAATCAATCAAAAAGTTCTCTTTAAGGTAGCAAATGCAAATCATATATTAATTTCTAAGAAAACTCTTACTAATTATGTTGGAATCTTGATCATTGTTCACTTATTTTTTTCTTTTGGATAATAATGTTCACTTTTACTCTCTTCCTTTTCAAATAAATAATTATTTTACTACTTTTCTTTGTTCTTTTTTTTAAAATATCATTTTTATTATTTTCAATATATAAAAGAATCAAAATTAGTATTGATTGAGCGTAGTTAATAAAATGATTGAAAAAATTGAATAAAAATACATTAAAAATAATACTATGAAAATAGGTTGGGTCATTTATTTTTAGTTTGGGTACGGAAATTATTTGTTGCTCTTTACCAACAAGCAAGCACTCCTAAAAAGGCACCAGTGCTTTTGTTTATTACGTTTTTACCCTCTTCCTTCCCTTTCTTCGTCATGTGTGTGCATTATAATTATTGAGCTCTTATTATCAATCTATCAAAGGAATAAATTCATATTAATTATCAGGTTTCAATTCATGCACTACATTTTTTTTCTTTTAAGATACTCATGTCATGTATGTGTTGTTGTTTTTTCTGGTCAAATCATTTATGTGATGTTTGATGTGGTCCGAAAGTACCTTAGTAAATGTGTAGGCAGGGTAGGTCCATTACCCTCTCGACACTCCACCACAGCCTTTCTATAATTCATTACCCATTGGCTAGTGTTTACTGCTATACAACTAATATTAGTATTCGGTCGAGAAAAATAAAAAATCGAACCCAAATTTGAATCACATCTCCACCTTATTAAGAAGAGGGTAGAAATGCAGAAAACGCAGAAGTGCAGGGCTTTTGTTTGGGAGGGTGGCTGCAGGAAGGAGGAAGGATAGTGACCCTCACCTCCTCATCAATTTGTCACTCTCTATATGGACCCAGGTGGTGTGCTATAAAATATAGGAATTGAGAATTGAGTCAATTGACAGATAAGAAACGGGTGAAAACTTGAAAGTGAAACCGACGTGATGAATAAAATAAATGCAAAAAATAGCTCCATGAGAAGAGAGAGTGATTTGATTGGATTTGATTGGTACGTGAAATGAATGAATCAAAGAAATCATAATTTTTAAAGCCAAAAAGAATCTTCTCCATCATTAAATGCGCACACACCCAAAGACCCAACCTCAACCATTTCCTCTCCATTCCATTCTCTTCTTTCACTACTACGGTACTACCGCTACTATTTTATTATCATGAGCGTGGGAAATCATGATGGCGCCATGCTTACACGTTCACATCCTACCCTCCTACACTCCTTAAACCCTCAACATCACATTCAACACAAAATATATTTCCAACATAATCAAACACTGCCCACCCAAAATTTCCATCTCCCTTAATTCATTTCTGTCCATTATTTACAATTTCCAATTCACCCCTTACATTATAATGCAAGCATTTGGGTTCTCATCATTAAACTGCATGTGTGCTGGATATCCAGGAACCGGCCCATGTCCGTACCCATACCCGTACTCATGCCCATACCCATAAACCGGCTGACCCATGTACCCATCTCCAAAAATTGGCCGACCCGCAATCCCATTCCCACCTCCAAACCCAGGATGCACCATCATGTTACCTTCCATTCTAATAATACCAGCACCGCCATCAAATCCATGAAATTGCTGCTGCTGCCCACCATTACTTCCGCCTCCACCTCCGTCGCCGCCCTTCTTCCCATCTTTCTTGTCACCGCCTTTTTCACCTCCTTCGCCGCCTTCTTTCTCCTTCTTCGGTGGCACAATCTCGACGTGTCTCTTCAGTCTCTCCTTTAACGACTCGGTCAACGCCTTCACGTCCATTGTCCCTTTTACCGTCACCGTCTCCTTCTGCTTGTCCAGCGTCACATCATGCACACCTGCAACACCACCACCATGGATTTAAATCTTACGGTTAATTAACCACCAATCTCGATTAAAAATTAATCAATTAAAAAGAAAAGAAAACCCAGAAATTAAAAAAAGAAAAAGAAACAAACTCCGTTACCTTTCGTATTTGACAGAGTCTTCCGTATCTTATCGATGCAACCCTGGCAGTGGAGTGACAGCTTGAGTACCGCCGTCGTCACCGGAGCCTATAAATAAATAAATAAATTAGTTGATAATTAATCATCACTAATACCAAACAGTAAAAACATTATCTTTTCACGGTTTTACAGTCCATATGCAACGAATTCAAAAGAAGAGAACAGAGAAAGTAACAACAAATCAGAAAACGATAACACGCAAGAGTTATGGTGTTTTCAAATCGATTTGAAAGCAATAATAATAAAAAACGCAAAGAAAGTGTATTTCATTAGAGCGCACGTTAGAAGCAATAAATGGCTAACATGCGCTTCTGAGAAAAGAAATGGAAAAAGAGTTAAACTTTTTTATGGAGGGTGCTATTTGGTACAAGTAGGAGAACAGAAACATGAGCGCAGCAGACACATACCTCTTTTGGTTTCTTGTTATCAGCCTCTGGTTTCTTGTCATCTGGTTTCTTTCCTTCTTTGTTCTTGTTGTTTGCTGGATCTTCTTTCTTGGGTTGAGGAGAGATTAGCTCCACTTTCTTCTTCGTTTTGTTCTGCAGATAGTCACGGATCTTCAGAGGATCGACTTTACCAGAAACAGTCACCTTGTTCGAACCAGAATCTACCTTCACCGATTCCACGCCTACAACATAGAAACAAAACCCAATTCAATTTAAGCGCCCAGAAAACAAATTATCACGACAATGTCGATTCTGAATTGGAAAATTGGACCCAAAACGCAAAAAATCAGAGTAGAATGAATTAAACCAATTACCAAATTTAATTTGTGTTACTAAAAAAAATAAAGGAATTGGAAAAAAAGGCAGAAGCTTTTACCAGGGAATAAGCGACCGCATTTGACAATTTTTGAAGCACATCCTTCGCAGTGGATGTCGACTTTCAAAACGACAGCGCCAGCATTCTTCTTCTCCTCTTTCTGTACCTCTTCTACCACTTTCTTGTCTGATCCGTCATTACTGTTACTGTTGTTGTTATTGTTGTTCTTCTTCTGCAAAACAGAGAAGAAAAAGGCAAAAACAAAGACAGCAACTTTATCAGTAAAATCACTCACCAAAAAGGAAGGAAAAACCCAGAAACAGGAAGAAGAAAAAGAAAAGATCTTGAAGGAGTTAATTAACCAACTCTAAAAAAGAACTCACCTTTCCCATATCTGAGCGGTTTTCTGATGATGGTTTTCCTTTTCTGGTAGCGGGTTTGATTTTGGGACAAGAAAACAATTGAGGAATGAGGGAATTAAGGATTTGGTAGAGGAGAGTGGGGGGTTACTAATTTATAGGAGGGGAGGAAGGAAGAGACGGTTACACACTACTTACTAAACCTATTAATGGTACGTGTATTTATGTGGTATGATATGATGAGTGATTCACCTTAATTTCTCGTTTTTTTATTGTCTAATTATTTATAAATTGGTTAGTAAAATTATTAATTTTTATAGATTTTTCATATTTGTGCAAAAATTACTTGGAAATTGATAAAACACATGCAAAGCATAAAATTTGGCCTTCGAATCTGCCTTGACTGCGGGTTTGGTCAAGACAGTCGATAGAGACAAAATACAGCGAGAGACTTTGAGTAAAGCGCAAGGATGTGAGGTGGCGGTTGCAACAAAAAAATGAGATTTGAGGGATCTGCTGTATTGAAGATTATCAGCAAGAATTCTTAACTAGATCTCTCTCTTGAACAATATTTGATCTTTTTCAAAACAATTATCTTTATCTTAATTTTTTTCCTTTATCCTTATTTTTTATTTTTGAAAGAGATAGAGTAGGACTAAAAAGTAGTGAACCTTATAAGCTGCTAGAAACACTTTGAGAAATGGACTCTCTTTTCTCTTTTCCAGTCGACTATAAACGTTTCTGCTCTGTAAATTCTAGTTTTGAAATTTACAGATTTATTCTCTTTTATATAAATAATAAAATCATCTTTCTTTATGACAAGATCCGGCTAAACATCTATTCTTGGTAAGGGTCAATTGAGTCGCGTTCCTATAATTTGTGAGATCTAATTACTCTTAATAATCTTCATTTTAGTAATTATTTATTTTCTGATTTTATAAAATCACTTTCTTGTTAAAATCTAGAACTGATCACTCTTGCATTATAACTTGAAAGTTGCAGTCAACCTTGAAAAGGATGAGAGAAATCGGATAGGTTAAAGTAGTCAACTAGTCTCGCTTAGGCTAGAGAAAACAAACAGTATAACTCAGACCAGATTGACAACCTAGGGCCTCGACTGTGAGGTAGCTTGAGTTAGGTATCGTCTTCCCATGTGCATTTGATGCTGATTGTGCTACCTTTCAATCAATTCATACCATCAACCAAAGTAGTAAATCCTTTAACTAGCAAGGTGCTATTTGGTTAGGATTGTCTAGTAGGAAGTACCCGCTAGGGAATTTGAAGAGGAGGGAAGTAGGAGTGTATAGGAGTCCTTGGATTCTATAGCGGTATTATGAAAATGAAGGTAAACATCACTAAATCAATGATCAAATCGTAAGGAACGTAGCTCACCGGGGGCAAAAACTTGAGTAGAACTGATGTACCCACTACTCAGTAGCACTCCCATTTAAAATATGACAAGTGGATAAGTGATACACCTCATACTTAACAGAAATATCATCTAATTAACACCGTTAACTTAATTGATTTTTTTTATATAAAAAAATTCGGGTTCTGGAAACCCTCGCATTTATTCTTTTTATTGTTAATTTGTACTCTCCTTCTTTTCTTTTCTTTTCTCGCCTACCTTCAACGTTTGAGTGGGTTAGTAGCAAGATTCAATTCAATCTAATCACGCCGTGGCGAGATGAACCGACATCCAATCCCACAACAAACTTGACATCATGATTTGAAACGCCAACGTCATCTCTTCCTCGCCGCCCAGACCGTGCTCGACTTTGGCCTAGGCACGTGCGATAATTTATTAACGGTGAACGTGCAGAGGTGGCTGCAAGCGTAAGCGGTGACTGAGAAGGCGTTTCAGTCGCTTTGCTTTTATAGGGGAAATTGGGAGTGGGAGGATGTGGCCAATGTTGATTATTCTTGCTTCCGTGTTCCAAAAAGAAAGTGACAAGATTTGCGATTTTTTTGCAAATTGCAGTTTGGGGAAGATGAAGAAAGTGGAAAAAAGGTGGCTTATAGGGATGCCAAGGGAGAGGAGGGCGGCGACGACAGAGTCAAAAACCTATTTCTAACAATTAATTAATCCGATCAGTAGGTGTTGGGTGTGACGCCGATGTGACGTCGGTGTGTCGTTGCTGTTTTTTCTAGTATTCAGGCTAGTTGTATACAGCCGCAGAGAAGGAAGGGAAAGAAGAAAGAGAGAGAGCAGAAAGGAGAACGAGGGTTAAGTGTGAGGTGTTAACTGTTAAGTATGACATGTTAAAATATACCATGTGGCATATTTTAAATGGGAGTGCTACTGAGTAGTGGGTACATCAGTTCTACCCAAGTTTTTTCCCTCACCAGGTGCCCTTACCGGCAATCTCCATCCTTTGAATTTCCAACACTGTTATTCATCTTGGCCAAGCTGATGCGATCCGACCTCATTTTAATGAGTCGGATCGTGTCAATAGATCTAGCTTGAGTTACCCGACAAAACTCAATCAATTTCGAACAAGAAACACAAGAATCAGAGATGGATTAGAGAGGAAACGCAATGGAATTTTAGAGAAGGAAGAAGAATAAAAATCTAGGAATTTAAAAGATGATTTGCTGTTAATAATCCAATCGGAAATGATTAATCAATAGGCAAACATTCAAATCAACTTATAATCTATCATCCATTCATAGGAATCCATAATATTCAATAAACACAATAATCCCAAAGTTCTATTCAATTGCAACAAGAACAAGTAATTAAAGATTGAAGGTAAATGGAGTTTTACTTACAATGAATCAAGGAGCCTCCTAAGCTTTATCCTTACAAGGAGATTTCAAGGTGTTTAGAGGGAGTACTCTCTAACTCAAGCAATAAACACTCATCAAAAATTAAGGAAGAAAAATGAAGGAGAAAGCTATTTATACTAAGTACAAAAGGCCTTGAAAACACTCTTCTCGGAAGCCAAAAATGTCTCTAGCGACATAAACGGTATGTTGCTAGCCTCGCTTCAGAAGACAATTTATTTGTCTTCTCCTGGCAGTATGTCGCCAGGTGCACTCTTCATGGTTGGTCCAGCCACTTCGAGAGGAAAGCCCGGCTACGCGGGTGGCCTCAGGTTAGCACAAATCTCGCCTACTTTTGGTGACTCTAGGCTTGTCTCTTGGCCTCCGAATGTGTGCTCATTCATCGCCAAAATGAAGCCATGTGTGATCTCATCATCACCTTTCCCTTTGAAAGGATTCGTCCTCGAATCCATTGCTTTAAATTTGTGGTCCTGGCTTGGGCGCATATAACTCAACATTACTTACAAGAGGCACATCACTAGAAGTGTATGATGTTGGCTAGGAATGTAGTAAAGGAAAGGATCCTCATAAGCACCGAATTCCTTAACCAAACCCATAGGAAATTTCTGCAAAGGAGAATCAAACATTGAAAAAAAGTGATCATCCATGTTAGAATACAAGATATTCTCTCTATCCCTTTCCCCACTCTTTTCATTGTCCTAATTAATATCTTCAAGTTCAAACAAAGGGTTGTCAAAACCTAAAGATATTTAGCTCAATGTGATCACCCGATTCATTTTCAAGGTTACATCCACTCTCAATGACACGCTTACTCTTTTCACTCCCCAATGTAACCCTCCTAAATTTAAACAACGGGTTGACAAAAATATCAAACACATCTAGCCCCACGTGTTTACCCGATTCACTCCCGAGTGTTTGGTGGCACTAACCCAACTCATTCCCAAGTGTTTGGTGGCTCTCACCCAACTCACTCCCAAGTGTTTGGCTACACTCACCCAAATCTTTCCCAAGTGTTTGGCTACACTCACCCTCAATTGTCGACCCTCAATTGTCTCTCTACTCATCTCACCAATAGGGTGCTCAACCATATCATTCTCAACATAATTATTAAGCACATCATCCTCAAGTCCACAATTCTCACTCTTTAACACAAAAGTTTCATGCATATTATCTCCAATTAAATCGTAATCAAAAAATAATTTTGGCTTACTTGGACCACCTTTTTTAATAGAAAACAACTCATTTTCCAACCCCCGCTGATAGTGTGGGAGTACAAACCACTCACGCATTACTCACCTCATTTCATCCCAAGTAGTGATCGATTCTACTCGTCTCTTTTATCTTCCACAACTCAAATGGTACCACCAATTATAGGCATTGTCATCAAATGTCTTAATAGCAAGTTTGGCTTTCTTGCTCTTGGACATTTGGTGACATTCGAACACTCGTGCAAGGTAGGATTCCCATTCTATAAACTTCGCCGGAAAGGACATTCCTCTAAAGAGGGGAAGTTGAAATTGTTGATGGCGAGAAGTGGTGTGGTCTTGATGGTTGCGACCACTAGTAGAGGGGCCATGGCCAAGGCTTTGTCTCGAGGAACCGAGGCCATATCTTGAGTGAGGAGGAGAAGGTGTAGGTGCTCGGCCTTGGGTTCTATCATGATTGTTTTGGACTTGTGGGCTTGTGTGGAGGACAGTTCTTCTAGAATTAGGGTCATGGCCGAGGCTTTGACCGGAATTGGAACCTAGGCCATAGCTTGAGCCATGAGAACTTGGAGATCCTTCGTAGTCTCCATATTCACAACCACTTGCAGCATCTTGATCTTGGTATTCGCCCACACTATCAATACCATGTTCATAGTCATCGTCACCATAAGACTCATATGCTTCATTACCATGAGATTCGTAACTACTACACGTCCAAGATGAACTCCCATCACTATTGGAATGGTTGCTAGTGACACCATAGGAACCATCATCATCAACACTAGCCAGTTGGTAGCCATCATCACCATTGGAATGGTTTCTATCGTCGACATAGGAGTCATACTCATCAACACTAGACGGTTGGTAACCCTCATCATAGGATTCATATCCATCATCACCACTGCATTGGTAGCTACCATCATCATCACACACTTCTTGGTCACACCATTCACTATCACCCTCTTATGACATTATGCCTGCAAAATTAACAAGCTAGATATCCATAGGTGTTAGTGGAACAAACACTCCCTCACGTGTATCTCTCGTGCTTAGCTCTCTCGAAATTGCTCTCACAAAATTCTCAATTCGTAAGCTCACTATTAATCAATCCTTTCATTTTAAATAACAACCGTAAGACTCAATAAGAAGAGCACACAAATATGAGACTTAGCATAACAATTTCAACCAAGAAGGAAGGAGGAAATTTGGTTGACAAACAATGAAAAAGCTGTGTTTGATGGAGTTATTCTTGGACATGCCTGTAGCTTCGATACTTAAAAACAAATAGACAACGATGGCTAGAAATCACGAAATCAATTAGGGATATTCCTAAGGCATAGAGCTACAACTTCCCTGAAGGATAGAAAGGAAAATTTTGGCTGGAACACACTGTAAATAGACCAACAACACAGGCTGCACTTTTCTCGGGTGAAAGCTGTGCAACTGTCTGTTTTGGCCAAAATGTGTAGGAATTCCACATAATTTCCAGACGACTCAAGAATAAAGATTTCTACACACAAGATGAAGTTTGTTGACACCAAATTTTAGAATTTTCTGGGCGGGTTCAAATAATTGGACAGGTATGAAAATGTTTAAGAACACCAAAAATCTGAAAAAATGGTAATTCTCAAATTTGTTGTTCAAATGGCTTAATTTCTTCACCAAAAGTTCAAAAAACTTAAGACAATCATAAAAGACACAAGATTAGAGGTTTTCAACCATATATTTCACTTTGATTTTGAACGATTGCAAAAATTCAAAAATCTGAGAAAACTCAAGCAAATTGGCTCCGCTACCACTTGATGCGATCCGGCCTCATTTTAATGAGTCGGATCGTGTCAATAGATATAGTTTGAGTTACCCGACCAAACCCAATAAATTTCAAACAAGAAACACATGAATCAGAGATGGATTAGAGAAGAAACGCAGAGGAATTGTAGAGAAGGAAGAAGATCAAAATTTTGGGAATTTAAGAGATGATTTGCGATTAATAATCCAATCAGAAATGATCAATCAATAGGCAAGCATTCAAATAAACTTATAATCAATCATACATTCATAGGAATCCATAATATTCAATAAACACAATAATCTCAAAGTTCTATTCAATTGCAACAAGAACAAGTAATTAAAGATTGAAGGTAAAAGGAGTTTTACTTGCAATGAATCAAGGAGCCTCCTAAGCTTGATCCTTACAAGAAGATTTCAAAGTGTTTAGAGGTAGAAGTACTCTCTAACTCAAGCAATAAACACTCATCAAAAACTAAGGAAGAAAAATGAAGGAGAAAACTATTTATACTAAGTACAAAAGGCCTTGAAAACACTCTTCTCGGAAGCCAAAAATGTCTCTAGCGACATACCGTTAGAGGCTAAATGGCATGTCGCTAACCTCACTTCAGAAGACAATTTATTTGTCTTCTCCTAGCGGTATATCGCCAGGTACCTCTAGTGTATGGCGGTATATCGCCAGGTGCACTCTTCATGGTTGATCCGGCCACTTCGAGAGGAAAGCTCGGCTACGCGGGTGGCCTCGGGTTGGCACGAATCTCGCCTACTTTTGGTGACTCTAGGTATGTCTCTTGGCCTCCTAATGTGTGCTCATTCATTGCCGAAATGAAGCCATGTGTGATCGCATCACAAGCCTTTGACCAAGCTCATTTTACTGTTGAATTGTTACTCTTTTGTTTTAAGTTTCAAAATCAAACCAACAACTCGAGTGACGAGGAAGTCAATCGAAAACTACACACCTGAGGAGTCTCTGTGGACGATCCTCTTACCACTATCTACAAGCCCTTTATGGGTCGTGATAAATTGAAACTCTCTCTTGATTCTTATCTATTTTACAACTATTTTTTATGCCTTCGGCGGACGATCAAATTTTGGCGTCGTTGCTAAGGACTTCTAACGGTGTTTTGTAGTTTTTGTTTTGTTTTTATTTTTGCAGTTAATTAACTCTGACAACAAGCTTGGCCAAGCCATAGGCCAAGCAGAACCACAGGTTCCAAACATAGCAGAAAATCAACAAGAGCGGACTATGTGGGAACTAAACAAAGGAGCTGAATAGGAGACCAATTCCTTTAGTCAGCTTGCCCCCATACAAAATGACTGGTCCATAAAAACCAATATAATAGCCAACCTTACAAAGCTCCATAGACATTCTAATGAAAACCCATACACCCACCTGAGGAACCTACATCTCCAATGTGATACCTTGAAGCCAGCCAGCGTTTCCATTGAAAGAGCCAAGCTAAAGGTGTTTACATGGTCTCTTAAGGATTCGACCAAAAACTAGTTCTACAGTTTACCCCACAATACTGTCACAACTTGGGCCGAGATGTCCTTAGTTTTTCTTAATAAATACTAGAATGCAACCAAAGCAGGGGCGGCTAGAAAGAACTTAGTTTCTGTCTAGCAACGAGATAATGAGAGCCTTGGTGAGTATCACTAACGGTTCATGGATTTGCAAGATATTTGCCCTACACATGGAGTGACTTATCAAGCCTTGGTCCAGTATTTTTATGATGGAATGTGTCAAAAGGACAAAGAGCGGGTGGGTGCCGCAGCTGGAGGAGCCCTACAAGCTACTACTCTAGACAATGGCAGACAACTTCTAGAATAATGCATCCACAGAAAGAATTTTTGTTCCCTCTAATTTAAATGCAATTAATGTTGAACAGAAATTATCTGAAATATCCAACATGCTTCAAAATCTCTGTGCAGGTGTACTAGCATAGGCGGTAGTCCCTGAACAGGTAGCAATGGTGTATGGGGGTGTGTCAACAACAGGATCATCTGACCCACAATTGATACATGGTGTAGCAACCGGGTGATCTAGTTCAAGTGAACGCGGCCAATGGGTACAATCAGAATCAGCTCCCTCATGAAAGTAACCAGTACTTTTTGGAGGAGCCACCTAAATATGAGATGGCGACAGGATCCACCCTAGTAGAGTCAGAGTCAGCCTGGTCAACCTTAGCAATCGCCGATTAACTTTTAGCATTTCCAGCCCTAGCCTCCATAGAACTCCTCTCATGTGCCATAGTTACCTCATGCACCGCAACCTATCCAGATCACCGGCGTGCCAATGGAAGAGACCTTGCAGAAGTTCATGCAAGCAACACAGTCGAGCCTGGCCAAGATGCAAAAGCAGATAAGTAAGTTGGCTGTGAATCAGCAAAATACCCAAGGTAAGTTACCATCAACCACAGTGGATAATCTCAAATATAATGTTAGTGCCATGAGTTTGAGGAGTGGAAGAGACTTACATGAGACAACTAGTGCAAAGACTGATCCAGAAGTCCAGATGCAAATAGTGGAACCAGAGGCAGAAGTTGGCCTAAAAGAAACTATCTTGGCCAAGTCGACGACCAAACCCACGGCCAAGACAAAGAGAAGGTCACAATCCAGCAGGAACAGATAGAAAATCCTCTACCTTTTCCAGCACGGTTTACAAAGACTAAAAAGTAAGAGGAGGAGGGGGAATTTATGAGTATTTTTAGGAAAATAGCAGTTAATATATCTATGCTTGATCTTATTGCTAAAGTTCCTAGTTATGCTAAATTTCTTAAAAAATTATGCAGTAGTAGGAAGAAACTTGCAGGAGCTGGGAGAATAAACGTAAACCAAAATGTATTTGCAGTCCTACAGGTAAAACTTTCAGAAAAATGCGAGGATCAATGCACCTTTGCAATTCCATGCAAAATAGGTAACCAACGAGTGGAAAAAGCTTTGGGAGCAGGTATCAATGTGATGCCTTTTTCTAAATATAAAAAATTGAACATTAGTACTATGAAAGAAACTATGGTAGTAATTCAACTTGCTGACAGATCTATTATACTCCCTAAGGGAATTGTGGAAAATGTATTGGTGCAGGTGAATGATTTTATTTATCCTATGAATTTCTACATAGTTGAGATGAACACTTCTATTTCATTGAACTCTACTGATTTGATGTTAGGAAGACCTTTCTTAAGAACAACAAGGTCCAAAATTGATGTGTATCATGGACGTCTTACCTTAGAATTTGGTGGTACAACAATAAAGTTTGACATGTATGATGCCAATAAAAATCCTAATAAAACCCATAGTGTTAACTTTGTGGACATCCTTGGACATGTTGTTGATGAGGGTTATGAATCGAATGCAACTAACTCTCTTGACTATGCTCTTAACAGGGGAATCTCAGGTGCAAAGTTGAAGGAAGAAGAATTTGTGGCTAATGATGAATTGCAAGACACTATTTCTGATCTTAATTTTTTTGAGCCATATACTGATATTTCTAACAGTCATGAATTACCAAAAGTTTATCCTAACCTTCTACCTTCAAGTGTGCAGGCACTAGAAATTGAGTTTAAAAGTCTTCTAGGCCACCTTCCTGGCCAAGAATCAACTCTGCCAGTAATCATATCTAACAAGTTAACAGCAGAGGAAGAAGGAAAGTTGGCAAAAAGGAATGAAGAATCCATGGCACCAGAGATAGACTCTTTTGAGTATATTCCCAGCAGGGTGATTACAAAAGATAAGCTGATGGAAAAGCAAGAAGTCGTGGTTGAAACTGCACCTCTTAAGTTGATGAATTGGACTGACCATTTTCTCAAGGTTCCTATTGTTCACAGTAGCCAAAACTCACCATTTGTGATGCAGGAACAACAAAAGTTTGAACTTGAATAGCGTCCCGATCTATTTCAATTTATATCTTTGAGGGTTGTCAAGGGAGTGTCACCTAAGGGTCCTGACAAACTTAGTGCAGGGAGTGAATATGGAGATGTCTCTTGAGAAGAAATCAATGGCAATGTCGAGCCTAGAATAATAAAAAGGGCACTGCATGGAAGACAACCCATATTTTTATTTCATTTATTTCTATTTTTCTTCTTCTGATTTTTAGTAAATATTGTTCAAACATATCCCGTTGATTTAAGTGGAACTAACTATGCTTGTTCTCAAGTTAAAATGCAAAGAAGAGCGTAAAAGCAAGGATGAAGATTCAGCTTGGCCTGTGTCTTGACCGAGAGCTTGGCTAAGACACTTTCCCCGAGCCTGATCAAGCAGCCTCTTCCTCTAGCGCTCAATCATCTTTGGCCATAACCCTTCTTGCCCAACAGTTCATCCTGCAACAAGCCCTCCTTGCCCAGAAATAAGCCCACCACCAGGAAACTAACACCCTCTTGAGAGAGTTCATGACTGGTCTCAACGCCCTACTGCATTCCATGACGAGCCTCCATCAGAAAATAGACGCAGCTGCACCTCCAAAAACCCCTCCCCCAAGTTAATTGCCCCCATGTCGTCTCTTTTCTTTTTGTTTTATTTTATTTTTCTTTTCTTTATTTTCTATGTCCAACACATATTGAGGACAATGTGTTTTTCAAGTGTGGGGGAGAGTTTTCTGTGTATATGTGTTGTCTTTGTGTCTTTCTTTTATTTTTACACTGTTTTTATGCATGATTTTTTTTTTTAGTTTGTCTTGGCCAAGCCATTGGCCAAGACACTATATGATGTTTTTATTTTTCTAGGATCAAAGGAGTCTTATGCATGCCTTTCTGTTTTAATTTTTTGTGTGTTTTTAGATAGACTGTGTGTTATTTTAAAAAAAATATCAGAAATCATCATGTATTTTAAACATGGATTTCATTATATAGAAAGTGAGGATGCTTGATTTCATGATTCCATGCCATGCTACCAAGGCATTCTAATGGGTTAACATTTTCAATACCTGCAAGAGTACGTTTCCTAATACTCTTTAAACACCCCTCGTCTGTATAGATTCATAATACTGGTGCTTAATACCAGGGTTTGCAAGAGGAACATCTAAAATTATTTTGTCATGACCTTAATTAATCAATGCCCTAGTTACATAGACTGTCAGTTTATTAAATTCTTGCAATGCGTGCTGAGCCTTTTTACTTACTATTGTATGACTGCCTGTGTTCCTTTTCCACCACCTTGCCCTCATCCCAGATGGAGTTGGTAGTTCGGCACCATCTCCCACTTCTCTTGAGATAAAATTTTGGTTGTCGGTGTTGTGCTAACCCCTTAAGGGCCGAAGCTTAGTACCTTTGGTAGTGTGCGTGAGCATGCATCCTTATTTTCCTGCAATTATTTAGAAAAGAAAAATATATATTTATATTGCTTGGAAGAAAAGAAAAGAAAAGCAAGTGAAAATAAGTTATGCATAAAGAAAGAAAGAAAGCGAAGCAATGAAAAGAAAAGAAAAGAAAATTTGTTGTGACTATGGGTTGCATTCTACTTTTTGTAATTGCATGTTTGCTTGAGAAATTTCTTGAGAGTCAGCAGTCTATGTAGTAAGGGACTAATGGTAAGACAACTGAAAATGTAATCTGTTCCAATGGCATGATCCTATCTATAAGCACCTGATTATGAGACTATACGGATGTAGGATGTTTGGGGTATTGGTTAGGTCATGGTAATGCGGGATGGAGTTGTGGATTGAAGCTTTTAAGTATTCTATGTGATAAGATGGATGATTGAAAATAAATATTTTCTAATTTTTAACTTTTGTGTGATCTTGTTTTGTTTTGTTTATTGAGTCAGTATGCTTGGTGGCAAGCATAATTTAAGTGTGGGGGAATTTGATTGAGCATTAATTTCTCATACTTTTATTGTCTAATTACTTGTAAATTGGGTAGTAAAGCTATTAATTTCTATGGATTCTTCCTACTTTTGCAGAAATTACTTGGAGGTTGATAAAATCACCTGCGGAGCACAAAATTTGGCATTCGAATCTGCCTTGGCCGCAGACTTGGCCAAGACAGTCGATAGAGACAGAATGCAGCGGGAGACTTTAGCCAAAGCGCAAGGATGTGAGGTGGCAGTTGCAATAGAAAATGGGATTTGAGAGATCTGGTGCATTGAAGATTATTATTAGCAAGAATCCTTAACTGGATCTTTCTCTTGAACAATATTTCATCTTTCTCAAAACAGTTATCTTTATCTTTATTTTTTCCCTTTATCCTTATCTTTTATTTTTGAAAGAGATAGAGTAGGACTAGGAAGCAGTAAAGCTTATAAGCTGCTAGAAACCCTTTGAGAAGGGGACTCTCTTTTCTCTTTTCCAGCCGACTGTAAACACTTCTGCTCTGTGGAATTTACAGATTTATTCTCTTTTATGCAAATAATAAAATCATCATTTTCATGATAAGATCCGGCTAAACATCTATTCTTGGTAAGGGTCAATCGAGCTGCCTTCCTATGATTTGTGAGGTCTAATTACTCTTAATAATCTTCATTTTAGTAATTGTTTATTTTCTGATTTTATGAAATCACTTTCTTATTAAAATCTAGAACTGATCACTTATCTTCATTATAACTTGAAAGTTGCAGTCAACCTTGTTTAATTGTACTCTTTTGTTTTTAGTTTCAGAATCAAACCAACAACCCTAGTGATGAGGAAGTCAACCGAAAACTACACACTTGAGAAGTCTCTATGGACAATCTTCTTACCACTATCTATAAGCCCTTTGTGGGTCGTGATAAGTTGTAACTCTCTTGATTCTTATCTATTTTACAACTATTTTTGACGTCTTCGGCGGGCGATCAATGACAATATGATGCATATGCATAGCATACATGCAATGATGATGTGTACATGACACGGTGTGGGGTGTTAGAGTTGGGTGTGTGTTTTGGGGGTTGGATGTTTATGTCGACGTCACGGCCTGTTTTGTTAATCGTGTAATATCTGTGTCCTACAGGTTGGTTTTTAAAGTTTTTAAAAAATAAAATAGGGGGTATGAAATTGCTAATGTATCAATTGATTTCCAATACTTTTGGCTAGTCTGTTCCTAATTGTAATACTAATACAATTAATTTAGTCAGTCTCTATAAAAATACTCAAACGTCAATAAAAGCTTGAGACGACATATAAGGAGACTGTAATACTATTTCCTTTCGAATTCTTTGTGAACGAAACAGAGAAAGGGAAAGGCCCAGCTAATCCCTAGTGTAGTCCAGTGGGCTGTGTACCTGATTTTCATAAAATTTTGCAAATGGGCTCCCCCAATGCTTTGTTAAGCCTAAACTCAAGTCTGAACACATTTGCCAATTTTTTTGTAGTAGTATTTTTGGTCTGCCATTTACCTCTTCATTTCCTCACTCGTCTCTTATTTTTCTCCAAAACTCGTTTGTGTAAGGTTTAAATTTAGTTAGATTTAATTTCAAGGACTCCATTTTATTTATTCACGAAAACTCTGATAGAAATAAGAATTATGTCAATTTTAAAATTTTGTCATTTATTATGGTTAAATAATTAGAAATTTGTTCATTTTTAATTCAAATTTTAGATTCGAGTATAGGAAATAGAGATAATCATGGTGAACCACCCCATTCGACCCCAACATGGCAACATACTCCCTTTTTAACAAAAAATAATAACAGTACGCATACTGTCTGTTTTGGTATATTTTTTACCATAAATTTTAAATTAAAAGCCAACAAAAAGAAAAAATCTATTAAAATGTTCGAATAACATCGCAAGGGGACATTATTTGGACGGGCCTAAGCTTTAGCTTAAAAGTTCTAGCGCAGTTGGGCCCTGCGGGGTTCTAAGTTTAGCCTAGGGCGGACTTAAAATGCATTTAGGAAATTAAAGTTTTAAAATTCTTTTAAATTCTAAAAGTAAGTATAAATATCACGATAAATAAAGAAATTGTTTGTGTCAAAGAACTTGTCCACCATTAACCAAAAATTTGAATTCTGAGTCTTGAAACTAGAGCGAGGAGAATCATCCTAAATAGAGCCCAATAATATTCAAACGAGATTAGTCTCAGTTAAGAGGATAACAAAAAACAGGGTGGGAAAAAAATTGTGCAACAAAAATTCTATGACGGTACATATTTAATTCCAAACGATAAGAAGAGGAAAATTAAGACACAATAACTCTCATAAATGATACTCTCGAACTATCTTCTAATAGCGCAGTCAAGATCAAATCTAATATTAAGCTGAGAAAAAGTTAAAGGTTCATTTAGTTTTTAGAATGTAGGAAAAAAGTAGATCTGAAATGTTATATTTTTTATTTTACTGTTTGGTTCGTGTTGAATTTTTTTTTTTTTTTTTACAATTATGATATTAGTTTTTTATATATATCTATAGTTTTAGAAATACACATTTAGCATTTCTCATTGAACATTTTTTTAAATTTTATAATTATCAATCAAATAAAAGAATATAATTTTCATGCTAACCATTCTCTCATGAATCACTTCCAAATAAAGTTACATTTTGAGAACTAAACGTTACGAATTTTATTGCCTTGACTGGAGGCTAGGAACGAGAGTATATTGAGTTTTCATGAATAAAGGGTTAAATGAAATTTTAGCCACGTATTTAAATATTTAATCACTTCTCTCAATTTATTGTTTGTTTAACTTTCCTCCAAATTTATATTTTTTTAATTTAATCACTCGCGATTAAATAATGATATCATAATATTTTCTATCTAAAAAAATATTACGTTAGCACTAAAATATCACTTATCAAATATCACTTGATAAATGATATTTCAGTGAATCAGGCATTGCCCAACATACAATATGATAACTCGACATATTGTTGACATAATAACATGGCATTTGCCACGTCCTGTCCTCATATGCTCTAATAACATAATAATTAGGAATGATTGAATAAAACGTTTAAGTAAGTGGGTTAAAATATCATTTAATAACAAAATCCAGAAAATCATTGCTTTTTAGTTTTGGCAGGTACTGTTCATGCTTATTGCAAGTTACCTATTTTGTACTCCATTCGGTTTGGTTTATTTACTGTTTTAGAGGGAGTTCCTTTCCTGCTACCGAGGTAAGTGTTTTTTCCACTTTCCAATTTTACCCCTTGTCCTCCTCACTGAAGCTAAAACGGTAGGTTTTGGTGGGAATTGAAAGTTGAGTCTGGGCGGGCTTTCAAAATCCCTTTATTCTTCTCTTCTTCTATGCTCACTTCTCTCTCTCTCAACCTCAATTCTGGGTTTTTGTAGCAGAAACTAGATGAAGAGCATAGACTACTGGCAAGGTTCTCAAGCGAATAGCTTGATGGAATTTGATGATTCCATCAATTTATTTGTGAAAGATTCAATTGATGAGCAGGCGGTGATTGTGAGGATGAAAATGAGGGTATCATTGATATGATTGTTGCAGATTCGTTTGAAAGTGAGGAGGAGATGGTGTCAGCTGAAGAAGATGGAGAAGAAGAGATTTGCTCAGCGTAGATGGCTGAATTTGCTCTGAAACAAGGTGAAGCAAAAGCAAGGGTTGAGGGCAAGGGTTGTGTTCTTGCAAAAGGTTTTGTGGTCTTGGAATCTGATATGGGTAATGGGTCTCAGGGCAGGGATTCAGATGTGGAAGATGTCATCAATGGGCCGAAATATCCACTGAATTTTGACCTGAAACAACTGTCCATTGAAGCTATTATGTTGGCAGCTGATTCCAGAGGTGAAACGGACTTCGATCTCAACAAGTTTCCAATCCCATGCATCTTCAAGTTTGATGACCCACTCAGTGAGGTAGTCTACACTGAAATGGTACGCTTGCTTCTACCCCAGTATTACTAGGAATAGGTTAATGGTTTAGTGTAAAGGTAAGTTCAGAGTACTTTGTGTTAGAACCAAAGGATATTCACTGTTGTTCTTAACCTTATGAACAACAGTATAGGAACGAATCAACTCAATTAATACATGAATCATAACGGAATGCGGAAGCGTACCTGATGATGATGCCATATTCCTTGTGAAATCCCGGAAACTTGATCTTCTGGTGGATGGTTGCTATGGGGTTGGATGGAGAACCAAAACTCTCTGTTTTTCAATACACGTTCTTTCTTTTATCGTGTTTTTTTTTTCCTTATGAAGAAACTGAAGAGTAGTTTCCTTAAAAGCAACTCCACCAGGGATCAATTCCGTCCTTAATGTTTTATTAATTCTGAATCGGTCCATCAACAATTTGGAATTTATCCAGAATCTGCACAATCACCAGATTTACCCCCCACACTATTTTAATTAGATGATTGGACCCCTTAACTTTAATAGATCATCAATTTGGTCCAATTAACCTTATGTTAACAATATATTATATGACGGTACACACATAACATATGCGTCCATATGTTCCAACGTGTACGAACGGTACTAACGCATTAGTCCCGTTGTCCAAATCCCAACAATCTCCTACTTGGACAACTACACAATATGCGTTCCTTATAGTACCACCTTTTGTCATACAATCATATGTTAACCCCCGAATGCTAGCATATATCTGTCTAATTCAATTCGGTCCATTAACTTCATCAATGCAAGAACCAAAAGAGCAGTCGTCGCAGTTCAAGTGACTAAACTCGTGATGATTACGAGCACTAACTAATTAATGACATGGATCCAGTGTGCATGTGCAGCATGGAAATTACAAGTGATCTATACTTGTCAAATTTTCAACTGATCCTCTTTACTTTATGAGATCAAATATTCAGAGCATATAATGAAATAAAATCATCATATATAACATATACAAGTTACAATAGTACAAACCGAACTCCTACTAATCTCAGGCATCTAACTTAATGACATCCATGCTCGATACATGGCCATGAAATGCTACAGGTGTCAATGCCTTAGTGAGTGGATCCGCAACCATATGGTTTGTACCCAGTAACTCTATGCTAACTTGATTGCTCTGAACCCTTTCTTTAATGGCAAGGAACTTTATATCAATGTGCTTCGACCTGGAAGAACTCCGATTATAGTTGGAGTACAGCACAACAGCCCGGTTGTCACAAAAAATCCTCAATGGTCTCTCAATACCAGTGACAACTCGCAGTTCCTTAACCATGTTCCACAGCCATATAGCATGACTGGATGCCCCGTAGCAAGCTACGAACTCAGCCTCCATAGTGGAAGATGCAACAAGTGACTGTTTCGCACTCTTCCATGAAATGGCTCCTTCAGCCAGAAGAAAGACATAACCTGAAGTCGATCTCCGGCTATCCTGGCATCCAGCGAAATCAGAATCAGTATACCCAATGATCTCTAGTTGATCTGATCTCCTGTATGTGAGCATATAGTCTTTCATTTTCTGCAGGTATCGAAAGACTCTTTTGGCTGTAACCCAATGATCCCTTCCGGGATTGCTCTAGTATCTGCCTAACATACCAACAATAAATGCAAGATCCGGACGGGTGCAAACCTGTGCATACATTATGCTTCCCACAACCGAAGCATATGGTACACCCTTCATGAACTTGCGGTCCAAGTCCGTCTTAGGACACTGATCAAGGCTAAATTTCTCACCTTTGGAGATAGGGGTATCATGTGGCTTACAATTTTGCATGCTAAACCTCTTTAGTACTTTATCGATGTAACCCTTTTGTGATAGTCCAAGGGTACTCCGTGAACGATCACAGTGTATCTGAATCCTCAACACAAAAGATGCTTCCCCAAGGTCTTTCATCTCAAAGTTATCTGAGAGAAAAGCCTTAGTATCTTGAAGAAACTTTACATCGTTAGTAGCAAGCAAAATGTCATCCATATATAACAGTAGAAATACAAATCTACTCCCACTGAACTTATGGTACAGACAGTCCTCCACAACGTTTACTTAGAAACCGTATGAAGTAATAACACTATGGAACTTCAAGTACCATTGACGAGAATCTTGTTTAAGCCCATAGATAGATTTCTTTAATCTACAAACCAGTTGACTATCCTCGTTAGAGGATGAACCCTTTGGTTGCTTCATGTAGATTTCTTCCTCAAGATCCCCATTGAGAAAGGTAGTCTTTACATCCATCTGATGGAGCTCAAGATCAAAATACGCCACCAGGGCCATAATAGTCCTAAAAGAGTCTTTCGATGAAACCGGAGAGAAGATCTCTTTATAGTCTATTCCTTCCTTTTGAGTGAATCCTTTCACAATAAGACGTGCCTTGTACCTCTCAATATTGCCCTGAGAATTCCTTTTGGTTTTGAAAACCCATTTGCAACCTATCGGTTTCTTCTTCTCAGACAATGGTACAAGCTCCCAAACGTCGTTGTCCTTCATGGATTGGAGTTCATCCCCTATGGCCCTTTATCCACTCTTGAGCATCAGAACAACTAGG
The DNA here is from genome assembly GCA_963691705.1 of Viola odorata. Lineage (NCBI taxonomy): Eukaryota > Viridiplantae > Streptophyta > Magnoliopsida > Malpighiales > Violaceae > Viola > Viola odorata. The sequence goes on along the minus strand of OY829546.1, from coordinate 16,910,520 downwards.
AGCCTCTTTGAAGGTGAGCGAGTCATCCTCCAAAGAGTCAATAGTATCCTCATGTTCTTGCAGAAATACGATATAATCATCCGAAAGCGCATTTCTTCTCACTCTAGTGGATCTCCTTAACGACATATTCACCTCTACTTGGTCCTCAACTATTTGAGGTTGTTGAATTTGATCCGGTGGGCCCTCATGGACATCCTAATGATCCTCAGGTATAACCTGTGGATCTAGTCCTGGTCCTGCAGGAAGATTAATGACGTCGTTTCTTGCTCTCTGAGGGATAAGAATAGGAATAGGAACAATAAGTTCATCCTGTCCCTCAGAAATTGCATGAGGATGAGGTATGTCTGAATCCTCCTAAAAAATGACATCTAACCTTCTATCTTCCCCCCCAAAATCAACATCCTCAAGGAACCTAGCATTTCCCGTCTCGAAAAAGGTTCGGGTAGTAGGGTTGTAAAACTTATCCCCCCTCGATCTCTCTGGATAACCAACAAAATAGCAACTAACAGTCCTTAAGTCCAGTTTCTTTTCATCGGGCCTATAAGGCCTTGCCTCTGCTGGACATCCCCAAACCTTTAAATGCTTTAGGATAGGCTTTCTGCCTATCCATAATTCATATGGGGTTTTGTTAGTCGCTTTTGTTGGTATCCTATTAAGAATGTAGACTGCAGTTTTTAAGGCATCTTCTAGAGTGATGTAGGTAAGGTAGTATTGGCAATCATACTCCTTACCGTATCCTTAATGGTACGGTTCCTTCTTTCAGATACACCATTCATGGTCGGAGACCCCAGCATGGTGTACTGTGGAACTATCCCACACTCATCGAGAATTTGGCAAATGGCCCAGGACGTTGTTCGCCTGATCCATCATATTGACCGTAGTACTCACCACTACGATCCGATCTAATAGCCTTAATAGTCTTGCCGAGTTGATTTTCAACTTCGGTCTTGAAAGACTTGAAAGCGTCTAATGTCTCGGACTTCTCCTTTAAGAGGTATAGATATCCGTATCGAGAGAAATCATCTATAAAACTGATAAAGTATCGTTGACCATTACAGGATACCGCAGGGAATGGACCACAAATGTCTGTATGTACCAGTTTTAGAGTTTCCGAACTTCTCTCCGCCTCAAACCGTCTTTTGTTAGTTGTTTTGCCCTTTATGCACTCGATGAAAACCTGCTGGTCTGTACGATCGAGTTCACCAAGAATTCCATCTGACACAAGTCGGTCTATTCTCCTCGTGGAGATATGACCTAACCGTCTGTGTCATAACCTGAATGAATCCTCAGTTGGCAATTTACGCTTAATCCCTTTAGGCTCGCTAGCATAACATTCATTATTGTTGTCAACCGAATGCAATAAATCCAAGTTATGCTCTGCAACACTACAAAGAAACACTTATGTATTTAGTGGTTCCTGTATCTAACCACCAAGTGTTCTTAGCCACAGAAACTAGAAGGGACTCTGATACCTCTCTTATCACACCAAGTTTTATACTTGGAGCAGTCCTTTTTTAAGTGGCCTACTTTCTTGCGGAAGAAGCATTTTGGTCCCTTATGCTCAATATCTGAGCCTTTATGTTTCTTCTGAGAACCAGCCCCTGCAGTCTCTTTGCCTTTCCTCTTCTTAAAACCGGATGAAGAGGCTGTAGCTAGATGAGCACTATCCAGTTGAGAGTGTCTCAACCTTTCCTGTTCCTGGACCAGATGAACAGTCAGCTGATCAATTGTCCACTCTTTTTCCTGACAATTGTAACTCACCTCGAAATGACTGTATTGAGGTGGAAGTGAAGCCAGCACATGATGTACCAGATAGTCATCTGGTAACTCAACTTTAAGTGCCTTCAGCTTCTCAGCTAGGTTGATGACCTCCTGGACATACTCCCGTATGTCGCTCTCCCCTCTGTACTTTATGGTCGAAAATTTACGAATAGTATTGCTAATTTTGGCCTTCTCTGTATGGGTATAGCGACGAGCCAAGATCTCTAGGATCTTGCTAGCACTAGCTTCCTTATCTAGTGTGCTCTGCATGGACATAGGGACAACACTGAGTATGACCAAACGACAAGCTCTGTTCGATTGCTGCCAGTCATCGAAAGCCTGGAGTTCCTTATCAGAACTTTCGAGGTCTGGTTCCTCAGGACAATCCTTATAGAGTGTCAGATCCTTATTCATACAACACAGTGCTGTCTCTACCTTTCTCTTCCATAACTTGAAGTTACTGGAAGTCAACAATGGTATACTGTTCAAATTTGGCAGATACCGAGCCTGCTGAGTTCATATCCGAAAGAACACAACATTCAATCAGCTCACTTTACTGAAAATATGAAAGAAATAAACTTAATGAATAACACATTGATTAAATCAAAAGATTAATTATATGACATTGTGTCTAGTTTTTGGACTAAAGGCATAACTCACAGCTAATTAATCTGTCATAGTGTGAATCGTATAGCTTGATTTTGCCAATTATTTAATCTTCCTTTGGGCCGATCAAACAATCGCATAAATCCCATAATAGCTATAGATCTTGAAATTCATCACTATCGTGTTTATAATTTCTACCAAATAGTCATCTTCCTTTGGGCCGACAACTATCCGCATGAAATTATAAACACCACACTTGAAATGTCTAACTCGGTAATGTCCGTAGCAGAGGTCACTTTGGTGACTTTACTACTTTTATTAATCGAGTTAGACAAACAAGCTAAGCTTAAAAGCTTCCTTAGTATTATTCCACTTTCTTTCATAAATCAATTATTTTTGAACTCCGACAAACATCTTAAACTTTATGATGTTCATGTTCAAAATAATTGAATCAACTTTAAGTCCGGCGAACTGAACCAGTACTTTAAAGTGCACATGAATTCTGCGTCACACAAAAAAAAAAATTCCCCAACAGTTTTCTTGATGGATCTTCAAAATATGATCAAAAACTGTATCAAACATTGTCTGAAAATTACGAAATCACTTCCAAAAGATTCGTAATTCACAAATCTACAACTTTGAAGAAGAGGGTAAAAACTGAATCCAACCAGAAGACACACAAAAATGGTGCCGAACACAAACGTTGTTTCTCCAACAGTTTTCTTGACAGATCTTCAAAATATGATCTGAAACTGTATCAAACGTTGTCTGAAAATTACGAAATCACTTCCGAAAGATTCGCAATTCACAGATCTACAACTTTGAAGAAGAGGGAAAAAACTGAATTCAACCAGAAGACACATAAAAATGGTGTCGAACACAAACGTTTTTCCCTGTGCAGAGAAGACAAAACAATTTCAATTCTCGATTCCATGTCAGTTTGGTTTTTGTCCAAACTGTATGGGAATTTCAATTCCCAATTCCTTATAAAAACCAAACTGACATCAAACCCGATTCTAGCAATGATGGATTTATGATCCCCAAATTGAAACTTAACAATTCCCAACCGGGATTCAATTTCATAAACCCTAATAATTAAATTCCCAAAATTTCCAATTGATTTCAAAATTGTTTGATGAAATCAATTAATCATGCATCATAAATTTGCAATCCATGCATAATTGAAATTGATAGGCTCCGCTACCAATTGTTAGAACCAAAGGATATTCACTGTTGTTCTTAACCTTATGAACAACAGTATAGGAACGAATCAACTCAATTAATACATGAATCATAACGGAATGTGGAAGCGTACCTGATGATGATGCCATATTCCTTGTGAAATCCCGGAAACTTGATCTTCTGGTGGATGGTTGCTATGGGGTTGGATGGAGAACCAAAACTCTCTGTTTTTCAATACACGTTCTTTCTTTTATCGTGTTTTTTTTCCCTTATGAAGAAACTAAAGAGTAGTTTCCTTAAAAGCAACTCCAGCAGGGATCAATTCCATCCTTAATGTTTTATTAATTCTGAATCGGTCCATCAACAATTTGGAATTTATCCAGAATCTGCACAATCACCAGATTTACCCCCCACACTATTTTAATTAGACGATTGGACCCCTTAACTTTAATAGATCATCAATTTGGTCCAATTAACCTTATGTTAACAATATATTATATGACGGTACACACATAACATATGCGTCCATATGTTCCAACGTGTACGAACGGTACTAACGCATTAGTCCCGTTGTCCAAATCCCAACACTTTGTGTATTTGAATTTCTTGATGTTTCTGGAAATTCCTTTTGTGGTTAAGCTAGTGTGTTGTTGTGGATATGGAACTTGTTTTGCTTGTTGTCTCTTTTTGTGTAACCAGCAATATACAAAATGTACTCTTTTTGGGTTTAGTAAATGAAAGAATATATCTGGTTTTATGACATTTGTTAAAGAGAGTATATTGGTTTGCAAATGTGAGAGTTTTGGTATCTATGTACTCTATTTGGTTGTCAATTTCGGATTGCTTGTTGTTCCTTTTTTCGTAAAGAGCAACATACATTAACTGCTAATTATGTATCATCACAATGACACCTAATTCTGAGTATGAATTTTCTGGGTTTAATTTGTGATCCCAAACCTGCTGATGTACACTACACTAGCTGTTAATTATGCAGCAAATGTGGCCTAATTCTTGGTATGGATTGTCTTGCTTTTTCTTTATAATCACAAACCAATTGAGTTGCATTCACTAACATTTAACATAAACACACAAATTCCAGTTAATGTCATAGGAAACTGAGCAAGTACAATAATAAGCTTAAGCATAAAGTATGCACAAATCAAGCAATTTAATCAATGATTAACTCTATTTACACCAATTCAATTACAACACTGGATACACCATGAGATGCAAGGTAAACTGCTTCTCTACACAAATTATTCCTTCACTATATTAAAACACAAATTGTTCATTCACTATATTAAAACACAACCCATTTATTGAAGTAGTAAAAATACAAGTTACATGGCAAACTAAACATTTGCAAAGTTGCCCTCTTCTATTCCAGTTGAGCGGTAGCAGTTGTAAGGTGAGCAAGACATTCACCAATGAGTCCTTTGAATGTTATGCTGGGCCTGGAGGATCTTCTGCTTGAGTACAGCACAATCATCCTTCAACCTGAAAATAGAGAAACAGAGAAACAAGAGCAGAAACAAAACAAGGGAAGCAAATGAAGAAAAAACAAGATGAGAAGGTACAACTGTTTGATTGAGATTCATTCAAACTGCAATTAATCAAACACCAATTTATCACAATTACATCTTGTAAAAAGAACCTCAATCAAACACCAATTACTCAAACTACAATTAATCAAATTCCAGTCTGTTAGCAGAATCTCAAAACAGCTGCAATAAATCACTAATCCAGCCTGTAAAAAGAATCGTAATCAAACACCATTTAAAAACAAATCCAGCTTGTACAAAGAATCTCATTCAAACACCAATTACTCAAGCTGCAGTAAATAAAAAACAACCTAGCAAACTACAATTAATCAAACATGATTATTATATAAGACCAACTAGTCACAAATAATCCTCTTAAATTTTCTCAATCTCAATCAAGTATGAACAAAACATAAGGAAATCATACTGACAACATATTGAGCATAACTTCAAAATACTTTAAGGGATCAATAACATCCACAATTGTCAAAATAGAATATTTCACTTTTTTAGCAAGTTAGAGAACCATTAAGATAGGGCATACTAGAGTTGCAGGAAAAAGAAAAAAATTGTAATCTCACTAACATGGTGATCTACCTAGTATTGGATGGTGAACTACACCACCTGATTGCTATACTATACAAAATGCAACTACAAACACAAGCCTGGATGATGAACCAAAAAACTAATTATATGCTTCCAGTCTGTCCAAAACATGCCACCATGTACAAAATGTACAAAATATTCATTGATGCAGAGTTCCTTTATATTGCTTCCACCACTGATGCATATTTCAATAAATAAAGGTAAATAGGTAAAAAGTTAAAACAACATATTTTAGCACAAAACTTTAGGAATAGAAAATGTACCTTATATTAAATCAGGCAAAGAACACTACAAAAAAAATATCTTTTTTCGACGGACAAGCGTCGAAAACCACTCTCTTTCTGTCGGAACACACATATTTCGATGACTTCTACTACCATTCCAGAACGTCCCTGAATGGCTCGTTGAACACCATAATTTTTTACTGAAATAATTGACAAAAACTAATTTCGAGGGACTTGCGACATAGGTAGTGGTCGAAAGCAATGTTCGTCAAAAATTGGGTTGGCATTGGCACTAATTTTTGAGAGCTAAGTCGGTCGAAATTATTATTCAATTCCGACCCCATTCTCAGTCGCAAAAGTAATTTCGACTGAGGGTCGTCGAAAAAAGGGAATTATTTTTGATCGAATCCTCTGTCGATAAATTCGTCTCCATACGTTATCGAGGGAAAGTACGTCAAAACATGCTCGCCACATTAGCTTGCTTTCGACTGCTTTCTCCATCGAAATATTTAGAATTTCGACGGAGCCGGTCGTCGAAATTATTTAGCTTCTTTCGACCGCATGGTCCTTCGAAAACGTTTGACGCTTGACACTTTCGACGGACAGAGCGGTTGAAACAACTTGAATGTTTCCGACGACATTGTCTATCAGAAATTTAGAAATATTTATTTATTTTTCCAGATTTTTATAAATATGAATAATTATATTATATATTGAATTAATTAATTAATAATAATATTAGTAATAAATAATACTAACATTAATAATAATAATTAAATAGTATAAATGAAAATTTGTGCTCTTTACACATTAATTTAAAGTTTATAATTAAATGCTAGAAAACTAAAAATTATTAAGTAAATAAACTAAATAAGTCTTCCAAAAATTATCACATGAAAGCCTACCCACTTGAGTGTTCACGATCATCATTTGAAGGGTGTGGAGAAGGTAATTGCTGGATCGCCCATCATCGCATGTAATTCGAGAGTTTGTTGCACCGTTTGCCTCTCCATTTCTTCCCGCATCATCCTCATCTCGGCTTCCATCTGATTCCGCATCTGAGACTTCATACTGACTCTTTGTTTCCTGAATCCCCTACTTAACTTGTTCTTTAACATGGCGGTTCAGTTCATCCTGAGAAGATATCCAAGAAGAAGACGAGTCAGAACCTGTTGTTTCAAAGAATAAAGTATACATTACATCGAAAACTCATAAAATAATAGTGTAAAGTGTAAAGTAAGCGATGATATTAAAACACACCTGATGGATATGTGTTTTGAGTAGTGTCATAAAATCGTGCAACTGGCAAATGACCACCGAGGCCAACCACGCGATTTCTTTTGGGTTGACCAAATGCTTCTCGATGCAATTTCGGGTCCGCAAAAGGCTTGTCAGCTGCATCAGAATACTGAGTAGAATAACTTTTTTTATACGTTTTCTGAAATTGACATATTTAGTTAAGAATTACATGACAATTACTAAAAATTATTGAAATGATAAAATTAAGATATAAACATCACTTGCATTTTAATAACTACAAACGTTAATAAAATTGTAGTATTACTTACAATGCAAGCTTCACTCCTGAGGTTGACATATTTCTTTTCGGGATTTTTCTTCAGAATATGGGTGTGCAATTATGCACTTTTCAATTTCGAAATGAAATAAATTTTTGACACCCAAATGGAAAGCTAGAGACCTTAAAGTTTCTCTCTTTATAAAGGGAATCTGTCTAATTTTATCACAGTCGTAGTCAGTGGCGAATCCAGAAATATTTGTCAGGGTGGGTGGGGGGGGGGGGTTCGGGGGCAGCGTCCCTGAAATTTTTTTTTTGAGTATTTTAAAGGGAAAGTAAACGAGCTGAACGAAAAATTGGAAAAATATTTAAGAGTATTTGTATCCGTCACTAAATTTTCGGGGGCCCGAGAATTTTTTTTTAAAAGTATTTTAAAGGGAAAGTAAACGAGCGGAACGAAAAATTGGATTCAATGAAGCAAGCAATTATCAAGACTATTCAATTGTAATTCCGGAATCACAAATTCAAACCCAGAATTACCAAATCCGTTTGCAATTTGTGAATTCAATTACATGGAATTGTAATTAATTCCATCACTGCTGCAATTTCATGACAAATTGCATCAACTCAATTAATCCATTATGGATGGCCAGAAAATCAATAAATTGCATCAAACGGGAGTAATAGGCACCAATCAATTTAAATCAATAAATTGCACCAAACGGTATTAATAGGTTTTCATTTTTCTTGGGTTGGGTTAGGGATTTGGGGTGGGTTGGGTTAGGGATTTGGGTTGAACTTAGCATAGGAAAAAAAAAATCTGATCCAGCCCACGGTGGCCCTGGGCTGGATCCGCCACTGGTCGTAGTGCATCTTCTTCCTCCCACACTTTTTAAGTCTATTTTGCATATAATTGTTGTTTCCAGATTCTCTCGCCCTCTTCCATAACCTCTGTATGGAACTAATTTAAACATTAAACATGACAAATACCTCTCTGGTTGAAGTTTTTTTCAGCTTGCCATTGTTACTTTTTTCCAGGAGAAATAGCAAAGCAGCAAGCCTCTCTGAATTTTTTAGCTCTTTCCTGATTCGAATATGGGGTGTTTTATACCTACAAAGGAAAAACAAATAATCACACAACTACAAATAGAAAGATATGGTTTCAACATCAAATTTGCATTAAATTTGGTAAAGAACCTTCAAAGTCAGCCTCTGGCTCTCGTTCCACATTAAGGTCTGGAATTTCGGGTTGAGAGTCATCTGCTACATAGTGGTAAGCAGATGCAGGATCATCATTATCACTCATCGTTATTAGAATGTGTAAGAGGAGAAGAGGTTTGATTTAAATCTTGGGATTGCTTGTTGGTCTTCATGCTCCAATTGTGTAGAGAGAATTGGATTTAGGGTTGAGGAATTAATCTCCTAACTCCATGGGTCCTGCTGCTAGTGAGAGTAGGAAGCAATAGCAAGAGTTGGATTTCAATTATACACATCTTAATACAATTAAGATTCAAGTTTGGGAAGTAGAGGGAACTGTCAAAATTAGGGTTCTAGGATGGATTTTGAATTTCCATTCCATTTACTTGGCGGGCTGATGAGTTAATTTCAAGAAGGAAGGGATTTTGGATGGGCGGGACAATTTTGTGTTTTGACCTTTGAATTTTGGCTGGCTGTTGTGGATGTGATGGGTGTCAAATTTGGGCAATGTCTAAGTCTCAACTGTCTTGGAGGAAGAAGGAAGAAGGATAAAAGGGAGAATAGCCGGGTTTGCAAGGGATAGAAAAGTAAAAAACAAATTGAATTTCATACCTTCCATCATTGTCTTAAATGTTGGAGATCCCTCTAAAACAGCAACTAAACCAAACCGGAAGGGGTAATTAAGTTCTAACTTTTGCCTCCCTATTTATTACTCTATCTATCCGGAAATAATAAATATTTTAGAATAATAGAAAATTAAAAATAATAATTTTTGATCTTATTTTATTTCATATTGTTTCATTTTTTTTTCTAATTTCCACTTAAATTACCACACCATCATCAAATTAGGTTGATGCTTAAATTTTTTTTTGTCATTTGCACAAAATATATATCTCAAAATCGATAAAATGACAAGTATTATAAACAGTAAAACTTTATAGAAAAACGATAGTTATTAAAAAACAGAAAGAGTATATACTACAATCTTAAAGAAAATTACATAAAACACACAATAAAACACAAAAACTACCATAAATCAGATGACAATTTAAACCGGAAACCTCACTTACTAAAATAACAATTTAAACAAAAATTAAAATGTGTCACCGCCTTATCTCCATTCCATCGTTATATATATTCTGTTTTCTATGGAGATGATAAATAAATGTCAATTTGAATAACAAACAAGAAAACAAATATCAAGGTCAATATCGTATCTAATGTAAGTTTGAATAACAAAAAAAATGAATATCAAAGTCAATGTCGTATCTAATGTAAGTTTTGTACTTTTTTAATGTAATTTTAGTACTTTGTGATTCATAGTTCATAGCTTTTTAGATATTTTTGTATTTAGATATTTTAATTTCGCTATTATTATTATTATTATTGTTGTTGGTATTATTATTATTATATTTTTTTCATGACTCTAGCACTGTTTGATAGTAGATTTTGTTGCAAATTGCAATGGCATCTGAGTTTTGGTGGTACAAAAAGAAGAGGGAGGGACAGAAACAGTTGAGTGGCACGAGGATTTTGGTGAGATGTGATGAAATGGCAGTGCCTGATTGGCTGGGAGGTCGAATCCCACGAGGGCACTTAGTTTCCGTCACGTGGCCTTCAAATTGTCGCCGTCTACTTTTCTTTTTTATTAGTATTTCTATTTCCTCCTCTTCTTGTTCTTATTCTAGTTCTTCTGTTGGACAAGACATCAATTATCAATAATACTAGTAATAAATAAATAAAGATATTTGTTAAATTGTTACTAGTTGTGAGGAAAAAATTTGGGTAGATCATGATCTATCTATATCATGATATAGAATGATGACACGTGCCCTAATAGTGCTAGAATACTACTATTCTTGATACTTTTTGACACATGTCATCATCTTACATCATAATTTAGGTACATCATGATCTACCCAAATTTTACTCGTAGTTGTGTTACAAAACAATCATGATTTCATATTTTTTTTATACTAATATACTAAAAAAATGAAAAATATTGTTTCTTCTAGGAATGTTTTTAGAAAAGTTCAAAATACTATATAATAATATACTTCCTCTGGTTGCAATTAAATGACGTTCTGGTTTTTCTCATTTTGCTGAAAATAAATGACGCGCGGGATTACCAATACTGAATATTACGGTGCTATCTTCTCCTGCATCATCATCAACATCCTCATCAAATCATCACCACACCAAGAACAAGAAGAACTCATTTCTTAGATTAATGATGGTGATCAAGAATTTTTTTTCCAAAAAAAGAAATGAGTTCTGATCATTCCTCTACCATTCTTCAAAACTCAATCATGCAAAGAATACACTATCAATAAACCCAACTGTTATAACCATAACAACAACAAATGGGTCAAGATGTGTTGGATCTGATATTCATGTGGTATTGGAAGAAGATGATAGTCCAGACAGCCAAGCAACTGCATCGGCGACTTCATCATTTCAAAGAAAAGTTTCTAGATCTATATCTGTTGGGTGTGAGAGCGGGAGTTTCTTCGGCTATTTATTAGAAAGAATCTCGACTAGATTCCGTGATTGTACTCTTAGTAGAGTCGAATCGCAACGGGAAGGGAAACAAAAAGTCACCACCACCACATGAAAGAGATAAGATGTTACTGTTGAATATAGTTAAACAATTACTTCTGACAGATGAGTGGGTTTAGAGTGTTTGAATGGTAGAATAGTGATGCAGAAGATGGAGATGGATGATGGAGGTGATGATAAAGATGATGTGGTGGTGGTCGGTTTGGTGGCGGGTTGGGTTCTGGTGGGTGTTGATTTTTGGGAGATAAGGGTGATATGAAGATAAAGGTTTAGGTTTTTTTCTTCTTTAAGTTTATGCTCAGATTTTCGGCCTGAACCTTTAATGGTAGTGAATAATATTATTGTAAATACTGAAAAATACTAGGGATATAATAGTTATAAAATGCCTCATTTTCTGTAAACCAATCATTATTTTAATTTGTGTGTCAATATTTAAACGTCGTTTATTTTCGTCCGAAGGGAGTAGTATAGTTCTTAAATAAATGCTAGTCGGGCATTATTAATACCCATATTATAATCATATCATTATTATTTTATTTATATAAAGGAAAAGATAATAGCAGGAGTACGTACTAACGAGAGAGTACTCTCTGACTCTGTGTAGTCTGTAGTCATAATGCGTTGGGTGCTTTGTCAATTTGTCATAGACAAACCTTATCCATCTCATCAACTTTTGTTTATTGCAGAAGAACTTTGCCCTTTCCCTCCTTTGAGAGGAGAAGAATTGTAGACCGATGAGTGCACAAGGTGTTTCAATTGGTCGAACCAGTAGCTTTTTAACCCAAAAGCTTGTTGAGTTCCATATTTATCTTAGTTCTAATAACTTTACACGAAACCACCTCATTAAAATATATGGAGTAAGATATGATCAGGTGATAATTGAAATTTATTCAAGTAATTGTGTGAGTTGACAATTCAAACTCACTCAAATAATATGTAAATAATGAGTCGAAAATTTAGGAGTGAGTAGGGGTGTTAATTAAGGATTATTGGATTAAACCGAGAATTAAACGGGACTGAGTGATATGATTCAAATATTATTTTCTTGAAAATCTAAATAGGTGAAACGAATATATGACCAAATTAAAATAGTTCGGTCATTTTTTTATTAAGAAAAATTATAAATTGGGTCATCATAGATAAAATTATAATTTAGAAGTTAGTAATTTTTTAAGATTAAAGATGGCTACTTTTTATACTTGAAAAAGTAAGTTCAGATAATTAGCTAGAGCTCTCATTCTAATTTTTAATATGATTTATTGATTTATTATCTATTTTTACATTTGGTTTCTCCTAAAATATTATAATTTGTGTTTGTATTGTTAATTGATTAGAAAAATATCTAAAAATTGTGTTTATATATTTGGTGAGTCAATAATAGAAAAAAAATTAAACAGAAATCAAAAGCAAAAAGAAATCGTAAACCAGATCAAATCAAACCGTTAAAAGAGAACCTAGCCAGACTAAAGCATTTGGAAATGGTTTGGTCGGTTGAACCGAAGCACGTGCTAATAAATTACTTTCCTGAGTTTCTTCTATAAATATTTCCCTATGAGCTGGGAGATAGCTTATCAGAGGATACAGCTGGATCAGAGGCTGTGTATTATCATTGTGTTCTCCCTTCTTCTTCTTCTTCTTCTTCTTCTTCTTCGATTCCCATAAAAGAGAGAGAGAGATGAGCACGCGCCAATGTATTGCCTTTTCCTGCATTTGCACCTGCACCTTACTCACGCCTTATTTTCTTGTTTTCTAGAATTCAACTAGAGAATTCAAGAAAACAAAAAGAAAAAGAAAAAAAGGGAAACAAGAGAGATACAAAAGAGAAGAGGTGCAGGTGCAGGTGCAGGTGAATGCCATCTTGGCTAATATTTTCTCTGTTTTCTATGTTTTTTCAACATCGATCCTTCATGGCCACTGCTGTTTTTTGTTTTTTTTTTTGGGAGGAGATTTGTGCCAATAGAAGAGACCAACAAAGATCTCTAGGAGCATTAATCTAAGGAGAGATCCAAGAAACAAGGCAAAGGTGAAGCAATTACCGCTCTGCTTAATTAATTTAATTAAGTTTTTTTTTTATAATTTCTCTTTCTTTTTGTGTGCAGATTTTGACCCTACACAGTACACACAATGCATATTTTACGAGTCAAATAGGGCACCCTTAAAGGTAGTAATTGATTAAGAATTTGTAAAGTTAATTAAGAATCTAGATCTTGATTTGCTTACAGTGTATTACTCCCTCTAATTTTTATGAACTGACGCTTTGATTTGAGTACGTATATTAAGGAGGTCGGATGACTCACTATTTGACTCAAAAAAAATCCTTACTTTTTTTCCAACGTACTTTAATCCTTAATGTACGGCCGAGAAAAAATTCGAGGCAAAATTGTCTCAAATAGTGAGTCATCTGGCTTTCTTAATATGCGTGCCCAAGTCAAAGCGTCAGTTAATAAAAATTAGAGGGAGTATATTTTTATTTTATAAACGAAAATGAGATTTGAACTTAAATTCGAGTGTCTTTTTCTTATTATTAATTGATGTGTGCAATTGAGTACTAGCTACCACTTTGGAGAAACAAACTGGAAGAGGTGTGCTAGATTAATTAATTCTTGGAGATCTCACTTTGAAATTAATTTGAAGATAATTATATTGATCATATTATTCGCTATGGAAATTTTGATTTTGAGCATAAATTAAAGGCCTTAATTAAATTCACTAGAAATTTTTGTGGGAAATCATATCTAGAACTTAGATTTGTGATTTTTCCCCATCATGATTGGATTGATCATTTGCATCCTTATTACTTTCATATTGTCAAAGAGTAAGAGGTATTAATCCAATCTCTAATTAGCTGTAGATTAAGATTGTTTGTATTTGATTGCAGGATGAGATGCTTGTTGTTTCTTCTCGAATTGTGTACTTTATGCATCAATTAGTATTTGGTATTGTTTTTTTATTATTGTTGAGAGATCCTTTTATGTCCGAGCCCTACCTAGCCCCAATACTGCACTTTATGCAACTGTGGGCCCAAGTGTAATAGTATGAAGAGGTTATACTTGGAAGAGTACTACAGCAAGTAGGTACAAAATAAAATGACGGATTCCTCCGTTCTTAAATAAATAACCTCAAAGTCATTTTTATAAAAATTAAAAAAATAATTAATTTATATTTTTGATATATATTTAACTACTAAATATAATCAATCAATATTAATTAAAAATGATGAAACTAATAATTATTCAAAAAAAAAATGACTTGAGAATCATTTATTTGAATATGGAAGGATATATATCGTTTAATATATTAAATAAATATTAAATTGACACAATTTACTGAAAAATATATAATCTGATTATTAGAAAGAGAAATGGTGGAAATTACTTCATCCAGACATAATTATACATCTACTGTTAAGCTAGTTTGATTCTGTAATATTCTCGTCAGTCACTATTCACAGACCACACTAAATAAGAAAAAGTAAGATTCTGACATGACAGGAAATGACAGGAGTTGTGTTCGCTCATTTGTATTGCACGTGCATCAACTAAAAACTTGGAATGATTATGGAAGAATAAAATACTAAATTAACCCATAAATAAATTAGCACGAATATGTATAGGTAGTAAGGGTGTCAAATGCGTGGCTATATCTTAAATGGGTATGGGTATGGGTGGATATGAGTAGTATATCCATTTATTATCCATATAATTTTTTAAACAGGTACCTATATTTATTTATACTCACTCATTAACCTATTTAAATATAATTATTTATTAAATCAGATAAAAAATATAATATTTGGCTAAAAAAATATAGATTTTGATCAAATTTGATCATGTGACTTTATTTTGATTGTATATACCTAATTTTATCATTTAGTATCGGTTTTGACCATTTAGGGTTGACTTTAATCATTTAATCCCGGTTTTACCATATAAGCTTGGTTTTCAATATTTTTAAATTTAATAATTTTCTATGTTTTGCCTAGAGGTGTCGATTCGAGTCTATGAGGTGGAACTCGGGCCTCTAACCTATAGACCCGACTCGGATATTATGCGGGTCTAGAAAACTTGACCCGATCCCGTCCCGACCTGGTAATTTTTTCAGGGTCCGAGTCTAGACCCGGTAAAAAATGAACCCGGCCTCAATTATTTATTTATTTATTTGTTTAAAGAAAACTGCTCTGTACCGTATACAAAACATTTAATGTCCGGCCTACGCAACAGTTATGACCGAGACAACGTTGAGGTTTTAGATGGACAAACCCATCTTCTCCGCCATCTCTACCAAACCCACCTTCATCATGATTTCCTACCACCACCATCATCAATTCATCAAATTGCCATCACCATCAGATCTTTGTCCTTTTTCTATACCATCTTCATCATCTCTGCCTGTTGATACCCGAATTTTGACGCTAACCGTTATTGATCTCTCGGCCCAGCTCGAGTCCTTTAGTATTCTTTTATTTTTATCTATCATTTGGGTCTTTTACTTTTTTAGTCTTATTTAGGCCCCGAACGAGCTTTTTCGACACTTTGTCAAAATAAATGCGTTTAGAGAGCTGAACTTAAGATTTTGTTCGCATCATCTTGATCGACATATTTTTCTCATTAACGCAACTTTCGTTCAATTTTTTCACCAGTTTCATCGCGCAGCTAGATCGTGCCCATATTAATTACTAAATATTTTTCTTTTCCTTCCTTTTGATCAACCGTTGGATTGGTTGACTATCCTTAGTCAACCATCCAACGGTCACAGATTTAATAGAACACATCCCTTCCCTTTTCTTTTCCAGCAAGTTTGCCATTTCCTTCCAAACGAGCCAGCGCACGTCAAGCCTTGTCATCGCCTTCCTGAAGTTTCTAGCAAGCCAACTGCCCAAGCCTTTTCATCACTCCTCGCGCCTCCATTCGACCTCCTGTCCTCGCAAGCCGTCGCGCCTCCATTCGCCCACGCGTCCTCGTTGATCACCATACAATCACCCATGTCCTAGCCTATAAATACATCACTATTCACCCTTCAATAGGCACGGGTTGTCGCACCCCCTCATCATCAACATGAATCAAAGCAAAGGAAAACAATCAAGGTGAGTTATCAAGCTTTTCTCTCTCTAGCTTCTCTCTTTTAAATTTTCATTTTTAGCTTTAAACTTTTAATCAATGGCTCAAATCTATTTTAAGTACTTTGTTTTCAAGTTATAATCACTGGTATTGCTTCAATTTAAATGCATGCTGACTGGTTTAATTAATTATGATTTTTTGGGTTTAATGCATATATATTTTCAATCGTTAAATTGAATTTCGTTTATGGTTGGAATGATCTGATTTTTGCGGGCTTAGGGTCGTAGTTTAGTCACGCTGCTCCGTGACGTGGTTTTAGGTGTTTTGGTGGTCGGAGCCACCTTCCTTGTCGCCGACAGTAGCGTCGACGCAAGGAAGAAGAAGAACAGTGGTTCTGTTCTTGAAGAGAAGGTGACGGGCCAAGCCCGTCCCTCTCCTTGTGTTTTTAAAACACTGATGGGTCAGTCAAGCCCATCTTTTCTTCTTTTTTCAATTTAAGTTATAAATCCTAGCCCATTTTGATTAATTTCAGCATTTGCGTGGGCCCGACCCAATTAAATTTTGTCGATTTATTCGAGTCTTTTATTTTCGTGTTTACTATTAATTCGTATGCTTACATGCTTTAAATAATTTGTTTATGCCATGTTTTATTTAATTAAATATTTGCATGCTTTAATTGATTTATTTATGTCATGTTCTATTTAATTAAAATGCTTACATGTTTTGAATGATATGTTGAGTTCGTTTGTCACGCTTCATTTTAGTTAGTTGTTTATCTGCTTTGGATGATTTATTCATTTGTTTGTCGTATTTATTCAATTATTTGCTTACTTATTGTAAACTAAATAAATGTGTGCATGCGCTTTTATTATTTATTATTTTCGAGTTATCGCTAATACTTTCATTTCATAAGGTAGATCAAGATCACGCAACGCAAGTACGCTTTCTAGCCTCTTTTATTTATTCAATATTTTCCACAAATATTACTTATATGCATGTTGTTTAGAAATGTTAAAAACCACTGTCATAATTGTATGCATGATATTTAGAATTGTTGGAAAATAAAATCAACACACATGCTTACGTGTTTACATCACTTGCTTTTATGCCATGAAATTAATTGTTTTGCATTGATATATGAGCATGGTGGCTTCGATCCCACACGGTTATTCGCATTCATTAAAATGGTACGATGTTAGTTTTATCCATGATAGATCACGTAGTAATTAAATATTAATCATGCATGGCCCGATGATGATAAAGAGGGCTCTTGCTTTAGTAAAAAAAACCAACGATTAATCAGTCCCGACCAGAAATGATTAATCAGTCACTATAGTCCCGATTAGAAATAACAAAACACTAAAGCGATGAATACCTCTGAGGGCCCATGGGCAACTGGAAGATGGCCCAATCTTTGTAACAGGATTTCGGTTGACACTTTGCGATCATTTACTCCGTAAATGATTGAAAAGTGGCGCGTTTCCGTGCGCGGGATCGGACGACACTTTCCAATTACTTACTCATTTTCATGTCAAAAATGTTTTCCAAACACCTTTTTAACCGGTAACCTTTTTAAGGATGTGACTCGGGTGCCTAACACCTTCCCGAGTCCATAATACGACCTAGAACCTTCGTTCTTTGGTTTAGACCAATTGTACCTTAGTTTTTTTTATTTTTTATGCCATGAGATATAGGTTCCCTAAACCTTAGGAAATAGGGTGGCGACTTCATTGCATGTTGCGAGGCATCCTTTTACGCCGAGCATCGTAAGGTCTCAGATTCGTCGTATACTTGCGAATTTTTATTTTTTTCGGGTGCGACAGTTTGACGACTTCACTGGGGAACTTTACGGTCGAAGTCAGTTTTTTAAGGTGTTTGTTTTTTATTTATTTACTTGCTTTAATAAACTATTTTTGTGATTATTTGTTATACATTTTGATCAATTGTCATACTCATCCATAGTGCCCTACACCCAAGGGACAATTACTAAATCGGCTTAGGAGGGTAGTAGTGATGCCCTGGGACACATGTCCTGGGTAGTGTTCACCAACCCCACTCGGACGAACCCCTAAAGCTAGTCGAAAGGTTGCCTGGTTCCGCAAGGAATCGGTTGGCACTGGCTGACACTTTAGGGACCATTCTATGGTATCGTCCGGGAACTTTGAGGCCGTTAGTTTTAGTCGACGTCAAAAGCCCAGCATATGCATCATGTTCGTGCATTTATCACATGTTTACATGTTAGTTTTATGTTTATATTGTCCGCATAATTTATTGTTTTTACCACTAACACAAGATTTTTTTTTTACTTCTCATGAACAGCCCCGCCTTACTTGTTCACTCATAATGGCAACACCTACGGTGCTTTCACTTAATACTTTTGGGATTTCAAGCTATGACGATCAGTTGGAATAGGGTGACATGTTGAAATCCGGTTTTATTCCTAATATTACGACCAAGATTGGGATGGAAGAAGTGGAGAGTCAGAAAGGGGAGATTGCGTCATTGGAATGTTTTGGCGGATCCTGACTTCAGAGGTTTGACATCTTCAAAGAAATCGCGCATCGGCTACATAGATTTCTCTTTTCACCTCATGTAACCATGTTCCCAGACTTTTGTCTACTAGCCTTTTGGGTAGATCTAGATAGGCAATCCAACTTTTGATGGTTGTAACCCTTGTGGAAAAAATCAATGACAAAGTTTGTAATTATTCGGATAATTATGAGATGCGTTTCTTTTTTTCCCACAACCAAAGGACATCAAATGCCTACGATCAAAACTAAACTTCCCCCCCCCCAAAAAAAAATTAAACCGCACATAGAGCTCCAAAAAAAAAAAAAAAGAAAGAAGAAAAGTTAACCCTTGAAATGAAAACACAAAAAAAAAAAATATAGACCAAAAGACAATAACGCAGAGATAACCGTTTCTTCTCGGTTTCAGCTGCGCGCTCTTTTTCCTTGCCCAATATCAATGCGATTTGCTCGGAGTTTCCACTCGGATAAAACACGAAAGATGTTGATAACAGGCTGAAGTCTGCCCATGCCAAATTTCAGAATTTTCTGGGTGGAGAATCTCTCACAAAAAAATTCAGAACGCAAGGACAATTACTTCTTCTCGGTTTCAGCTGCGCGCTATTTTGTTGGGGCCAATGTCTCCTCGTAGCACCGATCCGTGGGTTTTCATTAACAGCATCCAAGATCACATCTCGTCGAGTGGAATGAATAAACGCTTCCTTCGTATCTTCACTGAAGTGTCATCTTCTCATTCGTCCTAAAAGTATTAAGTGGAAGTGTGGCCAAAAGAGTGAATAAGCAGCGTGGAGGCCTCGGGATTGCATGCCATGCATGCCATCACTTGTACTCACTATGTTTTCTTTTTTCAGGATAAATGATGGCTCCTAAAAAGTGAGCTATCCCCACTTTTCAAAAATCGTGTGGCGGTTCACACCCCACTGACGCGCCGTCGAAACGCGCGTCAAAAGTAATAGAGTATTTATAAAGTTCCTGATAGGCTAGATGCACAAATTAATGAATATAGCAGCAAGTCAGGGTCGAACCACAGGGAAAATGAAGGACTAAATTTAATCTTGCCCTAAATGTATGATGAGGGTGAAAATGCACCAGACATAAAAGTAACACAAAGGGGGGGGGGGGGTTTGGTCGATCTAGACGAATCTAGCCAACGATGGCAGTTGATGTTGAGACAGAGAATAAAAATGCAAATAACAAGTAACACTAGACAAACGAAATAATTAAATAAAAAGGGAACGAAAATAAAGCAAGCGAATATCAATAAAAATGGTAAAGACTAACAAGTGTAATAAAGATAATAACAAAGTAAGTAAAGATACTAAATCAGATAAAAGGAAAAATCTTAGCAGGGGTAGACGGCGGATTGCGTCGAGGTCTAGTCGGTCATCGGTTCAAGGATAGACTGCGTTCACGCCATAGACGTGCTATAGGAACCCTGTTTTCACGGAGATTCCCTACTTCTCTTCTTAAGAGAAGTCACTCCCAAGGTACGCTTATGGGAGTGGCCGTGACACTGTGCCCAAGTTACGCTTATGGGTCATACACACAGGCCCGTGAAGTGGAGAGAAGACACGTCTAGGGCTAGACACTGAGAAGTCTGCCCTAACCGGTTTCTTGCCCTAGCCAGATTGGACCAAACGACATGGTGACTCTGGACCAGGTGCCTACTCTATTCCATGGCCTCACGTTAGTTATTACCATGGAGATGACAATATTCATGAGAAACATGCAAATAGGTGATCAAACTACCAACAAATCTCACACGAAATGACAATAAAATGGCAAGAAAGCGGATACAACAATGAACACGTTTTAAGAACACTTTGACCTCCCAACTATCCTCTTGCAATCCTTAAAACACCCCTGCCAAGACTAAGAGATTTAGCCACTCATGCTGGAAATCATGCACAAGATAGATGGAGAAAGCAACATAAACAGCAAAGAGGTGCAGATGAAAACGAAAATCTGGATTAAAAACTAATTGGAGCTTGGGGCTCCAATTTCTGGAAAAATAAGGGAAGAACAAATCCCAATGTTAGAGAGGTGGCTACAATGATTGAAAACCCTAAAAAGATGAAAAATATACTAAAGAGTAGCCTGCCTTAACCTAAAGTTAAGGTTCTATATATAGCCTAACAACCCCACTAGGGGACAAAATGGTATAGAGGAATATTCTCTGATGAGCTGGATGATTTGCACATGGAATCCCGCTAGAATCTTTTTAGCATCTTCGGCCAAGCGTCATCCGAAAAGAAACATCCACGTGCTTCGTCTAGGCCTAGACATAAGATCTCGTCTAGGTCCCGACGGTAGGTCTCGACGACAAAACTGCATCTAGGGCTCGACGATGTAAGATCAGCAAAAATGCATCCAAATGGCGCGCTTTTCAGCAAGTTTCTCCCTTTAGTCCAAATCTACAAAGTGGTTGAAAAACAAGCCAAATTAGTAGTATCAAGTGTGAAATTAGACCTAAAAGAGAGGGAAAAACATGCATAAAAAGGCATCATATCACCCACATTTAAAAAAATCATGTGGCGGTTTAAACCCCACCTTTTCAAAAATCGTGTGACGGTTTAAACCCCACCTTTAAAAAAATCATGTGGCGGTTTAAACCCCACATTTCAAAAAATCGTGTGGCGGTTCACACCCCACATTTCAAAAGAATCATGTGGCGGTTTAAAACCCACCTTTCAAAAATCGTGTGGCAGTTCACACTCCACATTTCGAAAAAAATCATGTGGCGGTTTAAAACCCACCTTTCAAAAAATCATGTGGCGGTTTAATTCCCTCTCCATTTCAAGGTACAATGAGGCTTATAAACCTGGGGGCAAGCGAGTGAAGCGACGGCCAAAAGAAGGCATTGAAAAATGTCAAAACTCATTTTTCAGGGAAGTTCATTCTCCTTTAGTCTAAAGCCTTTTACAGTCTTTGTATAGACTTTTTTTTTTATTGGGGGCAATTTTGAACTTTATCCCCTAAAAATCGTTAAAATCTTTTCAAATTTCATAGTTGTAAAATTATTTCTACTTTGATTACAAAAGGAGAAAAATAAAAGAGAAAAATCCACACCGCCCTCAAATTTTTAAAACATCCGTAAATCGAGCATGTTCATCATTTTATCACGTCACGGAGAACTTGAGCGTTCTTTAGAAATTATATAAACATGCATGGTCTTGTCTGTTAACTCTTATGTACATGGCATGTTTAGACATAAGCGATCACAAACGTATCCATGTGAGTATGTTGGGCCTTCACGCTTTGTTTCTTTCATGAGTGTAAATGCTAAACTATGTGCTAGTTAGATTTGCATAATATCCAGGGTACATGAACCATCAGACATGGGATAGCAGTAAGATGACATTGGACTTTGCTTTGCTTTTCTTCCACATTTTCATTCTCAACCTTTTTGCCCTTAAATGCATACTTGGTACACCATGTATGATTCTATTAAACACTCAAAACCAAGACTCTTATTCTCCTAACCAAGTGAGTAGTGCTCGACTGGGACCCCTAAACTAGGGTACACATCAAGCAAGGGAATGACAAGGGAGCCCTTAGAGGATTGCTGACAAATCAACGTCGAAAGAAGGCCAAATAAATCAAGGCTTGGAAGTTTCGGCCAAAGACAGAGAGGATGACAGACCAAATAAAAATCGTACTTGCTTTGCTTGCTAAAAAATAAAATAAAATAAAAAAATAAATAAACAAGTGCAAAAATGGTTAAAGGATAACAAAGATCTAAAAAAGGAGGGGAAGAGATCATTTCCAACGGCGGTGCACTTCGTCAACAATGAGTGATGATCTAAAAAATAAAGAGATATCATTCCCTGCGAAAATTCAAAAGTTGGTGCAGTTCGTCAAAATGATCTCGAAATAAAAAAGAGAGTGTTCAAAAAAGGAGTACCAAACAAAAATGGTCAAACATCAACAACAAAATAATCTCAAAAGATCATCGCAAACTTGGGCACGGTGCCCTCAAAACAATCAAGAAGAAACATCTCCGGTAAAGATTCAAGGATTTGTGCGCTTCGCTCTCACCACGATCAAATCGTCGAGCATCGTTCGCCACAATTTGTCTACATCACAATCACTAGTCGAGCACTAACCTTTTACAAAAAAGGAAAAGAAAAAAGAAAAAAAAGGGGGAAAAGGAAATAGGGAGAGAAAGGAAAAAAGAAAAAAGAAAAAAGAAAAAAAGAGAAAAAAGAAGATTCAAAAAGAGGGTATCTCAAAGAACCCAAGTCGATGAAAGTATAATCAAGTACGAAAAAAATCATCAATCAAAATCAATCAAGATGATCACAAGAAGAGCGTTCCTAGCAAAAGGTGAAGAAACTTGTATACTTCGCTTTCGCCTCGATCAAATCATCAAGCATCGTTCACCATGATTTGTCCTCATTACAATCAGTCGTCGAGCACAAACTCATTAAAACCTTTCATGAAAAAAACAAACACAACACTTTTCCTTTCTTCTACAAATTCCCCCTTTCTTTCTCCCTCGCAATGTCCTTTCGATTATTAGTAGGCCCATGCAGGTGCATCTTCATTTGAAGTTTATTCAGTCGGATTGACATTGCAAATCTGATTTTTGTGCTATGTTTGCTGCATTTTTAGGAGTGTAAACACATAGCCTTGTTTCTGAGCGCGAGTGCAAACACTAATATCTAGTGAGAATTGCTTATGTTTACATGTCATGGGAAAGTCTTGTTCTTGAGGTCGTTATTTCCTGAACAAGATGCAGACGTTATCTAGACTTGTATCAAACACGTTTATATAACGAAAATTGAACGAACATTTTTCAAAGAATATACTTGATTTGATTTTCTCTTAAAAAACAAAGAGCTCACTTTTGTTCCAAAAAAGACTTGGGGGCAAGCCGAGGTTTAAATGTAGGAATACAAATTGTTTCTCACATTATCATTGCTCTATCTTTTTCCATTTGTTGCTGCTTTCGTGTTTTGTTTTTCTCCTATTCGCAGGATACAGATACGCTTTGATGGAATCACACCACAAATTGGGTCTTCGATAAAGAAATCATTGTAATGCCCTCGTCTTGGATTTTCGTCAAAATCCAATCAACTTCGAATGGAGTACGTTACCACTCCCCAAACAACTTCGTGCGGCAGATCACGCTCCCTCACGGTCAAAATAACCAAAGCGGTGGCTTTCAACCACTCTCCAACTCACCAATGCGGTGGCTTTCAACCACTCTCAAACTCAGTTCATGCGGTGGCTTCAAACCACCCTCCATTTTCGTTCGCAAGGTAAGTCCAAGGTAAGACCCGCTTTCCCTTTATATCATTTAAATTCTGGCATTTATCTCCTCCTTGAGCGACTCCTTTTCTACATAATCTCCTCCTTGAGCGACTACATTTTCAGTACCAGCGTCCGGAGAGCGATAGCCTCGCACAGTCGTGTAGTTACATTTTCAGCACCAGCGTCTAGAGAGCGATAGCCTCGCACGGTCATGTAGTTGCATTTTCAGCATTGTCCGTGACTGCGATAGCCTCGCCCGGATATCTTTACCTTTCAGCGTTGTCCGTGACTACGATAGCCTCACCCGGATATCTTTACCTTTCAGCATCGTCCGTGACTGCGATAGCATCGCCCGGATATCTTTACCTTTCAGCATCGTCCGTGACTGCGATAGCCTCGCCCGAATATCTTTACATTTCTGCATCGTCCGTGACTGTGATAGCCTCGCCCGGATATCTTTACATTTCTACATCGTCCGTGACTACGATAGCCTCACCCGGATATCTTTACCTTTCAGCATCGTCCGTGACTGCGATAGCCTCGCCCGGATATCTTTACATTTCTGCATCGTCCGTGACTGCGATAGCCTCGCCCGGATATCTTTACCTTTCTGCATCGTCCGTGACTGCGATAGCCTCGCCCGGATATCTTTACCTTTTAGCATCGTCCGTGACTGCGATAGCCTCGCCCGAATATCTTTACATTTCTGCATCGTCCGTGACTGCGATAACCTTGCCCGGATATCTTTACCTTTCAGCATCGTCCGTGACTGCGATAGCCTCGCCCGGATATCTTTACCTTTCAGCATCGTCCGTGACTGCGATAGCCTCGCCCGAATATCTTTACCTTTCTGCATCATCATCCGTGATTGCGATAGCCTCGCCTGGATATCTTTACCTTTGTGCATCATCATCTGTGATTGCGATAGCCTCCCCCGGATATCTTTACATTTCTGCATCGTTCGTGACTGCGATAGCCTCGCCCGGATATCTTTACCTTTCAGCATCGTCCGTGACTGCGATAGCCTCGCCCGGATATCTTTACCTTTCAGCATCGTCTGTGACTGCGATAACCTCACCCGGATATCTTTACATTTCTGCATCGTCCGTGACTGCGATAGCCTCGCCTAGATATCTTTACCTTTCAGCATCGCCCGTGACTGCAATAGCCTCGCCCGGATATCTTTACCTTTCTGCATCATCGTCCGTGATTGCGATAGCCTCGCTCGGATATCTTTACCTTTTTGCATCATCATTCGTGATTGCGATAGCCTCGCCCGGTTATCTTTACCTTTTTGCATCAGCATCCGTGATTGCGATAGCCTCGCCTGGATCTCAAGTCACATTTTCTGCATCAGCGTCTAGCAATGCGATAGCCTCGTCTATGCCAGAATTTGCAGCTCACCCCACTCCCAGGTAAGTCTCCTTTTAAAAATCGTGGTAAGTATTTGGGTCAACCATCTTTACTGCTCATCAAAATTTTCAGTTACACTGTATTTTTGATCAGACAGTAAAGAGGGGGCAACTGTTGATACC
Source organism: Viola odorata (assembly GCA_963691705.1). Taxonomy (NCBI): domain Eukaryota; kingdom Viridiplantae; phylum Streptophyta; class Magnoliopsida; order Malpighiales; family Violaceae; genus Viola; species Viola odorata. The sequence goes on along the minus strand of OY829546.1, from coordinate 16,884,952 downwards.
CGAATTTTGACGCTAACTGTTATTGATCTCTCGGCCCAGCTCGAGTCCTTTAGTATTCTTTTATTTTTATCTATCATTTGGGTCTTTTTGATAACACGTTTCATGGCCTCGGTTTTACCCTCTTTTCTAGCCCTTTCGGGGGCTTGATGTTGTTATTTAACCCTGGTTCCAATCTTATTTGCAGATCAACATCAAAAGAGGGAAAAGATCGAAAAGAGACAATTTTAGAGCAATTCTGAGGATTTCCAGTTTCCAGGCCTAGAAGAAAGAACGTCGTTAAGACCTCGACGCGAACCAGACCAATGCGCTGACTCAAGGCCTCGACAGTTCTGAACCTTCTTCCAAAGAAAAGCATCTTCAAAGATCTGCACGGAATCCCAGGCGCTTCCAGAAGGCATCAGGCGTGTCAGGAATCCCAGAATATTCCTTTTGCAAGAACATGTGCTGTCACGCCCTCATTGCCCTTAGCTGTTTTTGTCCCCTAGCTAGTATTAGGCTATATAAGCATAGTTTTAGGGTTTTTGTAAGGACGGCTGTCCAAGGATATTTTCCTACATTAATTTCAGCACTTATTTTCTGGGGATCTTCTCCTCTTATCATCAAGAACAACCTTTATCGCAACTTTCCTCTTCGATTATTAATTAATCTACCGGTTCCCTCTACTCCCTTTTTACTTTCTTTGTTATTGCATGATTCTATATACCTACTGTTTACTTTATAGTATGAGTAGCTAAATACCCCCTTCTTAGTGAAGGGTGTTTCAAGGGTTGTAGGGTTCGGCTAAGAGGTCTAATGCATACTTAATATATTCTCTTGTTGCACATAATTGTTTACCGATTTAATTCTATGCTTATCTAGAAATGTTAAGAGCTTGATCATCTTTTAGTATTTCTGCATGAGTAACGTCATATTCCAGGGTTATACCTGACGCGAAGCCCTGGAGTTTTAGCAGACACCTAGGGGAGGCAGCGCGAAAGGCCTCACCTAGGGGTAAACAGTTATCTAGGGTATATGATACGGGTCTGACAAGCCGAGCTGTCGCACCCTAGATCTGTCTTACCTCCCCTTCATGGGCGTTCTGAATTTAGCTTCCCTACTTCGTACCCATGACAGGTCGAAGTGTTAAGGCTGCCTTTTGATGACAAGAGAGGTAGCTGGGAGGATGGCTGAACGTCAAGGTCACCTCATATGTGGAAACGGGGGGTGACTTTTATCTAAGAAGGTAAACAGGGGATGCGGTGTGGGAACGCGGTCCCTATAGCAGATCTGTACTTGAGTCTAGAATACTTTTGCACCGATGACTAGCCGACCTAAAATGCAACCCAAGGGAACACCTTTCGCTAAGATCTCGTCCTATTTGATTAATATCTTTCTCCTTACTTTTCCTGCATTTGATCTGTTTACATCTCTTGCCCTAGATTACATTTTACTTTCGTGCCATAGATAATTATTTTACAATTCTGTTTTGTTAGCTCCCACACTCTGCGTTGATTAATTTATTAATCAACATAAACCCCCCCCCCCCCAGTACTGTTACTTTGGTTAGATCTGTTGCGTATTGCCTTGTCATACATGTTCACTAGCAATTTATTCCTTCAATCTCTGCGGTTCGACCCTGTCTTGCTCTGTACACATTAATTTGTGCATCTAGGCACCAGGAAAATATTAGTATATTTGACCGATGATCAAATTTTGGCGCCGTTGCCGGGGATTGAACGGTACTAATTTTGTTTTTGTTTTTCTTGTATGACCAGGAGATCTTCCCCCAATCTACTCCCTCTAGACCTCGAGTTGACCAGAACAGAAAGAGGACTTCGTAGGCAAGCTCAAGGAACATCTGCTCATCATAGAGTAATCCCACATCCTGCCCTCGACGGATCCCCTTCTAATCTGGCTGACCAGGAACACTAGCTTTTCGTAGACCTGACCTTTCTCCATCGAAACCCCGAAAACCCCATTCCAGACCATTTTAATTTTCCAGCAATGGATGACCTAGCCAACAATGAAAACCGTAACAACCGTGAGAACCGCGAAGATCAACCACCACCCCCAGACCAACAAACCATCGACAATTTCCATGCAACCCCCGATATGGCAAGTAGTTGCATTGACTGGCCCAACGTCCCTAATGACTGGACTCTGAAGTCAGCCGTACTTCATCATCTGCCTACTTTTCGAGGGGTAGCCAAGGAAAATGCTCTTCGCCATCTTCAACAACTCCACTCTATTTGCGAGGCCATGAAACCCGCCAACGTTAGTATTGAGCAAGCCAAGCTTCGCGCATTCCAGTGGTCTCTCAAAGATGATGCCCTAGACTGGTATTACGACCTTCCCGCAAGATCTATTCGTTCTTGGGCAGACATGTCAAAAATCTTCACTGAGAAGTACTACCCGACTTCTATCTCCGACACCACGCGCAAGTAACTCGTCTCCATTGTTCAAAAGAAAGAGGAGACTCTTGCCCAGTACTAGGATAGGTTCCAGAAGATGCAATCCAGTTGTCCAGCCCACAACCTTACCGAGCACGCCCTTGTTCAGTATTTTTGTGAAGGTCTCAAAGCCCATGATAAGGCGTTGCTCAACGTAGCTGCCGGTGGATCTCTCACTGCCCTAACCCCAACAGCCGCTCGAGCCACAATAGAGCTCATGGCCAAGAATGCCTCAGACGACCTTGCCAACAATCCAGGCCAGGATGTCCAAGTAGCAGCCCTTCAGAACCAGATATCATCCCTTACAGGAATGTTCCAGAATTTCATAACCCGACAACCCGCACCTGTCAAGGCCTGCCAAATATGCAATTTCGTGGATCACCCCACTGATGCATACCCCCATATTCCGGAGGAAATACAAGTGAATGCTGCTGGTCAATTTATTCCAGTCTCTTACGCTCAGACTTACAACCAAGGCTGGAAACAACCAAACCCAGGATGGGTCCTAAACACTCAGCTTTCGGGGCCTAACCATCAACCACACCAGAACCCTTATGGAAACCCCCCCTAACATGCCAAATTTCAGACCCCGACCCACATTCTATCAGAACCAGTATCAACGCCAACCTCCTCAGGATCAGACCTTTGTCCATCCTCCAGACCAGACTTTTGTCCAACCCCCGACTGCTAAAATGCCTAAGAATCCCGAGCAGCAGAAAGAAATAGATGAACTTAAGAGGCAAATGAGTGCCATGACTGCCAAACTGCAAGAATTAACAAACCATGGCAGACTGCCACCCCAGACCGAAATAAATCAAAAGCACAATGTCTGTGCAGTAACTTTGCGTAGTGGAACAACCTTGAACCCACCAGAGCTTCCAGGCCAAGATATTGAAAATTCTCCAGAGGCCGAAATCCGGCCTAAACGTAGAACGAAGCTCCCCAAAGTCCCTAGGTTCGTTGAAGTCAAGGAGGACAAAATCCGCTCTCCCCGAGGCTCACCACGAAATGACCCCAACCCACCAGAATTTACTCAAGAGTACATTCATAAGATTCTTGAGCCCCCATTCCCTCACAGATTGGTCAAGGCCAAGAAAGATAAGGAGGATCGCGATATCTTTGAAATGTTCAGTAAAGTGGTTGTAAACATCCCACTTCTCCAGGCCGTGAAGAATGTTCCTCGCTATGCTAAATTCTTGAAGCAATTATGCACGAACAAAAACAAGTTCGCCGAGGTTAACAAGATCAGCGTAGGAGCCAACGCTTCTGCACATATCCAGCGTCGAATCCCTTCGAAATGCAAAGACCAAGGCATGTTCATTATCCCTTGTCGAATCGGCACAGTCGATATTGGCAAAGCCATGTGTGACCTAGGTGCAGGAATTAATGTCATGCCCTTGATAATTTACCACAGTCTAGGCCTCGAGCCTCTCGTGCCCACAGACCTCGCCATCCAGCTTACTGACAGCTCTATCATCTACCCCGAGGGGATAATCAAGGATGTCTTAGTCCAAGCGGGAGAATTCTTGTTCCCTACAGATTTCTATGTGATTGCAATGGAGAACGAAGACTCCACCAAATCCACAGATGTTCTTCTAGGCCGCCCTTTTCTGGCCACAGCCCGAGCAAAGATTGATGTTCATGATGCCACCATCTCCCTCGAATTTGATGGAGAGATCATCAAATTCAATATGCTAGAAGCCATGCGATACCCCTCTGAATTTTCTAGTGTGAATTATGTTGATATTATAGACCCCATTATAGGGGAGATTGATGACATATATTCTACTGGCCCCTTGCAATTTGCCCTTGACAGGAGTCTGACACCCGCTCTTCTAGATGTCGTGGCCTCGACGCTTCCTATTCCACCTGAAGTACACTCTGTCGCTGCCCTAGAAGAATGCGTTGTTGCTCAGCATGAGTCTCTAGAGCAGTCTCCCGAATATCCAGGCCATGTTAAGTTATTTCCCTCTATTGATCAGGCTCCAGCCCAAGATCTGAAGCCACTGCCTACCCATTTAAAATATGCTTATCTAGGCCCCGATAACTCTCTACCTGTCATTATCTCCAACAAGCTCGAAGACCTCGAGGAGTCCAAGTTAGTTTCCTTGCTAAAGAACTTCAGACAAGCCATATGATGGACCATTGCGGACATTAAGGGCTCTTCTCCAGCGTTGTGCACTCATCACATCCACCTAGAAGACGCGAGCAAGACCATTCGCCAGCCCCAGCGGCGATTTAATCCGCCTATGATGGAAGTGGTAAAGAAAGAGATTCTCAAGTTGCTAGATGCGGGAGTTATCTACCCCATCTCAGATAGCCCTTGGGTTAGCCCTATCCAGGTCGTGCCCAAGAAAATAGGCATAACACATCACCATCGGTCAAGATGGCGAATCCATTCCTACCCGGATCCAGAATGGGTGGAGAGTGTGTATTGACTACCGCCGATTGAACTCCGCTACTAGAAAAGATCATTTTCCCCTGCCCTTCATCGATCAGATGCTAGAACGCCTCACCGGTAAGACCCACTATTGCTGTCTAGATGGTTACTCCGGATTCCATCAGATCCCAGTTGCTCCTGAAGACCAGGAAAAGACAACCTTTACCTGCCCTTTCGGGACCTTCGCGTACAGACGCATGCCCTTCGGTCTATGTAACGCCCCTGCCACTTTCCAACGTTGTATGGTAAGCATTTTCTCTGAACTAGTTGAGGATGGAATCGAGGTCTTCATGGACGACTTCACCGTCTATGGGAATTCTTTTGAGGAATGCATGAACAATCTGAAGAGGTGCCTAGAGCGCTGCATAGAGATGAATCTTATCCTGAATTTTGAAAAATGTCACTTCATGGTAGATCGAGACCTAATGCTTGGTCATGTTATCTCAGCCAAAGGAATTGAGGTTGACAAAGCCAAGATAGAAGTAATAGAATCCTTGCCCTATCCCTCGTATGTTCGCGATGTGCGATCATTTCTAGGCCACGCTGGTTTCTACCGACGGTTCATTAAAGATTTTTCCAAGATTGCTCAACCAATGTGTCACTTGCTCCAGAAAGACGTGTCCTTTGATTTCAGCGAGGCCTGCAAAACCGTTTTTGAACTTCTCAAGAACAAACTTATCTCGGCCCCGATTATTCGTGCCCTCGATTGGACACTACCTTTCGAGGTCATGTGCGATACCAGTAATCAGGCCCTTGGCGCCGTTTTGGGTCAGAAGAAAGATAAGGAGACCCATGTCATCTATTATGCTTCCAAGCTACTAGACCCGTCCCAGCAGAACTACACTACCACAGAGAAAGAACTTCTGGCCGTAGTCTATGCTCTAGACAAGTTCAGGCAATATCTGCTAGGCACTCATGTCCTCGTCTACTCAGACCATTCTACCCTTCGGTGTTTGTTGACCAAAGCCGATGCTAAACCTTGGCTTATTCGTTAGATCCTGCTCCTACAAGAATTTGATATCGCTATCAAAGATAAGGCCGGAAAAGAAAACCTTGTGGCAGACCACTTGAGTAGACTTCCAGCCCAAGAAGATAATTCGCTTGAGCCAATCCGGGATACTTTTCCAGACGAGCAATTATGTCTAGCCCAAGCTGTTTATTCCCCATGGTTTTCCGACATTGCAAACTTCTGTGCTACTAGCACCTACCCAGCTGATGCCGCTCCGTCTGAATGCAATAAGATCAGAAGGCAAGCAAAATACTACATTTGGGACTGCCCCTACCTGTGGAAGCACTGTTCGGATCAAATAATTCGTAGATGTGTAACCATGGATGAGGTGCCCTCGATCCTTAAATTTTGCCATTCGGAGGGAGGCCATTTCGCGGCCAAGAAAACTGCCCTAAAGGTCCTGGAAGCTAGTCTGTACTGGCCCACCATTTTCAAGGATAGTTACATGCTTTGCGCCTCGTGCCCCCGATGTCAGGCAACTGGAAATATCGGGGCCAGGAATCAGATGCCCTTGACAAACATTATTGCTTGCGAGATCTTTGACATTTGGGGTATAGATTTTATGGGCCCCTTTCCCAATTCCTTTGGCAACATCTATATCCTTCTGGCCGTTGATTATGTCTCTAAATGGGTCGAGGCCAAGGCTACTCGAACGGACGATTCGAAAGTGGTCGTGAATTTTCTCCGCACCAATATCTTCAACCGGTTCGGTACACCTAGAGCGCTGATCAGCGATAGGGGTACCCACTTCTACAACCGTGTTGTGACTTCTCTTTTGACAAAGTATGGAGTCCACTATAGAACATCCACTGCTTATCACCCTCAGACTAATGGCCAAGCCGAGGTCTCGAACCGTGAGGTCAAATCCATCCTTGAGAAGACCGTTAACCAGTCCAGGAAGGATTGGAGTCTGAAATTGGATGATGCTCTCTGGGCCTATCGTACAGCTTTCAAGACCCCAATCGGAATGACCCCCTACAGACTTGTCTATGGCAAGTCGTGCCATCTTCCAGTGGAGATAGAGCACAAGGCTTTTTGGGCCATCAGGAAAGTGAATACAGATCTAGACCTCGCTAATCAACACAGGCGTTTGCAAATCCAAGAGCTAGAGGAATTGAGGGACGATGCTTATGAGAATTCCCTGCTCTATAAGGGCAAGAAAAAAGCCTACCATGACCGACACCTTCGTCCCAAAACATTCTCAGTCGGACAGCAGGTCTTATTGTACAATTCACGCCTGCGACTCTTTGCCGGAAAGCTGAAATCTAAATGGTCAGGACCCTTCGTGGTCACGACAGTCTACAACCATGGTGCAGTTGAAATCCAGAACCCAGTCACAGGAATCATCTTCAAGGTCAGTGGCCAGAGACTGAAACCCTTTTATGAAGGTTTCCAGCCCTCGACGGTTGAGGAGGCCATGATGGATGTCCCACCTCTCCAGACCTAGAGTATCAAAGGACGTCGAGGTCTCGGCAAGTAAACAGACCACACTGAAGGCATTTGACATGCCATCTGTATCCTTTCTCTCTCCCTTATCTTCTCTGCATCTTTTCGGATTCTTTGATTTTTATTTAATTTTATTTCCAGGTTTTGTTGCTTGTATATATCCCTGACCTTTCCTTTTCCCATATGATTTTATTCCTTTTTTTTAGCATTAACTCACCTTTATTCTCTCTTTTTGTCCGTATCTTATAATATCCTAACTGCCTTTTTGAAATTTAGAAGTTATTCTCCTTTTTAGGCAGTTGAGATACGCGTGAGCCATTGTGCTATACGCCCAGGGCGCCACGTGGCTTGGCAAGCACAGAAAAAGCAGGCCTCATCAATGAAAAAGCTGCGCCATTTAATGTCAGCTGTGACTACCACTCTCTCTCCCACGCTCCCACTTCGTTTTCACTCATATCACTTTCACCTCTCTCCCTCACCAAACACGCAACCCTATCCTCTCTCCACTTCCATCTCCATCTCCATTACTGTCATCTCTTCCCTCACCATCAATGGCACCTAAAATAAAAAGACCAGCCCGCAAAAATGCTACTGGACCTAAGCCGGTGGACACATCCAGCCCCGTTCCTTCCAGATCCAGATTGCAATCAGCTACCCCGAACTCGGCTTCATTCAAAATAGCCACACCACCGACTTCCACCCCAGTTCCCATTCCCTCTCCTACGGCGGTCTCACCAACAACCGCAGAGCAGGCCCGAGAGTTCACCCCGGTGGACGATGACCTAGAGGTCATAGGCTCTATTCCCCCTACCTCGACCACCACTAGAGGCGGCCGTGTAGTGAAACTCCCCCCCGGATCTTCCACTGCCAAGTCCACGACCAAGTCTAAATCCAAAAAGCCCTCTCCATCCGCCAAGAAAACCCCCCTTGACGCGGTCGTCGACCGTTTCTTAGCCCCTCAGCCTACCTTAACTGTTGAGGAAGTCCTCAAGGACATCCTGATCTCTGATGAAGAAGTCGAAGTCATGGAGGAGCACGCTGAGCCTGGTATCGGCCAAGAGAATGAAGACCTCGAAGTCATGGAGGAGGGGACAGGAGAAAGTGGGGAAGCAGAGGGCAGCGAAGAGGAGGCGGAGAGGAAGCAAAACGCAGCAGTGGCAAGATCAGCGGCTAAGAAAGGCAAATCTAAAGCTGATGCCAAATCAGAGCAACCAGCTGCAGTTCATACGCCAGTGGGCACTAAGAGAAAGCTTTCAACCACCAATGCCGGCAAGCCCTCGAGCTCCAAGAAGTTTCGAGCCCTCGAAGCAGATGATGACGTCGAGGCCGAGACCCCTGCACCTTCATCCATTCCCAGATCCAGTTCCCAACAGGTGACTTCTGACCTTTCTTTACCTCATGAATGGATTGAATTTAATGATAAGCCATCACTTGACAAGTTGACTATGCTGAACTCCAAGGGCGTTAGCTCATGTGCGCGCCTGGATTTTGATTTTCTTGCTAAGATGGGTGTTGAATCCAAGGTCAGGGAGTATGTGGCTAACATTGGTTGGGAGCCTCTATTCTATTTGGAACACCCAACCTTTGTTGAGCTTTCCCTTGAGTTTTTCACTACATTCTGGGTAGATGGCACTTTTAGGCCCAAGGGCAAGGTCGGTCCGAACTCTTCTACCCCTGGTCTGATCAACTTTAGGTTAGCTAACAAATAGGAGCATCTGACCCTTGGTGAATTTAATTGCTGGTTAGGATTTGTCACTAAAGATGAACTGAACACTCCTCTGTACAAGAATGCTTTGACTGTTATCCCGTCTGTTTTTGATGCCAATGCTGCTTTTCGTGAACTAACCAATAAGCCTACTGTTAAGTATGACCCTAAGGGTAGTAAAGCCCATGAAATCGTTGATCCTGCCTTGCGTATCCTGCACCGGTATCTGGCCCTCACCTTTTCAGCAAGATTTGGTTCCTCGGGACAGATATCTGTGCAGGAACTTTTCTTTTTATGGTGCATGAAACACAAACGTAGGGTCAATCTTGGTTTTTGGGTAGCTTCGGGCGTTTTGCATGTTTGAGCTTCATGCCCTTTATTTTTGAGTGAAAATGCTTAGCTAGGCACAGTCTAGGTTTGCATGATATCCCTGGGTATAGTCACTGTTAAGACATGGGAAAGCTTAGATATGACAAAAAACTTCGCATCAATGTCTCTTTCTTTCTCTTCTCCCCCTCTCTCTCTCTTTTCTTTTCGAGCCCTCGACATTCCCCTTCTTTTCATACTCTTTCCTAACCATTTGTAGTTTCTTGATCTCTTTCCTTGGCAGGTGAGGTAGCGATTATTGAGGGTAACGTCGAGGGCTAGACACCCAAAGAGGGCGCAGGCAAGTTCAAGTGTGGGGAAGGAAGATAAAAGCAAAAGACTTCAGAACATAAAGCAGAAATCTAAGGCAAGAAAAATAAAAATTCGAAAGAGTTTCGAGCCCTAGACCATTCAAACAATTCGAGCCCCAGAAACATTCAAGTGTGGGGAAGCGAAAAAAGAAGTCACCATCGATGCTGGAAGCAGATCAAGGGCAAGCGCTGAGCGAAAAATTAAAAGTTTCACGCCCTGGTAGAATCAAAAAAATTTGCAGCATGTTCGTGCCCTCTTCTCCCTCTAAAAAAAATAAAAATAAAAATAAATAAATTTAAATTTCAAAATAAAAAGAGAAAGGCACCGAACTTCCAAGTAAAGCATCCGCATCCGAAGCCTCAACAAGAAGATTTTCCTGCCCCCGAAAGAAGATCTTTATCTAGCCCCCGAATCATCATCGTGCCCTCGATGAAAGCTGCCTCGCCACTTCGCTTTTTCCCAGCCAAGGGATCCAACCAGGTTTTGCCTGGTTCTTTCTTTTCCTTCCTTCTTTTCTCCCCTCGTTTCTTTTCTGTACATCTTCCACTTCTCTCTTCCATATTTCTAGCCCTTTCGATTCCGTTTCTTTCTATTTGCTGATGCGTTGCTTTTCCGATCGTTGATTGCCCATGCATGTGTTCTACAATACTCGGATTGACGTGCAAGCCATGCCTGTGTTGTGTTATTTGCATTCCTGAGTGATAGCCTAACCACATATTTTATTCTGAGTAGGAGTGCAAATACATATCTTTGTGAGGACTGCTGGTGAATAGGCTAGATATGGAAAAGTCTGGTTGATAGGGTCGTTATTCTATCAGCCAGATGCAGGTGTTTTTCTAGGTCTGGATTTACTCTGGTTGGGTGTAGCTTGTAGGATGGCGTGCCAATTCTGTGTGTTGGGAGTTGATTATGTATGTTTTTGAATGAGGTGGCTTTTCCAATTTTGTTTATGCTCGAGGGCGAGCATAGGGGCAGTGTGGGGATGTTTGATAACACGTTTCATGGCCTCGGTTTTACCCTCTTTTCTAGCCCTTTCGGGGGCTTGATGTTGTTATTTAACCCTGCTTCCAATCTTATTTGCATATCAGCATCAAAAGAGGGATTCCAGTTTCCAGGCCTAGAAGAAAGAACGTCGTTAAGACCTCGACGCGAACCAGACCAATGCGCTGACTCAAGGCTTCGACAGTTCTGAACCTTCTTCCAAAGAAAAGCATCTTCAAAGATCCGCACGGAATCCCAGGCGCTTCCAGAAGGCATCAGGCGTGTCAGGAATCCCAGAATATTCCTTTTGCAAGGACATGTGCTGTCACGCCCTCATTACCCTTAGCTGTTTTTGTCCCCTAGCTAGTATTAGGCTATATAAGCATAGTTTTAGAGTTTTTGTAAGGACGACTGTCCAAGGATATTTTCCTACATTAATTTCAGCACTTATTTTCTGGGGATCTTCTCCTCTTATCATCAAGAACAACCTTTGTCACAACTTTCCTCTTCGATTATTAATTAATCTACCGGTTCCCTCTACTCCCTTTTTACTTTCTTTGTTATTGCATGATTCTATATACCTACTGTTTACTTTATAGTATGAGTAGCTAAATACCCCCTTCTTAGTGAAGGGTGTTTCAAGGGTTGTAGGGTTCGGCTAAGAGGTCTAATGCATGCTTAATATATTCTCTTGTTGCACATAATTGTTTACCGATTTAATTCTATTCTTATCTAGAAATGTTAAGAGCTTGATCATCTTTTAGTATTTCTGCATGAGTAACGTCATATTCCAGGGTTACCCCTGACGCGAAGCCCTGGAGTTTTAGCAGACACCTAGGGGAGGCAGCGCGAGAGGCCTCACCTAGGGGTAAACAATTATCTAGGGTATGTGATACGGGTCTGACAAGCTGAGTTGTCTCGCCCTAGATCTGTCTTACCTCCCCTTCATGGGCATTCTGAATTTAGCTTCCCTACTTCGTACCCATGACAGGTCGAAGTGTCAAGGCTGCCTTTTGATGACAAGAGAGGTAGCTGGGAGGATGGCTGAACGTCAAGGTCACCTCATATGTGGAAACGAGGGGTGACTTTTATCTAAGAAGGTAAGCAGGGGATGCGGTGTGGAAACGCGGTCCCTATAGCAGATCTGTACTTGAGTCTAGAATACTTTTGCACCGATGACTAGCCGACCTAAAATGCAACCCAAGGGAACACCTTTCGCTAAGATCTCATCCTATTTGATTAATATCTTTCTCCTTACTTTTCCTGCATTTGATCTGTTTACATCTCTTGCCTTGGATTACATTTTACTTTCGTGCCCTAGATAATTATTTTACAATTCTATTTTGTTAGCTCCCACACTCTGCGTTGATTAATTTATTAATCAACATAAACCCCCCAGTACTGTTACTTTGGTTAGATCTGTTGCGTATTGCCTTGTCATACATGTTCACTAACAATTTATTCCTTCAATCTCTGCGGTTCGACCCTGTCTTGCTCTGTACACATTAATTTGTGCATCTAGGCACCAGGAAAATATTAGTATATTTGACCGACGATCACTTTTACTTTTTTAGTCTTATTTAGGCCCCAAACGAGCTTTTTCGATAATTTGTCAAAATAAATGCGTTTAGAGAGCTGAGATTAAGATTTTGTTCGCATCATCTTGATCGACATATTTTTCTCATTAACGCAGTTACTTTCGTTTGAATTTTTCACCAGTTTCATCGCGCTGCTAGATCGAGCCCATATTAATTACTAAATATTTTTCTTTTCCTTCCTTTTGATCAACCGTTGGATTGGTTGACTATCCTTAGTCAACCATCCAACGGTCACGGATTTAATAGAACACATCCCTTCCCTTTTCTTTTCCAGCAAGTTTGCCATTTCCTTCCAAACGAGCCAGCGCACGTCAAGCCTTATCATCGCCTTCCTGAAGTTTCTAGCAAGCCAGCTGCCCAAGCCTTGTCATCACTCCTCCGCCTCCATTTGACCAGCTGTCCTCGCAAGCCGTCGCGCCTCCATTCGCCCACGCGTCCTCGTTGATCACCATACAATCACCCATGACCTAACCTATAAATACGTCGCTATTCACCCTTCAATAGGCACGGGTTGTCGCACCCCCTCATCATCAACACGAATCAAAGCAAAGGAAAGCAATCAAGGTGAGTTATCAAGGTTTTCTCTCTCTAGCTTCTCTCTTTTAAATTTTCATTTTTAGCTTTAAACTATTTTAAGTACTTTGTTTTCAAGTTATAATCATTGGTAATGCTTCAATTTAAATGCATGCTGACTGGTTTAATTAATTACGATTTTTTGGGTTTAATGCATATATATTTTCAATCATTAAATTGAATTTCGTTTATGGTTGGAATGATCTGATTTTTGCGGGGTTAGGGTCGTAGTTTAGTCACGCTACTTCGTGACGTGGTTTTAGGTGTTTTGGTGGCCGGAGCCACCTTCCTTGTCTTCGGCAGTAGCGCCGGCGCAAGGAAGAAGAAGAACAGTGGTTCTGTTCTTGAAGAGAAGGTGACGGGCCAAGCCCGTCCCTCTCCTTGTGTTTTTAAAACACTGATGGGCTATTCAAGCCCATCTTTTCTTCTTTTTTCAATTTAAGTTATGGGCTAGGATTTATTCCTAGCCCATTTTGATTAATTTCAGCATTTGCGTGGGCCCGACCCAATTAAATTTCGTCGATTTATTCGAGTCTTTTATTTTCGTGTTTACTATTAATTCATATGCTTACATACTTTAAATAATTTTTTTATGCCATGTTTTATTTAATTAAATATTTGCATGCTTTAATTGATTTATTTATGTCATGTTCTATTTAATTAAAATGCTTACATGTTTTGAATGATATGTTGAGTTCGTTTGTCATGCTTCATTTTAATTAGTTGTTTATATGCTTTGGACGATTTATTCATTTGTTTGTCGTATTTATTCAATTATTTGCTTACTTATTGTAAACTAAATAAATGTGTGCATGCGCTTTTATTATTTATTATTTTCGAGTTATCGCTAATACTTTCATTTCATAAGGTAGATCAAGATCACGCAACGCAAGTACGATTTCTAGCCTCTTTTATTTATTCAATATTTTCCGCAAATATTACTTATATGCATGTTGTTTAGAAATGTTAAAAACCACTGTCATAATTGTATGCATGATATTTAGAATTGTTGGAAAATAAAATCAACACACATGCTTACGTGTTTACATCACTTGCTTTTATGCCATGAAATTAATTGTTTTGCATTGATATATGAGCACGGTGGCTTCGATCCCACGGTTATTTGCATTTATTAAAATGGTACGATGTTAGTTTTATCCATGATAGATCACGTAGTAATTAAATATTAATCATGCATGACCCGATGATGATAAAGAGGGCTCTTGCTTTAGTAAAAAAAACCAACGATTAATCAGTCCCGACCAGAAATGATTAATCAGTCCCTACAGTCCCGATCGGAAATAACAAAACACTAAAGTGATGAATACCTCTGAGGGCCCATGGACAACTAGAAGGTGGCCCAATCTTCGTAATAGGATTTCGGTTGACACGTTGCGATCATTTACTCCATAAATGATTGAAAAGTGGCGTGTTTCCGTGCGCGGGATCAGACGACACTTTCTGGTTACTTACTCGTTTTCATGTCAAAAATGTTTTCCAAACACCTTTTTAAGGATGTGACTCGGGTGCCTAACACCTTCCTGAGTCCATAATACGACCTCGAACCTTTGTTCTTTGGTTTAGACCAATTGTGCCTTAGTTTTATTTTTATTTTTTAGGCCATGAGATATAGGTTCCCTAAACCTTAGAAAATAGGGTGGCGACTTCATTGCATGTTGCGAGGCGTCCTCTTACGCCGAGCATCGTAAGGTCTCAGATTCGTCATATACTCGCGAATTTTTATTTTTTCGGGTGCGACACTGCCAAACCCACCTTCATCATGCTCTCTGATTGCATTGCATTTCATCATGCTTTATTGTCCATTTACTTGTTTATTTGGACAGTAAACCTACTGATTTATCCCTGATTTCCCATATTCTTAGCAGTTCTGGTCTGATGGCAAAATATTGAAGATTCTGATGCGGAAAGCTGAAGCTGATTTTCCCAGTCTTGGCCTAGACTTTGGCCAAGACAGATTCGCATCCAAAGCAGCGCACCATTGAGATTGTCTTGGCCTAGACTTCGGCCAAGACTCTTTCACGATAAAGGAAGAAGCGTGGATCGTTTGGACCGCTTCCCGCATTGGGATTTGCAGCTGGCATGTCGCAGCTGTCCCGTAAATCTAGAGGGATCTGAAGCATATCTCTTGAAGAATCCCGCATGGGATCTCCCTCTTTTGTAATTGCGATTTACTTCCCATTATTAGAACAGTTTATTATAGCAATATTTTAGAGATTTTCTAGGAATTAGAGTTGGAGTAGGACAGAGGAGTTTTAGGGCTATTTAGCCGAACATTGTTCACCTCTGTCCGCATCGATCATCACCCATCCATCGTCAGATCGAAAAACCTTTCTTCTCTTTTCCTTTTCTTTGACATTGCTACCTTTGCTCCGGATTTATTTAAATCTCAGATTTAGTTTATTTATGCAATTAAATATTTTGTCTTCTTAATTATGAGTATTAGTAACTAAACACCCATTCTTGGTAAGAGGTGAAGTTCTTATGCACTCGTGAGATCAGTCCGTACTTAACATTCTCTTCTCTCGTATTTATTTATTTCTTAAACTTAATCTATCGTTTACTCACTAGAGACAAGGTTTGATCATCCTTGTACTCTAGGAGAGAAGAGTTGCAGTCGGTCTAGAAGGAAAGGGAGTACCCGTCGGCTAGACAAAGTAGGCAACTAGTCTCGCGCCAGACTAGAAGAGATAAGTAATCTAGGTCAAGACCAGATTGACAACCTAGGGTTTCCATAGGGAAACACCTTGGCCTAGGTACTGTCTTCCCCTATACCATTGAGGATGCGAACAGCCATTCAAGACAGTAGTCAAACGGATAAACCCTTTAACCAGCAAGGTGTCCCTTGGCTAGGATTATCAGGAAAGGGAGTACCTGCTAGGTAATTTGAAGAGGAGGGAAGACAGGACTGAACAGGAGTACCTCCACTCTATAGCAGTACTATGAACGAAGAGAGGAATACCTATGAATCTATGATCGAAGCATAAGAACAGAAGCCCTCACATCGCCCTTACCTGGAATTCCCTTTTATCAGATTCATTTCAATCTTGACCCCAGTCTTGGCCAACCCTCTGGCCAATACTATTTTCGAACTATTTTTACTTCTTTCTGTTTTGTCTTTATTTTCAGATACTACCAAACCAAATCCAGTGACGAGGAAGTCAACCTAAGAATTGCATCTCCTAGAGGTCTCTGTGGACGATCCTCTTACCATCATCTACAAACTCTTGTAGACAGTGATAAGTTGTATTTCTACCCCCAATTCCATACCTATTTCACTATTATATTTGACGTGTTCGACGCGCGATTAAATTTTGGCGCCGTTGCCGGGGACCTCTAACGGTATTTGTAGTTTTTGTTTTATTTTGTTTTTGATAGTTGATGACCAGGTCCTCTTGGAGAGAAGAAGATTTTCTACCGTACAATCCGAACCTCTCTAAGATCGAAGCACAACTCAGGAAGATAGCTAAGAAAAGGAAAACCCAGAAGAAAGTGAATCGGAAACCTCAAGTTCCGAAACAGATTACAGTCTAGACCACGATCTTGGCCAAGACTCCGACCAAGACATGGCAGAAAATCAACCGGAACCGACGATGAGGGAACTAAACAGAACAGCAGAACAGGAAACCTTTTCCTGTATCAGTTTACCAACTGTACCGAATGACTGGTCTATTAAGACCAATATGGTGGCCAACCTTCCCAGATTCTATGGCCATTCAAACGAGAACCCTTTCAAGCACCTGAGAAATCTACACGTTCAGTGTGATATTATGAAGCCAGCTGCTGTGAACATGGAGAGAGCAAAGTTGAAAGCTTTTCCATGCTCTCTGGAGGGGGTTGCCCAAAATTGGTTCTACAGCCTACCTCACAACATGGTCAACACATGGGCCGAGATGTCCACATTATTCCTCAACAAATACTGGAATGCAACAAAAGCAGGAGCAGCTAGAAAGAACATGGCTGTCATCCAGCAGAGGAACAATGAGGGGCTAAGCGAATATCACCAACAGTTCAGAGAATTGCAAGAAGTTTGCCCTACACATGGAGTTACGGATCAGACCATGATCCAATATTTTTATGATGGAATGCTCCTACCTAGCAAAGAAAAAGTTGATGCGGCTGCAGGTGGAGCATTGTAAGACTTGACTGTCACCAAAGCCAAACTTCTACTCCAAACCATGGCAGACAATAACCAAAATAATATCACTTTTGACAGAACTTCTATGTTCTATTGATGCTGAGCAAAAATTAGCTGAGTTAACTGATATGGTCAAAACCATTTCTGTCAATATTTCAGGTGCAATGACCACTTGGAACTCTAATCCAGAGCAAGTAGCAGCAGTTTACGGAATCTGCCAGCAACAAGACCATCAGACCAATAATTGTTACATGGTGCAGCACCCTGATGATGTAACACAAGTAAATGCGGTCTATGGGCAAAACCAAGGGAGTATGCAGAATTTCCCTCAAGGAAGTAATCAGTACTCGTGGAGAGGCCATCCAAATTTTAGATGGAGAGACCCAGTCCCTCCAAATCAGAATCAAAGTCAGAATGTACCCCAGCAATATCCTGGCCAACCTCCCGTTAACTTTCAACATTTTGTACCTCGTCCTTCGCACCTTAATCCTGGCCAACCTCCTGGCCAAGCCTCTGTACCTCAGCTGCCTCCAGCACCTCAACCCTTGCAGATAACCGGCCCCTCTATAGAGGATACGCTTAAGAGTTTAGTTGAGATGTAAAAGAACTTGATGCAATCTACGCAGTCTAGGTTAGCGGAGATGCAAAAACAAATCAATCAAATGGCCAATCAAGGGAAGTTACCTTCTACAACCGTAGAAAACCCGAAACACAATGTTAGTGCCATGAGTCTTAGGAGTGGAGTTGTGCTACCAGAGAGGGAAGGAGCGAAAACAGATGAAGAAATAAGAAAAATCCAGTCGCAAGAGATGGATGAAGATGAGGAAGAAGAGACTGAAACAGAAGCAGTCTTGGCTAAACCTCAGGCCAACACTGAAGTTATCGCGGAACCAGAAAAGACAGAACCTGTCCAGGGCAAGACGCAGGCCAAGACATAGGCCAAGTCTGATAAGCCAGAGGAAATCATAGAAATTCCTCCACCATTTCCTCCTAGATCTTCGAAGGAGAAGAGGGAAGATGAAGCAAGAGACTTCATGGCTGTTTTTGGGAAAATAGCTGTTAATATTCCCATGTTAGATTTAATTGCAAAAGTTCCCTCTTATGCTAAATTTCTTAAGGAACTGCGCACTAATAAAAAGAAAATTGTAGGTATAGAGAGGGTGAACTTAACTCACAACGTCTCTGCAGTACAGCAACTTCTAGAGAAGTGCAAAGATCAAGGGACTTTCACCATTCCATGCCAAATCGAGAATAAGAAGATAGGCCCTTTGCGACTTAGGGGCTGGCATCAATGTGATGCCCCTGAGTGAATTCGAGACTTTGAAGATAGGGATGATGAAGGAGACTGACTTGGTAATCCAGCTGGCTGATCGAACGATCATCCGACCTAAGGGCGTAGTAACCGATGTCTTAGTAATGGTAAACGATTTCATTTATTCAGTGGACTTTTATATAGTTGAAATGAATGTTCAACTACCTTCTTGCACCACTGATATTTTATTAGGAAGACCTTTCCTAAGGACATCGAAAGCAAAGATTGATTGCTTTTAAGGAAGTATAATTCTGGAATTTTGTGGAAGAACAATTAAATTCAGCATTACTGAAGCCTTAAAACATCCTAATGATTTTCATTGCGTTAATTTTCTTGATGTTTTAGATCCAATTACTGAGGAAATTGCTGACATTTATATTAACGACCCCCTTGAGTATGTTTTGAGCAGGGAATTTCCACAAAAACTCTAAAAGAACTAGAAGACAGAACGGGAGATCAGAAGGAACTCCAAGAAATTTTAGACAGTCTGGCCGACCCAGAAGATTCGGACATGATCTTGGCCTCGAGCTTGGCCAAGACCCAGGCCAAGACTACAAAAATCGGGAAGAAAACTGTGAGTTGTCAATTTGTGCAGTCTTCGGTTCCTAAATTTCTACCTTCTGTTGTGCAGGCACCACAGTTGGAATTAAAATCGCTGTCAGACCATCTCAAGTATGCCTATCTAGGCCTAGACGAGACCCTACCAGTCATTATTTCAGCAAAACTAACGGAGGATGAAGAGAGATTGGTGGCAGTCTTGAAAATGCACAAAGAAGCGATTGGCTGGACCATGGCAGATATCAAGGGAATATCAACCAACATCTGTACCCACAATATTTACGTAGAAGAGGATAAGAAGCCCATTCGGCAACCCCAGAGGAGATTAAACCCTCCGATGATGAAAGTGGTTAAAAACGAACTAATCAAATTGTTAGATTCGGGTGTTATTTATCCTATCTCAGATAGTAATTGGGTGTCTCCTGTGCAGGTGGTTCCTAAGAAAACTGGAATTACAGTGATCGAAGGAGATGATGGCACCCAAAGAACGACACGAATTCAAAACGGATGGAGGGTGTGTATTGACTACCGAAGGCTGAATCAAGTCACTCGGAAGGACCATTTCCCATTGCCGTTTATCGACCAAATGGTGGAGAGACTTACTGGAAAGTCTCACTATTGCTTCTTCGACGGCTACTCGGGGTTTCATCAAATCCCCGTTGCACCCGAAGACCAAGAAAAGACAACGTTCACTTGCCCATTTGGAACGTTCGCCTATCGACGCATGCCATTTGGGCTATGCAATGCACCTGCAACCTTTCAAAGGTGCATGGTAAGTATATTTTCTGAATATGTAGAGAAGAGCATCGAGGTGTTTATGGATGATTTTACCGTTTACGGTAATGATTTCGAACAATGCTTACATAATTTAGAAAATATGTTAAAGAGATGTGTTGATACGAGTTTAGTCTTAAACTTTGAAAAATGCCATTTTATGGTAAACCAAGGAATTGTCCTTGGCCATGTGGTTTCAAAGAAAGGCATTGAGGTTGATCAAGCCAAAATTGACACTATCAAGAACTTGCCTTACCCCTCATGCTTGCGTGAGGTCAGGAGCTTTCTTGGACATGCAGGTTTCTATCGTAGGTTCATAAAAGACTTCTCAAAGGTAGCTGAACCAATGTGCAAGCTACTACAAAAGGAGGTAGAGTTCGACTTCAATGAAGGATGTCAGAAGTCGTTCGACGAGCTAAAAGAGCGATTGACATCAACACCAATCATCCAAGCGCTGGACTGGAGCTTGTCATTCGAGCTGATGTGCGATGTAAGTGACGCTGCTGTTGGAGTGGTTCTTGGGCAGAAGAAAGGAAAAGATCTGCACGTGATCTATTACGCATCGAAAATGCTAGATAATGCCCAAAGAAATTACACCACAACCGAAAAAGAACTTTTTGTTATAGTTTTTACCCTGGAAAAATTTAGATCTTATTTATTGGGCACAAAAATTATTGTATTTTCATATCATGCGGCATTGAAATATCTCTTGGTCAAGCATGAGGCCAAACCTAGACTAATCCGTTGGATTCTCCTTTTACAGGAACATAATCTGGAAATTAAGGACAAGAGCGGCAAGGAAAATCTTGTGGCAGACCACCTGAGCCGTTGCCTAGCAGAAGGGGACCTGGAACCAGTAAGGGCAGAATTTCCTGACGAAAAACTGTTTTCAGTCGCACTGTCTAGCCCGGAGTCTAGGCCAAACCCTCAGCCAAACCCGCGCCCATGGTACGCTAAAATTGCAAATTACCTTGCAACAGGTAAACACTATGGTGATATGACTACCTATGAGAGAGTAAAGGTCAAACATGACAGTAAGTACTATGTCTGGGATGACCCTTATTTATGGAAATTAGGCACTGATCAATTACTTAGAAGGTGCATACCTCAAGGTGAGACTTTGTCTATTCTTAAATTCTGTCATTCTCAAGCATGTGGAGGTCATTTTGGAGCAAGAAGGACAACCCTAAAAGTCTTAGAGGCTGGTTTTTATTGGCCTAGTATTTTTCAGGACAGTTTTCTATTTTGTAAAACTTGTCCCGCTTGCCAAGAAGTAGGGAATATTAGTTCCCAAAATGAAATGCCTATGAATTTTATTCTTTCATGTGAAATATTTGATATATGGGGCATAGATTTTATGGGACCTTTCCCCACTTCTTTTGGCAACAGATATATTCTCTTAGCTGTGGATTATGTATCGAAATGGATAGAGGCGAAAGCCACTGATAATAATTTGTCTTCTGCCGAAGGATGTATGGCGGAGCAGCTCTTCTCAGATCAATGTACGCGACGGTCCACAGTACCTGCAATGCGCCGGAGGGGGTCTCCGGCGGAAACACTCCTATGCTTAAGTTAGTAGGTGTACTGAAATTGGCAGAGTTTTGGCTAGTCGAGTCCGCTTACCTGCCTCCTTTGTGGGGGAGGTATTTATAGAAGAAAGGGGGCGTTCCCGCCCGAGTAAACGGGTACGGAGCTATCGCTCGCGTTAGGGTCTGTGGTTCGCCCTTATCATGATACGCTACCTTGGCGGTAGGTGTTTTAGGTAGATATTGCCGCGGTAGGATAATGGCCGGAGCGTTAATCCTGACGCGTGGTTTCCTCTGGGGGTGAGATAACTCCTTGAGCCAAGCAGGAGGTCCGTGAGAGGAGCCGGTAGGGCCCCGTTAGCCTCTGTAGCGTTAGCCTTTGGGGAAGGTAGCAATCTTGTCCCTACCGTGGTGGTGCGAAACAGTAGCTATGCCTCTTCCCACCGGGTGATAGACGAAAATACCCTTTCTTTTAGGTGGATTGTTATCATAAGCCCAACTGAAAATGAGCCCGAGTATTTACCAAGGGCTAACGTTCCTTCTCTCACGGAGAGTCCCTTTAAGTACCGGGGCGGTTTTGCCTCAGAAGATGGTCCTGACCGTTTTTTGTCAGGATCTATAAATCAGAGGTTCCTCTGCGCCAGTTTCTTCGTATTTTCTCGTTCTTTCTTTTCATATTTCGTCATGGATTAACTGACTCACAATTTCCTGATCTCTAAAACTCTGACCCTGAAGAATCTCACTGAGGGTGATATCGGCTTCCTGGAGAGGATGATCACCAAGACCTCCGAGGATGTCCTGGAGCTGCAAGGGGTGTTAACCCCTATTCTGTCTAGACAGCTGGGAATAACTCTGGAGGATTTTAATCCTCTAGAGAGTTTGGCGAAACTGGCCACTGTCAGTGCTCACCTTGATGTGGTGGCCTCGATGCTGCAGCAGAGGAAAGATCTGCTGGCCTGCTGCCTAAAGGGCATGAGAGCTTGCTCTTCCGAACTGACCTCCGTCGCTAACGCTTTAAGGGAGGTTCCCGTTGTGCCAGGGGAAGATGATGCGGGGTCCAATATCTGACCGCTGGCTTCGCTTCTTCTCGCTGTTTTTCTTATGTATCTTGTACATATTTGAACGCTAAGGCCACCTGGCCATAAATAAATAACTGTCTCTGCTTTTTCCCAAGTCTTCTCTTTTTCTTGCGTGGTTGCTTGCTTTATTGGTTGGAAATATTTGTCATGAGCCCAACTGAAAACGGGTCTTCCTCGGGACATTGTATTGCAGTGGTCGTGTTCCAGGGATTAGCAATGATAGCTCTGTCTTGACTGTTACAGGGTTGTCTTTTCAGTGGCAGGTGGTTGGGCGGTTCTTTGGTGCCCTTTGATTGGTGCGTTCAACGAGCAGATGCGCCTGTGACGGATCGGATTCTGCAATTGCTGTTATTTTTCCCAAGCGTCTTAATTGATTTTTCAGGGATCGAAATGCTCACTCGGCTATATAAGGGAGTTTGGTTTCCCTTTCCTGTTCATCTTCATCCTTTCCTTCTTTTTTGCTTTTGCAGGTGACATGGCAGATTTTTATTTCTTAAGTTCCATGGATCGTGACTCCTTGCCGACTCCCCCGACTTCGCCGGACTCAGATCATCCCCCTCCTTCGCCACCATGGAGGCCTCCGGTCCGCCGAAAGGGTCGTAAGAAGCAGGGGAAACGGACTTCCAAGACGCCCTTTGCGCCTTTGGCTTCTTCTGGTTCTGCTATTCAAGAGGGTGGCAAATGTTTTTCTTCCCCTGATTGCTCGCTGAACGAGGATTTTCCCATCAGTGCTGGTGCGGGGTTGGCAGATTCGAGCGCCAAAGGAAAATCATGCCCGTCAGGGTCCTGCCTAGAAAGGGAGGCAGACCAGCCGGTCCCGAATGATGACGGGAAGATGCCGTTCCTTGATGATGACGGGGTTTATCACCACGGCATTTATTGGCCTGATGAGGATTAGCCGTATTGTACCCGCCTATTGGCGTTTTATGAATAAAATAATGCTTTCTACTTTTCCTTTTTTGTCGTTACTTCCGTTAGCCTGCTGGTTCTTGGTGATAGCTAACGCAAGCGGTTGGCCTGTCTGAGGCAATTGCTTCGCGGTTACTCTGACCGGGTCAATACTGTCTCGCCCATTTGGGGAGTCTCGACGAATAACTTCTCTTTTTTCAAATTTCTTTAATGCGCTTCCACGTGGCCAACTTCTTTTACACGCGTCTTCGCCCGTTTGGTGACTCAATTAATGCGGTGGCATTTTTATCCTTTAAGAAGGGCCATTCTCCAATTTCTCAAAACTTTTGCCCTCACTTCGAATTTTCCTTTTTGTCTTCCTTCGTCTTCTTCTCCGAATACCTTTTCGGCCGCTCGTCACTGTCCGCCGATTTCTCTGCGATTCTTCTCCTTTAAGGTATCAATTCGTCCCTTCTTAGATTTCCTTTTTTGTTGGTTTGCTATGGCTAGGAATAGACCTCGCCAGATTATCTCTAGGCCCATGGATCCCGAGGTCGCCCAATCACCGAGTATTTTTACCTGCGATGTGGTTCTGAAAGCCGAATTGGAGGAACATGGTATTACCTTTCCTCCTGGGCATGAGCCTTCTATTCCCGGAAGTGATATGCGGCTTCATAATCCAGGGTGGGGCCATAGTAGGATTCTTTATTTTAAAATGTTCCTTTATGGTTTCCATTTTCCCGTTCATGAGTCGATACTAACTCTGCTGCGGGAGTATAGTCTTAATCCTGCCCAGATTACTCCTTCCTCTTGGTGTGCGATTTATGCTTTTCTTCGCGCTTGCGACTTGAAGAACATTTTTACCCCATCTATCAATTTGTTTCGCAAATTCTTTAGCATGATTTGCTACAATTGTTTAATCGAGATTACTCCCCGGTGGGATGATGCGCTCGTGCAGTCGTTTTGGCAACGTTTTCACGGCTTCAAGAAGGGTGTAGCTGATTGGAAGAGCAGCTTCTTTGTTCTGGAGCTACCGTCACGTTTGTGGCATATCAATTTCAATCAGGAACTGATAGGTCCCGTTTGGACAAATCCCGCGATTTTGTCCAGAACTGAGTTGGACCAGGCTAACGCTTTGTTAGACGAGAATACCCACTACTGCATTCGTGCCTTTGCTCTGTTCAAGCCTTTGGAAGAGTGCGTTATGGGTGAGCTTATTTCTTTCCATATTTTCTTTACTTTGGTCCTCGCATGCTTTGTTTGCTATAAGAAGCTAACGGTTGATTCCCAGGTGACACTGGTACTCCTCTGAACGTAATACCGCTTCAAACTTTACCGGCCTCACCTTCGGCCGAGGGCTCAAGTCGGGGTGGCGTTCCTCCTTCGAGGAAGAGAACTAAAACGGTTGCCCGGGGAGGGCGAAGGCCCGTTAGCTCTGTGCGAACTTCTCGTTTTTTGGAAAATTGGCTACCGGAGCGTCGCACGGGGACGGACTACAGGCATGTCGCAACGAATGTAATTACTAGCGATGATGAGGATTGATAACAATTGGAATGCTCCTGACGGCAATATTGTAGCCACGGCATCTATCCTTGACGAGTCTCTATACGCTTCCCTGAAAAGCCAACCTATCGCCCGGGCCGGCGGAAGTTTCCTAGGATGGTCGACTTCAGCGGGGGGGGATCTCATGCATCTTTACGCGCACGGCGTCATCCCATCCTAGAGGAACTAAGAGGATGTCGCTCCTGATAGGCCTTATGTGATTATCGCCCGCGATGGCTCACCCATTATCGCTGGAGGCGATATCTTCGGACGATGCTTATCGCTGCGCCCTTATCGCTGTCAGGTATCGCCAACTTCGGCCTATAAATACCCCCATCTTTCCAAACAGAAGGTAAGATCGAGATCATCTTGGAGAACCTCTACCATTCTATAAACTCGAACTAACTTAAGCATCGGAGTGTCTACGCCGGAGTCCCCCTCCGGCGCTTTGCAGGTATCTCTGACGCCAATCGCTTCCCCTCCGACTAGCTGCAGCAGCCGTTTTCCGACCCGAAGAGATCTCGGATCTTATCAAGGATGCAGATGCCAAGTCAGACCTTTGCCACGCTTCTTCCCTTGCTGCTTCCCAGCGTCGGAAAAAACTTCGAGTGGCCACTAGTGGACAAGCTACCGGGACATCTCCTGTGGATGTGGTAACTGTTTCTACGCCTGCTGTTTTGTCTGAGGCGGGCACCTCTCAGCCAACGGGAGCCGCTGAGGCGTTGGAAAAAACTTGTTCTTCTGAGGGAGAGGGCCTACCGATGGAATGTCCTCCTCCCATATCTAACGCTCTCGATTCTCCGATTGCTCATTGTATTCCTAACGTAGTGGTCACCTCCTGTGGTGGATTCGACTGCTGAGCTACCGCCTAAGGTTACTCCGCAGCTGTTTTTTACTCCTTTCAAGAGTACTTTTTCTCAGGGCTCTCCTCCACCTCCCTCGATCAATCTTGCCTGTGGCGGTCCTGACGGGGTCCCGGCCTATCGTATGAATCTTGCAGGGTTCTGCTTTGATGCCCTTCGCGCTGTCGGGGTTCCCCAACCTTTTTCTCGAGATGAGTTTACTGCACCCTTGATAGGGGAGATGCTGAGTTCAAAAAAGGAGAAAGAGGAATTTCTTCAACTCCCTCCCTCGGCACGCTTTCGCCATGTTCTGAATGATTCTCTGGACTTCTTCCGCCATCTGAATTATCAATTCGAAATTCACGATCGCGAGTCCCGTAATTTTTCCAGCGCATTGTGTGTTGCAAGGGTGCAGCTAGAGAAGGCGGTGGAGCATTCTAGGTTGCCGACGCGCCTCTGTGAATCATCCCAAATGGAATTGGACAGAGAAAAACCTATCGGGAAAGCCAAGAAAGAAGTTCTGGAGGCGGAATTGGACAGAGAAAAATCTATCGGGAAAGCCAAGATAGAAGTTCTGGAGGCGGAATTGGCGCTAGAAAGGAAGAAGAATCTCTTTCTCCGCGAAGAGGTACTTTCTCGAGATGAGGGGTCTGCTAGGGCGTCATTAAAGGAAGAGTTATGGAGGAAGAGGGTTCTAGAGGCCTTCATTTCTGGATTTGCGTCCCGTTTCAAAGGTAACCCTTCGGATCCGGCCCAGGTAGCTGATTACATATCTATCGTGATGGGTGAGATTAGCAAAGGTGACAGCGGTTCTTCTGGCCCTTCGGGGGAGAAAGTCTAACGCTAGCGATGGTGCCTGGGCCTTTCCTTGTTTTTCTTGTTGTTGTCTTTTGTTTATTTCTTGAAAACCATTCGAATATTATTTCTCTTGTAATAATGCTGACGCTTTGTATCCTTTGTCGCACTGTATGATATTACCGTTTATTCCTTCTTTATCTTCTTTGTACCATCGCGCCGTTTGGCAAGGCCAACGCTGCTTTTTATGTTTTTTAATCAATCCCTCTGTTCCTCATTTAATGCGACTTGAAGGGTAATGATGAAAGAAGACACGTGTCCTTCCTCAGAGGGGAGTTTGGAGCAAGTGTCTCCTAGGGAGTTGCGAATGCAGAGGCGTTTCGTCCTTATTTCAAATTTGCACCTTCTGGCGCGTGCCTTACTTTATGACGCGCTGCTTCGCCACGTGTCTGCTGCTGACTGGTCGCCCTTTCAGGGTTATATCTATTGTTTCTTCTACCCCCTTTTCTTTTTCCATCTTTCCCTTATACGCTATTGTGTCTTTGGATAAATACTTTGCGCCGCTCTCTCTTTCTGGTTCAAGACTCCTCGCATTCTCTTTCACGAAGGTACAAGGTACACGTCTTTTTCTTTTCTCTTTGTTTCTTCCTTGTTGGCCATGGCTAGAACTAAGAAATCCTCTGAAGAAGGAGATCCTCAAAGGTCCTCCGGGGAAGAAGTAATTGATACCACTCCCACTTCTTTGTACACGCTGCCCTTAATTAACCGTAGACTTGCTGGGTTTTCTGCACGATTTCCCAAGGAATATCCCGTGCATCCTGCTTCTGAGTCGCTTCGACTGAACAGCATTTTGCCCGGAAATAGTAGAATGTTGTATGCTAAGCTCTTCGATCATGGGTTTCGTCTCCCTCTTGACCCGCTTGTAAAATTGTTGTTGGCTGATTCTGATTTGGCTCCGGCTCAGTTGAGTCCTAACTCGATTTGCGTTGTTAATGCTTTTGCCGCACTGTGCCGTTTCAAGGGAATAGAATCTCCCACCTTAGCGTTGCTTCATGACATTTTCCAATTGTATTCCCGCAAAGGGGTGATATCGATATCGCCTCGCTACGAAGACGGTTCTTTGAAGCCCTTTACTTGGAAACTAATGGGCATTGAGTCTTCCATTCCTCACTGGAAAGAGGAATTTTTTATTGTTGATCTGCCTGAGCCGTTGTGGAGGGCTGGCTTCAACGAAACAATTAAAGATGGGGCTTGGGGTCATCGGAAACCCCTTTCCGACCCGGAGGATGGCTAGTTGAAGACGCTGCTTCAATTTGATTTTAGCGTTGATGCCCGAAAAGTGGCCAACGGGTTGCCCGTGGAACAGTGCAAGAAGGGTGAGCGTTTGACCTTTTTTCTTTTGCGTTGTCAAGAAGTATTAACGCTAACGTTTTGTGACTGTGCAGTGGCTCCGCCTGGTTGAGAGCCCGAGTATTTCCGAAGGAGGAGGAAACAGGAGGCGAAAAAGAAAGCTGCCGCTGAAGCTAGAGCTGCTGCTGCTGCTAACGCCGAGGAAGGGGAGGCCACTGCTACCGCTAACGTTACGGGCCCTCGGGTTGTAAGACAGAAAAGGCCTAGGAAAGCACGTGCTGCCCCATCCATTTCGTCCCAGACTGTTGTCTCTTCAGAGGCTACGGTTGATCCGATTCCTGTTGGGATTCCTCTTGTGTCCTCCACCACTCAGGTGAGCATTTTTAAAACTTTTGTCTTTCTTGTTTGCACGGTTTCCTTATCACGTTCTGCGTTATTTAGGAAGTCGTTGCTGCTTCTGTCCCCTCTACCTTCCAGGGAGATATGGGTATCGCTGATATCCTTCGCGAGCGTCAGAAGAAGGCTCGCTATGATCTTCCGAATAGCCCTTCTTCCTCGGCCGCCAATCGTAGTTCGAGTGCCATTGGGGGCGAGGGTGCGTCTGCTGATCAATCGGAACCTGTTGATTTTGGCGGTCAACCCCATGTGCCTCCTGGTTCTCCGATCCATTCTGCGCATACCCCAACGGGCTATGATTCTGATGCCCTTAATCCTGAGGTGCCCGGAGGTAGTGAGGTCTTAATGCCTAACGTGGAGGGCTCCACTAGCCGGCCAGCTTCTCCTGGTGCATTGTTCTTTGTTCCGATGCCCCATCCAACTATTGCGAGGGGTGGCCCCGCCCCTGCCTTAATGGCTGGTATCTCTCCCTACGAGCCTCCTCTCCTACCGACTCATCACGTTAGCTTACGCTCCTTTAGGGACAGTATTCTGCAGTTTCCTGCCGATGCTGATCATGAGACCGTGATTTCCTCTACCGCTTATCTGGTGGCAGAGATTCTGTCTCTTCCAAGAGAGAGGGATGCCTTTGTGGCTCGGGGCGAGCAGGGGCGCATCAATTTCCTTCGCTCTCAGGCATTTTCTATGCTTTGCCATCTTCACTATATGGATGAGGAGAATGCCAGAGCTGCAGCTAACGGGCAAGAAGAGGTAAACAGGCTGCTGGAAGAGCAACAACGTCTTGAAAATGCCCTTGCTGCTGCCAACGAAAGTATGGAGACTGCTCGGGGAGAGGCTATCGCGGTTAAACAAGAGTTGGAGGCCGCTAAGTTAGCTTTGGAGGAGGAGAAGCGACAACGCGCTGATCTGGCCATACGCCTCTCTCAGGAGGAGAATAGCCTGCGTCTGGAGAGACAGAGGAACGCTGAGCTTTCTGCCGATTCCTCCCTTAACACTGAGAAGAACCGTTGGTACTTAGAGCAGGGTGGGGGAATCATGTCAGAAGCCGTGATGCATCATTATGGAGTTGAGGAGCTCCGTATTGAAGATCTCTCTGCGTATTTTGACAAGAGAGCCTCATCCATTACTGATAGCGGTTTCTATCAGTGGAAGGCTGCTCAGCAAGGAGGGGTCAACGCGCCGCCCAATCTTTAGACTTTTTGTTGTTTTGATGTTTTACATTTTTGTGGCTGACAGGCTCTCCATATTTTGTACTTTAAACAATGTCGGCCTTGACTTGGCTAATCCACTCTTTTTGGATAGAAGTTCTTTATCTGCTTTTCTTCATAATGTCGTTTGATCACTTGTCCGCATAGGACGTTTGGCGTTAGGTTTCCCTAGACGCATAGTTTTGCGTTGTATCCCGTTAGCTTTTCATCAGCTGCATTCAAGTAGCATGTCCATTATATCCTCCGATAGCCTTTCTGAGTGTAAATTAGCGTTGCTTCCGCATCTGCTGCACTCATATTCCTGCCGTCCCTCATTGTCAGAGGGGGCTTTACGTCTGTTTCAACGTTGTTGTTGCAGTATGGTCACCTCTCCGTCATCGTTTCACCGGGTATCAACCGCGCGGCTACTAGTTAGGATTTCTTTTGTTTCTTTTCCGCCACAGATAGGCTCCAACATCGCTTCACCGGGTATCAACCACGCGGCTACTAGTTAGGATTTCTTTGTTTCCTTTCCGCCACAGATAGGCTCCAACATCGCTTCACCGGGTATCGACCGCGCGGCTATTAGTTAGGATTTCTTTGTTTCCTTTCCGCCACAGATAGGCTCTAACATCGCTTCACCGGGTATCGACCGCGCGGCTACTAGTTAGGATTTCTTTGTTTCCTTTCCGCCACAGATAGGCTCTAACATCGCTTCACCAGGTATCGACCGCGCGGCTACTAGTTAGGATGTCTTTGTTTCCTTTCGCCACAGATAGGCTCCAACATCGCTTCACCGGGTATCGACCGCACGGCTACTAGTTAGGATTTCTTTGTTTCCTTTCCGCCACAGATAGGCTCTAACATCGCTTCACCGGGTATCGACCGCGCGGCTACTAGTTAGGATGTCTTTGTTTCCTTTCGCCACAGATAGGCTTTGGGGAGTGCCTCGTCTTAGTGAGCTGTCTGATCAGGACCAGCCATCACAAGGATAGGACTTTTCACCCCCAAGCGTTGTACCTCTCGTCCGTGGAATCGTGCCTCGTCTCAATGGGCCGTCTATGTGAGCACGGTTACCACAAGGATAGGATTTTCACTTCCAGGACGGAGTTAGTCTCTCCTTGGGGCGTGCCTCTCCTTATGGGGTTACCACAAGAATAGGATTTCACTCCCAAGGATTCCGGGGCGTGCCTCATCTTAACGGGCCGTCTATGTGAGCACGGTTGCTGCAAGGATAGGATTTTCACTCCGGGGAGCCGTTTGGGGTCGTGCCTCGTCTTAATGGGCCGTCTATGTGAGCATGGTTACCACAAGGATAGGATTTTCACTCCCAAACACCTTGTTATGCCAGGGCGTGCCTCGTCTTAATGAGCTGTCTGATCAAGACCAACCATCACAAGGATAGGATTTTCACCCCTGGCATTCTTCGCTACCTGCATATTACCAGTAGCAAACGCACTGTGAATATCTCAATATTCATTTATTAGAATAACTTTGATGTTACCCGATTAGCTCCTGGCGTGGTATAGCCTCAACCGAGCGATGTTCCAAGAGTTCTGCAGGGGCGTTCCCTCGAGCGTTTCCAGATGGTATGCTCCTTTTCCCACAATGCGGGTGACACGATACGGTCCATCCCAGTTTGGACTGAGTTTTCCCATACGTTGTCCTGCTGCCCGTCTGTCTCTGAGCACTAAATCTCCGGTTTTGAGCAATCGCTCCCTCACTTGCCGGTTGTGATATTGTGCCATTTTCCTTTTGTAGTGCAGGGTTTTCAGGAGGGTTTCCTCGTGTGTTTCTGGTAGAGTATCGAGGTTAGCTCGTAACCTTTCTTCATTGTTTTCTTCTTTGAAGTGAGCCACCCGGAGGCTCATCATGCCAATCTCGACTGGTGTGACAGCTTCGGTTCCGAATGCTAACGCGAACGGGGTCTCTCCCGTGCTGGCCTTGACAGTCATGCGGTAGGCCCATAGTACATATGGCAATTCTTCTGGCCATTTCTTCTTGGACCCTTCCAAGTTTCTTTTGATGCCACTAAGGATGCTGCGGTTAGTTACTTCCGCCTGGCCGTTGGTTTGGGGATGTGCCACAGAGGAGAATCTTTGCTCTATCTGGAACTCTGCACATTGATCCCTGAAGAACTGGCTTGTAAATTGTGTCCCGTTGTCGCTAACTAGCACGCGTGGTACTCCAAATCGCATGATGACTTGGTGTTTGAAGAAACGCCAAATTTTTTCGGCGGTGATGGTAGCTAACGCCTCAGCTTCAGCCCACTTTGTGAAGTAGTCTACCGCTACGACCATGAATTTTAACTGAGATCTAGCCTTTGGAAACGGGCCCAGGATGTCAATTCCCCATTTTGCAAACGGGCACGGTGCGACTATTTCTGAAATTGGCACAGCAGGTTTTCGAGGAATCTTAGCATATTCCTGGCATTTCTGACAGGTTCTCACGAAGTTATGACAATCTCGTCGAATGGTGGGCCAGTAAAATCCCGACCGAAAGACTTGGGCTGCCAGAGTGCCACTAGCAATGTGCATGTCACATATCCCTTCGTGAATTTCACGTAACACATGTAAGCCTTCTTGCTCCGTTATGCATTTAGCGGCCGGATGGGAGAAACATCTTCGTATTAACTCTCTGTTATAATATGTGCAGCGTGCTGCCCGTTTTAGGACTTTCTTTTTCTCTGTCTGGTCTCCCGGTAGTTTATCATGTTTCAGATATTCTATCACTGGGATCCTCCAATCATTTTCCATTTCTTCCACACACAGCGATGCCTGCTCTTCCATGAAAGAAGGTGTAGGCAGTTCTCCATAGCGCACGTCACTGGGTATTGAGGCTTCCGGATTGGCTGCCATCTTGGCGAGGCTATCGGCCTCTTCATTATTTTCTCTAGGAATGTGCTCAAAGGTGACCAGGGTGCCTTTTTCCTGTATCTTTGACAGCTCATGCTTCACTTTGGCTAAGTATTGGGCCATGATGGGTTCTCTGGCTTGGGAGTTCCCCAGAACCTGATCCATTATTAGCTTGGAATCTCCTCGGATCTTTAAACGTGTTCTGTCTTCCTTCTCCCCACTGGGAGTGGCTTCGATAGAGAAACTGTTTCCAATTCTGAGTTCTGCCAGCATTGTTGGACAATGGCTGCAGGATTCTGATGGCGTATCGCATCTTCAGGTCGTTTGGTCCAAGTAAGAAAACTCCTACGCCAGCTAATTCTTGATTTTTTGCTCCATCTACGTGGATGACCCACGTATCTGTATGTCTCCGGAGACGGTAGGCATGGACTTTCTGCTTCTTCCTTCAACAGATCTGTCTTTGTGTCCTTTGTGAATGTGCACTCAGCTATAAAGTCAGCTAACGCTTGGGCCTTAACGGCTGGTCTAGCTTTGTATTGCAGCCCGTATTGTTCGAGCTCGATAGGCCAAATTAGCATTCTTCCTGAAGATTCAGGTTTTCTGAAGATTCTTCTCAACGGTTGATCCATGAGTACAATGACGGGGTGGGCTTAGAAGTATTGATCCATCTTTCTCGTGGCTTGCACTAGAGCGAGTGTTATCTTCTCGATAGGAGCGTATCGCAGTTCGGCATCTTTCAATATGTGACTCACGAAGAATACAGGACGATGCACGTGCCCTTCACTTCGCACAAGGACGGCGCTGACTACCTCGTCAGCTATTTCCAAATATAGATATAGTTCGTCGCCGGGCTCAGGCCTCGTCAGCACTAAATCTGATGATAGGTAAGCTTTTAGTCCTGCAAACGCTTTCTCACATTCCTCTGTCCATCCGAAAGGAGCCTTGTTGCGGATGACTTTGAAGAAAGGCAAACATCTCTCGCCTTGCTTAGATATGAATCGTCCCAACGCAATGATGCGCCCGGTTAACTTCTGTATCTCTTTGACAGTTCGCGGGGATATCATATCCTGGATGGCTTTTATCTTTGACGGGTTGGTTTGGATGCCCTTCTGGCTGACCACATAGCCCAGGAATTTTCCCGTTTGGAATGCGAACATGCACTTCCGTGGGTTTAACTTCATCTTGTGCTTTCTCATCACATTGAAAACTTCTTGCAAGTCAGCGAGGTGCTGTCTGAAACTCCGACTTTTGATCAGGATGTCGTCTACGTAGGCCTCTACATTTCTCCCGATTTGATTTTCAAAAACTTTGTTTGCCATACGCTGAAATGTTGCACCAGCATTCTTTAGCCCAAACGGCATTGCAGTATAGCAGTATGTAGCTCTAGGAGTGATGAAGGCAGTTTTTTCTTCGTCCTCTACGGCCATAGGGATTTGGTGATATCCGGAATTCGCATCTAGGGAGCTTAGATAAGCATACCCAGCGGTTTGATCGACTAACTGATCTATTCGCGGAAGGGGATAGCAGTCTTTGGGACAGGCATTATTTAGGTCAGTAAAATCGATGTACATGCGCCAGTCCCCGTTAGGCTTTGGGACTAACACAAGATTAGCTAGCCAGGTCGGGTACTGGACTTCTCGAATGAACCCCGCCTCTGTGAGCTTTAGCAACTCCTTTTCGATGACGGCTATCTTTTCCGATGAAAAAGCACGTCGCCTTTGTTGAACAGGCTTGGCATCAGGACTAACGTTCAGCCGGTGTTCTGCGACTTCCCGAGAGATTCCGGGCATGTCTGCTGGTTTCCACACAAACTCTCCCTTGCATTTCCTCAACAGCCGGATTAATCGCGCGTTCTCTTCAAGGCTTAGTTTCTCACTAGCTAAGAGATTCGTTTCACTATCCTTACCGATAGGGATTGATACCATCTGATCTAGCGGCTGAGTGCGCTTTTCTTCTTTATCAACGAAAGGGTCGTCTGCCATGCAAACGTAGCGGTCACAACTCCTTTGAGTCATAAGTAAGTAGCATTCGGCTGCCAACTTTTGGTCCCCTTTGATTGAGACCACGCCGTCCCATGAGGGATATTTCATCCGCAGGTGTTTTTGTGATATGGCCACTCCAAAACGATTAAGGAATGGTCGCCCCAAAATGGCGTTATACGGTAACGTTAGGTCTACGACCAGAAATAGTAGCTCTTCGGAGCGTTTGGATGTGTCTTCTCGGAAGTACACCGGCAGGGATGTTATTCCGGCTACCGAAATCGGTACTCCATCAATCCCAATAATTGGCCTCGTGCAAGACGATAGCTCACCGTCAGGTCGTTTCATCAAGTTGTACGCTTCCAATGAAAATAGATTCACTGCACTCCCGTTATCGACAAGGGTCCTTCTTACCCCATGACTTCCAATGACGGGCGTTACAACCATCGCATCATTATGCGGGAAGACGATGCCTTTTTCGTCCTCCTCTGAGAAAGACAATATCATTCTGTCTAAGGCGCTTATCGCCTCGATTTTCGTTTGCGCGCTCTCCCGTTTGCGCTTTTCTCCGGGGTTGGGCGTTTGGTCGCTATCGATAGCGAGCGCTTCTCTATTTGGCCCGAGGGGAACTGCGTTAGCCCCTGTAGCGTGCGAGGGCGCTTGCCTCTGCTCAGTTGTATTTCCAGTTGGGTTGTTTCTGGCTTCCTCCCTGGCCTTTGTGGCAAATTCCCCAAGGTAGCCCTCTTCGACCAATCGCTCTATAGCCGATTTTAACTCTCTGCATACATCTGTTGAGTGTCCCTTGACCTTATGGAATTTGCAGTATGCATTTTCTCTTCCTCCCATGATTACTCCTGGTTTCACAGGAGCTGGGTAACGGATAGGTAAATTTCTCTATTGGACTATTGCTAAGATCTCCGCCCTTGGGAGTATGAGAGATGGGAGGTCAGGATCGTATATCCGGCCCTTTGGCGAGTCCGTTTGCTTCCGAGTGGGGGATCCTCCAGGTCTTCCTTTTGAGAAATTGCCTCTCTGCCGGTTAGAGGTCTTGGTGTTATGTTCTTTCCGCTGCCCGGGATCCTCAGTGGGTTTAGCGTCAGGGGCATTGCTGTTCAAGACGTTAGGGGCCACATATGGGTCCGCCGGCATGCCTTGGATCCATTCTCTATTTTCTTCCTCTTCCATTCTCGCATAGTTATGCGCTTTCAATCTCAATGCATCCAGGGTCGTTGGGGGGTCCACCGTTAGCGTATCTTTCAGTTTACTGTATCGACAATTGCGTTTCAAGGTCTCAATCGCAAAATCGATAGTGACCCCCGGCGTTAGGGACATTTCAAGATCAAATCGACCTAAGAAATCGTTCAACGATTCTTGCGGTTTTCGATGGATATCGAACAGCGCAGCTGCTGACTTTCTGATAGGAATAGCCGTGCTAAACCGACTTTTGAATTTTTCTTCCAACTGAGAAAAATTATCGATAGATCCGGTGGGGAGCCCTTCGAACCATAGACGTGCCACTCCTGACAGCGTCATTACGAAAATTTGACACAATGCTGCGTCACTGCGCGTTTGGAATTGCACGAAATCCTTCACCTTATTGAGGTGAGAAATGGGATCTTTCGTGCCGTCATATGATTCTGCTGGGAGTTTCACATGTCGATGGACTCTGTGGTGCCTGACACGGTAGCTGAACGGATGACCCATGTTAGCATCGGGGATCCTACGAGGCTGACGTTGATGTGGAATTTCAGCGTCGTATCTGGGATTTTGAGGATCATATTCCTGATGTCTCCTAGGAGAACGACTACGACTCCTTGGAGTTCGAGCTCATCGACTTCTGCTGCTAGATCTCTCGCTGTATCTAGGAGATGGATCTCTCACTATATCTCCCTGTCGATCATCCCAGGGCTCCCTATACTCGTGACGCTGGCGGACTGCTTCGGGGATAGAGATTCCTCCCCTGTATTGTCCAGAATGGTCGGCAGGTCCACGCGTGAATGGTGGGACATTTATGGGGGCCAAGGGGAAAGGTAAGGAGGACGGGAGTGGCCTAGACTGTTGGGGCGATAAGGGTCGTTCGGTGACAATGGACGGGGTGAAAATTACTTGGGAGGACACACTAGGTCTTGAGGTATGAGGAGTAAATCCAGCAGCCATCTCTGTCAGTTGATCCAGTTGAGCTTGGAGAGCTGCTATTGAATTCACGAAAGGGTTGTCCGCTTCTCCTATCATAGATCTTCCCGCTTGGGGGGTAGGATGGCTGGTTCCTACTATATGGGAGAAGGGAGAGCAAATCTGGAATGTAACTTCTTCTGAACTTGACCCGCGAGGAAGATCTAACTTTCCTGCAGCGACGTCCTGCCCTGGGGTGGGGGCATCAGAGGTAGCGAAGGGAAACAAGCGTCTGCGGGTGTTGTATGGGATGTTGGAAGTTCGGGACAGCGCCGGATCTGACTCTGAGGCCATAATCCTTCTAGCTTCGGGGAGGAGGAGCTTGGTTATTAAGGATGCTCACTTAATAGAACCAAAACTCTCAACGAGAGCACCAATTTGATAATAATTTGTCTTCTGCCGAAGGATGTATGGCGGAGCAGCTCTTCTCAGATCAGTGTATGCGACGGTCCACAGTACCTGCAATGCGCCGGAGGGGGTCTCCGGCGGAAACACTCCGATGCTTAAGTCAGTAGGTGTACTGAAATTGGCAGAGTTTTGGCTAGTCGAGTCCGCTTACCTGCCTCCTTTGTGGGGGAGGTATTTATAGAAGAAAGGGGGCATTCCCGCCCGAGTAAACGGGTACGGAGCTATCGCTCGCGTTAGGGTCTGTGGTTCGCCCTTATCATGATACGCTACCTTGGCGGTAGGTGTTTTAGGTAGATATTGCCGCGGTAGGATAATGGCCGGAGCGTTAATCCTGACGCGTGGTTTCCTCTGGGGGTGAGATAACACCTTGAGCCAAGCAGGAGGTCCGTGAGAGGAGCCGGTAGGGCCCCGTTAGCCTCTGTAGTGTTAGCCTTTGGGGAAGGTAGCAACCTTGTCCCTACCGTGGTGGTGCGAAACAGTAGCTATGCCTCTTCCCACCGGGTGATAGACGAAAATACCCTTTCTTTTAGGTGGATTGTTATCAGCCACTAAGAATGATGATGCTAGGACTATTATCTCTTTTATTAAATCTAACATCTTGAACAGATTTGGAATTCCTCGAGGGATCATTAGTGATCGAGGAACACACTTCTGCAACAAGATTTTATCTTCCCTTTTCAGGAAATATGGCATCACACATAGAGTATCCACAGCCTACCACCCTCAATCAAATGACCAAGCAGAAGTGTCGAATAGAGAGGTGAAATCTGTCTTGGCCAAGACAGTAGGCCTAGACAGACGCGATTGGAGCCAGCGGTTAGATGACGCATTGTGGTCCTGCAGAACGGCTTACAAAGGCCCAATCGGGATGACGCCTTACAAGCTAGTCTATGGGAAGGCGTGCCACTTGCCAGTAGGGTTGCAACACAAAGCCTATTGGGCTATACGAAAGTGCAACTTGAGCTATGACGAAGCTGGGCAAGAGAGGAAATTACAACTCCATGAGCTAGAGGAGTTGAGAGATCAAGCCTATGACAATCAGTTGATTGTCAAAATCAGAATGAAAGCCTACCACGACAAACGAATTATTGGAAAACCTCTCCACACAGGGGAGAAGGGTCTCCTTTATAATTCCCGTTTTAAGTTATTTCCTGGAAAATTAAAAACAAGATGGGAAGACCCTTTTGTTGTTACTAATATTTACCCACATGGTGCAGTAGATATTAGAAACGAAAAAATAGGTGCCGAGCTCAAGGTGAACGGACAAAGATTGAAGCCATTCTTTGAAAGTTTTCAGGAAGAAAAAATTTCTGAAAAGGTGGACTTGCCACCAGAAGACAAGTGAAGTAAATTCAGAGTCAAGCCTAGGACATAAAATAAGGGCGCTACAAGGGAGGCAACCCTTGTTTCTTTTATTTTTAGGAAGATTTTATTTTATTTTATTTTTGTCACATTTGATTTCGCGGGGTTGTTTTTGATTTTGTGCAGGAAATTAAGTGTGGGGAATTTGAAACAGGTTGGCCAAGAGCTTGGCCAAGCCTTGGGGCTAGACTGTTTTGCAGCAGAGCCGCTCTTTGTGAGTTAGTGGGACACGTGTCAGCGCCGTCTTTTAAAGGCCTTTAATTGCTTTTTGAACGGACAAATCCAAAAAGCAATTAATTGGAATTTATGGAAAGCGTGGGAAAAATAAATCACCACCTCTGTGTATTCCCTTCCCACTCTGACACAATCATACCCACGTAACCAACAAATTCAGCTTCCCACCTAAGCTAAAAAGCAACAGTCCCTTCTTCTTCTTCTCCCCCAAATCGCACAAAATTCCCAGAAAATCTAACACTAACCCACGATCATTTCACTCTCCATTCCTCTCTCACAACCATGAACCCACCAAATCAAAGCCCGCCCTCTGACATTCCAGAGGCTAGTGACGACCTCCGTGGAGCGGCACCGCCTGTCTTCCCGACCGACGGAATCTCCACAGCGAGACGTCTTCTCCAGGCACTCGAGGACAACGATTCGATGTCCTCAGAGGATGACTTTCCTGGTGAGTCAGAGGACAGCGTTGAGGGAGTCGACCGGGCTGTGGTCGTGAGTGATGAAGACTCCGACGAGGTCCCTCTTGTGAAGCGGATGCGTCCTTCCGTTCCGGCATCAGCATGGGAGAGAGAGAGCAGGCGAGAGAAAAGGCTCCAAAAGAAGATGGGAGCAGCCGCAGCATCAAATCCAGCTCCTACCGCCGCAGCCGTACCCACACCACCACCGCCACCTCCGGCGAAGCAACCAGCCGCGGCTGCAACACCAAAGAAGACCACTGGCCGATTCAAGCAAGTGGCCCACAAAAAGACCCCGACGAAGAAGCCGACGAGGATCCCAGATTCATCGCCACCGCCTCCAAACCCTAAGTAGGGCAAAACCAGTGCTGCTCTTTCCACCGCCAAAAGCAAAGGGAAGAAGAAGGTGATCGAGGAAGATGATGCTGAGGATGATGAAGACGTTTCAGTCTTGGCCAAGACTCTGGCCAAGACTGCTAAGGTACCCACTCTCCCCCCCTGCACACACTAAAAGGCTGGTTGAAGTTTGACACACCAGACCTCAAAGCTAAATTGCGTGAGATGCATCTTTGTGACATTCCTGCATTTGCTAGGTTGGACTTTGATTTTCTTGATGCTATGGGACTAGGTATTAAAATCAGAGAGTTTGTATATGTTATTGGTTGGGTCCCTTTCATGTCTGTTGAACATGATGCATATACTGAACTGTGCTTAGAGTTTCACACCTTTCTGGTTTGACGAGGAAACCTTGTATGTTAGGGGTAGAGACAAACCAGACTTTGCTACTGCTGATGTGATTAACTTTCGTTTGTGCAATAAATGGAGTCATTTATCTGTGGATGCTTTCAATTCTTTGCTTGGTTTTGCTGATAGTGACGAGGCCATTTTTTACTATCCCACTGATTGGGATAATAATGTTGCCTTTAGAGAGATCACTGGTGATCCGGATGCTAAGTTCGATAGGAACTCTAAGGCACATGCCATTCTGAATCCAGCGCTTAGGATGCTCCATAGAACCTTGTCTATTAACCTCTCGGGGAAGACAAAGGTTTCTGGAAATCTAGCCAAGTCTGAACTATTTTTGCTTTGGTGTATTTTGCACCAAAAAAGAGTCAACTTAGGTTTATATTTGGTCCAACAATTGCATGCCCGTGAGTCTAAAACTAAATTGATTTTTGGGTCCCTCATCACTTGGATTGTAATTAAATCTACTAGTCTTGATTTGTCTGCTGCTGATTTACATAAGTACTGTTCTCCCAAGATTCTGGATTTGAGGGCCTTCGACCAAATGGGATACTTCCATTTGGAAGAAGGGTTTGTTGCTTGCAATACAGATTTTACGCCTGTTGGAGATCATATTTTCTCCAAGAAGAATGATGGCATCTACAAGCTCAGGCCTATCCAGATCCCAGGAGAAGCAGCAGAGGACGTTCCTGCCGATGATCTTGGCCAAGCTTCAGGCCAAGACATCCCCATTCTAGATGTTGCAGCTGATCTAGGCCAATCCTCGAGCCAAGATCCCTCAGCCAATGCATCCGCAGATCCCCCAGCATGGGCCACAGAATTCCAAGCCCGGCAGCTGCTTATCCTTGAGCAGCAGAAGATTATCCTGGACCGTCTAGGCCAAGACAAGCCCCAGGACAAAGCACAAAACCACATATCCACATCCACCAGTGACGAGGTGCCTCGCTGGGTCAAAGCACTTTCTGACCGACAAGTTGTCCTCCTTGAACAACAGAAACTCACCAGGACCAACGTTCTCCATGTTTATCAGCATCTGCAGGTCCACCTAAAGTACCTCAGAGCTCTGTACGATAATTTGAGCTCCGACAGTGAGTCCTCTGATGATGAGGATGATCCCAAACCACCAGCCCCGCCAGCAACGACACCGCATCCGTCTATGCCACCTCCTGCTCCAAAAGATCCAAAACTGAAAGACCCTCCAGCCTCTGATCTAGGCCAAGCTTCAGGCCAAGATCGCCAGACTCCAGCAGCTTGATCTGCTTTCGCCCCCAGGTCGTTTCTTTCTTTTATTTTATTTTTTCTGTCTTTAATTTGTCTCTCCACACAATGAGGACATTGTGTCTTTTAAGTGTGGGGAGGATGTTTTACTTTCATGTTATTAATTTTTGTTTTGAGTTTGTTGTGAATATTGATTGATTTGTGTGATTTAGAGTCAGTTTTTTATGTTTTAATTTCTCTTTTTACATCAGTTTGTCCAGTTTTGCGTCTGTCATTTGCATGATTTTTATTTGTATTTTTCTGCATGTTTTGAGTCTGTTTTGTACACACCCGAACCCCTGTTTTCTTGCTTAGGCTGTTTAGTCTTTCGGTGGGACTGTTTCTAGACACCTTCCTAAAGGATACAATGCTTTAGTAACAGGGAAGCGAATGAGCGTAATTGATCAATGCCTAAGGGGCATATACTCTAATAATTCCCAAACATTAACTATCCACATGGTCGTAGGGACATTAAGCTAGAACCTTAACTTCTATTAGGGTAATAGGGTTTGCTGCCATGATTTGAGTGTGTTGTTCTATCTGTCTAGAGTGTGAGACAGTAGAAGGTATTGGAATGTCATAGGGCAGACATAGAAAAGGTGGAAGTTCTAGCCAAAAAGAACAAGCTTTGTCTATGTGTTGTGTCTGTAAAAATTCAAAGGACACTTGATATGTCTAAAAAAAAATGCTAGGACATAGAAAAGAGAAGAAAAAGAAAATAGAACAAATCTGTCAAAGTGATTTAAATGACACCAGTCTTTAGGCACTATTGGATAGACAACACTTTGGTGGGACTCAAATCTACGGCGAATCTTGTTGCCCTATACCTTATCTTTGAACTCTAGTA
Organism: Viola odorata; assembly: GCA_963691705.1. NCBI lineage: Eukaryota > Viridiplantae > Streptophyta > Magnoliopsida > Malpighiales > Violaceae > Viola > Viola odorata. Next base: position 16,843,375 of record OY829546.1, on the reverse strand, counting down.
GAGTGTCTCGATAGCATGTGGATGGGGTATGTTTAGGGTATTGATTAGTCCTTGTTAGTCTAGCATTGGGGATGTTAGAAAAGTGTCTTGGCAGATCCAGTGATAGGGTAAACAACTTGAAAATGAGAAAGTCAGGGGGTTCATGGTGTCTGTTCTGTTTTTGTTATGTTTTTATTTTTGTTTTGAGTCTTTGAGTCTGTATGCTTGGGGGCAAGCATAGTTTAAGTGTGAAGAATTTGATTGCATTGCATTTCATCATGCTTTATTGTCCATTTACTTGTTTATTTGGACAGTAAACCTACTGATTTATCCCTGATTTCCCATATTCTTAGTAGTTCTGGTCTGATGGCAAAATATTGAAGATTCTGATGTGGAAAGCTGAAGCTGATTTTCCCAGTCTTGGCCTAGACTTTGGCCAAGACAGATTCGCATCCAAAGCAGCGCACCATTGAGATTGTCTTGGCCTAGACTTCGGCCAAGACTCTTTCGCGATAAAGGAAGAAGCATGGATCGTTTGGACCGCTTCCCGCATTGGGCTTTACAGCTGGCATGTCGCAGCTGTCCCGTAAATCTAGAGGGATCTGAAGCATATCTCTTGAAGAATCCCGCATGGGATCTCCCTCTTTTGTAATTTCGATTTACTTCCCATTATTAGAACAATTTAATCTTTTAGAGATTTTCTAGGAATTAGAGTTGGAGTAGGACAGAGGAGGTTTAGGGTTATTTATCCGAACATTGTTCACCTCTATCCGCATCGATCATCACCCATCCATTGTCAGATCGAAAAACCTTTCTTCTCTTTTCCTTTTCTTTGACATTGCTACCTTTGCTCCGGATTTATTTAAATCTCGGATTTAGTTTATTTATGCAATTAAACATTTTGTCTTCTTAAGTATGAGTATTAGTAACTAAACACCCATTCTTGGTAAGGGTGGGAGAGCTAAAGTTCTTATGCACTCGTGAGATCAGTCCGTACTTAACAATCTCTTCTCTCGTATTTATTTATTTCTTAAACTTAATCTATCGCTTACTCACTAGAGACAAGGTTTGATCATCCTTGTACTCTAGGAGAGAAGAGTTGCAGCCGGTCTAGAAGGAAAGGGAGTACCCGTCGGCTAGACAAAGTAGGCAACTAGTCTCGCGCCAGACTAGAAGAGATAAGTAATCTAGGTCAAGACCAGATTGACAACCTAGGGTTTCCACAGGGAAACGCCTTGGCCTAGGTACTGTCTTCCCCTATACCATTGAGGAAGCGAACAGCCATTCAAGACAGCAGTCAAACGGATAAACCCTTTAACCAGTAAGGTGTCCCTTGGCTAGGATTATCAGGAAAGGGAGTACCCGCTAGGTAATTTGAAGAGGAGGGAAGACAGGACTGAGCAGGAGTACCTCCACTCTATAGCAGTACTATGAACGAAGAGAGGAATACCTATGAATCTATGATCGAAGCATAAGAACAGAAGCCCTCACATCGCCCTTACCTGGAATTCCCTTTTATCAGATTCATTTCAATCTTGACCCCAGTCTTGGCCAACCCTCTGGCCAATACTATTTTCGAACTATTTTTACTTCTTTCTGTTTTGTCTTTATTTTCAGATACTACCAAACCAAATCCAGTGACGAGGAAGTCAACCTAAGAATTGCATCTCCTAGAGGTCTCTGTGGACGATCCTCTTACCATCATCTACAAACTCTTGTAGACAGTGATAAGTTGTATTTCTACCCCCAATTCTATACCTATTTCACTATTATATTTGACGTGTTCGACGCGCGATCACTCTCCTACCACCATCATCATCAATTCATTAAATTACCATCACCATCATTAACATTAACGCCATCATCTACCACCACCACCATTTCTGCACCTCCTTATCCCATAATAATTTAAACCTTAAAATTCTTTTATCTACCCCACAGAAAAATTAAGAAAATAAATAATATTTCTAGATCTGAATTTTTTCATATACCTTTCTGGAAAGTTATTCAGATGTTTGTGTCGTTCGTGTTTCATGATGATTGGTGTGTTGGATTTGGAGTTTTGGTGGTTGGTGGTGTTGGGATTGGGAGGAGGAGGCGGCGGCGGATGAGAGAAAGTGGTCTTGAGCGGGGGGGGGGGGGGGGGGGGGGGGGGGGGGGGGGGGGGGCAGTTGAGAGTAGTGGACCTTAGGCGGCAGACAGATTAGGAAGCGAGAGGGAGGGAGTTGACAAGGTAGAGCGACAGCGAAGGCGGAATGGACATGAGAGAAACGATAGAGGGATTAATAGAGGAGAGCGACGAGGGAGACGGAGTGGAAGAAATAGAAAAGGAAAAGAGTTCGAGGACTAATGGGTATTAATGGGTACCCAATTACCCAACCCAATAAAACCTACCTATTTTATTTTAAATGGATACATACCCATTTTTATCCATTTAAAAATTATATTAACCCATTTAATACCTATACCTACTTAAGTTAGTTAGGTATGGATGTATAATTGGGTATGGGTAGATTTTTGTCACTCCTAATAGGTAGCAACACAAATTAACTTACAAATAGTAAATTAATATAAAAAATTAAGTACAAAGTATTGAATATGTTATTAACCCCATTCCCAAACTTCCTTTTCAATTAATACTTCTTTTTGGTTTCAAACTAAAAATATCATATTCTCGAGAATAAAAATATTCTTAGGATAAATTAATTAACAAACATTAATATATACTACGAATTTAAAATTGATGACTCATTTTCCGCTCTAATCTCACGAATGACGAACCAAACGGCCCATATCGTGTAAATCTAACCATATTTATCGTAAATTCGTAATTAAAGTGGGCTTTGTTTCCCCCACTTGATCATGGCCGGTTTTCTTTTCACGAAAATGATCAGACTCGGATTAATCTTTAAATTTGTCTAATTGTATTTTTGTATTTCACATTTTCCTAACACATATTTTATTGTAATATACGAATAAAAATACCATACCAGAAATATAAAATAAATAAAAGAAAATATAAGAAGAATTAATTTTCGAATGGAAGGATGCTTTTAGGAAAATTGTTCACTGCAAAATTGAATTCAAAGATGACAATGTCCATTGTATAGAGATTATGGGCTTTTATTTATCGATATATTTAACGGTGTTGCTTTCTTCTTCTTCTTATTTTATTTTTATTTTTTCAAATATATAATATAATCAATCTTAACTAAAATTTACACACATTGAGGTTTAATTAAATTCTTGAATGGGGTTCGGCTGCAGTGATCATGAGCTCTCTTCTAAGGATTTTTCCTGAAACAGATTTAGGGATCTTGTTTATAAATATAACCCTCCTCAATCTTTTGTATGGTGCAACCTGCAAATAATCCATGAATTCGTGACTATGGTCTCAATTACCACAAATAAAATAAAATAAGAATCAAATAATTAGTCACGTCTTACATGGTGAGATATGAACTCTTGAACTTGCTCTTGGGTTATTGAACTGGTGGCGGAGCGCACAATGTATGCACCCGGAACCTGGCCGGCTTCTGGGTCCGGAAATCTGCATTTTGAATTTTTTTTTGTGCTTAGTTAAACTAATTGTTATGATTATTACATTAATGAAGTTGTGTATTCTTCAATTCTAATAAAAAAATTAAAAACTTGTGTATTTTTTAACTTACGGGATGACAACAGCATCCAATATATCTGGATGAGAAACTAGAAGCCCTTCCAGCTCAGCCGGTGCTACCTAAGTCACAAATTCACAATCATTTATTATCATTTTTATTAGTATTAAGATGAAAATGAATAAATCATATAGTAATTAGTTTCAATTGCTATATATGTTCATTTGTAATCACTCCTAATTATTGTATCTTATTCGATGTAAGACAAATTGACCTCATAGTTACAGTGAATCGTCGGAGCTGTGACAATTATAATTAGATTTACCTGATAGCCTTTGCACTTGATGAGTTCCTTAATTCGGTCAACCACGTACAACCTGCCATCTTCATCGAAGTAGCCCAGGTCTCCTGTTCGTAGCCAATTACCATCTCTACTCTCATGTAGCGCTTGCTTCGTAGCCTCTGGATTGTTGAAATAACCTGTTGTACACCGTTGACCATTTGTTTCGGCTTAATTAGGCTGCCAGGGCCCATGATTATGTGGCTACTACTGACCAGCCGGTCCAGGCCCAAGTTCATGCATTTTGAACCGATATACAAAGATAGCCCAAACTTTAAGAAATGAAAATATTAAAATATGTATTTTATTTTATATTCCCACGGACTCATTTATATGACGTTTTGGACATTTTTTTTCCCGAAATTAATAACGTTCTGCCATTTCCAATGCATTTCCTCAATTTGTTTACTATTTAACCCTTGTCAAATTGAAACTATATGCAAATGAGATGTTCCTAAATTGAAGAGCCAGCTAGGAATAGGAACAGAATTGGAACAAAAACCTGTAAAGCAACTAAGTTAATGTTTGCGTTAATCTTTCTGTCTAGTTTCCAAACATTATTTTATGAAAATCGGAGGGAGTATTTTTATTCCTATCTTTCTTATTAATTATCTAAGATCCATAATATATGGAAGGAAACTAAAATAGAAGGACATACCTTTGGTGACATTGGGTCCTCGGACCCAAATTTCTCCGGTCTGAGTGGGAGGAAGAGGTTGGATAGAGTCCGCATTTACCACTCGGGCTTCTATTCCTGGGGCAAGAATTCCACTAGAACCATCCTTTATCGCTCTTATTTTTAGATTATCCATTGATATAAACCCACATGTTTCAGTCATACCATACCCCTGAAAATCCACAACATAAAAAAAAACCATCCTAAAAAAATAGTTAAATAACAAAAATTAGTTTTTTACTCTTTGGAAAATTCGCTTAAATCTCTTAAAAAATAGCATGGGTGTTGAAAGTCCACTTAAATCTCTTAAAACTCCTGCATTTTGTTTTAGTTTAATCTATTTTTTAACTTTTTCTGCTTTCTTTTGTATAAAAAAAACTCTCTAATTAGTTGACAATGATTCAAAAATAGTGGTGAAGTTTATGTTATTATTACTAGTTTTTAGGTAAAGTAAGTTCATTTCGTCCATTTTTAGTCATCTAATTAACGATCATATAAGACGTAATACTATTTAACCAATAGTCTATTTCGTCCATTCATTCAATTAACCATTTTTCCTCCAACGGATCTCTTATTATTGTATTCGATTACTTTCTTTTCGGCTCATCTCTGAACTTCTAGAATTCCTAACTTCAACAATAGCATGTGTTATTGTCGTTTCATCATGTAATTGACATTAATAGGTACCATACTATGTAGCTGTCAATTGGACATGTGAGAATAGACGGAATGGACCACTTGATGTAAAATAATTTCCTAATATGATTCAAATTTCTCATTTTTCACTCTAATGCTGCCCAATTTCATTTTCAATTTCAATTTCAATTTCAAATCATAAGAATCCAAAATCTGAAAATAAATAAAATCTTTCTAACCTGGCAAACGGTAACATGAGGGAAATTTCTGGCGCATTCTTCCATCAATTCTTTCCCGAGTGGAGCAGCAGCAGACCCAATTAGCTTTAACGACGAAAGATCATACTTGCCGCCAAATCTCTGTTTCACGAGTGCAAGAATGATTGGAGGCACGACCCACACATGCGTCACTCTGTATTTCTCCACAACCTTAAGCACCATCTCAATCTCGAACTTCCTCATCGACACCACCGCATTCCCCATCTGCAGCTGCGCGTAAACCGCTGCGGCCAGACCAAACGCGTGAAACATAGGAATGACGCAGAGGAAAGACTGATGCTTCTCCCCTGCGATTTCTTGATCCATGGTGCACATCATCGAAGAAGAAATGAAATTCCCATGGGTCAAAACCACTCCTTTGCTCGTCCCTGTCGTTCCAGAAGAGTATAAAAGAACAGCCACATCACTCTGTTTCACCTCAATTCCAGGAAAAACAGAGCATGACTCGCCTAATTCGATTAAAAGATGGAAACTTTTGGTTCTTGAATTAGGACCCAGATCGGGGATTGATTCTTGGGGGCTGAGGAAAATAGTGGGCAAGTTAAAGTCTTTAACTTTGTCCCACAATTCTGGAATTGTGATGATCAGTTTGGGATTTGAGTCTTGTATCTGTCTGGAAAGCTCTGTTTTGGTATATTGGGGATTTGCAGTTGTGGCAATGGCGCCGATGGAAGTGACGGCGAGGAAGCAGATGGGGAATTGGTAGGAATTAGGGGCGAGGAGGAGGACGACATCGGATTTGGAGATACCCAGATGGAGTAAACCATGGGCGAGCTTGATAACAATGGATTTGAGCTCTGCATAAGATATGGTGATTGATAAATCTGCATCGATGAGAGCTGGCTTTGTAGGATAGGAATTGGAATTTCTGAAAAGGAATGAGACAATGGAAAGATTTGGATCATCGGGGAGGACAAGAGTAGGCATTAGTGACCTGTAAATGCCATCAGAACTATATCCGGATTTCTCCATTGCAAGTCAATTTTTGTCAATGGAGATGCTCTGTTCTAAAATGAATTGTCAATATAGATGCTCTGTTTTTAAATCATAGATGACTCACATGGAATTCATCGGATAATTAAAGAAAATGTGGCCCACTGGATATCAAGTTATGAAATGAATATAATCCCGCTCCATCACTATTAAATTTTGAATGAGGTAGTTCTTCCCGAGTGATTAATTTCAAGCCGAGAATACAAAACTTTAATTAAAAGTAGATGATTTTTTATCAGCACTCCAGCAAAACAAATTCCATTATCATGCAACAGAAGTCGACAAATGAAAAATGTCAAGACTAGGTTTGGTAGGAAGTTGACGGAAACTATTTTACGTTTAAACTTAAAAGTCACATCGATTTAGGCACACGAAATAAGAAAATAAAATAAGTACAAAATTGTTGCACGATGGATTTTTTTGTTCAGATCTACAAACAAACAAGAATTAGGTAAGTTATTAATTAGTTGGGTGATAGGTGTCAAATTCGTCAAAAATAATTATAAAATACAATTCATTACTAAGAATAAGTTTAATTGTAAATAGTAAGTAAGAGGCTCGATCCACATAAAGTACGGGTGTGATTTTGGTGAGAACTTATAAAAATTAGAGGTAACACTTAGGTGAAATTGAGGAGTTTTATTTAAAACTAAAGACTGAAAATAAAATAAAACAAGTAAACAATGTCAAGACACAGATCAAGACAAAATAATCAGATGAAAGAAATTCCTAGTAGAAGCTTAGCAAGCGATGAGACATGAACAACAATCATTGACGCAATCTACAGAGTTGCTATAGGATCAAAGTACACTTATAACCCCGCTTCCCTTTTGTATCAAAACCACCTCAGGTACACTTAGAGATGATTCTTAACCAACTAGCACCATACTGGTGAAAAGGTTTACTAAATTGGTTAATGATCAATTAGGAGAAGACAACTCCAAACCTAGTATCCTCGGTTGTCAATCGGGACTAAATCAGGTTAACCTTTCACACTAGCGATATTCTGGGCTAGTCCGCGGTAGATCCATCAACGCTAGTTTGTCTACTTCGATCTTCTTGGTCCGTAAGTAATCCAAACGGGTTGCCGTAACCAAGAAGAATGACTGTTGTGAAAATCAACTTAACTCTAGACTAGCCAGATCTAAAATCAAAAGGAATACACAATACAATTATTATGAGATTAGTTAAATGCAGATTTGAAGATTAATAAAGAGCAATTAAATCTCATGCATAATTATACTCATGGTTTAAACGCTTCTACTAGAAATATTTATTTAGCTACTCATACTCATGTTGAAAGAATACAAAAAGATATCATAGGATATAAAAATTCTTCGTTCCGTGAAGAAGACGAAGGAACAAGAATTCAGAAACGGGACAAAGGTGAAGGACAAAAGAAAACCAAGTGCAGGCGAGAGTGTCCTCTCAAAAACCTAGGCAGAGTATATATAGTGCCCCTTTGGCGTTCCGGTACACCGGAACGCCCGTTTCCCACTGAACCAAACACTTTAAAGTGTTTGGTAATGACACCAAGGCTGGGCTTCTCTAGAAGCCCAGTTTCATTTGCGTTTCCCACCGCATAAAAGCATGCGTTTGAGGCTGTAGCAAAATGCTTCAGCCTATGAAACGCACATCCCTCTCTCTTTCTTTTCTTTTTTTTTTCTTTTCCTTTAAATAAATTCAATTTTCTTACTTTATATAATGAATAAAATAAATTAAAAACTACTACAATAAAATCTCCATCTCAAGATAAGTAATTCTAGATCCATTTTTCCTATTTTTATTAATTTTTTTAAAATGGGTTTTATACCTTTTATGGTCATTTTACATTCCAACCATAGTTTTAACCGCAATTTTTACCAAACACCATAAAACAACTTCTCGTTTCCCACCACACTTTTCCAGAAGTACTTTCCACACAGCACTTTTTCAGAATCACTTTTCTAACTAGAACCGGAATGCCAAACAGGCCCATAGTCTCTTCTACCAATAATATCTCTTAAAAGAAAATAAAATAAGATAAAATCTAATTAAATTCTAATTGTATCTAACCACTCTTCCTCTTCGAATAGAAATCTACAAAGTTGAAATAAAAAAGGAAGGACGTCACTCCAACTCTTTTGCGGGTAGAATCAACAATCATAATCGTTGTCGAACTCTTTTGCAAGTATCACTCGATAAGGTTGAATTCTTCTGCTTGGGAGTAGTAGCAATCATGTTTATCCAGATAAGCACATCAAGACAAACCACCAGCTAAATTGAAAAATAAAAGCAAACGCAAACAAACAATTCTATATGCAATTTCTTCCTTAATTTGCTTGTCCACTTTCCACCAAACTTATTTTACACGAAAAGAATTATATTGCGATGTTTGTTAAAAAATAACTTTCAATCTATTTTTATAATAAATAAAGTAACGATTGATTACTATTTTTTATATATTTTTTTGTCAATTATTCTCAATGATTTTATTAATTAAATCCAATTAATTTTAATTTTAATTTTCTAATATATTAAAAGCGATGAAAACGATATTTTTTTAGGACAAAAAAAGTGGTCAGGAAATCATCTTTTTAAGAGCGGAGGGAATAATAGTTTTATTTTCGAGGTGCATATAAAAATTCATAATCCTATATTCTTTTGTGAATCACCTAAAAACACGGTGTTAATACAAAAAAATTGAACTTAAAAATGCATTTAATTAACAGAAACATATAACCACTGGAAAATATTTATATTGTCACTAGCAGGCGTGCAATCCATCGGAATAATATAAATACATGAGAGTCTCGATCTTCTTTGCGATGGGTAGGGCCGCATTCAATTTGTATTATTATTGCTAACAATGACTAATTTCTTCACGTCCTTAAAAAAAAAACTTTCTGATTATTTTTTCTTATTTAAAAAAAAAATTATTTCTATTATTTTCAATATATTGAAAAAATAAAATTAGTGTTAATTGAGCGTAGTTAATAAAATCATTAAGAGAAATTTATTAGAAATGTATTAAAAATAGTAATTAATCATTACTTTAATTGTTGTAAAAATGAGATGAAAATGACTCTTTTCTACTCCTTTTTTCTCCATTTGCTCTTCAAGATTGTTTTCTGCAAAAAATATGAGAATTATACCGAAATCAATAGAATGATCATTCAAGATGTATGAAAATAGGTGGTAAAACTACCACAAATTAAACTAATTTTAGGTTTTTCTTGGGTCATCCTATTTTTTTAGACCAACCATTTATTCATGCAATTTATGACAGATTTTTGTTTTTCTTAAAATGATTATGATGACTAACCTAATAGTACATTTGGCGTGTTATATCATTTCGTTTACCGATTCACATAAATAATAAAGTCAATCAGTGAACTCACCAGATGTGAGTAAGCTCGATTATGACACAATAGTTTGACACGGTAAGAAATGATTCTTTTAGACTTCTCTTTTCATGTTTCCCTTTCTTTATACAAAGTTTCACTCTTTCATCTTTTCTCCTTCACATCTCCTTCCTCATCCTACTGGACCTTGTTGGCCCAAGGGCTCATTAAATCTTGTTTTGATGAATTAAGGATACACAAATTAATTAATATATTAACGCAATTTTAAGTTAAAGTATTTGTAGTTTGCGACGAGACAACAAAAGAAGCAACAAATCAATTATCGCAAGCTCGAAGAATCAAAGTGTATATTAGAGCATTAAACGTGTAAGTATGATTCTAATTAGCACTTGATTTATGTTCGATAATACCTCAAGAAAAGTGTCAAAAGAATTTTTACACGAAAAACAATTTTTGGAAAAAGAGTTTTTGATTTCACTGTAGCAACGGAGAGTTTCACTGTAGCAACGGAAAGTCTACTGTAGCAACGGGAACGAATAGTTTCACCGTAGCAACGGATAGTTTCACTGTAGCAACGGATAGTTTCACTGTAGCAACGGTTATATTTTTCACTGTAGCAAACGGATATATTTTTGTTACTGTAGCAAACGGCTAGTTTTTGGCTCCTTCCTTCATGGATGAGCCTCTACTCATTTGACACTATAAATACTCATCTAAGATGAGTTATAAAAAAATAAGAAAGCTATTCCAAGTTTTATATACAAAATCACATTTACAAAATCTCTCAAAATCAGTTTTAAGGCGCATTCGTTCATAATCGGATTTCAATCAATTTTGCGTCATTCGTTCGAGTTTGATCAAAGCTTTCTCTTGAGGTAATATTGTTCATTTATTGGTGCTATTGTGAATCATACATTTATTATTTATACACCAATTATTTGTTGCAATTTCACCATTTCAATTGTGAAGGTTTGAAAAGTGTACCTAACACTTTTGGGTAAAGGGTAGTGTTCTCATCCCATTGAAAGAGAACTTAGGTTGTAGTTGAGCCTTGGAAAACTACTTGTAAGGTTGTTGGTGAGTCCGGTAAAACCAATTGTAAGGTTGTGAGCTGAACCCGTAAAAGCTCAAGTGAATAGCAAGGGTTGCATTCGAAAATCCTAAGAGGAGGACTCTTAGGTAGTGGAGTACAATTCGGTTGTGAATTGGAACCACTATACATCTTGTGTTTGCTATTCTACTCTTCTCTTGTGTGCAGATTTTTAAAGTGCCTATTCACCCCCCCTCTAGGCCGGTTATTGTTTTATCAATTGGTAGCGGAGCAAGGTCACTTGGAACAAGGTTTAACGACCTCAAGTGAAAGATTCAAATGGATAGAGGAGGAATTCCCAGCACTCAAGATAGAGGAGCACTCAATCAACCACCTTACCTTGATGGCAACAATTATCTTCATTGGAAGATAAAGATGAAGACCTTCCTTACTTCCCTTAATTGTGAAATGTGGGATTGCGTTGAGAAAGGATTTGTGGCTCCAACTGAACCTTCCGGAATAGATGGAACCACAAGGATTCTTGACTTTGAGCATTGGTCTAATGCACAGAAGACAAGGAAAACCATGGAAGCAAAAGCCATGTATGCTCTTCAAGTCTCCATCTCTTTCGGTGAGTTCAATCGCATCAGCTCATGCAAAACAGCAAAGCAAATTTGGGACACTTTGGAGATGGCACATGAAGGTACTGCTCAAGTTCGTGATCTCCGGTTGGACCAACTCAAAACAGAATATGAGTTATTCAAGATGATGCAAGGAGAGACTATCTATGATCTCAGCACAAGATTGCAAAATCTGTGCAGTGCCATGGATAATCTCGGATTGACTCAAAGCGATTCAGAGATGGTTAGGAAACTTCTAAGCATTCTTCCAAGCAAGTGGGTAGCAATCAAAACCACCATCAAGCAAAAGGAAGTGAAGCCCTCTTACACTCAACTTGTAAGCTCCCTCACCGCTTTTGAGCATGAGTTAGGTGTGTACAACTTAGAAGAGGAAAATACAAAGGAAAAGAAGAGCATTGCCCTTGCAAGCAAGCTGATTGAAGAAGATGAGGAGACTCGTGCCTTCTTCACAAGAAAACTCCAAAATCGGTGGAAAACTAATTCCAAGAAGAATAAATATCAAGGTGAGTCTTCTAACCCTTCTAAATTCAAGTCTAATACTGATGTTGTGTGCTTTGAGTGTGACAAACCAGGACATATTAAGAGTGAATGTCCTAGACTTGAAAAGAAGAAGAGATATGAGAAACACAGCTCAAAGAACAAGAAGGATGGAAAGAAGCATCATAGGAGAGCATTTAAAGCAACCTCCACTTGGAGTGATGAGGATGGAACTTCAAGTAGTGATCCTTCAGAATCATCATCCGAAGATGAAGTGGCAAACTTGTGCTTAATGGCTCAAAGTGATGATGAGGTAAGTTCTTGCAATTCTTCTATTAATGAACGTGATTATGATTCTTTGCAAGAAGATTTTTATGAACTTGCTGAACATTTTAAGAATGTTTCTAAGAAAAATGCTAGTCTTGTTAAGGAACTAGAAATCCTTAAAAATGATATTAGTAAACTAGAAGAGCTAAACAAAGAGTTGACAAACAAGAATAAATTGCTTGATATTGCTTGTGGTAAGCTTAAAGAGGAAAATGGCAAATGTGAATTGTGTAAGAGTTCTTCTAAAGAAATCTTAATTTTAGAAGAAAAGATTAAAACTCTTGAGAACACATTAGCCAAATATATGCAAAGTAATCATAGCCATCATAAATGCATAAATGATCAAAAGAAAGTTGGTAATATGCATGGCATTGGTTTTAAGTCTTCCACAAGCATGAACAATGCTAAAACCGTTTTTGTCAAAGCAAACTCTTCAAATGATCATGCTAGTTCATCAAGAGTTCAAACAAAGTTCTCACATGCCAAACCTATTTATAAATGTAGCTATTGCAGAAAATTTGGTCACTTATCTTATTTTTGCTACATTCGTAAAGGTTTTGTTGGTTGGAAACAAATTTGGGTACCAAAGGGTACACATGCAAATGAGGAAGGACCCAAACATGTTTGGGTTCCTAGAACTAACTAATTTATGTTTGTAGGAATGCCGGAAACCCAATGAAGGAAAATGGTATTTGGATAGCGGGTGTTCACGGCATATGACAGGTGACAAGTCAAAATTCACCCATTTGGAGAAGAAAGACAAAGGAGGCGTGACGTTTGGCGATAACCAAAAACGCAAGGTTTTGGGCATCGGTAAAGTTGGTCACTCTCCTTCTATTGAAAATGTGTTGTTTGTACAAGGCTTGAAATTCAATCTTTTGAGCATAAGTCAATTATGTGATAGAGATTTATTTGTTATTTTTACTTCTACTCATTGTGAAGTTAGGAACCAACACACACAATCACTTGTTTTTATTGGTAATAGAGTTGGGAATATTTACATGATTGATTTGAATGATATTTCTAACAATGATCATACGTGTTTAAGTGCTTTAGTAGATAATTCTTCAATATGGCATAGGAGACTTGTTCATGTAGGAATGGACCATATTGCAAAGCTATCTAGGAAGGAGCTTGTTCAAGGATTACCTAAATTGAAGTATGAGATGGAAGGCTTATGTGATGCGTGTCAATATGGAAAGCAAATCAAGTCCATAAAAACCGTGTCTACTTCAAGGCCACTTCAAGGCCACTTCAACTTCTTCACCTTGACCTTTTTGGACCAATAAGGACAGTTAGCTTGGGTGGTAAGAAGTACTGTTTTGTAATTGTGGATGACTATTCTAGATTTACATGGGTTTTATTTTTGTCTCATAAGCATGATGCATGTGATAACTTCAAAAGACTTTGCTATAAAATTCAAAATGAAAAAGGTTTCAAAATTTCCAAAATAAGAAGTGATCATGGTGGTGAATTTGAAAATGGCATGTTTCAAGATTTTTGCAATGAAAATGGTATTGATCATAATTTTTCATGTCCTCACACTCCTCAACAAAATGGGGTAGTTGAGAGGAAAAATAGATCTTTGCAAGAAGCGGCTAGGACTCTTTTGAATGAACATTCTTTGCCAAAATATTTTTGGGCCGAAGCCGTTAGTACCGCATGCTATATTTTAAATCGTGTTTTAATTCGTCCTCTCTTAAACAAGACTTGTTATGAATTATGGCATGATAGAAAACCCACCATTGCACATCTTAGAGTCTTTGGTTGCAAAAGTTTTATTTTAAATATCAAAGACAATTTGGGAAAATTTGATGCAAAGTCGGATGAAGGTATTTTTCTTGGCTACTCTACTTCTAGTAAAGCTTATAGAGTTTATAATAAAAGAACTCTAGTTGTAGAAGAATCCATGCACATTGCATTTGATGAAACTAATCCTTTTGAAAGTGTGAAAAAGATAGCTAGTGTTGATGATGTTGATGAATTTGGAAGCCTTCAAGTGTATCCTCCAACGACGATTCTTGATGATCCAAAGGACAACACACCATCTCTAGAAAATCCAGAAATTCAAGAGGAAAAGGAAATGGAAGAAGAGGTCATTAATGCAAGTGATGTAGTCAACCAAGATGATCAAGGCCCCTCTCATTCCAAACCATGGACCATAATGAAAGCACATCCACAAGAGCAAATAATAGGTAATCTAAATGGCAAAGGTATGACCACTCGCTCTTCTCTTAGAAATAGGTGTGATCATCAAGCTTTTGTGTCTCAATTTGAGCCTAAAAAGTTTGATGAGGCTTCGCATGATGAAAATTGGATGATTGCCATGCAAGAGGAACTAAATCAATTTGAGCGTAATAGTGTTTGGAAATTAGTTCCTAGGCCTAGCAACCATACTATCATTGGAACCAAGTGGGTTTTCCGAAACAAACTTGATGAATCGGGAAATGTTGTTCGTAACAAAGCTCGTTTGGTGGCCCAAGGGTACAACCAACAAGAAGGTATTGATTTTGATGAAACATTTGCCCCGGTTGCTAGACTTGAAGCCATTCGCATGTTATTAGCATTTGCATGTTTTAAAAATATGAGTTTATATCAAATGGATGTTAAAAGTGCATTTTTGAATGGCTACATTATGGAAGAAGTGTATGTTAAACAACCTCCCGGTTTTGAAGATCATAAATTTCCTAACCATGTGTTTAAATTGGAAAAGGCTTTATATGGTCTTAAACAAGCTCCTAGAGCTTGGTATGATCGTTTAAGTCAATTTTTATTGAAAAATGGTTTTAAAATGGGAAAAATTGATTCTACACTCTTCACTAAACATGATGGTAAACATATGATAATTGTGCAAATCTATGTCGATGATATTATCTTTGGTGCTACTAATGTTTCTTTGTGCAAGGACTTTGAAAAATGTATGCATAGCGAATTTGAGATGAGCATGATGGGAGAATTGACATTCTTCCTTGGACTTCAAATACGACAATCTCAAGATGGTATCTTTATCAATCAAGCAAAGTATATCAAGGATCTCCTCACAAAATATGGATACGACAATATCAAGGAGAGTCCAATTCCCCTTAGTCCTACCACTAATCTCGACAAAGATGAAGATGGTAAAGATGTAGACATTACTCTTTATCGAGGTATGATTGGTAGTCTTTTATATTTAACTGCAAGTAGACCGGATATAATGTTTAGTGTTTGTCTATTTGCTCGTTATCAATCTTGTCCTAAAGAGTCTCATTTATGTGCTTTGAAAAGAATTTTCAGATATTTGAAAGGCACGTCTAAATTAGGACTTTGGTATCCGAAAGGATCTAGCATTGCTCTAGTTGGCTATTCCGATTCTGATTTTGCAGGTTGTAGAATTGATAGGAAAAGCACTAGTGGCACTTGTCATTTCTTAGGACAAGCTTTGGTTTCTTGGTCTAGTAAGAAACAAAATTCAGTTGCCACTTCCACTACGGAAGCTGAATATATTGCATGTGGATCTTGTGTAGCACAAATCTTATGGATGAAACAAACCTTAGAAGATTTTGGTCTAAAGTTTAGTAAAATTCCTATTTATTGTGATAGCACAAGTGCACTGAAATTGGTCAAGAATCCTATATGTCATTCACGGACTAAGCATATTGATGTGAGACACCATTTTATCCGTGATCACTTGGCAAAAGGGGATATTTTGCTTAAATTTGTTGGTACTAATAGTCAACTTGCAGACATTTTTACTAAGCCTCTTGCAAAGGATCGTTTTGTGGAGCTAAGACATGAAATTGGCATTTGTTATCCGTTTTGAATAACTCTCCATCCGGTATTCCTAAAACTCTATCCTTAATATCCATGCTAGTTTGATTATTTACTTGATGCAAATTGTTCATGTGATTGATTATTGAGGACATGTGATGGGTGTGATATATTTATTTTGAGTCAAAATACAAGTATGCTTTTGGAGGTTTTTCTTCTTCGACGTCTTATCAAATCTTCCCTAAATCTATCGAATTTATTCAATATCCTCGAATGTTGTGATAGTCGAAAAGGCTAAAGATATTGAATCTATCCACGCATAGATTGTAGACTTTTTGTTGCTACAATCTCTGTATAAATACCCCTTGCTAGAATTATAACATTCAAGCAATCTCTACTCGTCTAGCAAAAATTCGAAATTCCTAAACCAAAAGCCTACTCTTAATTTTTCCTTCGGATCTTTCAAGATGTTATCGTTTGAAATGAGGATGATGCTGGCAATTTTGGCATTGATGATCTCTCTCTTTGTTTTACCCTTTCTCATCATGCAAAATTGTCCCAAGAATGTCGACTTGTTCATGTGCCCTAAGTGTCATTGTCCTCCATGTGATTGCCCTTCACCTCAATGTCATCTTTGATCACATCCGTGCAACATTAGTATTCCTACTAAGTTTCTATTTTTGAACCTATTTGCTCTTATGCTTATGTAATGTTTTTGTTTGAATAAATGTTGTACTATTCCTTTATGAAGGAATTTTATGTATGCCTGTATTTTTATATATTCTCCATGTTTTAAATGTTCTATATGTTTTATGTATGTGAAATTTATATGAGAAATAATTCTGTATTATTTATGCATATATGTGGTTATTTATGTATTTTCGCATTTATGTGTGGTTGATCATTGAGAAATAGGTTGAAATTGATTTTACATTAGATTATGAGGCCTTTGATTAATTGTATAAGGATATTTTCTAGAAGTTTTGATTAAAGAAAAATGCATTTTGAAGCTAAAATTGCTGAAAAATTGATCTCATAGTTGAGCAGATGGTTTGCTGTATTAAACCTTGATGCTACCCATGAACTATTTCGTTTTTCAAATTTGTTGGGTAAGAACGTCATATGGGCATGAGCTCACCCATGAGGATGACCATGAAACCTTCGTTCTTCTATAAAATTGCAGGGTCATGGGCATGAACTCACCCATGAGGCTGACCATGAAACCTTCGGCAAAAACACTTCAAAACTCAAATTTTCAGTTTTTCAAATTATGTTACCATTTATTTTATAAAAAAAAAAAAAAATAAAATAAAAAAAAAAAAAATTGGATTGGATAATTGTTGCGCTGGATAATTTAAAAATTTATGAAGTAATTTTTAAATTATGCTTGCTCCTTAAATATTTTTCTTGCCTTAATTAATTGGAAGAAATATTTTGATGTTGTTTTCCCTTTTTGTTAATGACAAAGGGGGAGAAAATGTATCTGTGGGGGAGAAAATATATGGGAGCAATTTTGATTCTTTGCTATGCTCCATGTGCACTAACGCTTTTATGTAGGGGGAGCATTGAGGCTCCATAATCAAATTGCTATGATCAATTTGGTAGCATATCGATAGGGGGAGCATTTCGGCAAAGATATAGGGGAGTAATTCTTCTCCTTTGTTCTTTAATTTAAAATTGTATGTTCATATTGTCTTAAATTAATTTGTGGTTGTCATCATCAAAAAGGGGGAGATTGTTCGCCCAAGGGCTCATTAAATCTTGTTTTGATGAATTAAGGATACACAAATTAATTAATATATTAACGCAATTTTAAGTTAAAGTATTTGTAGTTTGCGACGAGACAACAAAAGAAGCAACAAATCAATTATCGCAAGCTCGAAGAATCAAAGTGTATATTAGAGCATTAAACGTGTAAGTATGATTCTAATTAGCACTTGATTTATGTTCGATAATACCTCAAGAAAAGTGTCAAAAGAATTTTTACACGAAAAACAATTTTTGGAAAAAGAGTTTTTGATTTCACTGTAGCAACGGAGAGTTTCACTGTAGCAACGGAAAGTCTACTGTAGCAACGGGAACGAATAGTTTCACCGTAGCAACGGATAGTTTCACTGTAGCAACGGATAGTTTCACTGTAGCAACGGTTATATTTTTCACTGTAGCAAACGGATATATTTTTGTTACTGTAGCAAACGGCTAGTTTTTGGCTCCTTCCTTCATGGATGAGCCTCTACTCATTTGACACTATAAATACTCATCTAAGATGAGTTATAAAAAAATAAGAAAGCTATTACAAGTTTTATATACAAAATCACATTTACAAAATCTCTCAAAATCAGTTTTAAGGCGCATTCGTTCATAATCGGATTTCAATCAATTTTGCGTCATTCGTTCGAGTTTGATCAAAGCTTTCTCTTGAGGTAATATTGTTCATTTATTGGTGCTATTGTGAATCATACATTTATTATTTATACACCAATTATTTGTTGCAATTTCGCCATTTCAATTGTGAAGGTTTGAAAAGTGTACCTAACACTTTTGGGTAAAGGGTAGTGTTCTCATCCCATTGAAAGAGAACTTAGGTTGTAGTTGAGCCTTGGAAAACTACTTGTAAAGTTGTTGGTGAGTCCGGTAAAACCAATTGTAAGGTTGTGAGCTGAACCCGTAAAAGCTCAAGTGAATAGCAAGAGTTGCATTCGAAAATCCTAAGAGGAGGACTCTTAGGTAGTGGAGTACAATTCGGTTGTGAATTGGAACCACTATACATCTTGTGTTTGCTATTCTACTCTTCTCTTGTGTGCAGATTTTTAAAGTGCCTATTCACCCCCCTCTAGGCCGGTTATTGTTTTATCAGACCTACCCTCTCCCCGCCTCTAAAGCTTATGAAAAAACAGTAAAAAGAAAATTAGAAAGTGGTACCATAGAGGTTCTTAATTAATTAGTTAAATTTATTTTGCAAATTTTAAATTGTCATGGCAAAAGCAGCAGACAAAAAACTTTCAAGCAACGAGAAAAATAGAAAGACAAAAACAACGGTTGATGCTTATTGCTTTCTCTTTTTCTCACGACCAAAACAACACAATTTCTCAAAACAGGCCATAAAAATGTGTTATGTAAACAGGCTCATATCATCTGCATTTTCATCTCAATTAAGACTAATCTCGTTCATCTCAACTGAAACATGAGAATAAAGATAAATCTTTCCCAAACAAACAGTTATTAAATTATTAGGTAAACTGTATTAAAAAACTATATAGTTTACTTAATAAAAAAAATTATTTACAGTTTATTTTAAAATTTATTCTTTTTAAATATTTTTAATTTTTTAGTGCAGTGAACTCTTCCATATTTGTTATGATTCTCCTCAAATTTGCATAATTTTTTGAAATTTTTAACCACTAGAAAGGTTAAAATTGTAACTTTTAAAGAACTGTAGGGTTTTATATTGCAAGCTTTTAGACTATAGGAGTTAAGTGGAACATTTTATAAACTATAGGGTTTTCTATGTAATTTACCCTAAACTTTTTATAATTTTTTGGGGAAAAAGAAAAATCTCCCACCAAACAACAAATTTCCAGATGCTACCCATCTCAACCAAGTACTAATCTGCTCACATGAAAACAGATTTGACATGTAAAATGTTTAGAGGTGGTGGTTTAAGAATGATCTTAATCCACATTTGTCTCCATTTCTAATGGAGTGATTATTCCTCAAGCAAGGCAGCCAGTTTTTTGTTCAACATCAATAAATATAATTGCAATGATTGAGGGGACTTGTAAAATTACACCATAGTTACATCAATTGGAGTAAAAGCTGGAATGCAATGGCGTCGAAACGGAACAACTCTTACCAGAGGTCCCGGCATGGATGACAGAATGCATCTTCATGGAACCACTTACGATCTTCATATCTTAGATCGTACTTTTGCGATGAATTCCCTTCTTAGAATTTTTCCTGCAGATGATCTGGGGATGATATCCGTGAATGTCACCCTCCGTAACCTTTTAAAAGGTGCGACCTGAAGCAGTGAAAGAGAAACAAAACTTAGCCAAGCATTTAAAATAGACGCAGCTGATGAACTCATGCACATTCAATGAGTTAAACGTCTTCCACTACAACAAGAACATGACTGCAGTTTTTCAAGCGATTGGCACTCCGTTGTGAAACAAACAGAAGTAGGTCATCGCAAAGGGAAAGAAATGTCGGACATGATTGGTGGTCTGTCTCACAACCAACTTGTAAGGTATAAGTTGCATGTCAGCTTTAGTGCTTTGGCTCATTGACTCTCATGATTTTATTCCAAGAGAGTAAAAAGTAGTGTCAACAGTAAGATATCGGATTGCACTTAGTATATAGCCGTTATGATATCCGGGGGGGCTTCTAGCTCGCACTTTAAGAAAGCATTACGCTGTCCACAAGTGTCACTTACCTTAGGAACGATAAATTTTTTAACATCTTCCTCAGTCAGTGAACTGTTGGGAGAGCGCACCACATATGCAGCTGGGACCTCACCAGCTTCAGCATCAGGAAATCTACAAGGCAGATGAGAGTCAACTTATACACGGTTTGCATATGTGCTAATCTATGAGAGAGCATTTCACAGGGGTTAAACTGATGCGAGTAGTACAAGCGAGAGTCAGTTCAACTTACGGGATGACAACAGCATCTAATATTTCAGGGTGAGATACAAGTAGCCCTTCAAGCTCAGCCGGGGCAACCTAAGAAGAATCAATCAAGCAAATGAGGACATAATCCAATGGCCACTCTATTTACAACCAAGAGACCGTATATAAGATGTTTTGATAAATTTCTTCAAGCAGTACACATATTTGCACATAATGATACAGTTTCAATTTTACTACTACCCCGTACAATTTACCTGAAAACCTTTGACTTTGATGAGCTCTTTAATTCTGTCAACAACATGCAGCCTCCCCTCTTCATCGAAAAAGCCAAGATCTCCAGAATGTACCCAACCTTTCTTATCAATAGTCTGCTCTGTGGCCTCCAGGTTGTTGAAATAACCTGCCAATTGATTCAAGATATGCTAGAGCTGAGTATAATGGATGTCCAAATAGGAAAATGCTTGGGTCATTTTTTATAAAGCGCGTGAATCATGTATATGTTGTGTTAGTCAAATAAAGTAGTCTTCGAGGGTCTTGTGGCTTGTTTATGACAAATACAACTGCACTTATCTTAGAAAATGGAAACCAGTGTAGTTTCCAAAAACGAAGGGCAAATAATGACAGCCAAATGTATCCCTGTTTAAGATGAAACACTCCATTGTACCCCTGCTAGCTAGATTTTAAGCTTACATAAGAAAGGATCAGCAGTGTCTAAATATGTCTACCAAGATTCATTGCATTTAAGCAATTTCATCTGAGTAGAAAACATTTCTGTTGATTATCATATAAATTCCAGATCCATGGTTTTAAAAGCCATTAATATCATCTAATCGGATCAGTAATTTCACTATCTCGAAAAACATGTATATTAGATTGAAAAGAAATTCCTTCTTTGTTTATCATGCAGTTCTGATTTTTCTCTGGAAAGGAATTTATAACGATCATGCCTTCACATGTGAAAAACTTAAGCTCCCTAATGAAGAAAATTACAAAGAAAAATACCTTGCATCATGCTGGGACCCCGAAGCCACACTTCGCCCAACTGATTTGGAGGAAGAGATTTCAGAGTGTCCAGATTAACTATTTGCGCTTCTACTCCGGAAACAAGTGGTCCTGTCGAGCCAGTGTTCCGAACACCAAATCTTGGATTCTCCAGAGTAATAACCCCACAAGCTTCTGTCATACCATAGCCCTGAACCAAAAAACAACCTGAATCAGAAAGCAGCACTCTTACATACTCAAGGAAACTGGTTTCAAGGAAGCATCTTTCAAATTTGTTGTGAGTGGTAGGATATCACTTGGTTACAAGGAAACTATGAATGTGGAGGCAGAGGATGAAAGTAAAGCTTTGGACATTAGCACATTGATGAATGCGAAAGACTAACTGCAGAAAAGTCAGTTCACTGTATGCTCAGAACTATAGATCGTTTACTCACTTGAAACAGAAATCAACAATGCATCATATGACACTACAAAAAAAAATCTCAGCCTCCTTAGCTCAAACTTATAATACACATAACATACTGGTTTAGTAAATGACCGCAAGTTTAGATCAGTTACAAGAAAATCAGCATAGTCTATCAAAACAAGAAACTCAACCCTGAATTTGCATAAGCCCTATTCCTTTTTTTTTATTATTCTTCACCATTGTTGTAGATGATTAGAAATCTTATATCCAGTCAAAAAAGGTAGTATAAGATAATTTAATCTTTCTGCTTGACACTTACTAATTAGCATGATAAGACATGGACCACAACGAGGGGGCACCAAACATACAAAACCCATATCTTACCATTATCAGATTACAGAACTTGCATCTAAACAATAAAACAGTGGCTTAAACTAGAAGGAAAAACAGGCCAAATAGGTTCAGGTTTTAATTCAACATAAGAGGGTTGTTTTATTACCTGAATAACTACAGCATGAGGAATGCTCTTAACACAATCCTCCATCGATTCTTTCCCCAACGGAGCAGCTCCTGATCCAATATGCTTCAAGGAAGAAATGTCATACTGCTTAACAATACTTTGCTTGGCCAAAGCAAGTATTATTGGTGGTACAACCCACAAATGGGTCACCTTATACTTCTCCACAACCCTCAAAGCCATCTCAAAATCAAACTTTTGCATCGAAACAACCGTGTTCCCAACTTGCAACTGTGCGAACGTGATGACAGCCAATCCAAACACATGAAACATGGGCAATACACAAAGAAAGACATGGTTCAGCTCACCTGCCACTTCTTGATCCATGGTGACCATGCGAGCTGAAGCAATGAAATTCCCATGAGTCAAGACCACTCCTTTACTAGTCCCAGTGGTGCCTGAAGAATACAGAAGCGCAGCTACATCGCTTTGCTTCACGTTACTGTCAGGAAACTCAGTATGAGACCCTCCTAATTCTACCAAAAGATGGAAACTTTTGATTCTTGATGAATTGGGCTCGACAGAAGAAACAGAATCTTTGGGTCCTAAGAACACAGCAGGCAAGTTGAAAACTTTGACTTTGTCCCACAACTCAGGAACTGTAATAACCAACTTGGGATTTGAATCTTTTATTTGTTTAGAGAGTTCAAAGGTTGTGTAGAGTGGATTTGCAGTGGTGGCAATGGCGCCAATGGAAACGACAGCGAAGAAGCAGATAGGGAATTGGTAGGAATTGGGTGCAAAGATGAGAACTACATCATTTTTAGAGATACCCAGATGGAGTAAGCCATGGGCGACCTTAATAACAGTGGATTTTAGGTGAGAGAAGGATAAGGTGAGGGACAAATCTGCATCAATAAGAGCTGGTTTTTGAGGGTAAGCATCGGAATTCTCGAAAAGAAATGAAACCAAGGAAAGATTCGGATCTTTAGGGAGGACTAAAGTGGGTCTTAACGACCTGAATATCCCATCACGACCATAACCGGACTTCTCCATTTCAGATTTTAGATTAGAAAATGGGGCTTTTGCAGTGAACCACCAAAAGAAGAGGAAGAAGAAGAAGAAGAAGAAGAAGATGGAAGTGTCAAGTACATTCAATGCCAAGCCCTTTTTCCCTTCGGACCTTTTGGCGGGGGATTTATATTTTTATTTGGGTTTGACTTTTGGCTTCTCCATTGCTTGATCCATGGATATTGGGGAAGTGACGTGCTTATCCGCGGACCGCGCCTATTTATTTAGTTTTATATAAGACTTTTTTTCAAAGACTTCTTCTTCTGCTGCTGCTTCTTTTTAAATCAGGAAACGACGACTAAGAAAATCTGCAAAAGTCATGCGGCATCGTTTTATATAATCAATCAATTTAAATGTTAGTTTATCACTAAATTGAGGCTGATAGAAAGTCAACTTTGTAAAAATATTGCTAAATTTTGATATTTTATCTTCTAGTCTTCTCCTTCATAAGAATACTGAATTAATTAGAAAAAATAAGTTCTAATTAATACTAGGGGTTGCAATTTCAATAAAATGCTAGGTTTTTTAAAATATTACTACTTGAAGCCAGAAATTGAAACCTTGGCCACTAATTGCAACCCAAACAGTGATGGTCAGTATGGGAACTTAATAGCAAGGAAAATTTAATTAAGGAAATGAAAGGAATGGAAAGGAATTTCCTTTTATATGAGTGTCATCTTAGGGAGAGAGTACACGGGAGGAAAGTGATGAATAAATTAATTTTTATATCTAATTGATCAACATTAAAAAGATGAAATATAAAAAGTTAAAATAGGAACATGAATTAAAATTTTAATTTCCTTCCATTTTCTCTGTGAGGAAATATTTTTTAAATTAGGAGGAAAATTAAACTCTAAAATTTTCTTTCCTTTTCACTTTTTTTTCTTTTTCTCCGCCGCTTACTTTTATTCCTATACAAAGGAATTTTAGCAAAGTTCCATTCCTTTCTTTTCCTTTCCCTCACTTGTACAAGAAAGCAAGGCAAGCAAGGCATAAAAATTCTACAAGATATTATTCCTCAAGCAAGGCACCAGTTTTTGGTTCTACATCAATTACACACAAATATTCTACAAGATATTATTCCTCAAGCAAGGCACCAGTTTTTAGTTCTACATCAATTACACACAAATATATGGCTATTTAGTCGAATTTGGATAGTTGGGTCGCCTGCTAACTACATCAATTGGAGCAACGGCTCAAATGGAATGGCGCCAAAACAGAACAACCCTTACCAGATGTCCCGGCATGGATGACAGAATGGATCTTCTCATGGAACCACTTCCGATCTTCATATCTTAGATCTTACTTTCGCGATGAGCTCCCTTCTTAGAATTTTTCCTGAAGCTGATTTGGGGATGCTGTTTGTGAATGTCACCCTTTGTAACCTTTTAAATGAAGCAACCTGAAGCAGAGAGAGAGAAACGAAACTTAGCCATACATTCGACAACATAAATGCCTTTCCTATCAGAGACATGGCTGAAGTTTCTCAAGCTGTTGCCATTCCGTTGTGAAACAGAAGTAGGTCCATGTCAAAGGGAAAGAAATGTCGAAAATGATTTGGTTGTATGGTTCACAACCGCCTTGGTGCTTTTGGCTCATTGGATCTCATGAGTTTATTCCAAATGGCACTTTCGAAGTAAAAGGTAGTGTCATGTCAACAGTTACATATTGGATTGCACTTAGCATATAGCTGATGCTATCCATGGCTTCTCTCTCGGAGACTTTTAAGTAAAGCATTACGCTGTCAACTAGCTTCACTTACCTGATGAGCAATAAACTTTTTGACATCTTCCTCAGTCAGAGAACTGTTGGGAGAACGCACCACATATGCAGCTGGGACCTCACCAGCATCAGCATCGGGAAATCTACAAGGCAGATGAAAGTTAACTTATTAACAGTCTGCATATGGGCTTAAACTGATGCAAGTAGTACAAGTGTGTCAATTCAACTTACGGGATGACAACAGCATCTAATATTTCAGGGTGAGATACAAGTAGCCCTTCGAGCTCAGCTGGTGCGACCTAGGAAGAGTTAATCAAGCAAATGAGAAAATAATCCAAGGTTTTCATAAATTTCTCCAAGCAGTACACATACTTGCACATAATGATCAGATTCCTTTTTACTACAATTTACCTGAAAACCTTTGACTTTGATGAGCTCTTTAATTCGGTCAACAATATATAGACGCCCCTCTTCATCAAAATAGCCAAGATCCCCTGTATGTACCCAACCCTTCCTATCTATGGTCTGCTTTGTGGCCTGTGGGTTGTTAAAATAACCTGCCAATTGATTCAAAATATACTAGTGCTAAGTGAAATACGTCGATGCTGGGAAAATGTTTGGGTCACTTTTATAAAGTGCATGAATCACGCATGTGCTCGTATAAAACTTATCCAGGTAGAATGCAAATAAAGCAGTTTTCGAGTGTTTTGTGGCTTGATTGTGAAAAATACAATTGTTTTATCTATTAGAAGATGGAAACCAGTGATGTTGCCGATAACCAAGGGTTTGCGGACCGAGCAATAATGAAAAATACAATTGTTCAATATGTTTCCAGATCAAACTATAAGAACCAAATAAGAAATATTTACATCCCATCTCCTAAGAGAAGATGAATGTGAAAGTAAAGAGTTAGCTCAGAGCAGCAATGCCGCAGAAAACACTCCATGTGTGTCTATAGGGAAGAGGAAGTGTGAAGGGGTCAGAGAGTGAACCCGACGACATTATGCCATGTACACTAGCTAGTTTCTAAAGCTCACAAACTTTCATTGCATTTTAGCAATCCCATTCCCCCCTCTATGCCTTACGGTAATGATTACATCCGAGTAGAATTTTTTTTCTTGATAAATGAATTCCAGTTCCATTGTTTAAAGACCATTAATATCATCTAACTGTATCAGTAATTTCACCACCTCTAAAACAAAGTATATCAGATTCAAAAGAAATTCCTTCTTAGTTTACCATGCAGATCCTGATATTTTCTTTGGCGATAAGTGGAAAGGAACTTACAACAGGCATGCCTCCATAAATGAAAAACTGAAGCTCCTTACTGGAGCAAATTATAAAGAAAAATACCTTGCATCATGTTGGGCCCCCGAACCCACACTTCTCCCAACTGATTTGGAGGAACAGATTTCATAGTTTCCACGCTAACTATTTGGGCTTCTACTCTGGAAACAAGTGTTCCTGCTGAGCCAGTGTTCCGAACACCAACTCTTGGATTCTCCACAGAAACAACCCCAGTAGTTTCCGTCATACCATAGCCCTGAACCAAAACGCAACCTATATCAGGATGCAACACTTCTAAACACTCAAGGAAACTGTGCATATGGACGCATCTTTCAAATTTTTGTGAGCGGTACCACTTGATTGCAATACTACCAACTAAATCATAAGTACAAAAAATCTTAGACTGGTGAACCACACATAAAAGGGGAAAAAACAGAAAAGGTTCCGGGTTTTGGTTCAACATAAGTGGGTTGTTTTAGTTACCTGAACAACTACAGCATGAGGAATATTTTTAGCACATTCCTCCATCAATTCTTTCCCCAAAGGAGCAGCTCCGCATCCAATATGCTTCAAGGACGAAATGTCATACTGCTTAACTATACTTTGTTTGCACAAAGCAAGTATTATTGGTGGTACCACCCACAAATGGGTCACTCTATACTTCTCCACAACCCTCAAGACCATCTGGAAATCAAACTTTTGCATCGACACAACCGCATTCCCAACTTGCAACTGTGTGAAAGTGATGACAGCCAATCCAAACACATGAAACATGGGCAATACACAAAGAAAGACAAGGTTCGTCTCACCTGCCACTTCTTGATCCATGGTGATCATGCGAGCTGAAGCAATGAAATTCCCATGAGTCAAGACCACTCCTTTACCAGTCCCAGTGGTGCCTGAAGAATACAGAAGCGCAGCTACATCGCTTTGCTTCACGTTACTGTCAGGAAACTCAGTATGAGACCCTCCTAATTCTACCAAAAGATGGAAACTTTTGATTCTTGATGAATTGGGCTCGACAGAAGAGACAGAATCTTTGGGTCCTAAGAACACAGCAGGCAAGTTGAAACCTTTGACTTTGTCCCACAACTCAGGAACTGTAATAACCAACTTGGGATTTGAATCTTTTATTTGTTTAGAGAGTTCAAAGGTTGTGTAGAGTGGATTTGCAGTGGTGGCAATGGCGCCAATGGAAACGACAGCGAAGAAGCAGGTAGGAAATTGGTAGGAATTGGGTGCAAAGATGAGAACCACGTCGTTTTTAGAGATACCCAGATGGTGTAAGCCATGGGCGACCTTAATAACAGTGGATTTGAGGTGAGAGAAGGATAAGGTGAGGGACAAATCTGCATCAATTAGAGCTGGTTTTTGAGGGTAAGCATCGGAATTCTTGAAAAGAAATGAAACCATGGAAAGATTTGGTTCTTTAGGGAGGACTAATGTGGGTCTTAACGATCTGAATATCCCATCACGACCATAACCGGACTTCTCCATTGGAAATTTTAAATCAGAGAACACTAAAAGGAAGAGGAAGAAGAAGAAGAGAGAATTGCAGCTTACGAAGTTTTGATTGGGTTTGAGCAAAAGATGACATCTTTCACGAACACTCTTGCCGATTCATCTCCAAAATTGCGTGGATACTGGGTAAGTAGCGTAACGTGGTTATCCACGTCGATGTCTTAAAGACTTTTAAAATCAGGAAATTTTCCTCATTAAACTACTATGTTGCGAATGGGGCTCCTATAATTTTTTTTAAAATATAAGTGATTATGTTAGAAAAATTTGAATCATAATAATGAATGAGATTAATAATTTAAATTATTAATGAGTTGAATTGTAAGAAAAATTAGAAGAGTCAAATCCATTGCGTACACATCAAATTTGTAAAACCACACATTGCACCTTACAATCTGTTTTCCTTCAAAGATCCAGCTTAAAAAATTGTTGCTGATGGCGAGCTATTATGGGTGTTCTTCTTCTTTCCCTTGTTTTCCGATGATGATCCTATGTTTTTCTTCTGTCCGGTCTCCTTCCACTTTATTTTGTGGAGTTTCTTAGTGACACCCTTGGTTAAATTAAAACAATAGCTTGATAAACCACTGCAAACACTTACAAAATTACATTCTACTTTTCATTTTTTATTTCAATTTATCCACCTCATCTCAATTAATTCCTAAATATAAAAAAAAATCACCTCAATTATTTTAACCACTTTACACTATATTATTTAATGAATAGTATTAAAAAATAATTACTCTAAATAATTATTTATTAAAATTTCTCGAATGATTAGTCTTCATATATAAATAAACCCAGGAGCCCAAATATAAACCGAAGCTTTAGAAAAACTAAACCACAAAACAGTTTTCAACCAAATCTCAAACGAAGACATGACATTATACATGACATCCAATTCTTTCAGCATAGTAGTTAATAATTTTTTTATACATATAGGCGAAGATAAAATAGAAGTTAGAAGTTAAGAGTTAGCATCCTCGAAGGCGCATGACAAGGTGAAATGTGGACTCATTTTTTATATTATAATCAGCAAGCGTCCTCCCATCTTCCAATTGCTGACCCGCGAAAATTAACCTTTGCTGGTCCGGTGGGATTCCTTCTATCATCTCAATCTTCATCTTCAGTATATCGATCATATCGTTGCTATCGACATTCAGTCTAAGACGCTTAGTTGTCTGAGTGATCACCGAAATCCACATCTGTCGACATTTTTCTACTAATGTTAATTTTGGATGGTGAAACATTCAAGAAGCAGTAGATACAGATAATAAGTTGATTTCTTTCTACCACTGCTACTTTAAGCTAGATCATGTAAACTAAAAAGAACAGAAAAGAAAACAATATGTTGACATATTCTATAGCATCCTTAAGAGCTAAGCTAGGGAAACAATATGTTGGGATTTTTTAATTTTTCGAATTTAGTTTGTCTTTCCCCATTTAATTATTGTCAAAACTTTCTCCAGTTGCAATTCTTTTGAAAAGAAATAACGGAACCTGCAATTCTTTTCTCTAACATGCTCTACATTTAATTTGGCTGAAATTCTCAATCATAAAACTTTCTTTTTTCTTTTTTCATGATTATTATCTGCAAACCCAACAGATGATGCTAAACAGCAGATAATCATAAAAAGAAAATGAATTAGCTTGAAAGGCCTAATTATAATTAAGAAAGTGGTTAAATTGATGTTGGGAGCTAGCTATAAGAAGCACGCTAACCTTCGGCTGCTGCCGCTGCCAGAGGGCGATCATCATCTGGCGCATCTGGGCGATGAGCGAATCGAACCGGCCAAGTAAATCATCTTGCTTCTTGTTCGAGTCTTGCTGCAGCGACTGTATCTGCTCCTTCAGCTGCGACACCTGCTCTTCAAGTCGTCTCACTCTGTTGTTCCCGACCATCACCTCTCCCTCAAGTTCTTTCACTCTGCTATACTTCATCATTCTGCGGCAGGTGATTATGAAGATTGGACGGGGAAAAATATATATAAGAGAGATTTTTTTGTTTCCTGATATTGGAGAAATTGAGACGGAAATTGCTGGCAGAATGGGGAGGCAGGGATTTTGACTCTGAGCAAGTATAGAAAAGAAAAGTACACATTCACACTCAATATTTATTAGAAAAAACAATTTAGCAGCCTATTTTTGAAATTGACCAATTTAGTACACAAGATTTCTCCATCAGATAAATTAACCACTCATATTTTTGCCGTTAGATTACATGGTCACTGTGTCACTCAATTTTGACTAATAGTATTAAATAATTGACAGGTGACTGTTATATAATAATATAACATTTTTTATTATTTTTTATTAAATGACATGTCACGTCAGGATTTTAAAAAAAAAATAGGAGAAAATCTTAAAATTTTTATAAAAAATACAGAAAATATGAAAAAAAAATGGAAAAAATTAGAATGTAAAAAAAAAAAATTCAAACCAATAGGATTTTTTTATGTGAAAATAAATTATTATAATTTTTCTTTTAAAATAAAATATAGCATCGAAGATTTCTCCTAGTCTCATTTAAAAATAGAAAAACATAAGAAAAAAAATATAAAAGAAAAAACGTACTCCGTATAGAGATTAGGGATGCTAACTTCACCACTACACACCTCATTTTTTAATTTCTCTTTTAGGATAGTGAGTTTGTTTAAGGAATTGAAGAAGAAAGGGGTAAATTTGTTTTTAAAAAAATCCTATTGGTTTGAATTTTTTATACTTTTTTACATTTTAATTTTTTCCCTCTTTATTTTTTTCATATTTTCTGAATTTTTTTTGACTTTTTTTGAATTTTTTAATTTTTAAAAACTATTTATTTTCTCTTTTTTTATTTTTCTGGAATTTTTTTAATTTTTTAAGATTTCCCCTTTGATTTTCTAATTTTTGTATTTTTAAAAGTGCTTACGTGGCATATCATTCAATAAAAAATAATAATAAATGTCACATCATTAGATAACTGCCGCTTGCCAATTATTTAACACCATTAGTCAAAATTGAGTGAGTCGGTGGCAATATTGTCTAACGGTAAAAATATTGGTGGTTAATTTATCTGACGGAGAAATTTTGAGTGCTAAATTGGTCAATTTCAAAAGTGAGAGACTAAATTATCTTTTTTAGTAAATATTGGATGTCAATCTGTATTTTCCGAAAAATAAAAAGGACAATGTCATTTTTATCACCCTATTATAGTCGCTTTCTCAAACTTGCCCCTAAATAATAATTTTGTATTCTAAAGTTTTTCAATTATGCTCCATTATTCAAAAACTAAAAAACCCCCCAACGAGCTAAACCAATTTATCACCAGAAATCCACTCTTTAGATCATGATGGGTTAAATTTATGATTCTTTTACGAACATTAATGGGTGTCGAGATCATAAAAAATAATTAATAAATATAACTTATTATTAAGCACAAGATTAATTTTATATAATAGCAAGAGATTCGTCCACAAAGAGTAATGATATGATTTTCGTGAATGCTTATAAAAGCTAGTTGTAACACTTAAGTGAAATTGAGGAGATTTTGTTTAAAACTAAATACTGAAAAAGAAATAAAACAAGTATAAATATCCTGACCAAGAATATAGAAACAGATCAAGAACAAAACAATTAGAGAGAGAATATTCCTAGTAGAAGGTATAATACATGAGCAAGAATCATCAATGTAAGGGTATTCATCTTCTATCTACAGAGTTGCTATAAGATCAAAGTATGCTTATGACCTCTGCTTCCCTCCTGTATAAAAACACTTCAAGTACGCTTAGAGATGATTTCTAATCAACTAGCACCTTGCTGGTTAAAAGGGTTTACTAAAATTGATTGATGATCGAATAGGGAAAGACAACTCCAAACCTAAAATCCTCGATTGTCAATCGAGACTAAATCAGATTAACCTTTCCCACTAGTTTCTCAGGGCTAGTTGTCTACTTCCATCCTCTTGGTTCGTAAATGGCCCAAGAAAGGGTTGTCATAACCAAGAGGAATACACTTGCGGGAATCAAATTAACTTTAGACTAGCCAGATTTAAAATCAAAAGGAAACACAATACAATTATAATGGAGATCAATTAAATGCAGATTCAAAGATTAATTAAGAACAATTAGATCTCATGCAAACTCATGATCATGCTTTAAACGTTTCTACTAGAAAGAAATATTTAGCTACTCATACTCATGTTTAAACAAAACAAAAGAGATAATAGCATATAATGAATCTTGGGTTTCTATGAAGAAAACGCATGAGCAAGATGTTTAGAATTCAAAACAGAAGTAAAACGCGAAGCAAGGGAGACTATATATAGTTTCCTCATGAATAATATCTCTAAAAAGAAAGAAATAAAATAAATCCTAATTAAACTACTAATTGTATTTTGATCACTCTTCCTCTCCTGATTAAAAGTCTAAGAACTGAAATAAATAAGCAAGGATACAGGTCCAACTCTTCTGAGGATAAACCAGTAGGCACAATTGCATTAGACTTCAATCACCAAGCATCGCTCGGATGGTAGGATTCTTTGCCAGCCAAGACGGCTCCTTTTGGTCATGAGACCAGCCAAGAAAGGTGTTTGCTCTACTTTGCCCAAAAATAGCTCTTTTCTGCCTATTTTTTCACTCTTTATGCTCAAAGATTGCTTTCTCCAAAAAGCATGAAAACCGTACTCATATCTGTATAATCACTATTCAAAACGAATGAAAACAGGTGGTAAAAACTACCACAAAATAAGTCCAATTAAGTATGCATTTATTTTTTTTGATATGTTTTTTTCCCAAAGGCAAAGCTACAACTATTTGCCCCAATTTTTTTCAAATTTACATAATAGCTCTTGAAGTTTCAAGTTTTTTTAATTAATTCTACTTTTTGATTGTACAAAAATTGTACGTTGCCCCCTCACATTCCCAATAAAAAAAAGTATCTAATTTTAGTATTTTTCTAACTTTTGTATATCAATTGTTTATTTTACTGATTTATATTCTACCTTTATACTTTTAAGACTTTCAATTTAACTCCTATAATTTTGAGAAAAAAATTATATTTTAAATATTTTTAGTGGTTGAATTTGTTTAAATAAAAAGGTAACAAACTATAAAAATAATTTGAGGAAAAATCTAGTAAGTATCGTATAAAAGACCTAGGACAAAAAAAAACTTTTTTTTGCAATAATTTTTTTCTTCATTTTTAATACTTTTCTCCGGTTACCTAATTAATTTCTTCATTTTTTCACTAATATAGTTTCTACCATATTTTTTATTTTTTAATCCTATTTTTTTTCTATTTTATCAACCATTGGTTTAAAAGTGTTGTTTAAGTATCTCTTGTACTATTTATTTGTCTAATCATCATTTGTAGTTCTGTTTTTCTTGCTTAATCACGTGATAGAATGGTGACATTACTTAATTTTTCATCTAAAAAAGTATCACGTCACGTTAGCAAAAAAAATTGTCACTTGGCAAGTTCCACATGTCACCACATAATGTGTCACATAACACAATGGGATCTCGTGGCACAAGTCACATCATCATTTGAAGGTGACATGATGATGTTGTGTCATGTATCACATGGACTAATTGATCGGCTGCCGAATTCGTCAAACAATAATCAAGTTATGACTTAATGCTGATATGCAAAATGAATTGTGCATAGTGATAAAAATTTCGTTACACCGAGACAAAGGAATAAATTCTGATTTGATATGATGACCAATGCAATAAGAGTAAAAATGGGAGGTTTGTTTTGAGTTGGAAAAAGGTCAACAAAATAATAACGAAACTGTGTAATTGAAAATGGACAAAGTCTAGAAATAGGTTGTGCGGACAAATATTATGAAAGATCATAGCAGAGGCAAATATAAGGTTATGATTCAAGCATTAATTGATCATTGATTCATGGATATTCCTTCTTGATTTATGAAAAAGTTATACCAACCAGGTATTGTTAGGTTCCCTCATTTCCACGTGCAACAAGTTTCTTAAAGGTACTCTTATTAAGAAACCTTAATTAATCTAGCAACCTTAAGGTACTCTTATAAGATTTAACTAGACAATTGATAAATTCAGAAAAAAGACTAACTCTAGGCCAAAACTAAGGTACTCTTATAGCCTTTAGACCTAATCACGCATTCACTCTAGTCTCAAAGAGCCTTGAACTGAGATCGATCTAGTTGCTTGTAATTCGTAGCCTTTAGGAACTACTTTAATTATTCAGATTAGAGATTAAGATGATCAGACTTAAACTTAATATGAGAAATATTGGCATTAAATCAATGAATGGATGACACACAAATGCAGAAACTACATTAAACAATTAGATCTCACAATTAAACTGAATAAAAAACCTTTATTACTTTCACTAGGAATGGGGAATTTAGTTAGACATAAAAATAATAATTAAAAAGCATAAAAATCTCTTGTTTCAAGGAAGAAGACGAAATGAGCTTGGTTCAAAAAGCTAAAACTAAAATCAAAGAGTCAAAGATGAAATTGTTGATTAATTAGGGAACGATTAAATGGTGTTTTCTTTCTTTAATTATCTCCTAAAATTATGATATAAAATTGTATCTAATCAACTAAATAAGATGACGTTCACATCCTTATTCGATCTTATCCAGGCAGTTGGATAGAGTCCAAATCACGTCTCTCTCTTCTGTCCCCGAAACTCTGCGTTTTCTATCTTTATGATCCTCTGCTGCACTGTGTTCTTCTAGGCCTATACTTAAGCAGTCCGTTCCGGAACTCTTTCTAGGGCAAGAGTTAACTTTTGCACAACAATTCTAGTGTTATCAACATCTTTCTTCTCCATCTTCTTTAAATCTTTGATTCTGCAAAAAGATGAGAAAATTGCATATAATTAGTAGTATCTCTACTTAAAAACACACAATTAGATAAAGATATTCATTAAAATTAGCGCACAATTACTAATGCATCCTATCGGGAAAAAAGAAGTCAAATACAATCCGATTCTAACAATAGCCATCAAGAAATTAAGATTTCACTTCATGTCAACATATGTCTTAAAGGCATTTCAAACCATATGAGGTTATAATTCAATCGGTTGGTATTTATCATCTTTATTATATAATTCATGAGTTTGATTCTTAGTATTGTAATGATAATTAATAATATAGTGAATTTTTGTTGTTGTTGAAAAACATGTTTAAAAGGAAATGTAAAACTGGGATCAATTACCTTATCTTTTTTAGTAAGAACAATTAACATATTCCATGTATAATTTCTGAGAACTATTAAGAACGATTTCCCATCTTTAATTTATTAATTTCAATTTTAAAAGAAAATAATTCTTTGCAATTTACAATCACTTTATATATAATTTTGTAATTTAAATTAATTTACAACACAGACTTAGGTTATCTATGTCTAAGTTGCGTGTGGCTTCAAAATTGTGGACGATATGTGTTTGTATGAAAGAATTCCGTGAAAGAAAAAATCTAATCATTATTGTTATAGTCTAATTTGTGTGGGAAATAACTTATCGTCTTTCAGGTCCTGTTAAACTCTGATATAGAAATAAACATCCAATTTGATAACCCGGTAGTGATCTTAACAAAACAAAATTAAAAATTGTCATCACCGAACTTTTACTTTTATAAGTCATGTTTTGTAATAAGAAAATATTTTGGGATGTACAAAGAAGTGGAATTTGATCCCAATTACACTTACAAAATATATCTATATAAATGCTATATCACACGGTTATTTTCTTGTTAATGTGTATTTAAATTAAAAAAATGTGAAATTAAT
This sequence comes from Viola odorata, assembly GCA_963691705.1. NCBI lineage: Eukaryota > Viridiplantae > Streptophyta > Magnoliopsida > Malpighiales > Violaceae > Viola > Viola odorata. The sequence continues at coordinate 16,807,442 of OY829546.1, read as the reverse complement.
TATTAGAGAAAACTACCTTATTCATTTAGGGTAGAATTGTAAACTCAAAATTTTAAATAAAGTTATTTATTTTTAAATTTTGAAATAATCATATTAAGAGTTTTAATTAACAATTATTTATAGTGACTGTCCTTAACCCTACTCTTGTTTAATAGTTTTGTTGAAATTGATCTCACTAGTATTAACATCACTAGAGTGCTATATCATTAATTTTAAGGTCCATTTGGTTATCGAAACGTGTGAAATGAAAGGAGTACGTTTGGAATGTTAAGTTTTCATTTTTACTGTGTTTAGTTAATAGAGTTACTTTCTACGAAATCTCACAATTTCAAATTTCTACATATGTTAATAAAAAAAATGATTCTTGAAAAGTCCAACTTTTCCAAGCTTCAAAAGAATTTTTTATATTTTAACTTATGAGTTATGACATTGCTTTTTGATAGGAGTATTTATAATTTTAAAAATATTTTATTAAATACTTTTTATTGAACATTCTTTTATATTTATAATCATTATTCAAATACAAAAGGAATATAGAAAGTTACATTTTTTTAGAACTAAACGCTGCTTTAATATTGTTACCACTAGATTTGCTATTAATGTCACTAAAAAACTATAACTCTATATATCTAAAATTATTATAAACTCAATACTATTCACACTCCCACATAATACTATTCACAACTTATTCACACACTCACATAACACTATTCATATAATATTCACAAACTTTGTATTATTATTCATACCCTATTTTAAATTTTTTGAAGTAGATTTTCCCCAACCGACTTGTCAATTTAAAAAATGATAATAATTCAAAATCAATTTTAAAAAAAATCAATTCTTAATATATTTGTTACATTATTTTTTCCATATTTTGTTTAAAATATTTTACTATTTATCTATTTTTTAACTAATTAAAATAACTTATATATGTATATTCATTATTCACACTTTATTTTAAGGTTTTTCGGATTGAATTTTTCTCTACTTGAGCAACAATAAAACCTCAACCAATTTTTAGTTGATTTTTGCTTAAATTTGTGTTCAAATTCTACAAAATTATAACTTTCAAGAAACTAAAATATCGGAATGTACATTTTTAAACTATAAGGATTGGGTAAAATATTTGTTAAACTATTAAGAGTTTTTATAACGTTTACACCTAACAAATCCAAGCAGATTTGGTGTTTTTTTTCCTAAAATTTACACGTATAAAAGTATATATGATTTTTTTTTGGACCTGTTATATCAATAATTCTATATATCACTTCCATGGCTGCTGCCTCCACAGTGACCGCCACTTTATCTCGCCTCTCTCTCCTCACCTTCGGCAGAACACACTCTCCAATCCCTCTGTTTTTCCGTTCTAAAGCGAAGGTTTTCCAAGACCCATTTCCCCGTTTTTCAATCCCTGTGTTAATTCGATGTATATTTTAGTGACATTGTTTGTGTTTTTGATTGATTCTAGAACCCAAATCAGCTAAGGTTATTTTCCATGGCAGCAGAGCCTAAAGAATCGCCTGCCAACAATCCTGGGCTTCACATCACACCTGATGAAGCTACCAAAGGATATATCATGCAACAAACTGTTATTACTTCACTCACATACTTATTTTACAAACATGTTTCATATATATACACACACACACATATATTTATGTGTTTATCTTGACAAAGGTTTTGTTTTGGTCATTGTAGATGTATCGGATTAAGGATCCGAAAGTCTCCCTCAATTTTTACTCTCGTGTCCTGGGAATGTCGTAAGTTATTGTCTTTGTTTTGTGTAGTTGCCTTTTCCCTTTATAGTGATATTCATATGCAAATTCAAGTTTTTTTCTCTTTTCTTTTTAGTTAATGAATTCTGTATACAGAAACATGCTTTGCGGAATTTTGTGCTGTGGGACTGGTATAGTTTTTGATTGAACTGTACACTTGTAGAGATGGTGTGTATTAGACAGTATTAGCTACTGTAGTTTCCAAAACATAAGGCATTGTATATATGCTTTCTGTTTTACTCTGTTCTAGAGTTTCATTTTCCTTTACAGAGTAATGCCAAGTTTAGATTTTTACAGTTTATAGCACAAATGTCTTCTTGCTTGGGTCGGGTTGATGTTCTATTTTTGAATATTGTGCTTGTTTGTTTGAATTGAGTCCTAAATGTTTGTTATATAGGAATATTGAGGAAAACTGAGAGAATAATACGGCATTTCTTTGTAATTTATATCCTTTCGTGGTTCTTCTTTTTATGCATGTTTAGATCATTGAAGAATGAAGAGGATATTGAGTTGCTTCCAACTAACAAGCATAGATTTATGGATTGTAATGGAACCAAAAAGATAGGTTTTAGTGGAAGATTAAGGTGTATATTGCTGGTTAGTGTATAGTGGCGATGGATTAGCTATCTCAGTAAAATTCTTCTTTTGCTAGTGTAACACTATGTGTGTGCTCAAATGAGCATTATGTAACATGTTTTCTCAAAGATCAAAGCTTATTGATTCCCTGTGCCTAAATGACTTATTTGTGTTCATATGTTTTTTAAATTAGGTTGCTAAAGAGGTTGGACTTTCCAGAAATGAAATTTAGCCTGTATTTTTTGGGTTATGAGGTAATTCTATGTTGTGTCCATCTAAAGAGTTATTGTATACTTGTAACACCAAGTGCCTCTGGCAATTTTATATAGTTATTTTGATCAAGTTTTCCTCGTTCTTTTATCCCTCTCTTTTCCCTTTATTTTTCTATACGTTTGACCAGTGGCTAGTTGACACTTATGGTTGGCAATCTGCTGGTGTAGGATACAGCATCAGCTCCAAGTAATCCAGTTGAAAGGACATCTTGGACCTTTGGCAAGAAGGCTACAATTGAATTAACACAGTTAAGAATCCCTACCTTTTCCCATAGCTATATACTTATTTGGAACCTTCCTGTTTCCCCACCACGTCTAATCATGGAATGTTGCCAACAGTAATTGGGGTACTGAAAGCGATCCCGAGTTCAAAGGATATCACAATGGAAATTCAGAACCTCGAGGCTTTGGTACGTAAATCTTATGCACCAGTTGGAAATTGCTTATCTGAAGACTTGTGCCATGTGACTGTATTTTGATGCATGCTAAGTTTCTCTCCCTCTATCAATTGGCATGCATGGAGGGTTGGGCCCGATTGGTGTGCTGCTTTATTGGACGATCTACCTAAATGATCCGATTTCTGATGAAACTTTTCTCTATTTTTGTTAATTTGATAATTAAGAGTATATTTTGTTTGACTCTTTAATAGAGCACAACATTATCAAATTGTGATGTAGATACAGTTGAATGAGGCATGTCATATTGGCAGATTGATCTGCTGCGCTTCTGGGCACCCTTTCATTGTAGGAAATCAAACTATATAAGGTGTACCCTAGTTAGGTAACAGGCATAGTCTGAAATTGTTTTTTTATACCCTTTCACTGCACTGTTAATTTGACAGAAATGCAAAGGCACTGACATGGAGAAGATACTTCCTAGAAAAGTCCTTGGCTCGTGCTTAGTACTCTGTTTTCTAGGTTGTTGCAGTATTATGGTTCTGCTTCAAACTTGTAGTTCAAGTTGATTCTAGTTATACTATATTGTAGAGTTTTTATCCTGATGGTAAATAGTGCTGTATTCATCCAATGTACTGTTATTTCCTGAAAAAATAAACTGGGGAACGACCATCATTCCTTGTTCAGATTCTTGGATTGTTTGAGTTTCCTGAGTTTTTTCTTTTACTTTCCTATCATGAAGAAAGCTTTTAGCGTGTGGGTTTTCATACTTGAGGTATGTACTCTGTTCTTTTCAGGGCATATTGGTATTACTGTTGACGACACATACAAGGCATGTGAGAGATTTCAGCGTCTGGGGGTGGAGTTTGTAAAGAAACCTGAGGATGGTAAGAAGCCTGATAGAATCTAGTAACCTTGATTTAATACAATCTTGATAAATGAGAACACCTAGCTTATTATTTTCAAAAGGTGGACAATAATTGCTGTGCAAGGTTGTTGTTGGTCTAAATTGTTCTGTACTTGGCTAGATAAATTTGGAATTGTGGGAACCAGAAGGAGTTTGGTATCCAAAATCTTAAGAGCACTAGAATCAATTCAGGTGGAGGTCTTGAAGCACCTCCAATACTGAGATTTTGTGTCAGAGAGATTTACGGTTCAGATATGAAGAGCTTGTCCAAACGGGGTGGCAATGTTAAAACAAAAGTCCAGGATTAAATGGGTTCAGTTGGGTGATCAAAATTCTAATGCTTTGCTGAAATTAATAGGATTACAAATGAGGAGGCCATTAAAGAGAGCTGCAACTTTTTATAGGAATGTTTTGGAAATGGAAAAGAAAATCCCCTTGCCAACACTTTTAATGCGGACATATTTTGTTGTTACTTTGGCTAAAACCTGGGTATGTTTTTGCAGGAAAAATGAAAGGGATAGCATTCATTAAGGACCCTGATGGCTATTGGATTGAAATCTTTGATTGCAAGACTATTGGAAATGTAGCTGAGAGTGCTGCTTGATATATTTTAAAGAAATTTAAGGTAGCTTCTTTTGTTTCAATCTCATTCTCATTCCTGCCTCATATTGATTATGCATATGTACTTCAGATCAGTGAGTAATTGTTAGCCATGTCACAAGGGGTGACATCACATTTTTGGAATTGATTACATTGTCGATTCTTAGCCTGTAACGACTGTATTTCATTGCCGATAGTTAGAGAATGTCCTGTAGATTGGACAACTCTGTCACTGCCCATTCTTCACCAAGCAAACTCTTCTGTAACCTATTATGACCTCACGGCCTGGGTTTCTTCATGTTTTTTTACTGGGTAGCTTGTAGCATTAAGTTTGTACTATACCCGTATTGTAAAAGCACAAAGAGGTCTCATCAGTGTCATATAGTACCCGAACAGGTGAACTATTTTCTGGTTTGTGCTTTGTGTCTTCCGGATTCATTGTCCCCCGACTTGGAAAGATCCATGGGGAAGTATAACAACACGGTGGTTAAATTTGTTTCTTTTGCTTGGCAGAAAACGAAAGTGCTGTTAGCTCTGTTAGATAAAAGGGTTTTTATACGGTTCTAACGCAGAAGTCCGTTGGTCTTGTTGCAGGGAAAGCTTTGGTGTATGACAGTTTATTAAGTTAAGACCTACTGTTCAAAACCAGAAGGCATCCTGCATCCTATCTGAATGCTAGTTTGTTGAGTGAACCAATAAAATTTCTCCTTTAGTTTCCTTTCGAAGGAGAACAATGTTACTTCTGCTAAAATTTGTAATAAATATATCTCATGACTTCACATTTATGTTGCTATAATTCACAATTAGTTTAGTTCATTTCGGTTATTTTTATCTGGTTAAAAGAAGAATCGTTTGAACCAACCTTCTCGCTCGGGTACAATCTCCCCTTTCGGTTTTGAAACAGATAATAAGTAGGCTTTTAGTTCTTATTTTCTTACTTTTAGGCTATTGAAATTTGAAACTACTAGCACTAAAGTACAAACTATTTCTCTCTTTTGTTGTTTTCCTCAAGTCAGCCGACGTTATATTTCCATGTGCAAGCGTTAGTTCCCAGGGAAGAAAAGACGGCGAAAAAGTTTTGGCAGGGGCCAGATGAGTTTCTTAAATGTTAACGTTTGATTTGTGTATAGGGGTAAGACTTTTTTTTCTCTCACGGACTAATCCAGCTCACTAGCTGACTATTCCGAATTTGAATTCTCCTGGTTCTTTTTTAAAAGGTGAGTCATTTCTATTGATTTCAAAGTAACTGTGTTTTTAGAACTCAATTCGAGATTTTAATTAAGTCAAAAGAGTTTCTCGAGGAATATTACATGTGGGTATAGTAATTATACCGTAGAATGCAAATTTCATAGCAAGAAGAGATTATTGGAGCAATGAAATAAAAAGGAAAGAAAAGAACACAATCATTGGTGGAATGGTTTATTTATGAGTCTTCGAGATGTGCTACTGTTAGACGACTAAGTAGGAGGTAGTAATAGCATACCTTAAGAAGTCAATTATAGTTCTAGAACCTTTCAAATTTGTAAGCTTTGATTAAGAAAAAATTAAAAGTTTTATCAGGACAAACAAGTAAATTTAAGGGAGTTTATATTCTAAAATAAAGTTTCTAGATGTATTAACAATATTGATATTGATTGCGGTAAAATAATAAATAATTTATTTAACATTAACTCTAATTTTAATATTTGAGTTTATGGAATGGAAAAAACCGCAACGGAAAAACCTATTATGCCATCGAATGAAAATTTCATATAAATATGCATTATCCATTAACACAAAGAGTCAAGTATTTGAGCACATAAATTCTAAATCTAACAACCCACCTAAACCATTTTAATTAATCAAGACCCTTTTTGAAATCTTGAGACCCTAACGGTGGAAGAATGAATCGGTCATTGACTCCAATTATTTACACTTTGGAAATGTTGTAGAGGTAATTTTACACAAAATAATTCAATCTGTATTTTGGAACCAAAAAAAAATTACTTCATTCATGAATAAATTGTTTATAATTTGCAGCCATTGATTGATTAATAAATATTACGTAAAGTTAATTGACATATAGCTTTTAATTGTTTTATTGATAATAAAAGTATTTATGTTCAAATCTCACCTCCGTTTAAAAATAAAAAGAATACTATCAGAAAGAAATAGGGGTCAATCAAAGTTGCTAAAAAAATGGATCATATTGCAAATTGGTCATAAGATCAAATGATTGAATGTCTAATTTCTGTCTCCGCGTTTCTTTCTTTGTGCAGGAACAGATAGTGTGTGCAAACTTCCAATTCCAAGTCTGCAATGCAAGGCAGCAAAATATTTTTCATAAAAAAAAAAATAAAATAAAATTTGTGTTGACCGTCCTCAAATAATGATCTTTCATCTTATTTTATTCCACATTTTTTCATTTTTACTCCTAATTTTTATTTAAATTACCACACCATCATCAAATTGGGTTGATGCATAAAATAAAAATTGTCATTTGCACAAAACATATACTTCGGAAAAGATAAAATGACAAATATTATGAACAATAAGAATTCGTAGGACAGCGACAGAGGGAGTATTATTAAGATGGGACAAATTTGTTAAGAATAATTAAAAAATGAAGAAAAATAAGAATTGTTTTTTTGGCAGAGTACTTGTCACTTGTCAGTAGGTACCATACCTTTTGACCCTTACACTTCACTAGAGAGGACATTCCTAGCAAAAATAAACATTAACTTTTCGCCAACTGCTCTCTAACAATCTAACTTGGAAAAAACAAATGTTTTAAAATCATTTAATAAAAGAATTTATAGGGGTAGCTAGCTCGCCCCCCAATTCATCTTATTTATTGAACAAACATTTTATACTCCTTCCGACGCTAATAAAATGACTTTCTAACGAACGTTATAAAGATCAAGTTAATAATTATTTAATATATTTTAATTCTATTAATCCAATTGTAAATCTGTGTTAATCAGGAGTTTATCACGGCAATCTGTTTTCCGTTATTATACATGTACGGTTCTTTTAAAACTATGTATTACTTTTTCAAAGAAAAAAATAGGTCAAAATTATTATTGTATGTCATTTAGAATTAATTAATTATAATTGCTGGTATTGGGATATACTCCAGCGTAGAGCATGGAGAAGCCTAAGAACAGCAAGTGTAGTCTGACACAGATCTTATAATTTTAATTTTAATCTTTGGAGTGCTTCTCAATAGGGATTCCCTGATCTGATCAGTTAAATTTTTTTTATACCAACCGGTGTTTTTATCCCCAAGCCGAATTAATTCGAATTTGAGGGTTACGAGATCTTTACGAGTGATTCATCTCTTTTAAAAATTCATTTATTAGCTCATGCGTTTCTAAAAACTCAAACTCGAAATCTTTAATTAGACCAGAAAAGATTTTATTCATCTCATAATTTAACCCTTTTTTTTTCTATTCTAGGTGTTGTCTCTCCTTTTTAATTTAAACTTAATGGGCCATTCCTTTCTTTTTGCTAATTTATGATGAATTTGAGTTGGAAATTCGGTGTAAAAACTAGCTTAGTAACTCATTATACAATTTTATTTTCTTACTCTTTACATTTATTTGCATTATTGGTTGTAATTTTGTAAGACTTGATAAAAAGATAAATTAGTCCGCACTTAACATGAGTTTAATTAAGGTTCAAATTTAGTGAATGAAGTAAACAATATGGAAAGAGTCACCTTTTTAAAACTCGAGCATTTTTTCGTTGGTAAGACTAATTAGATTTCCGCAAGCTACTAATTCATGAGGCCACACTAATCAATTTGTTAATTAGATGATTAGATTCTAGTTGGTGCGTGAGTCTTGTAGTTGGACATGGAGGAAGGGAGATTAATTAAAACAAGCATGCATCTCGAGTTAATTTACATGCATAATAAGTACATATTATTGCTAGCCACACATGTATTTAAAACTATGTTTTAATTAAGTGTAACATAAACAGACGGCCATGAAAAATAATTAGTTTGATTTGGCTAGTTTAATCATATACGTTCCATTGCTCATTTTAGTAATTATTTCTTTCATCTATTAATTCATCATTAATTGGAAAAATATGAGATGTACTGGGATCAATTGAGTAATAATTCACTCTCCATGAAAGACTTTCGGTGGACAAAACAATCGGATATCTAGATGAGTAAAATGTAAAGTGTGAGTTATAGTATAAATACTGAAAATAAAAAAATTAGAATATGAGTTAACCATCCTAAAATAAGTAAATTATAGTAGTAACAAATGTTTGTTTTACAACAGAGAGTCACAAACCCTTAATTTAATAATTAATACTATGGAAAGATGATTATGAAATCAAGACTGGGATTGTGATAGTAATAATTATTAGTATAAGTATTAATTTAAAGAATATTCCTGCAAATAAATCCAAAGTTTGCACCATTATCGTCCTGTTTTAAACATTTATGCTACGCAGCTTGATCAGTCATTTATATTAAACACATCGTTAGGCCTTCAAAAAAATTACATGAATTACCCCTTGCACCATGCAAAGCACATTGAATTCAAAAGGGGGGAAATGTATTTTCCATATTAGGTTGTATTAGTTAAGTAATAAACTAAATTGAACCAATACAATATCAAATCAAAACAAAACTATAGCTTAATTAATTAAATAAAACTATAGGATTAAGAAAATAAACTAATTAATTAAAGAGGGAGCAGCATTGCGTGGTTATTGGTTGGATTATTGTTAGTAGTAGTTGCTTGTTGCTTTTTTAAGGATTATGCTTGACTTGTGCTAGAAACAAAATAACGTTATTAAACCTTCTGATCTGGACTAGTTTGAACCTTCTTGAAGTAGCCAGCTAAGTTAATCTAGCTATCACCTAAATTGTCATGAAGCTAATTTATCTATCAATTCATTTTTCTTTTTCTTTTATAATTGTTTTAGGTATTCTATTTACTTTTGTATTACTTTTGTATCAAGAGATTAATGAGTGGTTTTTTCAATATAACTTTTTTAATTCCCTCAAACTCAAAATTAAAACTGAATTACGAATACATTTTTTACTGCTCGACTAAGCACCAAGAAAGAAATACAACAAAAAGTAAGAAGTGAAGAGATGATTGATGGTGGTAGTAGTGTCAAAAGAAGAAATGTTTTGATAATATTAGCAGATGAGATGAGAAACATAGAATTACGGTCGTTACACAGTACCCCAGAAAGTCCCAACTCCAAAAGTCCCAACGTCTTGTCTGAAATCCCAAACACCATACCCTTATTTACCCCATAATATATCAAATCTTCCTTGATTTTACTTACAGTCACAGTCACAGTCATAGTCACAGTCACAGTCACAGTCACAGTCACAGTCACAGTCACAGTCAGTAAAAGAACTCAAACAAACTCCATAATAATATATCTTTCAGTAATAATAGTACATCACCTTCCCAGCTGATTGTGTAGTCTTGTTTTCATCAACATGATGATCAACCCCCACATTATGATCAATATTACTACTACTAATGATGAGCTGTTGTTGTTTCAGCTGATGATCAAAATCTAACATTTGGTTCTGATCATAATCCCCACCAAAACAACCATTGTTATTATTATTACCTTGTTGCTTCTGATCTGCTGCTGCTGCTGCTGCTGCTTGCACCCAATACTGGTTCAAGTTAATGTCACCTCCTCCTCCTACTACATAGTTATCACCAGTACTTAGCATGAATCCGGCCATATCCTCTTGTTTGATCTCTAATGGTGATCTGATCCCATAGCTGCTTATATTGTTGTTGTTGTTGTCGTTGCAACTCCCATCAGAATTTGAAGTAGTTTGATGATCATTATTCCCACCAAAAGTTAGCAGATTACTGTTGTTGTTGTACTGCAAGGGACCCATGAGGCCATCTTGGGTTTGGAAGAGTGAAATATTGTTGTGGGGACTGTTAATGAAAAGATTGGAAACTGTTGGGTCAAATATTCCAGTAAAAGATTTGTTATTTGGGGGGTAATTGTAATTAATAGTATTGTAGGGGTAGGAAGAAGAAGGAGAAGGAGGGAAGGGTAGTAGTGGAGGTTTTGGTCTTTGGAGGTGGGGAGCCATGGCCAAGAGCTTCTTTTTCAGCTTAGTGTTCCAGTAATTCTTGATGTCATTATCTGTCCTGCCTGGCAATTGAGCTGCTATTATTGACCATCTGCAACAACAACCATTTCATTTTTCCCCATGTTTTTGTGTCAATTATACAATTTATTAAGGAACAAAAGGAGAGAAAAAAAGGTTTCTTTTTTTGAGTTCTTAATTTTATAAGTATTATTACCAGCTGTAAGTGGGTGTTTTGATGTTGGATCTAAACTTGGCATGCATGCAGAGCAATTAGCTTAAAAAAGACAGATTCTTTCTACATCTGCAGGTTCTCTTATCTTCTTTACACTAAAAAACAACATCAATAAAACAAAACACAAACAAAAATAAAATGAAAAATGAGAGAATTAAACCATTTTTCTTCCTTAATTCCTCACTTTACTACCCACTCCCAAGAAAGATTTCTCATTTACCATTTCAACCAAAAAATGGATGGAAAATTAATAAAAATGTATGCATATCAATTTGGGTCAAATAGTAGGGACCTGCTTCCAATGCTGGCAAAAAGGGTGCAGATGATTCGATCTTCCTCATCAGAGAATTCTCCATGCTTGATGTTTGGCCTCAGATAGTTCAGCCATCTCAGTCTGCAACTCTTACCACACCTCTTCAAACCTATAATTAAACACCAAAAGGACCCAAGAATTTAATTATAACAACAAAAACTAAGTCTTCAATTAAAAAAGAGAGGGAAATTAATTAGACAGATATAGAAATGAAAAATGAAAGAGAGATACCAGCTTTTGGAGGGAGAGCAATCCAATTACCACCAGTTCCATTCTTTTCAATGTACTCTTTGAGTTTGGTGTCTTCTTCAGGAGACCAAGGCCCTTTCTTCACATTTGCCTTGTCACAACAAGGAGCTCTCCCCATCTGTTTCTGTCTTTTTTATTTCTAAAGATCTCTCCTTTTTCCTCTCTTTCTTTCTTTCTGGGTTTTTTTTTCTTGGTGGAGGAAGAAGGAGAGGGAAGCCAAAGTCTCACTTTTCCACACACAACACAAGTGAGAGGGGAATGGCCTTGTTGTGTTTTAATAAGAGACTTTTTGGCTTGGAAAGTTTGAAACAGTGAAAAAAGTAGTATACAGTTTTTTTCTTCTTTTTTTACTTATTTTAGTTGCAGAGATATTCCACCCAGGTCAAAATGATTGACATGTTTAGCAAATATAGAGCTTAAGTCTTCTCAAATCTTAATTAATTAATTAATGGTCACTCCCTAATTAAGTATTTAATCAATGATCAATTTTGAATTACTGTTAATTACTTAAACATTTTTTGACAAACACTCCCCCCTAAAAAAAAAACCTTGTTGAGTTGGGTCCTTCCTCAAGGGCATCCAAAGTCTTGTTAACAAGAAATTGAAATTGAAATTGATAGCAACAGGTTTTTTTGAATTGTGACAGTTTCCAAACCCTAGCTATGACTATGAGCAATAATAGGTAGATACTATAAATTACTATGTATAACTCACTGGCTTCAATTCCAGCTTGGTAATTATCAATTTTGAAACTAAACTATCCAATTTTTATCCGAAAGTCGTACGTAAAAACTATTCCATCTGCCTAGTTTTCCTTACACGATTCCCAATGCACTTGTTTTTTTATATCTTTTATACAAAAATTGGTTATATTTTTATTAATTATTACAATACTAAGGCTTTAGCTTACGATCTATATCATATATATGCACTAACCAATGAATATACTTATTAGTATAACAACTCTTTCATAGCAACCTTCACTTTTGTTTCTTTTTAGTAACACAAAGTAGTAACTTTCATTTAAATACAAAAAAATAACAAATGTTTGAATAATTTATTTTTAATTTAAGCAAATATGTACGTGTTCAACCTAGGTAATAATTAATGTTAAATATTTTTGTATATATGTAAACTCATAAATTTGTTTAATCTAATAAGAAATTGTGAAAAGTGTAAATCCACTATCTATATTATAATATTGAGACTGGTTTGATAAAATATAAAGATTAATTTAACATTTTATGAACATATTGATATGGCGTCTAACCTTAATCAAAAGAGAAAACAATAATTAAATGCTCTTTGGTTCAAAAATAAATAGAAAATTATGAGAGAAAAAATGACAATATGAAACTTCAAACTTCGAGGCCATTCTTATCAATCCAATCAAAAGTTCTTAACCCTAATTGGATTAGAAAGTGTATTTTTACTTATCTTTGGAAATTTTGAGTTTGATCAAATGCAATAATAAGAAAAATTAGTGAATCAAAAACTATATAAGAAGAATTAATTAGAAAAACACGTACACTTTAAAAGTTAAAAGAAAGTGGCCAGTCAATCACACTTCACGATTAACGGTTGAATCAACATGATTCACTAATCTAAAAAAGAAGCCCCGAAACGAGCTTATAAAACTCGTTGAATTTTCTCATGCAATCACATACATACGTAGCAAGTTAGCAACCGCTAAAAATGAATCGATCCCATGTTGGGCCCATCCCATTAAGATTCTTTTTTGTCCCTATATCTTCAACTTTTGAGTTTTGATCATAGATCATCAGGTTTTTTGGGAATGACCTATCGATGCCAACATTTATAAAACACTTGACTACATTAATGAACACATATATGTATTACTGCTTTATACTTACGCGATACTACTGTCACTATTTACATTGCAAAAACAGCAATCAATTGCCGCAGATTTTGCAAGTAGTTTGTGACATTTTTACCATATTGGACATTTTTTTATGTTTGCCTATATAGTGCCCTAACAGACATCTAATGACTCAAAAAGAGATGAATCATTTTAATGTCCTGACCGCAACTAGAGTTACTATAGCGTTCCATAAAGAGAAATGTTTCATGCTTTTGGTAAGCAAGCCTTTTTGCTAGTAGGCATAGGATTAGGACATGACCAAGTTCGTGTATATTTAAACAGTACGCAGTATACATAGCTTTGATTGTTCCTGGATGGATCGAGTCATTTGGCTAGCTAGCCACTTGAAAAATATGCAGGGCCTATGTTCTTCATTTTTAGCTTAATTTCTGCAGTTGAGAGGTATCATTACGTACTATACTCATGGCAGTACCAATATGGCATTCAAAATTTTATATATGTTGCAAGTGAGGCTCAAGTTTTACGCAATATAGAAGAAGGGAGAGAGTTAACGAATGTAGCTAAGTCGTACAATATATCATTAAAAAAAAACACATCAAATACCAAGATCAAGAGTTTGGTCGATAATATCAATTTCAAAACAGACAGTATCATTTCATTAAAAATAATTAGGATTTTTATTTCCCCGCATGACATGCAACACGGCTAAGTCGTATCCTTATCTTTTTCTTGCTCGAGATTACTATAAATTTTAAAAGAACAATTCCAAGACTGAACTTACAATTAAATGGGTATTAATCCATTAAATTGTTACGGGACCAACCAAAAAACTCAATTTTTTGAATTATGAAGCACCATTTAACACAATATTAATTCCATTAAATGTGATACTGACAATAGCAATAATTTTCACCAACAAAAAAATAAAAGCCTATTCCAACAAAGAAGCACAAAATTAATTGAGACATTCATCTAGTCGTCGCCATTGTTCATAAGGCCTACCATATGGCTAATGTAATTTGAAATGGTAGATGATCCCTCTTCCATAATTTCTATTAAATATAATTTTAAACACAAAAGTTTCTAATCTTATAAACTTCAAAAAAAAATTAAAAAGAATCAACTTTTCAATTCATAATTTATAGTTTATATACACAAACATATTGAATAATTCTTTCTTTTTATTTTCACTAATTGAAACTTGGGCGACAGTGGGGACCAATAATATAGGTGGAGTCTAAGGGTAGCTACCTTTAGGAGAAAGCTCTTTTTTTTTATATTAACTGATGTACATCAAAAGCTTCTCTTTTACACTGTTTGTCATGTTTCTTTTGATGTTCTAATGTTTTTGTATGTTTTTTTTTTTGCGCAACCATATTATAGGCATGCAAATTAATAAAGGCCAAAATAAATAACGTTCTGCGATAATAAAAATTTGTAGAACAATAATCTTTGATCTTATTTTATTTCACATTGTTTCATTTTCACTCATAACTTTCATTCAAATTACCACATCATCATCAAATTGGGTTGATGCATAAATTTTTTTTTTGTCATTTGTACAAATTCGGAAAAGATAAAATGACATGAACAGTAAAAATTCATAAGAAAAAAGTCATTTATTGTGCACCAGAGGGAGTATATTCGAGACTTAATATATAAATATAAATCTGTAAATAATCAAAGAATATGGACAGCTAAACCCAAATCTTACTTGTAAAAGTAGTAATCTATGGATACAGAAAAATGATAGAGAGAGGCCTTTGTTTGACATTAATAGAAAAGAACTGAGATTTTAATTAAAATTCAAGCAATTTTTTTTTAAAAATAAAATAATTATTGTCCTTTTTTTTGTCTTTTTCTTCATCTTCATGGAATCTTTAATTAATTAAAATGAGAGGTAGCTAGATAAAATGTTTTATGATCTTATCATAATAGTATCTTGTATATTATTATTAATTATAAAAAAAACATGAAAAAAACAAGAGACGAGTGTCGTCATCTGCATTGACTCTTGGAGAAGAAAGATTCATACACTCCTGCTTCTTCTTTCTTCTTTCTAAATGTTGGCAAGCTAAGATAGAAAAAAGTAACGTTGCAGGCTGGATCCCTTATTGCTAATATTATTAATTAAAAATATCAAGTTAACGAGTACATGTAATAATTTAACGTAACCTAAATAATAAGTACAATTATTGTATACGCAATTGAACCAGTAGCTTTCTATCTTGACATTTATTCGGTCATTGGAAAATTGCGAGCAGCCATTTTATTCTTGTTTCCCCTCCTAATGTTATCCACTTTTAATCTCCTTGCATTGATCAGTTTGTCAACTATATACAGTCGGTAATAATTCTTTCTAGAATGTTTGTACAAATATTTCAATTAATTATCAGTAAACATTGCTGACTGTCTAATTAAGTAAGTAATCAAATTAGCTTAATTATCAAAGTAAAATTAAGTGATCAAATTAACATAATTGTTGATGAGGATTTCATCGATATAGAAGCACTCAAACCACAAACTCAAACTGCAAAATTAGTTTAGTCTAATAACTCACTCTATTTTTGTTTTTTTTTTGTGTTACTTTAATCGTATGCGGCATCACGTAGAACATGTTTTTGACAGCGCCTGATCAGAATTATGACCTTGAATGTCTCAACAAATCATTGCAACAAATAGAAAGAAAGCTATGTCAGCCATTGATTGATAGCTCAAAAGGAAGAATCAATTATCATACATTTAAGAAAACCTCTATAATTCGCCCGCACATCTTAATAACCTCTGTATTTTTCTTTCTAGTTCGGCTAATACTAAATTGTTTGGGCATTTTTTAAGAATTAAAGGATTATTTATCAATGAACATTTAGTTCATTACTTGTCTAACTAGTAATAAAAGTACCAGTAGAGATCCAAAATTAGAATCAAATCTCACGTCAGCCTATTAAAAAAGAAAGGAAACAAAGGGTTTAAGTAAGTTTATCCAAAGAAAAAAAAACCTTGGTTTAAAACTTCAATATTCTAATTTATTTTTCTACGTACGTGACATTCTTTATTCTTACATGGTATATTCAGGTTGAGCTGGATAAAAAAACAAGACATATCCAAGTATGCAAAGTAAGAAATTAAACTCAATTTTTTAAACTTGAAAAATAATAAAATGTGGGAAAATTAAATAAGGCTGCTAATTTAACAGGGGGAAAATACACAAACACACGGTGAAATTCAGGATTTTATTGATATAAGGTGTTGTTTGAAATATTTGGACAAATATTAGGGTCAGAAAGATTATTAAGTCAATATTTTTTGCAGAATTAGGGAGGAAAAGGAAAATTTAAAAGGTACAAGGGACTTGTTTGGAGAAAAGAAGAATATAAGAAGCGAAGGGAGACAGATGCAAAAGTCAAACAATCTCCGAACTGGGATTCCACGAATCGTACAGACTCGACTCGGACAAACATTAGCATCGCTGTCCGAAAAAAAAAACCATGACGTAACAGTTTGCGTACACACACCTCTCTCAAAACTCCCACGTGTGAGCTGACTTAGACACCAAACAATCCGCTCGAATGGTTGCTCGAAACGTGTCGCCTGGATTCTCGGGGCAAGGTGGACCCACAGCAAGGCGGGCGGCTTGTACTCGCGCGTTGCTTCCACGCTCTGCCCTGTCGTTTCATTTCTTTCTGTGAGCGAGCGTGTGGTCTGGTCTCTAAAATGTGTAGAGCAGAGAAGAACAAAGCGATCAATCAAATCAACCAAGTGGCGCTGAAATTTGGACGGTTCTTGATTAATCTCCTCTCCTCTGGTTCGCGCCGAATGTGTAATTAATTATAGAACTGGAAAAGGAAGAAATGCGATCCCAATCCATATGATCTGGTTGGTGAGATTGGTTCAAAGGGGCTTGTCAGTGTTTTTCCTTATCATTTTTTTAATGTATTATTGATTAGCCTGCTGTGCAATATGTTGTTCTATCTCAAATACTCGTACTTTTGCTCTTTAATCATGTACTAATCCAACAATTTTCAAAAAAAAAAATGTTCATATCCGAAATATTTCAAATAAGTTCAGATGATCCAGAGAAAAAAATTCAGATAATCCGAATACCGAATTTACATGAACCGAACCAATGCACACCTTGTCTTTGTTTATATTTCGCAGGAGGTGTACTCACAAGCTTAAAGGCTAAAAGCCAACAAATACAAGTCATTGGGCTAAAAGCCCACAAATTCGTGTGACCGTCTTCCTTTCATCCATTAAAGCCCATTCAACAAGTCTATCCCTTAATTTTGAATGGATAAAAAAATAAAATTCAGCATAAATCATACTCCCTCCGTTTTACTTTACCTGTCACTTTTCTGCGGATTGTTACTATTTGCGGTATTTGTCATTTTATCTTTTTCGAAGCATATATTTTGTGCAAATGTTAATTTTTTTTTTGAATCAATCCAATTTGATGATAGTGTGGTAATTTCAGTGGAAATTAAAAAAAAAAATGAAACAATGAGGAATAAAATAAGTCCGTAAATCAACGGCTTACACTTTTCTACTATTCTAAAAAGTCAATTAAAGTGGAACGGAGGGAGTAATATTTATAATTGAATTAAATAAATTATTATATTTATCTACACGGTCATGATAAACTATTATTACAAAAAATTAGTAATACCTTACATTTATCTACACGGTCAATATCGACCATTATTACAAAAAATAATAATACTTTATTTGACAACTAATAAATTTATCTACAGTCGGACGTCATAATATATTTAAAATAAAAATTATCGCGCTATTTTTTTCATTATAAAAAAATTAAAATAAAATAAATTAGTAATCTTTATTTTTCCTAGTAAAAAAAATCGAGCATCTCTCTCATTTTACAAGGTATTAAACAAGGCATTTCTGTCATTGTTGACCGAATAAATAAATATAATGATTTATTTGACTCAAGTATAAATGTAATCACTAGAGTAAGTTTTACCATTTTTTCATTCTCAATTCAACAACTTACATATATTATAATTTGTCAATAAACATATACTCCCTCTGGTCCGAAATGTATGATTTCCTCGCATCCCAATATTCAGTAGGGAACGCATATCGAGGAGGCCGGATGAGACACTATTTGACCCAAAAAAATTCCGTATTTTTTTTCGAACGTACGTTAATCCTTAACGTACTTCCGAGAAAAAATTCTGAGCAAAATTGTCTCAAATAGTGACTGTTCCGGCCTTCTTAAGATACGTTCCGGAACAGTAAAAGCAAATGCTAAAACGTCATACATTTCGGACCGGAGGGAGTAACTCATTAATTTTATTATTAGAAAAAAAAGTAATGATTGAAATTTGAAATTCTAATCTAAATTCCAATCTCATATCTATCTATTAAAAAATAAAACAACCTGGAACTTCTATTTTTTATGCACAACGTAACTGACATAGTAACTTTTCTAAGAACAGTGACTAACAACCTACTCCCTCCGACCAAAAATACTTGTCATTTTAACTGACATAGTAACTTTTCTAAGAACAGTGACTAACAACCTACTCCCTCCGACCAAAAATACTTGTCATTTTGGGTCAAAAATCGTTGTCTCGTATTAATTGTCGTCTTGGATAATTGTGTCCACTTAATTTATATTTTTACATTTTTGTCCCTCAAACCACTCATCGTTCGACGTGGAACGACGTGTCACACGTGAGCTTTTTTTGAAATGAAAAAATTAGTGTACCATCTCCTCACTCTAACGTCTCTGACAACAAAACCAAAGCTCCTCACTCCATCTACTCGATTTCTTTTCTTATTTCCTTAACAATAAAACCAAAAATCAAACAAAAAATGGAGGATTGTTATGTTGAAATTGAGGATTCAAATGATATGAATATTGACATATTTTGTGATGAAATGAAGGTTTTTGGAGTTGAAAAAAAGAAGCAGAAAAGAGAGAGAAGCAAAGAAGAGAGAGAGTGTTGAGGAAAGTCTGGGCTGTCAGTGGACACTATTACGCCCTTAATATTGGTGATTCCCGCCCAAACGATAAGTAATTTGGACCGGAGGGAGTATTTGCTATGCTACCTTAGTGTTAGTGGTCAAAAGATCCAAAAGTATAGATCAGACATTTTTTTTGTCAACAGCTATATTATTCTAGTTTTGGGTTCTTGATCTCTTCAATTCTCCTCCATGGAGGGAAAGATGCACAAAAAACACACCAAAACCCATAAAAACCTCATTTCATTTGCACATCACTCCCTCCTCATCCTCCTCCTCTGCATCTCACTCCCTTTCTCTTCCCTACCCACTTCCCTATGTGCCCGCCAAAAGCCACCCCCACTTCCCATTTTACTCCTCCCATCTGCCGCCCAGCTCCAATGGCAGCTCACATCCATGGCACTTTTCTTCCACTTTGGATCCAACACCTTCACGGATTCTGAGTGGGGCTCCGGCCATGCTGACCCGTCTCTGTTCAACCCGACCCTACTCAACAACACCCAATGGGTCCAAGTGGCTAAAGTCTCCGGCTTTAACCGGGTCATACTCACTGCAAAACACCATGATGGGTTCTGTCTATGGCCTAGTGATTACACGGATTGCTCAGTGAAGTCTAGTCCTTGGCGAAATGGGAGTGGAGATGTTGTAAAGGAGCTTGCTGTAGCTACCAAAGAGGCTGGTTTGAATTTGGGGCTTTATCTTTCACCATGGGATAGGCATGAGGGGTGTTATGGCAAGACTTTGGATTACAATGAATTCTACATGGGTCAAATGACAGAATTGCTGACCAGGTGATTACTTTTTGTAGAGAAAGTTGTGATTTTTATGTCATTTTGTTTGAGGAAATTTAGAGAATTGGATTGAATTTTGTTGAATTATGAGTTCTACATTGGTCAAATGACAGAATTACTGACCAGTTGATCCTTGTTGCTAAGAAATTTGTGATTTTTATTGAGGAAATTTTGAGAATTGGAATGAATTTTGTTTGAAATGTTGGAACAGGTATGGCGATATGAAGGAGGTGTTTTTGGATGGGGCAAAAGGGGAGGGAGAGAGGGACATGACTTACTACTTTGATAATTGATTTAGTTTGGTTCACCAGCTACAGCCTGGGGCTGTCATTTTTTCTGATGCTGGCCCTGACACTAGGTGGGTTGGGGACGAATATGGTGTCGCCGGTTCTACTTGCTGGTCTCTTTTCAATAGGAGTGATGCCAAGATTGGAGGCACTGATCCCAAGTGAGTTTTGATTCATTTTCTTTGGTTGATAGTGAATTGCAACGTTTTTACTCGTTTAATGCTCCTGTCTTATGTTAGGATTTGGTCTTGGTTCTTTCAATCCTTTAGTAACTTCAAAACTCAATGCCTGCCTTGCCCAATGGATATACAAGATGGATAGAGCTCGCATTTTAAAGTCATGAGAGTGATCAATTGAATTCAATGAAAGGAGAAGTTGAACCACAAAAAAATGCATGATAAGGGAGTGAGAGACTATGTCTCCATGGAAAGTAGTACTTTACCTGTCTCGATTATTTCTTTCCAGCCTGGATACTAGTAAACCTGCTTTGCGCAGCAGCCAATTTCGTGAATGCTTTAAGCATGCAGCAGCCAGACTATGTTATAAAGGTTATGATTCATATTGATGGCTTAGTGATGTGAAGTTTGGAGTGTATGGATTTGAAACTTCCATTATTCAAACAATGTGGCTATGTTAGCTCGTCAGATCTGCTTCAGTGCTCCTTTATAAGTTCAGATATTGTCACTGTTTACATACGGATGTGAGCTTAGGTGCTATGCTTCTAGGACTAATTTGAGATCAGAAGTTAATGTAATTTGGGGATCATCTGAACTTCTAACCTTTTAATGATGTCCGTCTCTTCTGATAATCCTCGCAAACCTCTAAGTGTAACTTTGACATCCCCTGTTGACTACGATTTTCGGTACCTGAACTATTTTTTCCATTTATTAACTTCTATCTGACATCAGAATTTAAGAGTTTCGTTATATGTTTACACTTTTGCTCAATCAAAGGCTTGTTCTCTGAAAGGAACCGGAATAGCAGAAAAATAAGCTGCTTTTGCTTTTTTCTGTATAGGATGATGTGATTCTTTCCCGCTGTAACTTGCATCCTTTTGCTTTTGTTGTCCTTCTGGAATACCAAACCAAAAATTGAGGTTCTTAGATTAATTGTTTCTTGTATCTAACAGATACTCACAAGGAGGAGATCCATCAGGCCATGACTGGGTGCCTGCCGAGTGTGATGTCTCCATCAGGCCTGGCTGGTTTTGGCATCCATCGGAAGCTCCAAAGTCAGCAATGAAGCTTCTTGATATATACTATAAATCTGTTGGCAGAAACTGAGTCTTGTTGCTAAATGTGCCACCTAACTCATCCGGTCTTATATCTTCTGAAGACATACAGGTGCTTCAAGAATTTGCTGAGCTTCGGAGGTCCATATTTTCTTACAATTTAACCAGCAACGCAAAGCTTAATGCCAGTAGTACACGGGGAGGCATGGCTGATTCTTGGTTTAGCACCTACAATGTGCTAATGGAAGGCATAGACATCTACTGGGCTCCAGAGGAGAATCAATCAAATTGGGCTTTATATTTAAACCTTCAGAAGTTGGTGACTTTCAATGTTCTTCAAGTTCAAGAGCCAATTCACATGGGACAGCCTGTCATTGCGTTCCATCTTGAGATCTGGAATGATAGGAATTGGACGAAAGTGATCAATGGCACTACGGTTGGATATCAAAGGCTATTGCTGTTCCCAACTGTAAAAGCCAAGCACCTTGAAGTTGATTATAGATAAGAGTTGCGCAGATCCTCTCATTTCTTACTTAGGAATATACATGGATCAATTTTCCATTGTGAATAATGAGTCCGATAAAGTCCGCTGCACATTCAACCAAAGTGAAGTCCTTCAGCAGTCTACATCGAACCATTCTTGATCGGATGCAATGTAATGTAATGTATATTTCTACCACTACCGCATCATTTTACAGCCATTTGTTTATATTCAAATTTCATTTGTTCAAATATCTCCCATGTACAATAAAGATTGATCAAAATGTTCTTATGGGCAATGTAACTGTGTTTCCAATTCTCATACTGAATTCTAGAGTGCAACAATATAGTTTCAGTTTTCTAGAGATGAATATTGAAGAAGATGCATTTCCAATTTTCCATTGATGCAGCTTGTTTGAGTTCTTTTGTTGGAAATTGAGCATATGCTTTGGAAATCTTATCATATACTTGCTTGCGTTTGCTTAGGCACTTGAGCTCTCCTTAAAAAATTTCAGTTCAAAATTCGTACTTTATATTAAAGTTAAGTTCTTTTTACCTTGAAGTCTTGGATAAGTCCTTTGCAGCTTCTACGCTTCAAAAGTTCTTTTTTTCTCCATTTTCTCGGTCTCCCTGAGTGTTCTCTATGCCCCTTCGGTGCAGAAGACTAACGTTTCAAAAGTTTCGGAACAAAAGGTTAGTTCACGCAAAAGTATCAGACGAAGCTTACAGGGTTAGTGTATATGGACAATTACAACTTCAAATATGGATTTTTCATGGAACATATAGCACCTACCGCCAAACGTTCTCCTGGATCAAAATAAA
The DNA here is from genome assembly GCA_963691705.1 of Viola odorata. NCBI lineage: Eukaryota > Viridiplantae > Streptophyta > Magnoliopsida > Malpighiales > Violaceae > Viola > Viola odorata. Next base: position 16,784,596 of record OY829546.1, on the reverse strand, counting down.
ACTAGGACAGTAAATCAATATTTGCCAACAAATGCAACGGTTTGCTTTGCGTTCAAGGCAATGGTTTTAGACAATACACAGTACAGACAGACTACCTATATAGATGCCAATAAAGTGAAAAGCTTTTATAAAACAGAAAAATATGATAGCAGATATCAGAGTCGAAAGGTTTATGTTATCTTGACATCTTGAAGAAGTCGGGCGGCAATAGAACCTACTCTTCTTGCTTCCCAATCAGTAAGCTCCTTCCCGGAGACTTTCGTTAGTAGCTCCAAATCTTGCTCAACTTTCTCATTAACACGATCGTCCTTCTTATCTAGAGATTTGCTACTCCCTACGTTGTCTTCACCATCAGGTATGCCATCTGACACATCAACCTCAACAGTTTGCTGGTCGATCACTGGAGTCAAGTTGTCTATGCTCCCAGTGGCAGGCTTTAATCCCATGATGTAAAGTTGAATACTCTGATGTTGGTACTTACTGTGCATCTGTGTGTGAGGAATGAAAGTGGACGAACCTCATATCAGTCAGAACTAGTGAAAGACTACATTTCTTCTCTCCAGATAAAGAATTCAATGCAGTTATTTAAATGCTGTGGACAAGGTAAACAAACTATGATGATGTAAGTCTAACCACAGAATTCATATCCAAGATTGATAAGATTCTACGAGAAAGTAACTATTTTGAGACCCCAAAAAGAGATCCACTAGTGATGACTGATGAGTGCCAGAGTGAGTGAAGAACGCCAAAAATCAACCCAGCTTTTACCAGAGATGAATCTATGATTATACTCATCTTTGAATGCATTATAAGGTCCCTATCAGCAAATCGCATGTAATGTCTAGAACAATATAACAGAGGCATCATTTTTGCATCAAGTGAGTACCTTGGTTCTTGGAACAATTTTCACCTCGAAATTTCTTCTCCACATGTCAAGCATTTGCTCGTGGACATTCGTAGAACGGATCTCATATCCTAACTACATGAAAAATTTTGGTGATGAAGGAAAGGAAAAATGGGTCAAGTTTCTGAAATAGAAAATAAAATATAATAATAATAATAACGAAGGCATACAGTGACGCACCATTATTGTAGTCTTGGGTCCTGGTAGTGCAAATATTGTCCGCAACAGTGGCTCCAAAAGATGCTCGGCATAAACCTGAAATGCAACAAAGCTGAAAAGTTGGATTTGAACCAAAGTGAGAAAATATTCTTTATGAAGTTTTTGACCCAGAACAATTCCAATAAGCACGGGAATCAACCTAACCATGTAAAATGTAGAAATGCATTTTGTTTTTAGTTCTGGGTCCAAAGAAGAGCTATCATAAAACTTACAACATCTGTGCCAATGATGTAATCAAAAGGAGGATTGAGAGCCCTAATATGAGTGTCATTTCCCCAGTCTAATTCCGCAGCCTGTATTGAGCCAAATGAATCTGCAAGGGACACAATTTTCTTATTAAAGACATGCTATACTAAGAACTCAAATTGAGGCTATCCATTCTGGTAGTGAACGGACCTCCTCGCTGGTCAAACTAGAAGAACTCCCCATCAAATCACATTCATTGAAAATAGTACAACGCACATTGCCAGTTCAAATGAGCATAAGCAAAAAAATGAAAAGACCATATCTCCCTACTAAAAGAATCAATTACACGAGATAGGATGTGCTTTTCATCGCAGTACCTGTCAAAATGACTCAAAGCACCTGAACCCATCTGCAGGATACTTGAAGTATTACGTTCAACATTTCTTTTTAACAGTGGCACAACTTCCATCTGGTCAGTAGCAACAACATCACAGCCCAGGAGTGCCATCCCTAGAAAGAGCAACTTATATCAACAAAGAAAATAATACCTAACATTGAATTTGTAAGCCGAATATCACACAGAAGCCATTCAGTTATTTAAAGTAAAAAGGAACTAACCAAATCCAGCTACTCCACACCCGGCTCCAAGTTCAATAGCACGCTTCCCTTTGAGTTTGGATGGGGAGAACTTTCCCTTTCTGCAATTTTTTTCCTGAAAAACCAAACAAGTGAGCTGCATAACTGAGGAATTTGGCCTTGAAATCTGTTATGAGAAATGCATCTATGATGGGTAACATAGTCTGCTTTTCAAATGAGTTAATGTGTGTCAATGGATATAGGAGAGTCAGGAGACAGCCACAATCTCATCCTTTTTGTAATTAATCTTGCAGATAATATGGTATTGCAGTCATATATATCTACTAGAAGATATTTATCTAATAGTTTGGATGTCTCCGCTACATTTTTCTTCTTCTTAATTTTAGAAGAAGGAAAGGAAAACCATGACGGAAGATGCCTTAACAAATTCAGCAAGGCTCTTCCGGATAAATCCGACTACTGTTCTATTCTCTCCTTACCCCCCTATATTTACTACATATTTGACAACACATCCATCTACTTGACATTGCTTAAGCAATCACAACTAAACTCATTAAAATCTTAGATCTTAACTTTCTTTCCACCCAGTATACATAAGCTCAAATAGAAACATCTTAGAATCAACAAGATGGGAGGCGGAAATTACAATAACAATTTGCGATTCTAAACCACATGTAACTGTAAAGCCAGTGGGTCAGGACTAACAAATCAAATGCATGTAAAAGAAATAAAAAGCACGTTACCAAAAATTTTGCAAACACAACTGATGCATCCCAAACTGTAGTTCCTAAATGCTGGGAATTTGGATCCTATCACAAAGACAAGAACCTCATCTTGTTAGCATAAAATCTTATGAAATGCTAAAAGAGACTTAAAGCGACCTCAACAGCAAGTTCATATGTTACAAAGCAAACAAAATTTAGGAGCTCCAAATGGTGGATTAAGAAATTATGTAGAGTAATATTCCAAGGATGCAAGGACCTTTATATTTCTTCATCACAGATTTAAACACGTAAAAAAAACTTCTTCCCAGTATTGTCATTACCCACTGAACTAATCGAATCCCCTATCCTAGCAAACATTAGGAAAATGCCTCCACCATGGAAAGAGGAAGTAGACCATTTCATTCAGAGCATGATTTCAGATCATTTAGGATAGTACAAAGTAGAATAACATATTATCCTCTCCAAGAATGGAATGCTAGAAAATCCAGACTGCACCATGAAATCACCCAGCATTGAATGAAGGGTTTGCCTAGTTCAAACCAAGCAAACTAAATATATAAATAAACTCCAAAAACTACATGAACCATCACAAAAGAAGAACGAAGGCATACTTGAGAGAACTGTAGTAGATGGCCCAAAACTTCAACACTGATGGCAGAAGTGCTTGGAGAATTTAACCTGAAAGAATTAGAATACCATATTAAAGAATAAAAAACAAAACCTGCAAATAGATTTTGAGTAATAATATACAGAATTGAGCAGAGCAAACTAATCATGTGATGGCATGTCTTCAAAACCATTGGATGCACACAAGCAATTACAACTAAACCATCAGCAGTACTCATTCCCCATGGAAGAATAAGTATAACAGTGGCTGCATCTTGGAAAGAAATGTCTACATATATTCTTCTCACTATTATTAAACATCATAATCCGACATCTAGAGATGAATAAGGTGTCACATTCCCCATGGTGCATAGACTAGAACAGATGTCAAACTCCATGCCATAGTATAACAAGACACTCAACAGGCCAAGGAAACATCAACCCAAAATGCAGTGAATACCTTCAAACTGTAAAGCGCAAATATTGTGGCCTGCGATTTTTGTAAAACTGAAGCCATAAAAGGATTCATTTTTGCTTCAGCCATCAAATTACATTATTTCAAAGGAAAATTGAAAGACATCACATCAGAAACTAACAAACGAGTGATGCGGAGAACACCCAAAAGCATCCAACAAAGCCTACAAAGTGTACAGATCAATGCATGCCGTTCATGAAGCACGAAACAGTTTCAAATCAAGTTTTGGGAGTGCAAAAAAAAATTGAAACTATAGATGTAGATATACCTGTCATGCTCCATATATATTCCCTTATTTTCCTCCTACTCAAAGAGTCAATACTGCCCAAAGCCAGTAACTTGATACGTCTCACTGCAATAAAAAAGAGAGGAAAAACAAAAAAGATGGTTACTTTAAGTAGAACTTATGCCATTGAACTAATAACAAACAGCTCCTATATACCCAGAAGGGAAGCTGATAATTGAATGAAACATTGGGCACAAACTTCAGTCTTTCGTTTTCCTTTTTCATCAGTTTCATTTCCTTTGGACTTGCATATAAAAAAAAATTAAAAATGCAAACATAAAATCAAATGAATATTGGATTATTTCGTGTAAGGACCAAGGAAAACTAAGAGCGGTCCCGAACCTGAAATTGAACGAGGGACCCTTTCACGACTCCTTTCCTTTAACGCTTCTGTGTATTGAGCAGGTTGAAGAAGGAGTGCAAGCCACAGAGGCAAAGCAGAGGCTGTGAATCGATGTTTTTCACTCTGGGAAGGAAGAAAATAGAAAAAAAAGTGGGAATGGAATTCGAGTTTTTGGTGGAAAAAGGAAAACAGATTTCTTGATCTATTTTTAATTTCTGAGATCAAAAATTCAACACTAATAATTCATTTTTTATTTGAGTAATTTTTATTTATTTTAAAATAAAATTCTTTTCTTTTTAGAATGTCATAGGTGGATTTAATGGTAGATTAGACGAAAGGGGTTAAAAACACTAAAAAATATATATTCAAACAGAGTTTTTTTTAACATTGATGGGATAGTCTAAGCATGAGAACCTTTTAAATCATTAGTATAAACTAGTCTCCTATGCATATTGTAATTTTAGTATTCCTTATATTCTTTAATAGCAAACGTTTTAAAATAGTAAAAAATTGTAAATAATAACCTTTAATTTTATTTTATTTCACATTATTTCATTTTTTTCTCCTAATTTCTACTCAAATTACCACACCATTATCAAATTGGGTTGATGCATAATTTTTTTTTGTTATTTGCACAAAATATATACATAAAAATCAATAAAATGACAAGTATTATAAATAGTAAGAATCCGTAAAAAAACGATAGTTATTAAAGGATAGAGGAAGTATATATTAATGAAATTTTATAATAAAATATATTATTAATATATTAGAGTAAAATGTTTTACTTTGTTAAAATTGAATACGTCATTAATCTTTTTAATATATTTATGATGTATAATCTTCATTTAAAAGATGATTATAACAATACTAAGAAATAATACTTAAGGAGAACTGAAGCTGCCTTAACGGATTGCCGACATGATAATATGAAGTTGGTGACGTCTGTTGCCAGCCTTATGGAGAGAAAGGAAGAACTTTCTCTTAACGTAGACAGGTTGTCTAGGCAGTTAGTAGAAAAAGTGGACGAGTTGAATGATATCTATGCAATGTAGATGCCGTATGACTTTTTTTTTTTTTAAATTCCTCCTTTTATGATTATCTCCCAACTGGGTTCCTTGTCGTGTCTATTGTGAAAATAATGCTATCTCGACGTATATGCAATATAGATGTCGTATGACTTATTTTTGGGTCCTAACAGAAATGGTTTTTCTAGCATAATCTGCTATATGACATGGTAAATAAATGTCATATAAATTTGCATCATATGAGTCAAGAACATTGAAATGAGCAACCCCAAATACTTCAGCATTTAAAGAGGGGTTTAGTACATACCTTTTGGGCAAAACGGAAAAGTGGGGAAGATTTACCTCAATCAGTAAATCAAACATTAAATGAGCCATCACGTGTGGTGTTTTGTCATGATAAAATCAGAAGGTAGTGGAGGTGGGGACGTTCTTATCTCTTCAGAATCTGGAGTGTTGTGTTTTCTCAATAATTCAATCTGAAGATAAGATATAGAAAGATGACAAATCACATTTGGTGTTTTGTCATTATTAAATCAGAAGGTAGTGGGGGTGGGGACGTTTTTATCTCTTCAGAATCTCGAATGTTGTGTTTTGTCAATAATTCAATATGAAGATAAGATATAGAAAGATGACAAATCACATTTGGTATTTTGTCATGATTAAATCAGAAGGTAGTGGGGGTGGGGACGTTCTTATCTCTTCAGAATCTCGAGTGTTGTGTTTTGTCAATAATTCAATCTGAAGATAAGATACAGAAAGATGACAAATCACATGTGGTGTTTTGTCATCTTTCTATAATAATTACTCAAAATAATTAAAAAAAATATACCATTATTTTTATTTTTTGAGATCTATAAATAGAGATTGTGTGTGTGTCATTTGGACACCAAAAAAAAATCTGAGTTTTTTACAATCTTCAAGCTCTTTCATGGATCCTTCACAAAATTATCCTTTTTTCCAAATTACAACTTCCCTAACCAAGCTCAAAATCCAAATATGCGACCACCAAACCCAAACATTCAATGCCTAGAAAATCCTTAGAATACGGGGATGCAGCCTAATTTTGGATCGCAGTATATGATGCCCCCAAATTTTGGCATGCAATACCCGTATAATCATCCTTATATGCCTTATGGCTATCAACCTGTTCCTGGAAACAGCTATGTTCCCGCTCCTGTGCGCTATCCAAACAGTGAACAACCCAATGAGCCAAACACACCCCGTTTTAGTAGTGGATCAAGTGAGTTCCCAGAATTTTCCACACAAATATCTATAGGAAATGTTGATGGGGATACCCCTCTCAATTTTCTTGCTCCATCCCAACAATCAACCAAGAGATCAGGTTACGACACTTGGAGCACGGAAGAGAACAAATCTTTATTAACTGGTTATTTCCACGTTAGTAATGATAGTGAATTGGGGTCGAATCAAAAGGGTGATACTTTTTGGGGTAAAATTGCAGACTATGTTAATGAAAACTTCCAAGGTGGAAAACAGAGGTCTGTGATGTAGTGCAAAAGTCATTTTCGTATGATAAAAAAAAAGAGTAGTTTTATTGGTTATTACAGTAGAGCATGTAGAGTGAGGTGTAGTGGTTGGTTCGATGATGACTACATATCCAAGGGTCTAGAGTTGTATCAAGAGTGCGAAGGTAATAAGTTTTGCTTGTTGGAAGAGTGGAAGTTGGTTTGCGACCAACCCAGATATATGCCAGGAGCAAATGAATCTGCAAGTAGCGGATCGAAGAGAAAAAGTGGTGGTGATGACGTTGATTCCTCAGCTCCTTCCATTGTACGTCCAGAAGGTAGGGATGCAACAAAGAAGAAAGCTAGAGCTTCATCGAACAAATCATCGACTTCTAGAAAATCAAAGGTTGCTATTGAGGAGGAGTTATCTAATTTAGCCCATACTAGTGACAACCTTGAACAATCCAGGGCTAGTACTGCATCAGCTATGTTGGAGTATGCACGTGTTAGGAAGATGGAGATGTTCTTGTCCTTGAAGTCCAAAGAAGATCGTGATGCTATAGATGAAAATATGTATAAGATGCTACTGAAGGAGTTGTTTGAGAACTAGTTTGTTATTGTATGTTTTACTGTTTTAATTGTGTGTTTTATTTTCGAAATGTGTATTTTATTTTTGAATTGTGTGTTTTATTTTCGAATTGTGTGTTATTTTGAATAATTTGTGGGTTGTGAAAGTGTATGTTCATTTCAATAATTTCGTTCAAATCACATGTGGTGTTTTGAGTAATTATAGATCTCAAAAAAAAATATATATATATTTTTTATAATTATTTTGAGTAATTATTATGGGAAAATGCATTTAAAAATGAAAAAAATGAAAAAAATGTAAAAAACTCTAATTGTTTTTAGTGTTCAAATAATACAAACCTAGTCTCAATTTATAGATCTCAAAAAATTAAAAATAATGGTATATTTTTTATAAAATTATTTTGAATAATTATTATGAAAAAAAACATTTAAAAATGAAAAAAAATGTAAAAAACTCTAAATTTTTTTAGTGTCCAAATAATACAAACCTAGTCTCTATTTATAGATCTCAAAAAATTAAAAATAATGGTATATTTTTTATAAAATTATTTTCAGTATTTATTATAAAAAACCCCATTTAAAAAATGAGGGAAAAAAAAAGAAAGAATTCGGTGGCCAATGGCAGTGCGCCACGCGTGCGCTACAGGGCTGCTGTCAGCCCTGCAGCGCACGCGTGGCGCGCTGCCATTAGTCCACCTCATTTTTTTATTTTTTTTAAATGGTCCCACTGTCAGAAAAACACGGGTGTCAAATTTTGACACCCGCTCGCGTGCATTGGCCATTTGACACTGAGAAAACCCTCTGCTGCATTCAAAAACTCCTAAAAACCCTCCCAAAAACCCATTGCTGCTGATGGTGAGCATTCAATTTCTGTTATAACGGAATGGTCTGTTAGACTATCAACACCAATGGGTTTTTGGGAGGGTTTTTAGGAGTTATTGGGTGCAGCAGTGGGTTTTTGGTGTGTCAAATTCGGAGGAGGAGCATTTGACACCCGAGTTTTTCTGACAGTGGGACACAACTTATTTATAAAAAAAGAAAAAAAAATTTAGGTGGACCAATGGTAGCGCGCCACGCATGCGCTGCCAGGGCTGTCAGCGCACGCGTGACGCGCTGCCATTGGCCACCAAATTCTTTTTTTTTTCCCCTCATTTTTTAAATGGAGGTTTTTCATAATAAATACTGAAAATAATTTTATAAAAAATATACCATTATTTTTAATTTTTTGAGATCTATAAATAGAGACTAGGTTTGTATTATTTGGACACTAAATTTTTTTAGAGTTTTTTACATTTTTTTACATTTTTTTCTTTTTTAAATCCTTTTTTTCATAATAATTACTCAAAATAATTTTATAAAAAATATACCATTATTTTTAATTTTTTGAGATCTATAAATTGAGACTAGGTTTGTATTATTTGAACACTAAAAAAAATTCGAGTTTTTTTACATCTTTTTTCATTTTTTTCTTTTTTAAATGCATTTTTTTCTTTTTTGATTTACTGGTTGATAAATAAAATCGTATGTTATTTTAAAAAAATATTATATTATTTATTGTATTAAAAAAGTATAGATTTTTTGAAATATGAAAAAAATCTGAAATTTAATTAATTTATATTTAAAATATATTATTTATTATTTATTATATTATAAAAAATAATTATTATAGTAATTATAAATTTAATAAGAAAAAGAAATGAAAAATATGGTGGGGTATATGATTAAATGATGTGGAAGGGAGAGAAAGTGAATAACACCCTGAAAAACACATTGCTGTGAGAAGTGAGTGTTATTTGAAAATTTGGTTGGGTGTTAAACTGATGTGGCAGGATAAAAAGTGAATAACACTCTAAATTTGACACCCACGGTTGTGGATAGTCTAATAAGACTGTCAAACTTGAAAACGTCTACTATTTCGCATGGAGAGTTTTTGTTGAAATCTTCCACTAAAAGGGTTGGGAGGGAGTAATAATTAAGTCTCATTAATATGCAGGTTAGCTTATACTGCCTCCAAATTAATGTGATTAAATTGATTGAGTTAAAATTTATAATTTATTTGAAACATAAAAATTATAAAACGTCAATAAAAACGTCATAGAAATTATAACTACGATAACTAATTATAAATAATATTTTTTTTGACCAAAATGAACAATTATAAAAATAAATTGTCATAATTGTTAGGGAAGATGAATAGAGATATTATTTACATCCTAATTAAGTCACATCAATCAATAAATTTTATAATTTAATTAATTAATTAAAATTAATTTAATTATTATTAGGTGTGATAGGATAATTACTTGTTAATTTAAATGTATTGCATTTTTGACTAAAATAATCATTGATTTCGATTATAAATACACTCCATTAATTATCTCTTTCTACCATATTAATTACTTTATATTAAATTAACCAATCTAAAAATAATGTGTTTTAAATTAATTAGGTTAAAGTTTGTATTTTATGGAAAAAGATAAAAATTATAATTAAAAAACACCAACTAATTTTTAAAAAATTATATATATAATAATTAATTATAAATAATTTTTTTACCAAAATAGATAACTATAAAAATTAAGAGAGAGTATAAAGTAACGTCATCCAAAATCTCTAATGTAAACTTTTTTGCATCAATTTTTGGAAAAAAAATGATGTGATACATAGCAGTAAACGCGATGTACAAAATGAGTACATAGAGTTTGGGCGGGCGGACGGGTGGTTATTGAGAGTTTGTTGTTGATGATACTAATGTATAGTGATGGTAGAGTCCAGTCCAGTACGGCACGACACGACCCAGAAGCCCGAAGTGATTAGAGCGAAAAAAGAGGATCGAATTCCAGAATGATAGAGTACAGAGAAGGAGCGAGTCAATCAACAATGGTTAGTAGTGGCTCCTATCCTCTCTTCTCCTATAAAGTTGTAAACTTTCCTCGCTTTCCAGTTCCACCACTCTATCTCCTCCTTCACTTCTCAGTCCCTCTCTGCCCCATTTCCCTCCTCGCGCAGGTAAGTAATATAGCTTTACTCACTCACTGGTTCTTAAAGTTCTTTCCTTTTCAACAATAGGGTCTTAAGACTCTTACTCTTTAGTGTGAGATTATAGTGAATGACAATGTAGTTGTCTCCAGATCACCTCTTTGTATGTCTTGGTTTTATCTGAATTCACGTCGATAGCCAGATTGTTTTGTTTCTTGGGAATCAATATTCACTAAAGTTTCTGTCTTGTTGCAAATTTGCTGATTTGTTGAGTAAGTTTAGAGTTATACTGCAAATTGACTGTTGGACAATTATGTTGGGAACAGAATCCAATTGCATTCATCCACATTTATAGTTTTTGATGACTGATTTTGGTAAACTGAGGTTTTTGTTTCCTGTATTTGTGATGTCCATTCAGGTTGGTGATGGATACTTTCCTCTTCACTTCGGAGTCCGTTAACGAAGGTCATCCCGACAAGATATGTGACCAAGTCTCTGATGCAATCCTAGATGCTTGTTTGGAGCAAGATCCAGACAGTAAAGTTGCCCGTGAGACCTGCACTAAGACAAATATGGTGATGGTCTTTGGCGAAATCACCACTAAGGCTACGGTAGATTATGAGAAGATTGTTCGTGACACCTGCAGAGGTATTGGTTTTGTTTCAGCTGATGTTGGTCTTGATGCTGATAATTGCAAAGTCCTTGTCAATATTGAGCAACAGAGTCCTGATATTGCTCAGGGTGTCCATGGACACTTTTCCAAGAAACCTGAGGAGGTTGGTGCGGGAGACCAAGGCCACATGTTCGGGTATGCCACAGATGAGACACCTGAGCTGATGCCATTGACACATGTTCTTGCAACCAAGCTCGGAGCTAAACTCACTGAGGTGAGGAAGAACAAGACATGTCCATGGGTGAGACCTGATGGTAAGACTCAAGTGACCGTTGAATACAAGAATGATAGTGGAACCATTGTTCCAATCAGGGTTCACACTGTCCTCATTTCAACTCAACATGATGAAACTGTCAGCAATGAGCAGATTGCTCAAGACTTGAAGGAACATGTGATTAAGCCAGTCATTCCTTCCCAATACCTTGATGACAAGACCATCTTCCACCTGAACCCATCAGGTCGTTTTGTCATTGGTGGTCCTCATGGAGATGCTGGGCTTACTGGTAGGAAGATCATCATTGACACTTATGGCGGGTGGGGTGCCCATGGTGGTGGTGCCTTCTCTGGAAAAGATCCCACGAAAGTGGACCGCAGTGGTGCATATATAGTCAGGCAGGCTGCAAAGAGTGTCGTAGCTTCAGGGCTTGCCAGGCGCTGTCTCGTGCAAGTTTCTTACGCAATTGGTGTTGCAGAACCGTTGTCTGTGTTTGTGGATTCTTACAAGACGGGAAAGATTTCAGACCAAGATATACTGGCGTTAATAAAGAAGAACTTTGACTTTAGGCCAGGGATGATTTCTATCAATCTTGATTTGATGCGAGGAGGGAACTTTAGGTACCAAAAGACTGCCGCCTATGGGCATTTTGGTCGTGACGACCCGGATTTCACCTGGGAAACTGTTAAGCTTCTCAAACCTACCAAGACCAAGGCTTAAGCTTCCAACTTTTTTCGTTGTCCCTAGTGCTTTTCCTTTTTGTTTTTCACTCTTTTGAAGACAGGAACCATTTATTCATACTTTTATTTACTTTCTTCTGTTTTTGAATTGGGGCTGAGCCATCGTTTGTATTTAAAGTTACTTGCCTCTCATCTTGATTTTCTTCATTCTTTTGGATTTCGTGCTCTACTGAACATGAATGTTAGGTAGTTGCCATACAAAGCTGATTTTGCTTGTATTTGAAGTAGGCAGGCAACACCAGTGCAAACCATTCAGAAGCTAATTTTTCGTTTGGTTGAAAACCAAATCCATTTTAGGGTCTGTGCATCTTAAAAGAAAATGTTATCTTGGGTTGGTACTTGGAAAGCAAAAGTTTGCTTTGTCAACCTTGTTCTACTCCTTAAATATTATTTGGAAACCAAAACCTAAACCTAAGGAGAGAGTTGCAATGTGGATTGTATGTTTAGGTTTTGGTACTGCACTATCGTATGAGGTGCACATAACAAATCTGTCTGTTGCTTCTTTTACTACACTATCAGATTTAGCTATTTTTTATTAGTTCAATCCAATATTTATAAAGTTATATACATATAATGTATACTTTACCATGCTCATGAAAACAATATTTTTTCTTTTTCTTTTCTACTTTATGTATAATACATTCATAAAATGTAGTGCAATATAATTCATATTTTAAATATAATTAATCCACATTTTTCACGTGTCTTCAATTAAATTTAAGACATAACTTATGAGAAACCACTTTTACTCATAAATGAAGTAGTAAATTAAGATTTTGATTGAAATAAAAATTAATAATGAGTTATGTATTCGTTTGAAAATTAAAATTAATAGAAAGTGTTGAATTTGATTGAAATAAAAATCAATTATGTATTTTTTTAGTTGAATCAAATTACAAACTTATAAAGAAATATGAAATTTCATTTAATTATTACTCTCTTAGTTTTATTAATAATCGTTTTCACATTTTGCTTTTTATTTTTTTTTACAAATGTGGGGACTAAATTCAAGAGTATTAAAATCCAACGCACCCAAACAGGCGCGCGCCTTTAGCTTCTCTACTCCCCAAAACAAAGAATTATCACAAGGATAGAGGCAGAGGTAGAGACATGGAGAGCGACAAGCCAACGACGGTGACGTGTGCAGTGATAGGAATGGACCATAGCACTCTCTCTTACAGAGCATGCTCTCGCTGCGAGAGAACCCTCCCTGACAATCCAAATTCCGTCTGCAACTTCTGCGCGCACACTTCTTCCAAGCGCCTTTTTCGTCTCATTGTATGTTTTTCCCACTGTTTTCTCTACCCAATTTCAATTGTCAATTTGTTCTCTTTAATGGGTTTTTCTTATTCTTTGTTTCCATTGTATACTTTCCTTTCTTGCTAGGTTTCAATAGCCACGGATTCCAATGTGGTCAATGTGATATGCTTTGATAGAGCTGCTAGGGTCTTGTTTGGTTGCTCTGCAGATGACTTCTTTGACTTTGCCAAGCTTCATCCTTTTGCTGGTAGAACTTGCAAAAATACTATAATCTTTTAGTTGGTGCTTTGCTTTATTTTTTTTGCTAATGATTTAAAAGTAATTGGGATTTAAAGATTGATAATGGCTTGAACATAAAACTTAGTTCCAAAATGGGATGTGCTTTATGCAGCTGCCAATGCTGGTAAGATTCTAGAAGGGGAGATGTTTAAAATGACTCTATCCAAACCAAAGAATGGTAATGCCCAACATTTGCGAGTGGTTTCGGTTTTACCTTTGAGGTCTGGTTTTCAGCCTGCAATTGTGTCCTTGAGGGAATATTATGGTGGGGTAAGGGCACGTTCTTAGCGCTTCACTCCATTTTTTTCTTTTTGTGTCTTTGGCTTGTCATAGAGTACGTTTGTTGACTGGTAAAACGGGAGCCTGTAGGACTGGTGGGGAAATCTGGTTTGTACTGAATCGTTTAAATGCCACCTGTGGAAATGAAATCCTTCCTTGTTTTGTTGCTTATTTTGTTACTGATTATTTGATCAAGCTCTGGATTTTAGTTATGATGTATCAGTCGATTGAAGCAAGAGTTCTAATATTATTCAAGTATCTAAACTTGCGCTGAACTAAACACTTGTTACGCTTTTCAATTGATGTAGGGGGTTATTACTGAATGTAATGGTCATAGACATTCCTCTGCAGATAGAAAGGTCTCTCACCTCTTGTAAACCACAGATAAATTGGCGATATTAGGATATAGTATCATGATTTTTACAGTATCAGAGGTTATGTTCTGCTAGTTGTGTAAAACCTTAAAGTTTGTGTTCTGTGGTATTGTTACCTTTCCTGGCCCATTACTTATTGTTGGCTCACATTCCCTGGAGAATCAATTTTTTGCTGACCTGCCATTGTTTATATAGCAAAGACTTGCGATTTTATGATAAAATAATCAGTGACTTGCAAAAGATCTTTTTTTTATTCTCTCTTTGTCTAAGTTGTTGAAACAATTGATCTTGAAACTAGCAGAACTCAATGTGCGACAATTACTCTATTTTCAGAAGCCACAATGTGAGGCTATTCTGGAACATGACAAGAGATGTTTAACTGCTATCATTTGGGAGAAATGTTATGCCTAGTCGTAGCAATGGGTAGCTTGCCCTGCGTCCAGCTTTTAAGCATCTGTAATGCAGCTTGTGGTTGATCCATTGGAACCATGTGACCAGCTTCATGAACCTGGTTATTGTATTAGACAATCAAAGTGATGTTAGGACTAGATATTGGGGCACATAGAAATCACACACTTAGGATAGAGAGAGACTGACCATGAGGAAAGTTAGTGGGCCATGGCTTTTTAGCTGACCTGCTTCTGCTCCTCCAACAACAAATGGAACGGTAGGAGCTGCTACAAATGCTTTTTGTCCAGACCATTCCACGGCATGGACCCACCTCGAGTTTCCTGCCAGGTGACAACCACATAAATAATGTGTTCTATTGCTATTTAGGTCTCCAGTTAAGCAGTAGAAGAACACTGCGACTTAGCTATAGTGGCTTACCAAGCCAGTTGCATATGAGATCCTCCTCTCCAGCATAGATAAGCGCCTTGATTCCATCCTCAAGGAGAGCTGGAATGTCTACTTCAAGATTCCTCATCCAATCATTTGTCATTGCTTGATAAACACCATTGCTGCATGAAACAAAATCTATGTTTCCAACTCCTAGAGCATCCCTTACTGTTTTCTTGTTGAGGAATGTCTCCATGTTTGAGAAGTCGTAGCATAAACTGCCCACACACTTTTTTCTGATATCATAGTACTGCAGATCAAAAGAATAACATATTTCAGCAAAATCTGTTTCTGTTTAGATGACACTACTCTTAGCTTTTTGTTCCTTTACTTTGGAGTATTGAGACTTGAAGAAGCGCTTCCTTACATTTATATCACCAGCAACAGACATGATGTCATTGAATATATCGGTGCAAATGTAATATGCGTTTGCACAAGTAGTTTCCCCATCAGTGCCTGACAAATTATTTTCAGTTAGTATTTTCAACCATGTACAGAGTAACAGTTCATTACTTATAGCTCAGGTGGGAATTAGAAATTACCACAAGCTTTTATTGCCTGTTCACAACCTGGAACTTTCTGATTAATTCTCTCATAATCTGACTGTTGGATTAACTTTGACTGCAGAGCAAAATCCGTGTATGCCTTGTATTGGATGGCGGGGTCAGTTAGGCCGTTACCAATGGCAAATCCCTGTCCAAACATTTACATAGGTAGACACATTTTGAATACAGTATAGCATTATGATAAATCCACTAGGAATCTAGGGTCAGATTTGATGTTTATGGAAATAACATACCTTCAGGTTTATATGAATTCCTTCCTTGTTTTTGTTTCCTTGGTTAACCCGAGAAGCAAAAGCTGGGATGTAGTGCCCGGCATAAGATTCTCCAGTTATGTAAAAATCATTTTTAGCAAACTGAGGATGCGCTTTGAAAAATGCCTAGCATTACACAGAGAAGCAGAAGTCAATACTGTTCAGAAATACCTATCCATAACCAAAACTAAATTGTAAGGAAAGAACTGACCTGCAAGAAGTCATACAAGTCATTGCTTACGCCCTTCTCATTGTGCCGCAGATCACTCTCATCTGTTGTATAACTGAAGCCAGTTCCAGTCGGCTGATCAACATATATGAGGTTTGATGCCTGCCAAAGACCAAAATACATTTTCTAGTCATGAAAAGGAAAATACTATAGGCAAGAGAAGCTGTAGGTATAGTTGTGAAGTAGTTGTTTTGGTCATAGGTATGTTAGGTGTTGGAAGGTTCTAAAAATTGCTTATTCTGTGTGGTGAGATTGTTCCTACTCATGATGCTAACTTCTGTGAGTTCGTTGATAATTGTGCCCCTTTCTTTTGAAACTGTCGATAATTGCGCCTTTTGGCAAGTAGAATGTTTGTATTCAGATAAAAATACCCAGGTGCTGCAAAGGGAAATTGAGGTATGGAGAGGGTTGAGCAACTGGAATACCTTGTCCCAACCATAGTCATTCCACACAAGAGACAGGTTGTTTGCAATCTTGAAAGGACCATTCTCATAAAACAATGCCAGTTCGCTGCTGCATCCTGGTCCTCCAGTCAACCATATCACAACAGGATCATCTTTTCTGTTCCGTGATTCGAAGAAGAAGTAGAACATCCTACAAACAATCGGCAGAAGGTTATAAGCATTGATTGTATATGATAGGAAACATCGAGCTATAGTCTTAACCATTATGCTGACCATTATTATTGTCTTAATTACCTTGCAGCTTTGGTGTGGGGAAGCTTGTAATACCCAGCATGATGACCGAAATCCTGAACGGAAAGGGAAGGATCACCAAGAGCGTCGAATTTGAACTGCTTCTCGACAATATTTGGACTCGTTTCCATCAAGCTATCGTCATTGGCCAAGTTGAAGTCATGTTTCGGGAACAAGTTAAGCGATCTGATGAGCTTTTCCGCTTGTTGTCTTGGCGAGTTTGGCGGTAAGTCAAGTTTCTTGCTGCTTGTACGAATTGCACATACCGAGAATGCTGAAGTCAAGAGAATAAGGAACACAGAAAAGAGCGTGCAAGATACAGGTGATGCCATTGTTTTTTTCTTCTTGAAGTTTTGAATGGTGTTGCAATGAGAAAATGGGGATTTAAATAGTTTTGATGAACCGAGTTGGCGTAGTTAGGAAAAGGTGCGTAGGAGGGAAGGAGAATGGTCAAGTAATTATCAGTATTATCTGTTTTTTGTTCCTTTTTTGGCTCCATGGAATCTTGATTTATTGGATTTTTGCTACTCTTTTTTATATTCTCTCCTTTCCCCTTTTTCTTTTCTTGAAGCATCACTATGAGGATGCGCGCCTGTTGCATGAACTGATTGGCGCTAAAAAAAAAATCTATATTTGTTTTTATATATATTGGAATAATACAATGTATTTTTATGCTAATTATGGCCAAATGAATTGGAAGTTGTGAATTTGAAAATTGAGATTAGAGAATTCATGGCAATAATTGTATTAGTTGGAAGTATATAATTGAATAAAATTCACTGTACGTGATTAATTGAAATTTTATTTTTTTTCTTTTATGAAACACTTGATTTTCATAAAAACTAATGTTAATCGTTTGTAATTTAACTGGTTAGTATATATGGCTTTTATGACGTAAATTATTAGTTCGATTTTTAAAACTGTAATAATAATTCATAAATATAACATTTTTTTTTATAAAAAAAATGTAATGTTGTAACCATAACTTTTCTTGAAAGGAGATGACGTATCCTCCAATTCCCATTAAAAATTAATGCATCTTTTTATCCATATTCTCTAATACATTATTGCAAATAATCTTTTATGTTTGATTTTGTTTTTTTGTGCTATTCTGTTACTTTACTAAAAAGAAATACAGCGACGGGTTTGCTACACAATTGAAGGTTTTTTTTTTGTAGAAAGACTGTCTTCAAGGTTTGGTTTTTAGGTTTTTAAATCTGTAACAGAAAACTGCATGTAACTGACGAGCAGTTGGTAGAATGAGGTGTACCACACCCTCACCCTTTTACTAAGCGGCAGCTGGTTCGATTATTTCTATCTGGTGGGCATTCCACCACTCAATGAATCAACCCCTCAATGCGAACAAAATTAGGAGCGTGAATATGGCTAATGTTATTGTATCAAAACTAACATCCAAACGCAGCAGTCCATAATTTATAAAGAAGATTTTGCTTTTTATGCATGTTTTATGGACTGCTTTTCTCCTGTTATGCTTATGAATAGCAGTTTACATTACACAGATCATGCCCCCAATTGATAATGGTACCTGTTAGAAAACCTATATATTCATCCTCGATGAAAAATTCCATTTCATAAAATAACCTAATATCATACTTCTTATAACAAATATAAGCACGAACATATACATTCATTAACAAAAATAAACATGATCATTCTGCAATTAGAAGTTGAAACACTTTAGATACCACTGACTCAAGTTTCGGCGATACATTTAACATACACGCACGCGTACTAGTGGATCTAGACGACCCTGTTGGCATTTGCTCCCTGATGAGACAACTTAATTCAGTGTAACTAACTTATGACATTTACCTTTTGTATGGATGATGAGAATGAATATGACTTAACAAGTAGGAATATGTTACTTTTTAATACACGTTTTGATCTAAACCATTCATTCATAATAGAAAATTACGTTTCATCTGCCGCAACTGCATGGTGATGAAAGGGTCACATGTATGTGCGCACCTTCTGCAGAATATCAATTGATTGTGATGGAGGAGAGAACCGGAAGGAAGAGTCTATGACCTAACCCTGGCAAGTCGAGCCCTAATTTCTTCTAGCTCTTCCTCATCGTCAACACCTTCAGCAATAGCTTCTTCCTGAAATTATGAACATATTCATCAGCTTCTTTAAGATGGGGTGGAGGGTGAAAATAAGAAACCAACTTCATTATCTGGATTGAATGTCACAAATACCTTCTCTGCTGCTTTCGCTGTCTGAGCAGATTGCTTCACTCTCTCTTTCCTAACAGCTTCTGGTAGCTGTGCAGCAGTCTCACCAGCTATGGCGGTCAACACCTTCTCAACTTCTTCCTCAGTCTCCTCTTCTATATCCTCTGAGTCCAGTGCATCGTCCAAAGCATCATTAACAAACTCCTCAATAACCCCTGCCTGCAAATACGAAACAATACAGCCTATTACTGGAGAACTCGGCCATAACAATAGACACGCCTATGGACATCAGATGGCTCAAGAGGAAAAACAAACAAGACATCAACTTTCAGTCAACATACAGCATCCATGTGTAGATGACATCCATACACGCACATGCACCAAAATATGGTAAAGAAAGAGAAGCAACTGCGTTCCTAAAATCTTCACCTATTTTCCAAACAATTACACCAGACACAAGCACATAAAAATATACAGATAGTTCAAAAGGAGAAGGAACAACCTATCACAACATCAATATAGGATATTTTTATAATCAATCTGCATTGCACACAGGCATAGATGACATCCATGGACAACAAACACCACAATATACTGAGAGGAGAAGAGCACACCTACTTTCAAACAACCTTAAATCACAGTATCAAACCTAGGACCAAAGGCAAGCCTTCAGTCAAAACAATGAACAATTTGAAATGAATATAGTTCTTGAAAGTGTGCAGATAATGAATGCATGACAAGAGTTTCAAGACCTTGGTCATTTCTTTGCTGAACTCTTGCATCGTGGCAGCCACCTCAGGAGCCTTCATGAGATTGTTCACAAGTTTCATAACCTCTGCACTCTTGGATAAGTGACCCACTGTACGGGCAATTGCTGCAAAAGAAACCACCACACTAATTGATCAATTTTACTTCCGCAGTCCTGATGTTAAAGATGACGTGCCCATTTCAAGTTAAAGCATATTACAACAAGTTCAGAAGAAATGACACTATCATCGAAATCAGCTTTGTTTGTATTACATGCAGATAATGATAGGATTCAACAATAAACTTATTTGCACAGTTTCATTTTGTCTGCAAGTTACCATGCCATTTCCCAGTACCAGCTACCACCAAAACATTAGCTTTAATCTTTACCCTACTGATTGTATTTAGTGCACTGCTTCGTCACTTGGGATGGAACCAAGAAACACAGTTTTTTCTCTCCACAGAAATGTAATAAAATTGTTTACCTAAGTCGCCGTTGCTACATTTATTTACTAAGAGACTGCGTTGGAACTTTTACCATGTCCTTTTACTCTGTTTATAAGACTCAATTACCCCAACTTCATAACTAGAGCCAGATTCTTCAAATCATTTATGATGTATTTAAGCTATATTTGTGCAAAAATATGAAATCCAAGTTCCAATTCGTAAAAGAGGCCACAGAACAATCCTTCCAGATGTGCTCAGTATATTGAATGGCCCCTAAATTGGCTATTATGGTGGTTACCTACATCAGTCAGATTGACTACTAAAAACCAAATGGTACAATTGTGCCCAATGTATGGGAGTTTTGGATAGTTGACCAATCGAGAAAATTTATCCTAGTTGTATTCTTGGCAAGCCTGGTAGTATTTTCTAATTTCTTCATTAACATCCCAAGGCAGCTCCCACATTATCCACCCTTCAGTTCTACACCCTACACCTCTAAATTATTCCCACTAATTGCACACAAATCAAATTCATTACGATTTCTTTTACAATACAAATATTCGTTTTAGCAACAAACTACACGACACCACATTAACTGAATTCCTCACATTTATGGCAATTCACATGCATGAAACAATAGATCTAAAACCTGTGACGTCATATCTGAAACTACATAGCATAAGAAAAGAAGTAAAACTTGGTGTGAGAATAAAAAGCAACATACCCACACTTTCCCCAAGATGCATTGATATTGAATTCATCTGTGCCTTATTTTCATGAAGACGGTTAACTGTTCTTCTGGATCTTACAATTTCCTTAGCAAGTGTCTGGGATAAATTACAAAATGAAAAAAATAAGTGATGAAGAGAGGGCAGAATACAACCATACAAAAATGCACAGACATATATTCTTAACAAGGAAACCCATCTTAAGATTGCAAGTTCAAACCCATTCGATAATACACAATCTAATACTTAGTACTCCCGCACCATATTCAATCCGGGATTCCCCATTTCCTCCATTCTAGCAACCCAACAACTCGCATTTATCACTCTTTATCCCACAGTGGAGAGAAGTTCCAAGTTCAGCAGGGGACATCCCCTCCCTCTCTAACCTAACAAGCTGATAGCTAAACTCTCATGTAATTCTCCTCCTTTCACCAAAAGCATTATAAGCGCGTAAAAGAGAAACAGATCAATCACCCAACATTAAGCTCCTTTCAACTACTGCCAATTTATGTTTCTATACAGTTCCTTAAAAACTAAATTGAAAAAAAGAGTGAAAATTCTTAGACAGAAGCATTGAGAATTTTGCATACCTTGGCAGAGACCATGTCATTTCTCTTGGCAGCATCTTTTATTGCCTTTTGTACACTCTTCTCTTCTCTTTCTATGTCTAAAAATGCATTGTGTGGGTGGGGAGGAAAACCCATTAAAGCGAAGCAAAAACTGGGAATAACCGATCAATCAAAAACGAAGATCCATCCATGTAAAGGAAATTGAGCCATCAAATAAGAAAACGAAAGCAAATATTACCTCGGATTTGGCGCTCGATGTTACGGGATTCCTGTCGGAGCTTGCGCTGCCAATCTCTTAGTTGCTGCTGTGGGTTTGCCTTTGGCTTTATTATGTTCATCACTTTCTCCATTTTTTTTCCTTTTTTCCCGATCAAAGGTTTCGGTTTCCAGTTGATGAGTTCTAGACCCAAAACACGAAAAACCGTTGAGGCTGGGTCAAACTGTCAAAGTCAATATGTGTTTGTTTTCCTTTCTCTTTTTTTCTTTTTTCTTTTTCTATTAAAAAAGAGAGAGAATATATCCCACATTAGGGTTAAACTAATAATTCATTAAAATATTCTGATCAGTGTATAAATTGTTAATTAAGCTGATTAGTTGGATTTTTAAAGGAGGTGAACTGCTTGTTTCCAAAAAAACAGAAAATGTTTAAGGTTGTCTTTGTCAACAAGTTTCTAGTGGGATGAGTGATGCACGAAGAAATATTGTAAAAATTATTTCTGGAAAAAACAGTAGATTATTTAGTAAATATTTGTTAAAAGCATTATGAGATACCGATTATGATGTTTGGTAAAAAACTGCTATTAAAATTATGGTTGTAATGTAAAATAAAGAGCATTTCACTTCAAGCATTATTATTTATATTTTTTAAGCACCTATATATGTTAATTTAATCTATCCATTTATTTATACGTAACATTCTTAAATGTCATTTTTATAATTGCTCAATATTTATTCTACTTATTTTAATATTTTTAATTTTTAATTATTTATTTTAGTAGAAAAAAGAAATAATACTTCATTAGAAGAAAAAAGAAGTTAAATATTGAGTACTTTATGAAAGTTTTACATATATAAATCACAACTAACTATTCATCATTAAGCTATTAGCTATTGAGTTACAAACTACATTCATAAGAAAAAATTGACTATTGTTTCCTTCGCTCTGCATACTTCCTTCACCCATATGCACCGCACCTTATGAAACTGCCTCCGTATCCTAAAAAATATCATCTGGTACAAAATCAGAATTCTCATCCAATCTTATAAAAGCAGGATCATTTAGAGATTTTCTTCGTACAAGATTGTGCAGAACCATAAAAATGACTACAATTTTAACTTGCGTTGGAAATGGATACGAAGGCATGTCACGTAATATTTTTCATCTTCTCTTCCACACTCTAAATGTTCATTCTATACAACATTGTAATGAAGAATGTGCACGATTAAAAGTTTCCTTACGACCCCTTGGTAGTTGCCCTCGTTGAAAATCAGGTAAGTGATACCTTGTGCTTTTGTAAGGTTTCAAATACCCATTAATATCAGGATATCCAATATCTACTACTTACCTAATATCATAAATAAATTAACGTTATTAATATGTAATAATTATTATAAAAAATAAATGAACGTTAAAACTAAATGTTATTCACCTGGAGGTGGTTTAGGGAATTTTCATTATGGATTGTTGACTATAAAATTAAAAATGCGAGTATCATGAGTCGTGCCTTCTCATCCAGCGCAAACATAAATAAATTGCATGTCAGAACTACATGCTGCCATGACATTTTGAGCCGAGATACCTTTTCTACCAATATATCTAACTTAATCTTCTGGAGCGACACAAGCATATACATGTGTTCCGTCTATGGCTCCAATACAGTCCTAAAAGAAGTTGTAATCAATTTTTGGTTGTATTAATATGCATAACAAATACATAAATATTTAATTAATTTTTAATCATACCTTAAAATATGGCATATATCTTGTATTATTCGAAATTTGTGGCGAGATACTATTAAAATATCCAGGACGAATGATGTGCTATGATAATGACCACACAATATCTAATACTTGATTAAAAACTCTACTAAATGTTTCACTATAGTGTTGAAATAGCTCGCAAACGTGGTTGTTTGAAGCACCTAAGGCAATTGTATATAAAAACATACACACTTTCTCAAGATCCGACATTCTTTGTGATGACTACAATTTGCAAGATGATTATAATATGTCCACTAGTTGTAGTATTGTATCTTTATACATCCTGAACATATTTATAGACCTCAACCAGACAATACCTCAGTCAACCATTTCATTCTTGTTTGGTATAAGGTCATACACGGTTCTTTATACATGTAAGTGTAAAAATAGGTAGTGATAGTTGCAGTCGTAGCAATCATTAACCGCCAAAACTCTTCTTCATTTTCTACAAAAAAAATCATTTTTTTCATCCATTTCTGGAAAAAAAATTACAATACATATATCGATGATAATTAGTGTTGAAGTGGAAGAGGTTTGCGTGGACAATTTTAATTTTAATTTTATAGTTTAAGCTTTGAAAATATAGCAAACAACATCAACAAAGTCAAATTTACTGAAATAATAATAGAAGAAAGAAGGATGACGAACCTTTAGTAACTCCCTGACAGCTTAAGTTAAGAAATTTTGCAGCTTAAGTTAAGAAAAAGTGGCTTGATGATGATCCAAAAAAACTATCTGCATTTGTTTATATTATAAGAGAGGCAAAGTGAAGCCTAGGATTGATAGTTGAGCAACAAATAGAATCAGTAATGACAAAGGGATATGTTAATTATGCTTTGATGGAAGTGGTTAGGCATCAAATCTCAATTACTGATGAGATGGGCAGGTTCTGCGATGATAAATGCTACTACACTATTGCCTAACGTATTAGAAATAAGATAATTATTAAGTAAAACTAAAAAGCTATCATATGGAAACAATATCAAGAAAATTGATAGTTTTTTCAATCTGAAATTCCTTCACATCTTAACAAATTGAAATACAGTTGCTTGTTGCTTGTTACCAAAATAGATATTGCAATGATACTAACAAGAAAGTTCTAACATTACACTCATACATAATAACTAATACGGGGACCTAAACTGAACTACATATTCTTATTCAGCCCCTTATTGATAAAATGATAAGTTAGCCAACGCAACTTGTGCGTTGGTGAATTGAGCTTAAGATACACTTTTCTTTTTAGTTTATTTTCAAGAAATTCAGTCGCAAACATAAAAATACCACTGTTGATATCGAACCCCGGTATAGTTTGTAGGTCAGCCACAAGATCTCCCAAGTAGGGAACTTCAGGTTCAATAACTCTAGAGGTCGATGTTGAACTCCTCATGGCCACAACACTAATCAACATATCGAGGTGTTTGGCAAGCAGTTCCAGTATGGTCATAACTCCAGTACATAGTCTACCACCTATAAGGTAACCAAGTCAAGCTCGGTTCCTTGGGGCCAATGATATAGATCCATCCCTCCATTAAACAAACAAACCCTCTCCATCACCACAAAAATAATAAAATATTAATTTTTTGGAAAAAACATCATTCACCAACCAATTTGGTGCTAGCCAATGAAATTTCAACAGACCAATGGCAGCTAGTTTCATTTCACCACCTTATCTTTATAGAGTAGGCACAGTTTTCTTTTCTTTCTTTCGTCAATATGAAGTATAAACCCCACCATAGGAGATAACCAGCAAGCAACCCACGTGCAAAAGGGACCCAAGCCACTTCATTTACTATGGCTTTCAAGGAAACAAAAACAAAACGGGTCATATATGGTCACTTGTCATAGCAAAACAAGTTATATCCATGTGTAGTGCTAGTAATCTATCTATGGCATGTGTAAATCATTTTTTTCATCCATTTCTGGAAAAAAATTACAATACATATATCGATGATAATTAGTGTTGAAGTGGAAGAGGTTTGCGTGGACAATTTTAATTTTAATTTTATAGTTTATGCTTTGAAAATATAGCAAACAACATCAACAAAGTCAAATTTACTGAAATAATAATAGAAGAAAGAAGGATGGCAAACCTTTAGTAACTCCCTGACAACTTAAGTTAAGAAATTTTGCAGCTTAAGTTAAGAAAAAATGGCTTGATGATGATCCAAAAAAACTGTCTGCATTTGTTTATATTATAAGAGATGCAAAGTGAAGCCTAGGATTGGTAGTTGAGCAACAAATAGAATCAGTAATGACAAAGGGATATGTTAATTATGCTTTGATGGAAGTGGTTAGGCATCAAATCTCAATTACTGATGAGATGGGCAGGTTCTGCGATGATAAATGCTACTACACTATTGCCTAACGTATTAGAAATAAGATAATTATTAAGTAAAACTAAAAAGCTATCATATGGAAACAATATCAAGAAAATTGATAGTTTTTTCAATCTGAAATTCCTTCACATCTTAACAAATTGAAATACAGTTGCTTGTTGCTTGTTACCAAAATAGATATTGCAATGATACTAACAAGAAAGTTCTAACATTACACTCATACATAATAACTAATACGGGGACCTAAACTGAACTACATATTCTTATTCAGCCCCTTATTGATAAAATGATAAGTTAGCCAACGCAACTTGTGCGTTGGTGAATTGAGCTTAAGATACACTTTTCTTTTTAGTTTATTTTCAAGAAATTCAGTCGCAAACATAAAAATACCACTGTTGATATCGAACCCCGGTATAGTTTGTAGGTCAGCCACAAGATCTCCCAAGTAGGGAACTTCAGGTTCAATAACTCTAGAGGTCGATGTTGAACTCCTCATGGCCACAACACTAATCAACATATCGAGGTGTTTGGCAAGCAGTTCCAGTATGGTCATAACTCCAGTACATAGTCTACCACCTATAAGGTAACCAAGTCAAGCCCGGTTCCTTGGGGCCAATGATATAGATCCATCCCTCCATTAAACAAACAAACCCTCTCCATCACCACAAAAATAATAAAATATTAGTTTTTTGGAAAAAACATCATTCACCAACCAATTTGGTGCTAGCCAATGAAATTTCAACAGACCAATGGCAGCTAGTTTCATTTCACCACCTTATCTTTATAGAGTAGGCACAGTTTTCTTTTCTTTCTTTCGTCAATATGAAGTATAAACCCCACCATAGGAGATAACCAGCAAGCAACCCACGTGCAAAAGGGACCCAAGCCACTTCATTTACTATGGCTTTCAAGGAAACAAAAACAAAACGGGTCATATATGGTCACTTGTCATAGCAAAACAAGTTATATCCATGTGTAGTGCTAGTAATCTATCTATGGCATGTGTAAATCATTTTTTTCATCCATTTCTGGAAAAAAATTACAATACATATATCGATGATAATTAGTGTTGAAGTGGAAGAGGTTTGCGTGGACAATTTTAATTTTAATTTTATAGTTTATGCTTTGAAAATATAGCAAACAACATCAACAAAGTCAAATTTACTGAAATAATAATAGAAGAAAGAAGGATGACAAACCTTTAGTAACTCCCTGACAACTTAAGTTAAGAAATTTTGCAGCTTAAGTTAAGAAAAAATGGCTTGATGATGATCCAAAAAAACTGTCTGCATTTGTTTATATTATAAGAGATGCAAAGTGAAGCCTAGGATTGGTAGTTGAGCAACAAATAGAATCAGTAATGACAAAGGGATATGTTAATTATGCTTTGATGGAAGTGGTTAGGCATCAAATCTCAATTACTGATGAGATGGGCAGGTTCTGCGATGATAAATGCTACTACACTATTGCCTAACGTATTAGAAATAAGATAATTATTAAGTAAAACTAAAAAGCTATCATATGGAAACAATATCAAGAAAATTGATAGTTTTTTCAATCTGAAATTCCTTCACATCTTAACAAATTGAAATACAGTTGCTTGTTGCTTGTTACCAAAATAGATATTGCAATGATACTAACAAGAAAGTTCTAACATTACACTCATACATAATAACTAATACGGGGACCTAAACTGAACTACATATTCTTATTCAGCCCCTTATTGATAAAATGATAAGTTAGCCAACGCAACTTGTGCGTTGGTGAATTGAGCTTAAGATACACTTTTCTTTTTAGTTTATTTTCAAGAAATTCAGTCGCAAACATAAAAATACCACTGTTGATATCGAACCCCGGTATAGTTTGTAGGTCAGCCACAAGATCTCCCAAGTAGGGAACTTCAGGTTCAATAACTCTAGAGGTCGATGTTGAACTCCTCATGGCCACAACACTAATCAACATATCGAGGTGTTTGGCAAGCAGTTCCAGTATGGTCATAACTCCAGTACATAGTCTACCACCTATAAGGTAACCAAGTCAAGCCCGGTTCCTTGGGGCCAATGATATAGATCCATCCCTCCATTAAACAAACAAACCCTCTCCATCACCACAAAAATAATAAAATATTAATTTTTTGGAAAAAACATCATTCACCAACCAATTTGGTGCTAGCCAATGAAATTTCAACAGACCAATGGCAGCTAGTTTCATTTCACCACCTTATCTTTATAGAGTAGGCACAGTTTTCTTTTCTTTCTTTCGTCAATATGAAGTATAAACCCCACCATAGGAGATAACCAGCAAGCAACCCACGTGCAAGCCACTTCATTTACTATGGCTTTCAAGGAAACAAAAACAAAACGGGTCATATATGGTCACTTGTCATAGCAAAACAAGTTATATCCATGTGTAGTGCTAGTAATCTATCTATGGCATGTGTAAATCATTTTTTTCATCCATTTCTGGAAAAAAATTACAATACATATATCGATGATAATTAGTGTTGAAGTGGAAGAGGTTTGCGTGGACAATTTTAATTTTAATTTTATAGTTTATGCTTTGAAAATATAGCAAACAACATCAACAAAGTCAAATTTACTGAAATAATAATAGAAGAAAGAAGGATGACAAACCTTTAGTAACTCCCTGACAACTTAAGTTAAGAAATTTTGCAGCTTAAGTTAAGAAAAAATGGCTTGATGATGATCCAAAAAAACTGTCTGCATTTGTTTATATTATAAGAGATGCAAAGTGAAGCCTAGGATTGGTAGTTGAGCAACAAATAGAATCAGTAATGACAAAGGGATATGTTAATTATGCTTTGATGGAAGTGGTTAGGCATCAAATCTCAATTACTGATGAGATGGGCAGGTTCTGCGATGATAAATGCTACTACACTATTGCCTAACGTATTAGAAATAAGATAATTATTAAGTAAAACTAAAAAGCTATCATATGGAAACAATATCAAGAAAATTGATAGTTTTTTCAATCTGAAATTCCTTCACATCTTAACAAATTGAAATACAATTGTTTGTTGCTTATTACCAAAATAGATATTGCAATGATACTAACAAGAAAGTTCTAACATTACACTCATACATAATAACTAATACGGGGACCTGAACTGAACTACATATTCTTATTCAGCCCCTTATTGATAAAATGATAAGTCAGCTAACGCAACTTGTGCGTTGGTGAATTGAGCTTAAGATACACTTATCTTTATAGTTTATTTTCAAGAAATTCAGTCGCAAACATATAAATACCACTGTTGATATCGAACCCCGGTATAGTTTTTAAGTCAGCCACAAGATCTCCCAAGTAGGGAACTTCAGGTTCAATAACTCTAGAGGTCGATGTTGAACTCCTCATGGCCACAACACTAATCAACATATCGAGGTGTTTGGCAAGCAATTCCCCCCCTCCCCTATTGCCTTTTCCCTTTCTTGAAACGACTGCTTGACTTGTTACAACCCCACACGTCAACATTTCTCCTCCTATTAAACCCGGTTGAGTACATCTAGTCTCAAACATCTCATCCAAAATTTCATAAAATGGAATCTCCTATGCAGAATCACCACAACATTCAACATCGGTTTGCTCCTCTTGATGTGTAACGTTCACATTGCATCTGAGTGATATAGCAAACTTTCTAGTAGCTACTATGCTGAAAAACGTCAATTCCAGTTGAGGTTCAATTTCACCTATTCTGAAATTTCTAAAACTTGGGTTTACCTACACATTCAAAGATATACAAAATGATCAGCAATCATGTTATAAAAAGAAAGAAGGCATAGCAAACCCAATCCAAAAAATCAGAAACTAACCTTGATTTTTTCTTCCCACCAAGCATCATTTGCACCAATAGTATTCATATGTGTATGTTATGCTTCAAATCTTTCCATAATTTAGACTCTTTTTTCAAAGCATCACATTTATTTTTAAGTTATTTTTGCCTATAATTTAATCCGGTTTCTTTACGAAACTCATTGATAACAAAGTCTCAACCTTATTTGTTGAAATGAGTGTCTGGCCTAAACATTTTTTCAATAGCTTGAATGCAAATATCACAATATATATGCATTGTACTCTTATGCCAAACAACCTTGGGTAATTTACTTCCAGTTTCTTGGATTGTCATCTATAGTAGTAAATTAATTTTCATCATGAGCAATACATATATAAAGTGAAAGAAAATAGTCAAACAATTTACAAGATAATAAACACTATGACTTAACTAGGAATCTCAATTTAGTCAATTATACACTAGGAAATATTGTTGCAAATGAAAAAGCACTAAACAACCAGTAAAATTGTCATGTCAAGATACCACATCATATAAGGTCATTAACAAAACAACACGATAGAGCAAAAAAGGCATGATGATTTAAGAATATGATTAAATGCTTTTAAGCAGTCTTCTGGTCTATGGAAACACAAGACTAATACTAATACTCCTGAACACTTTGCTACACCTACATCATGGCTGTTTTTTTTTGTAGAAACCTTGAGATGATTTCAACTTAGTATGAGAGAATAAGTAAATAAAATAAAATAAAATGCTTCTAAACAAATAGAGCCAATTTATAAGAACTTCAAGGTAAACTCCTTGCATCATTGTTTACTTCTCACATTTTCATTATATTGATTCTCTTAATTTTTTTTTGTTATCCACCACTTTATTTTTCAAGAGATTAATACCTTTGGCAATAAAAGATACACATGCAGATTCATGTGAGCATATGATTCACAAAAATATTCTGAAAAACTCATACTCAAATAGGAAGTAGCAAACAACAAAAGTTGTAAGATAAAAAATTGACAAGAAGATAAATTACTCTTTTGATATGATATATTTGTTACAAAAGTTCAATATATAAGGTATATCGTTGCACACACATAGTACTGACTAGACCAACATCTTCATATGATCCATTCAACTTCTATTTATGCATAATAAATACAATTTCATCTAAGATTCGGAAACGACTACAGACGTATATTCAGAAGCTTGATATAGAAAGAACGAATAAAAGAAAAGTCTTACAAACCGAACCCAAAAATATAATAAAAATTCCGCCAAACTATCACTCATACACTCAAAATTCAATGGATCAACAACAACCATGATCCATATCTTAAACCAAAGGGTTAATTGCATGAAGGCCCCCTGTACTAAAAAAAAAAATAGCTTCCTCCCCTTTACTATAAAAGTTGATTATCTAGTACCTGAACTTTAAGTTTTTTGCAAACCCTGGTCAGCCTTCCAAAGTGACCTTGAATAGCAGGTTGTCTTTTCCTTCCCGGTTGCCTTTTCTTTTCCAACATTTTTTTCTTTTATTCTATTTCTTTTCTTTTTCTTTTCCTTTTTCTTTCCCCTTTCTCCCTTCCCTTCATCGTCCTCTTCTTTTCTTTCTTTCTTCCAGCAGCCTCAAACCTAAACCTTAAAAACCTTAATGTTTTTTCTATTTCTTTTCTTTTTCTTTTTTTTTCCTTTTCCTTTTCCCTTTCCCTTTCTCCCTTCCCTTCATCGTCCTCTTCTTTTCTTTCTTTCTTCCAGCAGCCCCAAACCTAAACCTTAAAAATCTTAATATTTTTTCTATTTCTTTTCCTTTTCCCTTTCTTCCAACAACCCCAAACTGAAGAAGCCGAAGAAGAAGATGAAGAAGATGAAGGAGCAGTAGTAGGAAGAGAGGGGCCCACAATCTCTTCCGTTTCCAGATCTGGTGTGTTAGATACCAGATTGCTTTGCTTGATATCAGATCTGGTTTGTTAGAAACTAGAGCGACAGGTTGATATGATTGTGAACTTTTTCTAGATCTGGTTTGTTAGAAACTAGATGAAGTTAGGGATGAATGACTCCTTTGTTTCGGTTGGTTGAGGTTGTTGTCGCTGTCTCCTTTGATTGGTGGGTATGCTAAAAATGGTTTCTTTGAGGAAGCTTTGTGCTTGTATCAAAGGATGTTGTGGGTCAGTGGTTTTGCTCTTGATGTGTATACTTTCCCTTGTGTTTTGAGGAGTTGTGGTGGAGCACAAGATTTGGCGAGAGGGAGAGAGATTCATTGTCATGCGCTTAGGTTCGGGTTTGAGATGGATGTTAATGTTATTAATGCTTTGATTACTATGTATGCAAAGTGTGGTGATGTCGGGTCAGCGCGTATGGTGTTTGATAAAATGCTTAAGAGAGATAAGATTTCTTGGAATGCTATTATTTCAAGGTATTTTGAGAATGAAGAATGTTTCGAAGGGTTGGAATTATTCTTCAGGATGCGTGAGTTTTCTGTTGATCCGGATTTTATGACTATGACAAGTGTGATTGCTGCTTGTGATCTTCTTGGTCATGACAGATTAGGGAGGGAAATTCAAGGGTATGTTATCAAGATGGGTTATGGTGATGGGTCTCAGTGTCTAATTCATTGACACAGTTGTACATGAGTTCTGGGTTTTGTGAGGAAGCAGAAAAGGTGTTTTCAAGAAAGAAAATAAGAAAGAAAAAAGAAAATGAAAGAAAAAAAGTAATTAAGAATAAGAAAATAAAAAATGAAAAAAGAAAAGAAGAATTTAAAAATTTTTGACATTATATGTGTGTATTTTTTAAATTAATTGCATTATATTTCTAAATTTTTAAAATCAATTACAGTATTTTTCTGAATTTTTTAAATTAATTACATTATATTTCTGAATTTTTAAATTAATTATATTATTTTTTTGTATTTTTAAAATTAATTATATTATTTTTTTGTATTTTTAAATAAAATAAAAGAAAAGAAAAGAAAAGGAAAAAAATGGAAGAATAGGTTTGACGGAGAAAAGAAAAGGAAAAGAAATAGAATAAAAGAAAAAAAGGTTGGAAAAGAAAAGGCAACCGGGAAGGAAAAGGCAACCTGCTATTCAAGGTCACTTTGGACGGCAGACCAGGGTTTGTAAAAAACTTAAAGTTCAGGTACCAGATAATCAACTTTTATAGTAGAGGGGAGGAAGCTGTTTTTTTTTTAGTACAGGGGGCCTTCATGCAATTTACCCTAAACCAAAATACAAAGAAGGATAAGAATGCTTACATACTATGAAATGCGTAAAGACAAGTGATTCAACAAAAATGAGCTATTATTGACGGTGACACCTAAAAGAAACACAATCACACCACACAGATATAGCAAAACTAAACCATCAACTCTATTCCACTAAAATACGACAAAAAAATTGATATGACAATAAAATTATTGGGACAAACTTGGTGGGAGTGAGAGAGCGAGAGCGGAGGGTGTTGAGAAGGCTTGAAGACGGCGAGTTGGTGGTAGACAAGGGCTAGGGTTTGTTCAATGGAGATTGAGAGAGGTCGATTTGTTTTGTTGGCAGAAGAAGATGAGATTGGAGGTGGAATGGTGTTTTTTATTCATGGTACAAGTTGTAATTTTGATAACTTGTATCTAATATTTTTGTCAATTTAAAAAATAAACCTCCTTCCCGTGTTTTGCCAAAACCAATGGTTTTCAGGAAGGAGCAATTCCAAGTTTAAAGTTTTGGACCTAGTTTCCCAAGAAGCTTTGGTTTGAAAGGTATTCATCAAACACCAATTTTAGCTTCTTAGTTGTTGAAATTAGCTTCCCCTACTAGAACCGTACTGCCATAAGGCCACTTAGTTTTTCTTTTTCTTTTTTTCTACAAAAACTAGTGAAACAAATCTTAAACGAAATTATCAAGAAATATCAAATCTTATGGTAAGATTAGTTTAGATTTGCGTTCTAATTTCTAAGTTCATTAAAAGGTTTTGCAATGAATTTGAAATTAGAATTTTTTTAATGAAATTTAGACGAAAATGGAAAAGACTGTGGGTATTTTCAATCTCCCCAAAAATTCTCTTGGTCCTTTTTGTGCAAGAGAAGTATTGCTACGTTTATAGAAAATGGTTTTTGTGAGTATTTGATCCATTGTAAATGAAAATTTGAAAGAGTGTAAATTTTCGTTTGTATAAAAAACTTCAAAAAAATTCTTTTATGAAGTAATTGGACTTAATAGAAAAATTAGACAAAAAGTTTCATTGATGGTCATGGACCAAAGTTCAGGACCGATGTGAAAAGATAATTTTCAAAGGGATTAATTTGTTCACAATATAAGGTCGAGGCCCGAGGGAAAATTATATGGGCTGAGACCTTGTTAATTAATAAACTTGATTTCAGTTGAGGAGTGGGCATCAGCAGTTGGATTCTAAGCGAAGAGCTTTTCGCTTTCGGTTCATTTAAGATTATTCTCATCCATGCCATGAAGCACTCCTTAATAAGTTGTTAATGGTGCAAAGATCAGGTTTGATGCCTAGATTGTGTTGTCGTTAAAGTGATGTATCTTTGGTTGGAGAAACACAAGTTGCAATTCCAGTAGTTACTTACATCTTTTTGGGGTTTCCTATTAGTTATCACCTTTACTCTTTCACCAATAAGGAGGCACGAGACTAATCTCGTTCAAACATTGTCAGTCTCAACATAATTTTCTTCATTCTTCGAATTTAAATTTGAAACTTAAGTTAGGAGTGGATAAACTTCTTACTACTCGACAATAGTCAACATTGATGTATTTGAAAAAACATAATCACGTATATTGATGTGAAGATTTAAAATTAGATTTTGAATTTGAATTTAAAATTTACTCTAGTTCTAATTTTGCAGCTATTTATGCAAATGAGTTGGGTACATACCAGAAATTACTTGTTTGAAACTTTGAACAGAGTTTGGTATTCTTTTATTGATAATGATATGTACAGATAATACATTTTGTTTTCCTTTTTGTCTAATAATCTCGCAACAATTTTGCAAATAATCTATATTTTGTCAATTTCAGAAAACAGTTAAATCCAAATCATTGTCACTTCTCCAATACATCATGTCAAAACGTCCCAAAAGTATTTATTCCAATCTCAAGAAAAGTCCCAAAGGATTCGTTTAGTTCCTAATCACAACAAACTACAAAGTGTGCATGAGGCTATGGGCTTAGCCCGGCTTAAGTTGGGCTTGGATTTGAGACTTTTTTACTAAAAAATAACATGTTTGAGGGGGCAGAAAGCCCAATCCAGCCAAGTCTATGCATACATCAACTCACATCTAATATAACTGATTTATCTCCCTTTTTAAAGTGATCTATAAATTTGAGAGGAAATAAATAAATAACTAGATTTATCTTCCTTTCTAAAGTGATTTATATAAAATTAAATGTTGTCAAATTCGTTTTATTATGATCGGTATGTCTCATCTCAACAAAAAAAAAATAAGATGAAAAAATTGTTATTTCGTCCTAATTTTTATCACGGTTCATACCAGCCAAAATCGATTGATACATCTCGAACATCTCTATATCATTTTGTCCTTGTTCATAATTTTTTTAAAAGAAAGTTATCCACCATCTTGAGACAATCCTATTTTTTTTCCTCAATTAACAAGGTCAAAGAAATTAACTGCCCATCTTCACTTTGTTTATATACTCTGTGAGAGCATCCTGTAAATATATTTATTAGTTTATTTATATTATTTTAAATTTGGTGTGTTAAACATATTGTTTCGATAGAGTATAATCGTATTTAATAACTTATTTATATTATTTTAATTTATTATTATTTATTGACAATGAAATTTGTGTTGAGCACTTAAAATTTATATTTAAAAAAAGTGTATTTTTGTATGCATATTTTTTAAGAATAGAATACCTAACAAGATCGGACCGACCAATATTTTTATCGAAATTGATATATCTCATATCTGTAGTAAAATTGAAATGCTTACCCGTACGGTATTAACAACCTTCGTGAATTGACTAAGTAATGAATAGTTTAGTTGGGCAAGTTTGAAGAAAACAAACACATGCGTTTGAAGAAATTTTAAAGACAATAGATTATTATATATATAGATGCCATCCCACATTCTGCCACTGCGGCCGGAAATTCTCAATTAGAAAGGGAAATCCATTGGAGAGCAGACCTATGAAACTGTCGGTAGGACATTAAAGGGCGACATGAAAAATGTCCATTTTTTGGGACATTTGACTATTATTGAAAGAGGAAAACTAGAATCCTAATAAATACCTTCGACAATCTGTCTTTGAATTTTGTAAATATTTGTATCCTCCAATAAGAATATTTAATTTGGTCATAAAGAAAAACTAAACTACTTTTCTGAAATAAGAACATGAATATTATACATTACTACTAGAGTTATGAAAATGATATGATTCGAATATTTTGGTGTAATTCAAAACTTTGTATCCATCACAAGATATTAATGAAAATTGAAAGATGATTTGAAAACAATGTTTAGGAGAGGCATTTGTCAAGCTGATATTGTTTACTGAAAAAAAAGAATTTATTTGTCAAGGTGATTGACAGTTTTAGTTATTTTTGTACCTAAATGTACAAATTTCTATATCTCTAGCATTATTTATGCTTTGAACAAGTTTAAAAACACAAGCATTTGATTGAAAATATGATAAAATAGATAGTGATAAAAAAGAACCCTGAACTTGTGCACTTTTGTCATTTTACCCCCTACCGTAACTGAAATCCGATGTGACACTGTTATGTGACATGTCAGCTATTATTCACGATGGCACACTCACATCAGCCTCCAAAATGACATAAAACAACCTTGAACTTTAATGTTTTGATTAATCGCAACCCTTAACTTTGTTTTTTTTTTATTTAATTACCCCCCTGATCATCGCTGACGTGGCGTCGTGATAGTAGCTGACACGGCACATAACGGTGCCACATCAGATTTCAGTTACGGTAGGGGGTAAAATGACAAAAGTGCACAAATTCAGGGTTGCAATTAAACAAGAATATAGTTCAGGGTTCCACTTAAATAAAACATTAAAGTTCAGGGTTGTTTTTTATCATTTTGCCGAAATTTAATTAATAAATGAATGATGTTATTTTATAAACTTTGTCAAATGGAATAACGAAAACACTCATTAAGTCAAATAATAAAGAATGAATTAATGAAACAAGTAGTAGAGGGGTGGGATTAAATAAAAATTAAAAGTAGAGGGCCAAAGTTGACAATTTCTATGGAATAATAAAAAGAAAGTTGGTTTATAACATTGCAGAAACCAAGTTGGCATTTCTTAATGAGAGTGAGAGTTTTCAGTCCCCGACCCTTTTTTTCTTCTCAATTATATGATTATAAATCCTTTTTCATATATATTAACGATTGATAGGCTCTAAATTAAGTTGGTCATCGCTATAATTTTTGGTTTTTTATTAGCGGTAGTTAGCTCCTGCCTATCATCAACTTAATCAAAGTGTGGAAAGCTGACGATCATCAACTTAATATTCCAAAACTTAATTATTCATATGATTATATATATGAATTATGAATATACAAATTGAGTAAACTATTGCATGCATGGAGCTAGCTCACGCCATTATTTTCTAATCAAGTTTGCAATTGCCTCAAAGTCAGATGTACTGATCCATTGTTTTACTCTTTTTTATTTATTTTAAAAATGATCTAGAAAATATTTTCTCTAATTTAGCGATATTTGAAATTGGAAACGGGAATTGTTCGATAAATAAATGCACAAACTTATTTTCAATATATATTGGTATTTGGTGCGTAAACGTCGACGTTAGAGCATATGGATGGATATGTCGGCCAACAGACCCGCAAGAAGCAATCAACCAACTAGGCCATGACCGGCCGAGAGACTAATGTTGGAAAAATCTGCACAAAAAGAAAGTGAAAGATCGGAGACGAGATAAAACACTGTTTTAAAAGAAATTATTTTCCCTAGGATATAACGATCTCTTCTAACTTGTAGTTAGGTATTAGAACAACAACAACAAAATTGATAGTAACCCAGAAGTAGAATGATCACATTTTGTGTATTAATGTATCTCTTTGAGAAGATAACTACACATATTTATAGGCTTAGAGATATAAAGTGGTTTTAAAGATATTTTTATTGGAGTCGCAACTTCCACTTTAAAGAGATAAAATTTTCAGTTTCAGATATTTAAAGATCGGTTACAAACTGAATTTGACTCATTTAAATTCAAAATAACTAAAGTAAGACCTTATGAACTACATTTTTACAACAACGAATACCCTCTCTTTGTCTGCTTCTCACCATATATATTTTTATAGTCTACAAAAGATGCTTTCTCTCTAACAAAAAAGAGGCTTTCTCATGCAAGAAATGTATCCACAAATATGGATTTGAAAGGTATATCTCACCAAATTATATAGTATATGTATGTGGTAGAACAAGAAATTAATAAATATTCTCCGTTTGAAATCCAATGCACATATGCATATCTTCATCCGGCCGGAAACGGAAAATAGGCATTTTCTCTAGTTCTAACTAGATGTTTACCATATTAAATGACATGACCAAAGTAACACTCACTAGATATGGCACGCAGTTGACGCAAACAAATATCGAAAAGGGGATGACATTCATTACAGGGATGCATCAGCTTATTGGAAGGGTGAAAAAAAAAGCATAAAAATATAAAAGAAAAATGTTGGATCTATATTTTCTCTCGCGGGTACTCGTACTCTCTGTATTTCTTCTAATAATTTAATAAATGTTAAAATTAGATGTATATTTTCCCACCAATTTCATAAGTAAAATAATTAATAAAATATTATCTTAATGGCACAATCATTCATTACCCTCTATACAACTATAAATATATCAAATCATTAAAAAAATGAGAAAATAATAATTAAGTTATTATTCTACTCAAATATGTATATTTTTAGGTTGCATATATCAGGTGAAATTCCTCCATCCTTGCCTCAAACACTACACTTTACAGGTGTATAATACTGTCACTGATTGAATGCTTATTTAGTATAAAATCATTATCTATTTCGCTATTTTTAGATAATGATACTGATACGATCCAGCCTAGGGTAAGTAGGCTAGATGATATATGAAGCTTGTTGAGGATCTAGCCCTTAGGGTTGGCTCGGTTGACAACACTCAAATATGGACAGAAATAGATTGAAAGGAAAGATGTTATCGTGGATATGAAGATGGACAGATGGACAGATGGGGAGAAGTTGAGCACAGCGGATTTGTAAGAAACATTCACGAAACTTGAAGATCACGAGGTTGCAAAACAGAAAGTGATGCATACATAGATTTCTTACACACAAACGGTCAACAAAGATTACAAGCTTTGATTACCCGGAGGGAGATAGGGAGGAGTATTCTCGACTCAAGCTATCTCTCTCAAGGAAGAAATGGTGAGTTTAGATTGAGGAGTAATCTCAACTCAAGAGGAGTATTCTCAACTATGAGAATATTAATTCTCAACAAAAACTAAAAGGAAGAAATGAAAGACATTAGCTATTTATACTGAAGTGTAAATGGCCTTGGAAAGTCAAAGTGGGTGGCTAGGGTTTTGGCTTAGAATCATGACGCTAAGGACTGCCCAAAATGCTGCTGGAGCTGGCGGCATGCCGTTAGTGCTTAGCGACTCTTCAAAATTCCCATCTTTTCTTGGCTTCAATCCTTGGGGATTGCCTCATGGGATGCTAGGGCTAGGCTTCTGTGTGCTTTTCCTCCAATTCTCTGTGCCCTTCGATCATTAAAAGACCATGATTGATTAGTTCCAAAGCTTGGGGTAGCCATTTCTGGTAGGTTGAAAGCTAGGCCACGCGGGTAGCCTGGAATTTGCTTGATTATTGGTAGGTTGAAAGTTAGGCCTATGGTTGGCGCGACTCTTGCCGCCTGCGATGGATCCTTGTGGCACTGTCTCATGCCTTGGATTTCAAAGGGGTCCGTGAACACATCATCACCTCTCCCTTCGAAAGGATTCGTCCTCGAATCCATAACCTCAATCTCCTCGTCTCTCACACCTACACACTTAAGCACACTTGAAAGCAAAGGTGAGAACTCAAGATGGCCCAAGTGACCATGATTATTAACAAGTTCAACCAAGGCAAAATCAATCACATTGTTTTCAAATGCATTGTACATATTAGTAGTGCTCAATTTTCTTGGCTTCTTATTGTGAGCCGAACAGAGGAGATGAATTATCATGTCTTTTGTTCTATGAATCGAGATGCACAATTGAGCAGTACTAATATGTACAATGCATTTGAAAATACCAAACAAATTTCGCAAAAGAAAACATAATTTTTTTTAAGATTTAAACAATTAGTTCTCAACAATTTCAGTCCAAAAATTTGTCTTCTCTCAACACACAACACGTTCATGGTATTCAAAGGCATATCACACACAAGTAATTCATGTAGGCTACAATTAGCGAGGCACAATTTGTCCAATTTAACATCATGCACATCTCTTTCACATTTACGCACCTTGGTTCTTAAGATGCCATAAAAGATGCGGATGGTATCACAAATTATCAAACCACGTTGGCGATGAATCATTTTCTCAACTCGGCTCATAATGATTATCCAAGAAAATTGTGCCACACATACAAGCACAAAATACGTCAGAGTATCAAGCAATCGACACAAAAGGAAAAACAACTCTTTGTAGTATTTAAACCAAATAGTTTTCAACAAGTTCGAGCTAAAGAATTGTTTCCATACATCATACAAAATAGTCATGGATTTCGAGCGTAAACAACGCATAAACAAGTCACGCATGCTACACGAAAAATTACAAAGATTGTCACGTTTGAATAAGAAAGGATCATACTTGATGAAATGCAATTGAGGGATTTTGGCGCAAGCCACTAAGTTTTTATTCAAGTAATTCTCATGTTCAAGGAGAAAAGAATCACACTCAATGAGATGCAAGTCAAGAGTTTTAACGTTAAGCACAAAGCTTTCACGTAAGTATGTATTATGTTCGACTAGAAAAGGCTTATGCGTGAGGAGATGCAAACTTGGTTCTTTATGACATGGTAAATAAATGTCATATAAATTTGCATCATGTGAGTCAAGAACATTTAAATGAGAAACCCTAAATACTTCAGCATTTAAAGAGGGGTTTAGTACATACCTTTTGGGCAAAGCGGAAAAGTGGGGAAGATTTACCTCAAGGCCTTGCTGTTGCGCACACCATTGTTGAGCAATCACGCTTCCAATGCCTCTTAGGATTGATAGGCCACTCAGCACCTCCTTCGGAAGTACCGCTCCTACTTCTTTCCTAAGCAAAACAAGTGGAATGGTTGAAGGAGAGAGGTTAGAAATAAAGTCAAGTGAGGTTCGCTCACTTTGTTCTTGCCTTCATAGTTCATTTTCTTCACTCTCAACTCGCATGGTTTGTTTCCCAAGTTCAAACAAAGGATTGTCAAAAGCTAGTTCAAACAAAGGATTGCCGCAAAGTTGAAATTCGTTTGGCTCAACGTGTTCACTCTCATTGGTAGGGTTGCGGTCACTCTCAAGGGTATGATTGCACTCATTCTTAAGGGCATGCTTGCTCTTTTCATGCCGTGTGTTACTCTCATTGCTTACTTTCTTCTCTCGCTCACACTCATTTTCTTCTTTCTCTCGCTCACCCTCATCTTGTATCACATTTACAAGCTCATATTTTTCACTCTTCCTTGTTGTAATTTCATTCACATTCTTTTCAATCAAGTTACAACTTCCAAGTATTGAATGTGGCTCAAAAGATTGAGGAAGTGTGTGTAACGTCCTGGAGGTAGTTTGCACATCGTGTGCCAAGGGCGGCTAGTGCTCAAAGGTAGCGGGAGGAGAGGACTTGTGGTTCCTTAAATTATGGCGGGATAAGCTACGACTTTGAATCCTCAAAGACTCACGGATTTCCACTTTCAATGCAAAATGGAACATGGATTGTAAATGTGTGAACTCATAAAGTTCAACTTGACTTCTATTCCTTTCATTCAACCCACTTCCAAACAGCTCCATGACCATGCTTTCGCCATCTTCTTGAATGTGAGTCTTGATGAGCAACTCATCAAACTCGTCGTGGTAATCTCTCACACACTTAGACCTTTGCTGGAGGGAGGACAACTCATCTTCTAGCAATTGCCGATGGTGTGAGGATAGGAACTACTTTCTCATTATTTGCCGCATATAGTCCCATGTTCTACTCCTTTCTCCTTCACAACTTAGAGGGTACCACCAAGCAAATGCCTGGACAACAAGTCTAACTTTCTATTTTTCCGAAAGTTGGTGACCATCAAATGCTCTTACAAGGCTATACTCTCATTTTACAAATTCAGTCGGGGAAGCTGAAATTGTCGATGGCAAGAAATGGCGTGGTCTTGATGGTTGCGACCCCTCGTAGGGGAGCCATGGCCAAGGCCTTGTTCGGAGGGAACTAGATCATAGCCTGAAGTTATTGTACCTTCCAGCAAGGTTTGGTGCACCTCAGTCTTGGCCAAGGCTAGCTTCATTTCTGCAATGGAAGTGAGAAGTTGGCCAAGGACTTCGGTGGTTCTACTTTTATTAGACCCGGCACAATGATTACTTCGGTCTGACATTATGAAAAGGTACATGCAAAAAGAAAATAAACTATAGGTATATTTATAGGTATATTTGTATATACGTCAGTGAAAGTCCAGCCTCACGCGTGTTTACACTCGTGTTTAAGCTCTCGTAAAAGACAGCCTCACAAATCACTCAAGAAAGCCTTACACAAGCGGCTTGCACACAATCTTTGTCATTAACAACCTTGTGGTTCAAGTTAAGCGTTTGTTCACAACTATCTTCACAAATGCTCAAGAGTTTAGAGCTAGAAAGGAAGTATTAGACTCAGCAAAGACTCAAGGAATGACTTAGAAGCTCAAAGAAAAGGACTTAGATTTATTTATTTTTGTATCTTGGGGACAGATGTTAGTGGTATGCCGCTAACCACTGTCTCATTTGCTCCTCAACCTTTTTTTTTTTGATTTCCGGTTTCTTTTCTTTTTTTGATTTCGGATTTTCTTTTCTTTTCTTTTCTTGTCTTTTTTTTTTTTTAGTCAAAAATATTTTACACGAGAAGATACGAGCAAAAATATCTAAGCGAAACTTGTAGGAGAAGATACCAAAATATCTGAGAAAACTTCTAAGAGAAGATACCAAAATATCTATTCCAAAAATATCTAGATATTTTGCACAAAACTTCTAAGAGAAGATACCAAAATATCTAGAGTAATAATATTACTTGGCTAAGAAAGGTGCACACAAACACAATTGTTCTAAGTAATATTCGACAATCAAGATCAAACCACTCAAAAAATGGCAAAATATAAAATCGTCAAAAACTTTCGACAACGAAAATAAGAGATGGATAAGTGATTTTTACGAATGAAAATTAATTTCTACGGATGAAAAGTAATTTTTACGGATAAAAAATCAATTTCCACAGATAAAAATCAATTTCCACGGATGAAATAATGATTTCTACGGATTGAAAAGGTGAAAAACTAACCTAGAGGGCAGCCTAGAGCTCTGCTACCACTTGATACGATCCAACCTAGGGTAAGTAGGCTAGATGGTATATGGAGCTTGTGGAGGATCTAGCCCTTAGGGTTGGCTCGGTTGACAACGCTTAAATATGACAGAAACAGATAGAAAGGAAAGATGTTACCGTAGATGTGAAGATTGATGGAAGGGGAGGAGTTGAGCACAGTGGATTTGTTATGAATATGCACGAAACTTGAAGATCACAAGGTTGCAAAACAGAAAGTGATGCGTACATAGATTTCTTACACACAAACGGTTAACAAAGATTACAAGTTTTGATTTCCCGGAGGGAGATAGAGAGGAGTATTCTCGACTCAAGCTATCTCTCTCAAGGAAGAAATTGTGAGTTTAGTATGAGGAGTAATCTCAACTCAAGAGGAGTATTCTCAACTCTAAGAATATTAATTCTCAACAAAAACTAAACTCGGGAAGAAATGATAGACATTAGCTATTTATACTAAAGTGTAAATAGCCTTGGAAAGTCAAAGTGGGTGGCTAGGGTTTTGGCTTAGCGTCATGACGCTAAGGACTGCCCAAAATGCTCCAAAATGTTGCTGGCGCTGGTTGGGATCAAGCCCACTTCTTTTAATTCCCTACTTTTGCTTACTTGAGATGAGCGCCTAGGATGAAGGTGCAAACATAATTACAACTCAGAATTTTCTTATTATCGGCAGTCCCCTTAAGCAATTTGAGATTATTGTCTAACCACAT
The DNA here is from genome assembly GCA_963691705.1 of Viola odorata. Lineage (NCBI taxonomy): Eukaryota > Viridiplantae > Streptophyta > Magnoliopsida > Malpighiales > Violaceae > Viola > Viola odorata. Next base: position 16,740,697 of record OY829546.1, on the reverse strand, counting down.
GAATCAAAACCTTATTTAACAAGTGAAGTAACAAACGCACTTTTCTCTCTTGAGTCTCGAGAGAGAAAAGTGCGTTTGTAGCTTTATCTTGCATATGTTGCTCCCTCACATTCCCGATTCTTACAATCCAACTGCAACTCTTGGCCCCATACTTTTCTCTTTCCGCGCAGAAAATATACTAAGCCAGAAGTTTCCCCTTTAACAAAGGAAAGCGCTAAATAAGAGTAAGTTAAATAAATAAATATATATATATATATATATATATAAAGGAATGCTGATTGAATGTGATAAATTTAATTAATTTATATGTTAATAGTATCATTTCATGACCTATGCAATATTTCTGTATAGGGTAAGTGGTTAGGAATTGAAGACTTGGAGGATTATGATGATTATCCATTTGGGCAAGAATATGCCAAGAAAAGAAAAAGAGAGGTTTTTTCTTGTTTATTTTATGGTACTAATTAATTAATTAATTAATTTCTAGTTTTTTCTAATACCTACCAATATATTTAATCGAATCCCTCCTAACGATCTTATCATTTTGGGTAATGTAGAATAATTAGTAAGATAATCAGCTCAAATATATATATATATATATATATATATATATATATATATATATATATATATATATATATATATATATATATATATATATTATATTTGATAGTTGAACCGAAATTAGTTTTGGATTATATTAAAACTTAATTAATTAATAAATAAATAGTACTAGTTGCTAGTTGCTATAATAATTAATTAATTTTGTTTGTGCAGGCTTCTAAGCAATCGCAGCACGCGATCAAGCACCAGTCCACACTGCTGCTTTAATGCTTTGTAATCCACCAGCCGACTGAGGCCCGCCACTCACCCATTTCGGCATTTCCCCCTATTTGTTCTCCGAGTCCAATTTTTATTTTTATTTTTTTATAAACAACATGTATTATTAGAACCGTTCAAGGAGGCGGGGCTGAACAACACAGCCAAAACTTAAATACAAGAATTCAAAACAAAGCAACAAAATCTCCTAATTTATCAACTCCTTGTTAGAGTTCGATAATCCTCGATCTGGTGTGAAGATGATCTAGTAATTTGGTAGGCTGACATGGGTTGTCTCGTCGCTGCTAAGCCACCTGCAATGCATCGAAGGGGGTCTCCGACGTAGAAACTCTGACGATCAAATTAGTATTTATAATAAAAGTAGATATGAGGGAGAACTATCGGGTGTGGGTAGATATTTGGACAGAGTTTCAGTATGTGAGTACATGTATGTATGCTTGTATATAAAGAGGTGATAGAGGAGTATTTATAACCTCGCCCTATGGGTCATTCTAGACACGTGTCGTTTGGGCTTGGCCAGCCATTACCGATACATGTCCTTTTACCCGATAGTTTCCCTAGCATGTAATACAAGTAGCATACTTACCTGGTAGAGCTTTAGTAGAGCCGGTGTATGTAATTTTGGTTACTGTTAAGAATATATACTAGGAGGTACATATCGGAACCTTCTCATTGGTAATGAAAAATTGTAATTGTCCTTGAGGTATCTTGTTTGTATTATAAGAGTTCGCTACGTTATTTACTTCTCTAAGCACATGATTTACAACACCATACATGGATCATTGATTGGTTTAAATTAGTTCTAACCTGCTGCTTAATTACGTCATTTCTGTTCCATGCCTTCATGTAACTAACTATTTTGCAGTTATTAAATTTCTGGAACTATGACGCATGAACTAGCATAGCTACGTACATATCTCTTGCAGTTTATAATTTAATTTCTATACACCACACGTAGATAGATAGATATCCAAAAACCCGTTGTTGGTTACATTTTTGTTTACAAGTAAAACAAAATAGTTTGTTTGTAATATTGTAAACAGAAAGTGCATATCATGACAAAGTTGTGGAACCAAAAGTTTTAATTGTTGTTTGTCTTCACTTGCAAACTTCTTATGCAATACTATAGTTAACTCAACTGGCCCATAGAGTTAGTTTTTTCCTTGAAATTTGGTTAGAATTGTAATTAGTATTAATTATAGGTAAGTCTGCTAACACGTCTGTCTTAATAGAGTTTATAACATAATCAGACCTCTAAGTTTAATAGGTGTACATAGATGATAAAAAATAAACAGCTCAAGAGTTTATATCGCGATCGGATAAGAAACAAGAACTTAAAGACCGACCAAATTTAAAATACTCATAATATTTGTTCATTTGACCATTAAATTGGATACAAATTTGGTTGACAAGTCATTTACGTGCTACACCCTATGCTTAAGGTTCAAAATTAAGGGTCAGTTATCCAAATTCGACCCGAAAGGCCTGAAAACTATTTTCAGGTTTTTTCTTATCCTTTTAACTAATGTTACGCTTTGCCCAACATTGAAGATACTTAAACCTCATTTTTCTATTGTAATAAGACAAATCTTATTCACCTTGGAGCTAGAGTGAATTTGAGAGATTTCGGCCTTGATTTCGACTATATGTCAAATTTTCTCAAATCGCACTCACGAGCTACTTTTCTGTTAAATTTCAATTTAATCCAACTATCTGTTAAAATTTATATAGTTTTTTTATAGGTCCCAGGCTGTTGCATTTTTTGTGTTTTATTTCTATCATCTTGAAAAAGAAAATCTAACCTTTTTTGTTCCATATCATAATTCACTTTCGAGCAAGAGACAAATTGCTTGTCGAAGGGTATTCTCTCTACCTCTTCTTAATAGGAGACTAATCACATTCAAGCATGCTTAAACTCAAAAGAAATGACTCTCTTAGCATTATTTTCTTCATTATCAAATTTAAAATTTAAATTTATGGTGGACAAATTGCTTACTAGTTCATTACCGTTATCTTTTCGGAGTAAATGAGTAAACAATAAACAAACAATTTCATATTATAAAAAAAAGTAGTTTGCTCAGTAATGGAAAAGTTAATCTATCTTTCACCTTTTGTCTTCATTCATAACCCCCTAACCGGCTAACCCCCACATTGGCCATTCTTGAAATGTCTTCTTTTCTTGGGCTTGTTATGTGGGGCCCCAATATCTCCTATTTATACCACACAATGTGTACCATACTTTTTGTCAAAAGCATATCTAGCTACAATATTCAGTTATCAATGTTACACATTCATTAAATTCTCCATTTCTTGAAGTACTTACCATACAAAATTGTGCACATAATCTCCATTCTTCAATCTTTATGGCCCCTCTTCTATGTCTTCTCCTAGTCATCCTACTCACCCCTTCAGGCAATGCTCAAAGGCCACCTTCTCCTGGCTACTACCCAAGCTCCCAAATAAGTACACTTGGTTTCTCTCAAGTGTTTCGGAACCGTTGGGGTCCTCAACATCAAAAACTAAACCAAGGATCGTTAATAATTTGGCTCGATTCTAGTTCAGGTACGTATTAATTTAATACAATTTATAATTCGTTGTTACTATAGTTCAATGATATTTTTTATTATAATCTTTGACATTTTTCTTTGTTAATGTCAAATAGGAAGTGGGTATAAGTCACTTCAAGCATATCGATCCGGGTACTTTGGTGCTGCCATTAAACTTCAGTCTGGCTACACTGCTGGAGTCATTACTTCTTTATATGTAAATAGCTATGATTGGATTAAACAAGATCTTAATAGAAATTAAGTATGATCATAATATTATTTATTGATTTTTGGATTAATTGATTAATTAATAATTAATGGCAGCTATCGAACAATGAAGAGCATCCCGGCGACCATGACGAGATAGATATTGAGTTCTTAGGGGCAGGACCCGGCGAGCCGTACACTTTGCAGACCAATGTGTACATGAGAGGAAGTGGAGACAGAAACATTGTTGGAAGGGAGATGAAGATTCATCTTTGGTTCGACCCGACACAAGCTTTTCACAATTACGCCATTGTGTGGAACCCCAACGAAATCATGTAAGTATACACGTATACAGAGATTCTAAATCTTTTTAAAAATCAAAGGCTCAAATCAGCTTATACAAACAAACAAGAAAGACAATTTATGATCAAGTGCACTCTAGAAGCCTTTTTTTTTATAAAAAAAATAGTAATATAAATATTGGTGCTATCCTATTTGGGGAAGACAAAAGAAGCTTAACGACGAAAGAAAAAAAAGAGTGCATTTTTCCTACCCACGATATAAACAGATAAGTCATGCTAAAATAAATGAACAAATAAGTGAATTAATGGATGAAAGTGCAATTCAAATATTGTCTGCCACTATTAATTTTGGGGTATCTGAGAATGCGATAGGGTGGTTGGAAGGAAAACTAATATCATTTTCAAATGATAATATAATACAATAAGTCATTTGCTATTATTCCACGGTTCACGTCAAGCTGCCACAAATATTACAAAAAAAACTACAATAATACATTGCTAGCTCGTAATTGCATGTTAGGATTTAAAATCAATGATTGTTCTTTAAAAATTGTTTTAATTATCCAAAAACTTGTCTGATTAATGACGTGGTGGATCGATGAACAGATTTTTGGTAGACGATGTTCCAATCAGAAGGTATCCAAAGAAGAGTGATGCAACATTCCCACAAAGGCCAATGTGGATCTACGGCTCAATCTGGGATGCATCATCATGGGCCACTGACAACGGAAGGTACCGGGCCGATTACCGGTACCAGCCCTTTGTTGGTAAGTACTCAAACTTCAAAATCCGGGCCTGCCCGGCTAATGGGCCCGCCTCCTGTCGGCCCGCTTCCGCTTCCCCCATGGGTTCCGGCGGCCTTACCGGACAGCAGTATGCGGCGATGAACTGGGTCCAGAGGAACTACTTGGTGTATAACTATTGCCACGATTCTACAAGGGACCGTACCTTAATCCCGGAGTGTTAGTTAATTTTAAGGTTAAGTTAATTTATATGCAAATCCAACACCGTTAAGCTTAATTAAGAGCTTAAATGTGTGCGTTTAAGGTTGTGTTTTGATTGCTTTTGTTGTGAACTGTTTGATTTGGTTGTGATTGGGAGAAGAGGAGGGGGTCTTGAGATGTGTCCCACTTGGCAAGAACAGGTGCAAAATAGTAGGTGATCGTCCAAGGTTCCGACATTTGATTTGAAGCTTTTCGGTTTTTTTGTTTGTTTGTGTTTTGTTGTTACTATTATTGTTTTGTATGCATCATTAACAGTGGAATCAATAAATGGTGTTTTAATTGTTTTATTTAAGTGTGAATTTGAGACCCAAATGAGTCCAAAACAAAATCGAAATGAGATATTGGCATAAGATGCTCCACAAAAATGTGTGTTTAAAACTTGGGAGAAATATTTTTACTGTATTTTGAGGTCTTATCTGATTTAAGTTCGAAATAGTCGACACTTAATGTAATTAGAAGCGGAGCCAAAAAAAAATTCTTAAATCGGCTAACGTCAATATATAAAAAACATTATATATATTTTTAGAATAAAATTAGATATATATATATATATATAGCTAGTTAACAAAATAATTAATAATTATATATGTATACAAACAACTTTTAAATAATAATTCCAATTTGAATTTGATCTAAATATAAAATTTTAACTTTCCTATAAATTATAATGGTACAAAAGTAAGATATGTACTAAAAATATAGTAATATTTTTTATTAGTAATAGTATAAATCGTTAAGATATATACCAATATTTTCTTACTAATTAATTAATTATTAATAAAAATATCAAGAAATATAAAAATAATAATAGGTATATGTATTATTTTTTTATAAAAAAATGGGTCAGGGGATGGGTGGGTTCAAGCCCACCCTAGCATCTACTTGGCTCCACCATTAAATGTGGTGATCGGATTATCGGATGATCTCCATCAAAATAATACCTCACGAAACAATATTGAATACATCAATATGCATGTATATTATTAGTAGTTCGATGGTAATAAAGTATGGATAGAGATTTGAGTTTGAGTACATCCTACCTTCATTTATAAAAAAACAAAAAACATATAATAAATATACGATTGCATACATCAATAAATTATAAAAATAATAGGTAATGAAAAAAAAAAAATTGTTTGATAAACATAAAAAAAAAAAAAAAAAGTTTCTTCTTGCCTTGGATATGAGTATCTATTTCGTGCCACAAGTGTTTTTGGACCACAAAATGGTGTGTGCCGAGCAATGTTATCAGAATCGAACTGGACAGCAAATTGAAAATGAAAATTTTCTGGTTCGTTCGGGTTTAACCAGATTCGACCGGATTGATTCATTGAACCGTTTTGAACCGTTCACACATCAAACCGTTCAATTTTAGATATTTAAACCTGCTAGGTCAATGCCTATAATGGGTCGACCCATGCCTATAATAGACCAGCCCATCACAGACCCATTCTCTTCTCATTTTTTATTGGGCCACAACCCAACCCATTTCTTACTTTCATTGGGTTGCAGCCCTACTGGTCTCTTCCCTTTTCTTTCTTTCCCTTTTCTCTCTTTTCTCTCCTTTTCTTTTATTTGGCCGAAGCTTCACTCTCCTCTCTCTCTCTCTCTCCTTTTTCTTTCTATTCTTTCTTCTTCCTCTCTTCTACTCTTTCCTTCTTCCTTTCTTTTTCTCTTTTCTTTCCTCAACTGCACGCCGGTGATGGTTGGGATAGAGTGAGGGCAGTGGTTAGTGATTGCAGGTTAGTGTTTGGTAGTGGTGATGGGTTTGGTGAGAGGAGATCGGGTGATACGGCCAAGTTTCAGAAGAAGAGAAACGACGTCGTTTTGACGTTTGACTCATCGAACCAGCCGGATTGACAGTGAACTGGTCGAATCGATCAATTTTTTTCGGTTCGTATATATATCCGGTCAGATTGCTGAATCGAACCGAAAACTTCTCCGAATTCAATTTTTTTCGATTCGACCGTCGGGTCAGTCCAGTTCAGATAACACTAGTGCCGCTATTATCACATTACATTAGAGTACATTGAGCACTGAACTGTCACAGTCCAAAATGGACCGCAACATATTATCCTTTCAAAATAATTTTTGTTGGTGTGGGCTGCATTTGCTGATTATCAATTTCAACAGATGAGATGCTATCCTTTCAACGTTGTTTCCTCGAGTCATTGATCAGTCAGTTCGTTTGTTGACCGTTGGTTGTAAAATACCAATAAAAATTTAAACTTAAAGTTAAATCTTATTTCCATCTATTTAAAAAAAAAACATTATTCCCTCAACGTAAGCACGTATTGATAAATTTAGCGAAAGAATTATGTTAGTCTAATTATTCAAATTCTATTACTAAAATTATTTACTAAGTATATAAATCCTTAATATTTTACACAAGTAAAAAACATAAATCCATTGATATAAATAATTAACAAGAAATGCGGTATGAATAGGCTTTCAAAATAAATATTAAGGATTGATAATTGCGGTATGAATAGGTCAAGCAAAGGCTGTTTACATTTTTTCCAAAAATTAAAATGAAAAATTAATTTCATCAGGTTGGTTTAGAAGACGAACAAGTATATAAAGTTTTAATAATATCGTATCTCATCAAAATAAACTTTTAGAACTATTAAAATATGCATGTTTTATGTATAAAGTATAGACAAGCTATTTCATTATATTACTGCTTGAAAGACAATTCATTATTATGACCCGAAAAAGAAGACATTATTAATCTATTTCAATAAATATTAATTTTTTTGGTTAATTCTAATTCTAATTAGACAAAAGACATGTAAGAAAAATTAGTAAGAGAGAGGAAAGAAAACGAGGAGAGATGAAAATTATATATAAGGTAAATATACTAATTTTTTAAATTTAACATTTTACGTGTCTCCCTACCATTCTATTTTCTTAGTTTATTCCTAAAATTTTCTCAATAAAAATTAAATTATTGTTTAAAATTAAATTACATTCCATTTTTTTTCACTGCTTTTCTTACATTCTATTTCCTTAATAAAACTAATTTTTTATTGAAGAAAAAAAAACTACAGAAAGCAACAAGCCATCAAGATGATATCACCCAAGTGATGAGCACAACTTTCTAGTTTGGACTTGGGTTTTAAACTTTTAATCCCATTCCCTCCATTGGAAAGCCCAACCCAAATATCAAATAATTAGCCCATTTACTTATCTTCGTGTTTTTTTTATTCTTTTTAAATAAAACTGCAGTTAATACTTAAGATTATTAAGAAAAAGTTGGTCCCGATGGGGTTTGGATTAAGGGTGGCAATATGGGACATTGTCCATATACCTGTCCCGTCTGTCCAATTTTAAACGGAATATGGACAACAATTTTAGTCCCATTTAATAAACGGGACGGGTCAAATTCATCCCACTCTATACGCGGACAGACGAGACAAACTCGACAGGTTCCCATCTGTCCATTTATTATTTACTCTTTTTAACACATTATTTAATTTTAAAAAAAATTATGTTTATCTAATATTTTCTAACGAACTCAAATCTTCCCATCCCAATGTCCTCCTTCTCCTACCCCTAACCGTCGCAGCTCCGTCGTCTGACCATTAAAATACCCCTGTTATATTTCAATTCCCTGATTCGCTTCTCCACTTTGGCCACACTTACAAACCCATCCTCTGCCTCCTTCATTGGCAGAGCGACTCCAAGTTCTTCCATCAACATCACCTGTTCAGCCGGCATTTCGCCCCACTCAGCGGGCCTGCACTCGACATCGCTGCCACTGGCACACCGTAATTTCTCGGCAGGAAGCAGTTTCAGATTTCTGGTAAATTATCTCGTTTCTTGACCGACCAATTAAATTATTGGGAGGGTGATTGTTGGATTACTTGATGCAATTATGAACCTATCTGATTGCTTGATGCTGATTGCATTGTTTGGCTGATTCTAGCTAGTTTGAGAATAAGACGTTTAATGATTTTGGAAAAAACCCCTCGTATAGCATCATAAGTAGTGCATGTAGCTACCTCTGTAACGTGTTTTCTACTATCTGATGCAAATTTGAGTCGAGGATCGTGTTGTGCTACAGTGCTAGTTTCTTGTAACATTTTAGCGTCTTGTGAATTGCAGTGAGATTTAATAGTTTGCATAAGAATATCATTTGAATTAGCACTTAAGATGTCGGAATATGCTTTACACCTAGCTAGTATGTTCATCTTGATCAATTGCGCTATTCACAAAAGAAAATGTTTAGGAGATTTTAGCTTTTGGTTTTGAGAGTTAGAGGGTGAGAACTGCAGTAAGGGTGAAGAATAAAACTATCGACGGAGCAAAATGAAAGGATTAGCCTGGGTGATAATTGCTATGTTCATTTGTTTTGAACTTGCATAATATCACAGAAACTCATAGTAACAGAAGGAAAAAATGTTATTATGTTTTCTAGTACTGCTTCTGATCAGAAGAAAAGGGAGAAAAAAATTAGGAAAGTTTTGTTTGTTCAGTTTGCAAATTTGGGAAGGACAAAATGTCTTCTTAGTTATAGCCCTGTGAATATTGAATGCACTTTCCTGGCTTTTTGCTCCGTGCTACTTGGTGTTAGTATTTGGCTTAACTTGCTTGTCTGCAAGTTGGGCTTCTATTCTTCTACTTATAGAAGGTAAAGGGTGCTTCGTGAAAGCTCTGCCATGTCATGCTGATGACTAAGCATTTGCAATCTGCGCACAGCATACCTGCTTTTTGCTTCTGGAGTGGTATACTTATTTTCTTGTGTTCTTATTAGTTTTCTAATGTAGATGCAAGATGCAAGTACAACTTTGGAAACTAATAAGAATGTTAAAAGTTCATCGATTGAGATTGAAGTTAATGGTTTGGAAAAATAAAATCTTCCTTCTTCGGGCAAAGGAAAGATGAGCTTAACTTCAGGATCGTGGACTTATTTTGATTTAATAACTAGAAAGGATAACAAAAGAAAGATTCTAGGTTTACGTAAACCTATACGATTTTCATATTTTTGTGTGTAGACTTAAGTTTAAGATAATTTTTAGTTGTTAGATGAGGTTGTGTGATGGACCTTAATGGTAGAAAATATTTGTTATGGTATACATGATTTCCTTCATCACCCCATGACTCAACCCATGAACATTTCGCTGATATGTTTTTGTAGTGGCAGAAAATGTTCGTGGTAGTGTTCATGGTTTCATTCATAACCCCATGAATCGTTTGTTGATATGTTTTTGTAATAGCAGAAATTTTCGTGGTGGTGTTTATGGTTTCACTCATAACCACATGACTCAATCCATGAATTGTTCGCTGATATGTTTTTGTAATGGTAGAAATTTTCGTGGTGGTGTTCATGGTTTCATTTATAACCCCATAATTCAACCCATGAATCGTTCGGGTTAGAATTTTTTATAAAAAATATTGAATTTTAAAAAAATATATTTAAAAAAAAAAAACCAATAAGAAACTTACAAAAAAAAAAAGTAAAACAAGCATTGTTTATTAGGGAGGAATAATTTGGACTTGGGATTTTGATGTTATTCCCCTCCATTAGAAAGCCCAAATATGAAATAGTTGGCCCAATCGCTTTAACCAACTGAGCTACAAGGCTTTCTTTTACCTTAAAAAAAGGTATAAATGCAGAAAGTAAACGCAAGATCGTGATTATTTTTATTCTTTTCAATAAACTGATTTTTAAAATAAAAAAAAGGAAAAAGGCTACTCAAGTAAATTAAAAAATTGATCCAACGACGAGTACTTTAACCAGCTGAAAACGGTAAAAATTCAGAAAGTAAAACATGACTCGGTTTGTCCGATTCCGATTCCGATACGGCGATACAATTAAATTCGTGAACCGTGACCATCTGACACACCTCCACTAACACTATTTAAAGCTCTGACACCCAGGGACGGATCCAGCCCAGGGCCAGGGTGGGCTGGCGCCCACCCTGGCCCAATCAAAAAAAATAATTTACCTTCAGTTTAACCTCTAATTAAACTTCACCCTTTCATCATTCAATAGAACCCTTGGCGCAATGGTTGCGCACTTGCCTTCATATCAAAAGGTTGCGTGTTCGATTCACGCAAATCCCTTCTTTTAAAGATTTTTTGAGCCCAAATCCCCTCTTTTTAATTTCTTTAAGCCCAAATCCCCTTTTTAATTTCGAGCCCAAATCCCCTCTTTTTAATCTTTGAGCGCAAATCATCATTTCCTTCCTCATTTACCAAATCCTCATTTCCTTCCTCATTTACCAAATCCATCGTGTTCCCTCATCCCTGCATCTCAAAATCCAAAATCCCTAAATTTCCCTGCATCTCAAAATCCCCTTCCCTCCTCAACTATGCAACACAGGTTCCTCCCTTTCCTATCTTTTTTTTTTTTTTTTGACTTTGCCACTCTCCTGGATATTAGTTTGTTGTTGGTAGATCAAATTATATATCAAGCATATAAATTAATTGAAGAGAAGACATGTATGTAATGCATGACTAAATTAATTGTAAATACCCTTAATATGTATTCGACAAAGATCATAACGTTGAATTAAATATGTATTTCTAATTTAATAATTTGTACTTTTTTCATTGTCATCCCTCTTTTCATGAATCATGGCCATGATTTTTAAACCCGTAGAGATTATGCAATCTTTATTCATTGCATTTAATGTTGGACATATTTGGTAGTAATTAGTTTATAGAGATTATTTGGATCATTTTAGTTTCTTTTTGGAATGAATTTGTGAAGTAGATGCAAAACAGCAGCAAGAGGGAAACAGAGATTTATAGGAAACTAAATTCATTAAATTAATATGCTAACTGTATTATTATTTTTTTGTTAATATGGACAAATATTTTATTAAACCATCTACTCAAGCACCATCGATATCATCAAATGTTGGTTCAAATGAAAGTGAAGAACGACTTGCGAAAAAGTAGAAAAAGTCGAAGTGAAGCACCATCGATATCATCAAATGTTATTTAGTGACGGATACATATACTTTTAAGCATTTTTCTAATTTTTCGTTCAGCTCGTTTACCTTCCCTTTAAAATATTCAAAAAAAAAAATTCGGGGGCGCTGCCCCCGAACCCCCGCCCCCCCTGGAAATAATTCCTGGATCCGTCCCTGCTGACACCCTCTCATCTGCCACCAAGCTCCTCCTGTCTCTTCTCTTAAAAAAATCACTTTCCCTCCAAACAAAACAAAGTAGGAGAGTACTACTACTACTAAAAAATCCTTCCATCTTTTGTTTTCCTTCCTTTAGAATATTTTTTGTGCACATTTTAATACAAATGCACCAATGCATGAGCAGGAACCGCACAAGTGTACAAGCTGGTCCTTGTGGAAAACAGAAAAAGCCAGACCGCCCCCCAACCAGAAATACTAACATTTATGTTCATATTTATTACTACTCAGCTACTACTACCACTCTAGCACACTAGCCAAACCCCAAAACAAAACTATAATTTGAGCTCTTTAATGCTAGAAGAAGCAAGCAACAAACATTTTAACCAATAGTATATTGTAATGTATTTATTCAAAATTTTAATAAAGAAAAAAAATTAAAAAATAATAGTACTCCACTACTTGTATTATTATTATGTATTTCCTTATTTGCTATACAAAAAAACATTATTGTATTATAAGAAATAAAGAAATGTCTATTTACCGCACATTGCCACCAATGAGAGTCGGTCAACTCAGCAACAAGGTCACAAATTCCCAGAAAATCTCCATACCCTGAACTGGAAATGGGATCGGCTCGTGACCCATGGGCCCCACCACATCCTATAAAATTCCCACCTTCTGTTCAGACCCAGCAAGACCCAATCAAATCCAGCTGTCCTCCACTTGTCCTTAAGAACGCCCACGTTGGATAATAGCAAAAACCTAATTAGCTGGCAAATTCGTGGTATGGTCCAGTAATACCAGTCCAAAACCTGGGCCCCCAACCCACGTGGCATCTTCCTACTGGTCCAAAACCCTAACTTTCCTACGCGACCTGTCCAGCCTTTGCGCTAAGGCATAGAGCACCTGCCACGTCGAGTCACCGTCCTGGACTTGATCATTGAACAATAGGGCCCGTCTGACATCTGGGTCCCATAAGTTCCTTTGAATAGTTGACAAGTTGGTCGCCGCCACGTGTTCGAGAATCGTTCCCAACTTGGCCACGTCCTTCTCAGCCACGGTCAGCGATATCTCCGGCCACGATACGGCGGCCGGGAAAGGCAATCGAATGCCATCGGCTATAATCACCGGCACACATCCTAAGGCGACAGATTCAACCAGTCTCGGGCTCCATGGGGCCCATCCCAATGGGCACAAGCAGAACACCGACCGTACAATCTCTGACTGGTAACCGGCAAACCTATGCCTTTGCAAATAAAACCTCCGGTCACCGTTGAACCTCCTCCATATTTCCGTCCTCACCTTCCTAAAACACAACATAAAAAAGCCAAAATCAACAAAAATAGTAACTGACAAACAACCAAATGCTTATTTAAATATTGATATAGAAACAAAGTTGGGTTTGGTTTTTACTTGCTGTAATATCGGCCGCTGATGTTTTTGGGGTGCACTTCCATTTTACCTCTGAAGAAAGCCCAGATGTTCCGGTGACCGGTCAACGGGGCATTTTGAAGGGTATTCCGAACAATTTCCGGCGAAATGTAAGGTGGAATCATCACATTCTCAACAGCTTGACAAGGGTGGTCATATTTGACCCCAAATGTCTGTAAAACTATTGTTTTCTTCATAAACTCAGGTATCCCTTCTTCAACAGCTCTCTCCTCCTAAAATTACCAAAAAAAGACAACAAACCAAAAACCAAAATCATATTAGAACACAACACAAAGTGATAAAGTTTGAAACTTCGAGACAATATTAGGAATGGGAAATGGGTTGATGGATACATACCATGGCGTGGAAACAGGCACCATAGTCGTGGGAGGCAACGAAGACGTGGTCGGCGCCTTGAGACCGGTTCCAAAATGGGTAGGTAGAGGAGATGAGCTGCACAGCGGAGGATAACAGGGACCTTGCATGACCAATTGCAGGGAAGCCATTAACGGTGCTGAAATTGCAGGAAACGTAAACAGGGACAAAGAAGAAATCAGCTTCGTAAGGATCAAATGTCCGTATTTCAAGGCTGCTCGATAAGGCTTTGTGGATAGCAACCTCTGATGCAAACAAATGATTGCTGCATCTTTTGTTGGCTAACCAATCCGTGTTGTATTTGGATGGCAATTCGTATATGTATACCTTCAAATCTTTCAATAGCCCTGTAATTTTAAACAACACCCAGAAGAAAAATTGTTAGAAGGGATGGATTAGATAAAGAAACGATCTTTATAAGAGCAAAAAACAGGGGAAGTGTTAAAGATGAGACCTTTATGGTATTTGGATGATTTTTGAAGGAGGGTTGAGTTGCTATCGATGGATTGTTCAAAGAGGACACGGGATGCAACAGGGGATTTGGAGAAATGGGTTTTGGGGAGAGGGATGGGTTTGTTGGTGATGAAGTAAGAGGTGAAGAAATAGAGGGAGAGAGATAGCCAAAGAATCCATTTGTAGTATTTGAAGAACAGGGTTTTATGATTGTTCTTCTCTTGTTGTTTATGCTGCGATAGTTTCATTCTTACATAGAAACCTCTCCTGCTGATGCTGGTGGGTCTTTCTTGCTCCACCATCTCTTCTCATTTATTAAAAAGTAGCAGCAGATTTCTTGAACATGATGGAAGAGATGAAAGAAAATGGTTTTCTTTTTCTTTTTTTACAGTTGAGAATGGGGTTTTCGAATTTGGTTTGGATAGAGATTTGAGAAGTAGCAATTAAGGAATTGTGATTGGAGACAGAGGTGGAGCTGTTGGTTGCCTTGTTGGTACTTGCCTTTTACACCAAAATTAAACAAACAATATTTTGCTGAGAGGTGTAAACAAATTACAAGAGAAAATAAAATTGCTGAGATGTAAAATAATAATTTGAAATACTTTTGCTATTTAGTAATGGGTTTTGGTGAAGTTGTAGTTGGGGAGAGAGGGGGAGATGGTTAGAGCGAGAGGAGGTAAGTTGCTGGAGATCACATGGTGATGGTGATTGAGCAGAACGAAAACCGGCGAAGGTCTCGGGTTCTTTGCTGGTTACGGTCCTACGAGTAAGTATCAAAACCTCGCTGCAAAGAAAAATGGATGCGGAAGAAAATGACATAAATGACCTGCTTATGAAGCTTCAATTAAGTCTTAATTGCTGCAGATCTAGTCCTTGTTAATCCCTTTTTATTTTTAATTACGACCCAAAACAAAGGGGTTTAATTACATTGAAACTTGAAAGAAGGGGTCTTCTACTGTTATCAACACGCATAACCCACTCAACTTGATCTAATTCTATATCCGTTGAATGAGGGTGTATGGTTGAATTTTAATTTTTTTATAAATCGATATGTATTAGCAAATGTAGCGTTTTCCTATTTAAATCCATAAAAAAAACAATCTAACCTGCATAAATAATTATAAATGTTAAAAAAATGATTTAAATAAAAAAATTATCTCAAACTTCTATTTTTTTTATAAAGAGATATATACTAATAATCGTATATATTAACATGTCATATTACTCATATTTTGATGTATTCACTTTAAATTTTTTTTATTTAAATTTAGTTTTAAATTAAAACTCTTTTTTTTCAAATATTAAAATTGTGATTATAGATATAAAATTAATATCCTCACAATCCCTCAATCGCTTAAATAATATCCAGCGCTAGTCAATTCAAGCTTACAACTTTTTAGAGTTTGAATGTAGAGATGAATAAGTAAATTTTAAAATTGACTAGATACAGGTTGAATATAGAGTTTGACAAAAAATTAACCTGATTACACTCCTACTTGAAAGCATAATTTTTTTTTTTTAACAATTTGACATTTTTAGTACACTCTTCCTTTTATAATAAATGACGTTAATACGCACATAAAATAAAAAAAGTAGATTTTGATTTTAAAATGTGTACATAAACTTACGTTTGTACTTCTTTTTCCCACCCTAGAAACAAAATAGAGGTGCTGAATATGGTGATCAAATTTAGAAAGGAAAAGGAAATTCAAATACAGAAAGGTTGACCATTTTTATTTTCACTGGAGTTTCCTGCCCGCCATAGATGATCCGGTGACGAGACATTAACTAAATTTTAATATTTTCTTTTATATCACCTCAGCTATCACTGAGTTGCAAAAAGACACCCACCATTCTTTTGTTGAAGAGGCCACTCTAAATTAAATTTTTATCCTTTCATATAAAGGCTTAATCTATAAAATCATACTTATATAGGGGATAAAGGAGTAATAGTTGTGACCCTCCTGTACTATCGTGAAAAACAGAAACCTCCCCTGTCTTTTTGATTTTCAATTCCGCCTCCCCGGAACTTTGGGTCAACTGCAACCGTAAGGGCTGGCGTCATTCAACCCAAAGCCCCGTTAATTCTACCCACACTAGCCGGTTGCATCAACCTACAAAGAAAAAAATAATTTTGGCTGAAAAATAGAAATCAATTGGCGGGAAAAATTTAAAATGCTTACATTTTTTTGTGGAAAAGCCACCTGTTAACTTATATAATTAATATAATTTGTGGGAAAGAAATATTTTAATTATTTGTACAATATAAGAACCCTAGATCAAATCAATTGTGGGATAAAAGAGGTTCTTCTGTAAATTAAGAACCCTAGAAATTGCTTCTTCATAATTGAGGGTAAATAACTCCAGTTTAAGGTTTCGTCCATGAAGGAGGTCACATCTCAACCGCCATGACTTCACCAAGCAATCGGTCAATCACGTCGTCCGCAGGAGTTGGCATTGGTAATGGTGCAACATCATACCTACGACACAAGAACAGAGTGTGCAAGTGTGAGGTAAGAGCTGCTGTGAAGATTTCAGAATCGACTCATAACCTAGGTAGGTTGTATTATAAATATGGGAATAAAGAGTGTGGGTTCTAGGCATGGTGCAATCCTGAAGGCGGATCTGTGCTGGAATTGGGTCGGGATGAAATTAAGGAATGGGTTGCGCTTAAGGATGATATTATCGATGCTTTGAAGGAAGAAAGTGATGGGATTCGCAGGGAATTGAAGAAGTATGTTGCTGTCAAATCTCGCAAACCAGAAGCTCAAGTGGAAGGGTACCATTGTTCGTCTGTAGTCCTATATCTTGCCATGCTTTTGATGCTTATCTCGATTAGTATTGTAAATTTTAGGGTTTGAACTTGGTTTTCAAATTTATGGATTGGATTTTCGTTTTAAATATTAGGGTATTTTTTTCTTAAATTTCGGTGTGCATTTGTTGTTTGTTTTTTATTGAATGAAATATTTGTAGCAATTATGACCTCGGGCAGACTCATTTCATGGAGAAGCGAATAGGCACCGGGCATGGGAAAACTAAACGGTGGCGTCCCTTGAATGCCAAAAGACACATCTTCAGGCCTATAAATTGAGTGTATAACACAATTTTTTTGCACTACTCTCCTCTCTTCTATAACTTGATTTTACTCCTATTCTGGAAAAAATGATTAACATTTCTCTGAAAGATAAGTTTATTGAGGAGTCACTAATGGCCATCAACCACTCTGGTGAGGCAGGGACTAACTGCCACTTCAAGAAGCAGCATGTGGAAGAAGACCTGAAACGATTGAGGAGCCATGAGCGTTTTCTTCAGCAAGAACAGGCACGGATGGAGACGTGGTTTCCTACAAGGCCAGTACGGGAGTATCTGGTTCATATTGGCAAGGCCTTGGGGAGCGTTAACGTCGCCATAGCGTTGCTTGAACAATGGCAGGGCATAGTAGAGATGGAGTTGTCTGTGGCGCAGAAGGCGCTAGATGCTTGTGATGTCTACCATGGAGATATCAAGGATATGCCAGGAAGGAAGAGGAAGAGGGACAAGTCTCCCGAGGAGGAAGATGGCCATATTTCTGGCAAGTGAGTAAGGTTAGGGGTAGTTTAGTCTAGGGGGTTTGGAATATGTATTTTGCTTTTGTGGCCATGTTTAAGGTTTAAGTTTGTAGCCATGTTTCTGGCCATGTTTATGGTTTGTTGTGTTGTTTTGTGATGCCCAGGATGGGCTTGGAATATTGTATTTTGATTTTGTATTGGTTTTTGTTAATGTTTGATTTTGTATTGGTTTTGTCAATGCGATTGAGGTGGTTTCCCTAGAATTTTGTATCTTGATTTTGTACTGGCAACATTTGACCTTTACTATAATATGCACATTCACAAGTATCCCAAAAATTATACCAAACTGTCACAATATTTCATAAATGCACAACATAATGCATTCTCAAAAGTATCCACCAAAGACATTGCAATACATAATTTTCCCAAAGTATGGTTCAATTAACTACACAAAATAGGTAGTTGCACAACATACTACACCTTCACAAGTATCCAAAAAATGATACCAATCTGTCATAATTTTATCATAACTGCACAACAACATGCACCTTCACAAGTGCATCAAGGCATCCATTTTCTAGTTGGGATATGATTCTTTGATAGTGAATTTTCCCTAGCCTCATGACTTCTTGTAGTTCGAGTGGATGAGACTGGCTGTGGAGCATGTGCAGTGGACCTTGTTGTTGGCCTTGGTGGGAGGAAGCTGCCACTGACTCCAGTTGGTCTCCATATCTTTTTCTTCTTAGGCTTTAATCTTGCTGACTCACCAACATTTCTTGATAGGGGGGCGTACTGTGGTAGGGATGACCAATGGAGTCCTTGTTACTGCAAAAGGCATGGTTGGAGAATGCATTGATGGTGAGGCATTTGTTGGAGTAGGCATTGGTGAAGGCATTGTTGAAGGCATTGGTGAAGAAATTGTTGGAGTAGGTATTGGTGAAGGCATTGTTGAAGGCACTGGTGAAGGAATTGTTGGTGATGGCATTGGTGGAGACTGCATTGTGGAATAAGCCATTGATGGTGTAGGCATTGATGGAGACTGCATTGTGGAATAAGCCATTGATGTTATAGGCATTGATGGTGTAGGCATTGATGGTGTAGGCATTGATGGTGATCTGGACCTGGTTGTCCTTACATCCTGAATATTTTCATGCAGACCACAATAGCACAACCAGAAAACAACAATCACAAAAACACAACCAAAAAACAACAATCACAATAACACAACCAGTATACATATATATTAAAGATGAATATATATAAATTTAATTGCACCTCATTCGCAACTTCATTAGTACTTGGAGTTGGTGCAGGTGTTTGTTTCCTTCTCCTCCTCAAGGGTGGTATGTCAGGCCTCATAGGCTGAGGACAAGTCCTTGTATTATGTCCTGCTTCTCTGCAATTTCTGCACGTCATCACTACCCCATTTCTTCTCAATCTGGTTGGGTTGGGTGGACCTGCTTCTCCAGCTTCTCGCCATCTCTTATGCCTAGGTCTGCCACTCTGTAGCATACATTCAGGAGGCCTCACCTCATAACATCCTTCAACCACTGGCCATTCACTCTGATCAGGAACTGGCCTGATGTCATCCTTGTATGCTTCTAGGAATGTGCTCTTCTTATATGCCACATGTATATAGTCATGAGGATTCTTTCTCAAGAACAAGTATGCAGCTGAGGCATGCCTACAAGGAAGTCCAGTCAGATCCCACCTCTTGCAAGAGCAACTCTTTGTACCCAAGTCACAAAGGCTCTTATCTCCATTGATGTGCTCTACTTCAAACATTTGCTGCTGGCAATGAGGGTACACAATGTGATGTGATCCTACCTAGGGTTAGTAAGCCGGATTACAATGGAGCTTATGGAGGATCTAGCCGAACGAATTTATCTAGCGATAACAAGAGCACAAGAAAGGAAAGACACAAACAAGATAGATTTAGCGGAGATTAGATAAGAAATAGCGGAGGATTTTAGGAAATATGTACCCGGAAATTTATAGAATTGGCAAGAGAATTAATTTGAGCACACGATCATCCAAAGATTAAACCATGCACTTGGCATCCACGATTCTTGAAATATGGCAATTAATAAACCCTTCTTTCATTCAAGGAAATTTGCCCAACATTACAAACATAAGTCGCTGATTTTCCCGAGCAATAATCGGAAGGAGTAATCTCAACTCAACGATTTTTACTCAAGAAAATAAGTGAAGAGTTCAAGGCTTAGGTGACAAAAGAAGGAGTATTCTCACTTGAAAAATATCACACATTGTCTAAAACTAAGGAGGAAAATGAAACAAAAGAGTTATATATAGTAGACATGCAAATTGGGCTTGAAAAGCCCAAAAATCCGAAATTAAAGAAGTGGCTGGCGTGATCACGCTAATAGCTTAGCGTGATTACGCCAGACACTCTTTCCTTAGCGTAATCACGCCAAGATGGCCAAAATCCAAAATAACATCAGAGATTAGCATGATCCAAGAACTATTCACGCTAAGAGCTTAGCGTGATCACGCTAAACTAGTGTGTTTGGCATGATTACGCTAAGACCTTAGCGTAATCACGCTAAGAGCCCAAAAATCCGAGGTAACATCAGTGGGTAGCGTGATTCACGCTAAGAGCTTAGCGTGATCACGCTAAGACGTTAGCGTAATCACGCCAGGAATTCTTCTTTGGCTTGATGAATGGTCACGTGGGCAGTCTTTTCCTTGGCTTTGATAGGTTCTTTCTCTCTCATTTTGCCTTCTAACCATAGGGACAACCCTCTTGCTTTGCTTCGGGTGATCGGTCCTTTAGGCAACATGTCTTGAGGGTTAAAATTGGTCTTCGATGGGTCCGTGATCACATCAACCTCTCCCTCTTCAAAAGGATTCATCCTCGAATCCATTTCTTGAGGGTTTTCTTCATCCTCAGGGCAGAGAGACAGATCATTGACGTTGAACGTATGGTTGATCCCCCCATATTTTCTTGGAAGATCTAGAACATAGGCATTGACGTCGATACGGCGGAGAATTTGAAAAGGCCCGTCCCCTCGTGGACTTAGCTTGTTTTGTCATTGGCGCAGAAATTGATCTTTGCTCCAATGAAGCCACACCCATTGACCCGGTTCGAAGGAAGTAGGAATCTTGCCCTTATTGCGCTTGGCCATTTCTTTTTCGTTCATGCCTTCAATGTTCTTGCGGACTTGTTCATGGAGTTTCTTAACAGCTGCAACCTTGGCACTCCCATCTACACACTTAAGAGAACTCAAGGGCAAAGGTGAGAGATCAAGAGGGGTTAAGGGTTTGAACCCGTAAACCACCTCAAAAGGAGAAAACCCAATGGAAGAATGATAAGCATTATTATAGGCAAATTCAACAAACGCAATACAATCTTCCCATTTCACTCCATGTTTAGCAATCATTATACGAAGTAATGAGCCTAAAGTCCTATTCACCACCTCCATTTGGCCATCCGTTTGAGGGTGACACGTGGTGGAGAAGAGGAGTTTAGTCCCTAACTTCGTCCAAAGAGTCCGCCAAAAATGACTTAGGAACTTAGTGTCTGGGTCACTCACAATGCTCCTAGGCATACCATGTAATCGCACCACATGTTGGAAAAATAAATATGCAATGTGTGGGGCATCATGTGTTTTCGAGCATGGTATAAAATGCGCCATTTTAGACAAACGATCCACCACAACAAAAATAGAGTCATGGACATTCCTAGATCTAGGCAAACCCAATACAAAATCCATAGATAAGTCTACCCATGGATGTTGTGCAACAGGCAAAGGCATGTAGACCGCATGATGTTTAGAGGTGGGCTTGGCAGTTTTACAATCAATACATCGATTCACAATGTTAGTCACATCTACTTTCATTCGTGGCCAATAGAAATGAGATTTTAAGGCATGCAAAGTTTTGGCAATGCCGAAATGACCACTCAAAGCTCCCCCGTGAGCTTCCAACACAAGCAATTCCCTAATATTAGAACGTGGTATGCATAATCTATCATATTTGAATAGAAAATTATCATGCTTATAGAAATGCATTTGGGAACCACGTGCACAAGCCGTATATATATCACGGAAATCCTCATCATTCTCATACAATTCAGTCAAATGAGAAAATCCAAATATTTGTGCATCAAGAGAATTCAAAAAAGCATACCTTCGAGAAAGGGCGTCGACTACCACATTCTCCTTGCCTCGTTTGTACTTGATAGTATAGGGAAATGCTTCAATGAATTCCACCCACTTGGCATGCCTCTTATTCAACTTGGCTTGACCCTTAAGGAATTTGAGGCTTAGGTGGTCGGTGTGGATGACGAATTGGTTGGCTAGGAGATAGTGCTCCCACACCATAAGTGCTCTCACCAAAGCATAGAGCTCCTTGTCATACGTGGAGTAGTTGAGTTGGGCTCCGTTGAGTTTCTCGCTAAAATATGCAATAGGACGCCCCTCTTGAGTTAGGACCGCCCCAATGCCAACCCCGCTCGCATCACACTCCAACTCAAACACCTTGGTGAAGTCCGGTAAGGCCAAAATAGGAGACTTCGTGAGTCTCTCCTTAAGTTCCTCGAAAGCCTTGGCTTGTCGTTCTCCCCACTCAAATGTGATATTTTTCTTGGTCAATTCGTTGAGTGGCGCGGTGATTGTGGACAAATTGGGGACAAATTGGCGGTAAAAGCTTGCAAGGCCATGAAAGGATCTCACTTCACCGACATTGTTGGGAATTGGCCAATCCCGTATGGCTTTCACCTTATCCTCATCAACTTGTACGCCACCAACACTCACAACAAAACTAAGGAAATGCACTCGTTCCAAACAAAACTCGCACGTCACAAATTTAGCATATAATCGGTGTGTGTGTAAAGTGTCAAATATGGTGCGCAAATGGTACACATGTTCCTCAAGAGATGAACTATACACAAGAATATCATCGAAGTACACCACAACATACTTTCCAATGAAATTTCGCAAGACATGATTCATTAATCTCATAAAGATGCTAGGAGTATTGGATAGACCGAATGGCATTACCAACCATTCATACAAACCGTGCTTGGTTTTGAAGGCGGTCTTCCACTCATCCCCTTCATGCATCCGGATTTGGTGATACCCACTCATGAGATCAATTTTGGAGTAGATTTGGCTCCCGCTCAACTCATCAAGCATATCATCGAGGCGTGGAATGGGGTGTCGATATCTCACGGTGATCTTGTTGATGGCTCTACAATCAACACACATCCTCCACGTCCCATCTTTCTTAGGCACGAGCAACACGGGTACGACGCAAGGTGACATACTCTCTCGGATGTAGCCTTTGCGCAACAAATCTTCCACTTGTCTTTGAAGCTCCTTCGTCTCCTCGGGATTACATCGGTAAGCCGACCTATTTGGTAAGGTCGCTCCGGGTATCAAGTCAATCATGTGTTCTATCCCACGAATTGGAGGAAGGCCACTTGACATTTCAGATGGAAAGACATCGTCATATTCCTGCAAAAGAGAAACAAGGGGACTTGGTAGAGAAGAGGGGGGTTTAGTGTCAACTTCCAAGCAATGTGCCTTGTATCGAAGTACAAGACACACTTTATTAGAAACTAAGGCACGCCTCACATCCTTACCCCTCGCTATCACACTCAAGTGTTTAGGCTCACTTTCTTTACCATGCTTGCTTTTTTCATGGCGTGTATTCAACTCTCCCTTTGTTTTCTTTCCTCTCCTCTCTTGTGTTTTCATCTCATGGCTCACATTTTTCTCTCTTCTCTGTGCATGCTCACTTTTTTCATGCACGCTATTTTCCTCATTCTCACACCTTACTTTCTTCTCTCTACTCTTTTCTCTCATTCTCTTCATAATTTGGAACTCAGCACTTGCCCTTCCCATGTGTAAACGATCCTCAAGCACTTGTGCGGGTGAAAGTGGAGGAATACTATACTTCTTCCCACGGTGAGTGAGGTGTATCTTGTTGGTTCGGCTATCATGCACTACCCATCGATCAAATTGCCATGGCCTACCAAGGATAAGATGGATAACATCTATGGGAACTACATCACACAACCTCTCATCCTCATAACCACCCACTTTGAAGGCAACAAGAACTTGTTCTTTTACCTTCACTTCTCCATCATCACTAAACCAATGTAGGGAATAAGGATTAGGATGTGGCGTTGTGGGCAACCCAAGTTTGAAAACTAACAAATGACTCGCTACATCTACCACACTTCCATTATCAACAATAAGTGATGCTACCTTACCATTGATTTCACACCGAGAATGGAAAAGATTCTCCCTTTGATCCTTATTGGTGACCTCTTCTTTAGTATAAGCATTCATGCTCCTTCGCACAACTAGAGTCATCGTGGCTGCCGGGACTACCTCTTCTTCACTACTCTCGGCCTCCTCCCTTTTAGCCTCTTTCTCATCCTCACCTGTCTCAATTTCACTCTCTGTTTCATAGTTGCCCTCTTGGATCACCACTACTCTCCGATTTGGACATTCGAAAGTAATGTGACCCCTTCCTTGACATCGGTAGCATTGGACACTAGATGAGAATTTTCTTAGTTGGTTAGGGTTGGTAGGTGGGTTAGGAGTTGTTTTTGGTGGGGGTTTTGAGAGGTTACTTTTAGTATAGGGTGTGTAGGGTTTCGGAGGGGATGTATCGGCTTTGGAGTCTTTTGGCTTAAGGGGTTCTTTGGAATAGGACTTCCAAGGAGCCTTCGGGGTTGAGGAAAAGGTTTGGGTTTTACTTGGGTAGGACTTCTTCTTGGTGGCTTCATATGCTTCCACTTTTATGGCATAGTGGAGCATAGATTGTAGGTGATCGAGCTCCTTCAACTCAAGCTTGTATCTAATACGATCGTTGAGGCCATTGAGGAACCGTGCCATAGTAATTTCTTCACCCTCCTCGGTGTTGGTCTTGATTAGGAGTTCCTCTAGCTCGTTGAAGTATTCTCCCATGGACTTAGTACCTTGCTTGAGACCTTGCAACTTGTTTTGCAAATCTCTCTTGTGATGTGCGGGTACAAACCTTGCTCTCATCACCCTTTTCATCTCTTCCCAATC
Source organism: Viola odorata (assembly GCA_963691705.1). Taxonomy (NCBI): domain Eukaryota; kingdom Viridiplantae; phylum Streptophyta; class Magnoliopsida; order Malpighiales; family Violaceae; genus Viola; species Viola odorata. Next base: position 16,715,845 of record OY829546.1, on the reverse strand, counting down.
TTGGATAGCATCCACTTCTCCTCTCTCTCTACACACTTTTTCCCACCAACTAACGGCATAATCTTCAAACTCCATTGCCGCTAGCTTAATCTTCTTCTCTTCCGAATACCGATGACAATTGAAGATTCGTTGAATTTTCCCCTCCTATTTTAGGTACTCCGAAGGATCGATGGAGCCCCTAAAGGTAGGGATTTGCACCTTGATTCCACTCAACTTGTCATCAACCCTAGGCTCTTGGGGCCTCTCATCATGTTCAACAAACCGTGACCCTTGACCCCTTTGTCGTCTTCCCCTCGTTCGTTGTGTGACCTCATCAAACTCGGCATTTGTTTCCCCATGAGGATCTTCACAGTATTCTCTAGTGTGATGGGGTGTGGTAAGGGCATGGAAATGAGGGATTTTGGGTCGACTACTAGAAGCATGGAAGTCTTCCAGGCCTAGGTTGCCTTGCTCATATTTCTTCCTTATCACTTTCATTTGCTCTTCCGATATGGCCAATCCCGGAGGGGAGACAAATGGCTTTTGGGTATCCTCATGTTTTGGAGTATTCCTCAACAACCCAATTCCTTCTTCACTACTTCGATGACCTTCCGACTCAGTTTCAACGAGAACTTGTCCCTTAAGAGGCTTCGGGTGGGATTTAGGTGGAAGGTTTTTGGGAGGGGTTGTACGAGTAACAACTTCGGAAGGCTTCTCTTCCTCTCGATCGCGAGACTTGATAGTCTCCTCCAACAAAGTGAGACGATCCTCCGTTTGAACCATGGTAGCCTTCAATTCACCCAAGGCAGACAAGACTTGGTCAAGGGCTTCGACACTTCGACTACCACTAGAACTAGGCTTACTTCTCCCGGACATTTTAGAATTCAACTCCTTTTCTTTTTTTCTTTTTTTTATACCTACAAAATGGAAACAAACGAGATATATCCCTCACGTGTTTAAACTCTCGTGTTTAGGTGTTTAGTCACTCGAAAAATACATGCTCACAAACACTCAACTTCATATTTTTCCGTGTACCTGCACACTTAAATAAAATTTAGCAAATGATTCTCTCCCTTACGTGTTTAAACACTCATGTTTGATCACTTAAAAAAGTTGGCCTCTCAATCGCTCAAGAAATCTCCACACTCAAAGCTTGCTCTCCACACAATTTCCTTGCTACAAACAAACTTGTGCTTCAACTCAAGCGTTTGATTGCCAATGCTCAAATGATCGAAACAATAGGGAGAAGGACTCAACAAGACTCAAGAAGATCAGCAAAGACACAAGGGCAAGCTGAAGAAATTTTTTCAGAAATCCAAAGAAAATTCAAAATTTTAGTTTTTGGAAGGAAATTTTGAAATTTCGTTGGGAGGGAAAAAGACTGGAAAATATGGATTAAAGGAGTAAAAGACTCAAGGAAATGTTTCAGAATTTCAAAGAAAGACTTGGGGTTTAGGACTTGAATAGTTTAAGTTCAAGACTCAAGTTTAGTATTTTATGGTTTAAGACTTGAGTTTAGGATGAGTTTAGGACTTAAGTAAAAGGAAAAGGACTGCTGGTCCAAGGAAAAGGAGAAGACGTGCTAGGCGCTAAGGAAAGAGTGGGTTTATTTGGTTAGAATTGAATTTTGGTTAGGACTTGTTGGTTACTTTTTGGTCAAATTGTCAAAGAAAGGGTGAGGTGGCTTAGGGCATTTAATGCAATGGATTAGGTGATTTTACCCTTGATGATGGTGTTGGCCGGCCAAGTGGAGGGAAATTACTTAATTATTTTGCTAAACACTTGGTAATTTTCTTTTGCAACACAATTTGGATCAAAAAAAGTATTATGGCCAAGAACACTAAGAACAAATGAAGAACACCACAATCACACCCAATTGATTTTTCTCACTTTTTCTGAATTTTGTTTTACCAAAATGATCACAACCAACAATCAAAAACCCACTTGAAATAGTTTTCGAAACGGACACACGAAACTCAATATTGCAAAGAAGAAAGGTTCTAACACTTTTGACAAAAACTAGGAAAATTCGATAGGCGGCCAAAAGCTCCGCTACCACTTGATGTGATCTTACCTAGGGTTAGTAAGCCGGATTACAATGGAGCTTATGGAGGATCTAGCCGAACGAATTTATCTAGCGATAACAAGAGCACAAGAAAGGAAAGACACAAACAAGATAGATTTAGCGGAGATTAGATAAGAAATAGCGGAGGATGTTAGGAAATATATACCCGGAAATTTATAGAATTGGCAAGAGAATTAATTTAAGCACACGATCATCCAAAGATTAAACCATGCACTTGGCATCCACGATTCTTGAAATATGCAATTAATAAACCCTTCTTTCATTCAATGAAATTTGCCCAACATTACAAACATAAGTCGCTGATTTTCCCGAGCAATAATCGGAAGGAGTAATCTCAACTCAACGATTTTTACTCAAGAAAATAAGTGAAGAGTTCGAAGCTTAGGTGACAAAAGAAGGAGTATTCTCACTTGACAAATATCACACATAGTCTAAAACTAAGGAGGAAAATGAAACAAAAACGTTATATATAGTAGACATGCAAATTGGGCTTGAAAACCCCAAAAATCCGAAATTAAAGAAGTGGCTGGCGTGATCACGCTAAGAGCTTAGCGTGATTACGCCAGACACTCTTTCCTTAGCGTGATCACGCTAAGGCCTTAGCGTAATCACGCCAAGATGGCCAAAATCTAAAATAACATCAGAGATTAGCGTGATCCAAGAACTATTCACACTAAGAGCTTAGCGTGATTACGCTAAGAGCCCAAAAATCTGAGGTAACATCAGTGGGTAGCGTGATTCACGCTAAGAGCTTAGCGTGATCACGCTAAGACGTTAGCGTAATCGTGCCAGGAATTCTTCTTTGGCTTGATGAATGGTCACGTGGGCAGTCTTTTCCTTGGCTTTGATAGGTTCTTTCTCTCTCATTTTGCCTTCTAACCATAGGGACAACCCTCTTGCTTTGCTTCGGGTGATCGGTCCTTGAGGTAACATGTCTTGAGGGTTAAAATTGGTCTTCGATGGGTCCGTGATCACATCACAATGTATGATTGGCAATCTTGGATCCATTTCTCCAACCTGTTGAACCATTTTGGACAGATGGTCCCTTCATACAACATCATCCCTTGGTATTTTATGTAGAACCTCTTCATGAGCAATCTTCTAATAACTTCCAGACATGAAAGTATTGGCTTTTTCCTTGCTTGTCTATCACACAAACACAACTACTGTCTAAGTTTAAAAAAATTAAAATAATCAACAAAATAGTGGAATATCACACATTACCTAATGTAGGAATTAAAGCTTTCTGAAAGGTTGTTTAGTAGGAGATCACACATCACCTAGCTGTTAAAAGCATGCCTTAACCACCTCTGAGGAGGTATCCTCTTCAACCAAGCATATGCAAGTGGATTTTCATTCTTAATATTCTCCATATGAATGTTGAACTTTGTGGCTATGTATGCTCCAGCCGCATCCCACAGTTGGTCTTTCATATACTGTTTCCCTCGAAACTCACCTTTGAAATTATTCCAGATATGTCTAACATAGTACCTGTGATTCCACTTCTTTCAACACAGTGTCAAAAATATTTTGCAAGCCTTGCATAAGAGTTTGGATGTTAGTGAAATGGATATTGAAATATTTGGATTCAAGTACTATTGTGAAATGGTTTTGCATTTTACCTTTTGCTTGTCAGACATGAAACACCACTCATTCAGTGATCCAATGTCATCTTTTAACATCTCTAGAAACCACATCCAGTTGTCCTTGCATTCTGAATCCACTACTGCCCAAGCAATAGGAAATATGTTTCCATTTACATCTTTACCAATAGCTGACAGTAAGTTTCCCTTATATCTCCCTTTTAGGTGACAACCATCAATGCCAATAAATGACCTACATCCCTTCAAGAACCCACGCTTACAAGCAGCAAGGCACATGTACATCCTTTGGAATACCCCACGTGGAGCAGTAATCTTCACTGAGCTACCGGGATTTGAAGTTCTAATAGCCTCAGTATAGTTCCACAATATCTTGTACTGCTCACCATGCTCACACTCAATTAATTCTTGGGCTATCTATCTTGCTCTCACTAGCTTAAAATACGAAACCTTCAAAAATTTCTCCTTTCTCACCCTGTTTGCAAGTGCCTCCAAATCCATATCTGGACTGTCCCTGAAGTCTGCCAAATATGTTGTAGCAATACACCTAGTAGTTGCTCTACGATTCTCTATGTCCTTTCCATAGTAGTGAACTCTTTTGAAAGTCTTAATTTGGAAGGATCTCCCCTCAGCTGATGGGGAAGCATGTATTCTCCAACCACATTTATTCTTGTAATAGGCAGTGATCCTACTCTTCTCATTCTTTTCATACATGTAGTCATGTCCAATCTGAATAGAGTAAGCCTTCAAAGCCTTCCTAAAGACAGCAGGACTTGCAAACTTCATTCCAACTTCCAGCTTAACTTCTCCATCCAAATCCCTATCCTCATTGAAATTAGGGTACTTATACGTCCTCCTTACACATTCCTCCTCACTGTCAGAGCAAGGTGGGGTGTCCAGATTGTCACTGTCTTCATAATCTGCTTCCACATCAGGCACACTAGGACCAGCCGGGGGGTACTGGAGGCCTATTGACTCTGTCACTTCTAGGTTGCTCAACTCCAACATTTGCTCCCTCAAACTCCAAATCCACATACTCAGGCTCAGGCTCAGCATCAAACAAATCCTCTACTCTATCATCTTCTGAATCCACAAAGTCACTGAGTTGTTCATCACTACTATCACCCTCCCCTTCCCAGCTATAAGTTCTGTCAGTGTGGCTGTCACAACTTTGAACATCATCTTCAGGCCCATCTTGCTCTGAATTGGGCCTATCTGCAGGCCCAACACTTGAATGGTTTGGCCTATTATGAGGGTCTATCTCCTCCACACCCTCTACTTCAATTCCCTCCTCATATTCAATACCAGTTACACCTACCCTGCCAGATTCCTCACTATCATCATTATAACTTTCAACTATTACTTCATCACCACCAACACCCTCAGTCTGCATATCATCACCACAAAGACCTTCAGTCTGCCCGTCATCACCACCACAACCAACACCCTCACTGTCATCACAAACAACACCTGTATTGTTGGATACATCTTTAAGCAGGAAGGGAGGTCACCCATCTATACTATCACCACATACTACGTCTTCCATTTTATCATCACTACTGTCAAGATTGACAACAGGTATGGGTATGTGGACACCGTGTTCCACATACACTTCCAGTGTATCCTCTCCATTCCTTAACATTTCTGCAATTATTCTCTTCACATGTTTATCCTTCCTCAAGCTCTTGATGCCTTCTTCCATCTCTTCCCATGGATATTTTGCATCATAATGCAACACATTGAGGTATCCTTTATTCATTACTCTTTCATGTATGTCATTTATTGTCAGTTTGTCATGCTCAATTTGGAAACACTCTTCCACTGCATCTACATAATGCAGGTTTGGAAGTAGAAACCATGTTCCACCCATGAATATCTTCACAGTAATAAACATCCTGTCATGGGATTGCACTACAGTATTATTAAATGGCCAACCAATATTAGACAATAAATTTAAACAATATCAGGACCATAACAGCAAATGGTCCCAAACTCCAAAAGGAATCACCAACGACAGAGCATATTTCTTTATTAAAAACCCTAAATAAATTTCAAACAAGGCATATAAAATGCATATTTGTTTGCTTAGTCAAAACCCTAATCGAATAAAATAGAACTTTAACATGTCTCAGGAAAAGGAGAATAGACGAATCACTGACCTTGAGACAACCCAACACAAGCAGTCATCCTTTCCTCCTCACTTCACTACCTTCGCTCTGTTCGCAATGCCAGAAAGGAGAGTAACCTTTACGCCTTTTATTCGTTGTTGTTCCTTTATTCATCTTCAACCTTCGTCTTCAAACCATACTCATTCTGCTTTCTAAGTTCGTCTTTCAATTTTTAAGTTTTCCCTTTCTAAAAGCCCTAAATTCTATTTATGAACAATGCATATGAAATTCCAATTGCTTACCCAGCTTTGATTTGATGTGGGTTGCAGAAAATATCAATTTCGTTTAAGTTTAGCTTACAAGTCCACAAATTCTATGTTTTTATTCAAATTTTTAGTTTTCCCTTTTATATTTATTCATGGGCTTTATTAAAAATGTTAACTGGGAGTAAAAGTTGAAGCAACCGGCTAGTGTGGGTTAAGTTAACGGGGCTTTGGGTTGACTGACACCAACCTTTACGGTTGCAGTTGACCCAAAGTCCAGGGGAGGCGGAATTGAAAATCAAAAAGACAGGGGAGGTTTCTGTTTTTCGCGATAGTACAGGGGGTCTCCCCGCTATTACCCCTACTTATATTTGTTTCAATTCTGGTTATTAATCATCATATCATTTTTTTAGTTGCTTTTTATGTTTTTGTTTACTTTCTATACTTTTCTTTCTCTAGATGCTATGTGTGTTTTGTTTCGCTTGTTGAAGTCATTCTTCTATCCGATTCAGTTTGTTTGTTTTCTTTCGTATGCGTTTGTGCTACCTGTCGTTGCTTTGTTTCTTCTTCTTTTCTCTTATGCTCTTAGGAGATCCAAAATGATTTTGTTGTTGTTTTGTACTCTAATTTAATTATTTTTTTCCTTTAAAAATAAAGCATACATTGATATTTAGGTCAATGCTGCATTTTTACGATAAAAAAAATGACGAACGAATGAAGCTCACGTGTTCAATGAAATCGCTACACTAAATTTTCATGGTTTTAGGGAAATTTAAGGTCAAAAAGGAAAATAAAATAAAACTAAAGCAAAAGAAAGGGTCTTAACCCAAAAATTATAACTCACGGTCAATTTATGGACTCAGGAAGGTGTAAGACACCCGAGTCGCATCCTATCGGCTACCAGTCTAAAAAATGGTTTGAAAATCACCTTTAAAAAATAAGTAATTGGGCCTCGAAATGAATCAGCGCTTTAGGGTTAATTCAGTTGGTTGATTTTAACCTAATTCAATTACCAAGTTGTTAAAAGAAAAATAAACATTTTAATCTTACTAAAAACGGAACAAAATGGTTGGTTTTGCCTATTCCGATTAAATTTTATCGAGTTAAAAAATTAGTCCAATTACATGTATATAATTGACTAAGTGGAATCACTACAATTAATTATAAAATCTTAGCTAAAACGGCGCTAACTCTCATCATCAAGCATATGCATAATTAATTATATTTAACCAATTGATCCTAGTCATGCAGAAACTAACATAGTATTTTTCAAAATGCAATGCGAAAAACACATTAAAAAAGATTAAAAAAAGAAAAGCGAAAAAATGGGGTCTAAGCCGCATAACTAACGGTAAAAAGGGTTAAATGGTCCCTGAACTTTTCCGTTTTATTTAATCACAACCTTTCATCTTTTCGTGACATCATAACACCTTGAACTTTATTTATTTTATTTTATTACAACCCTGCAGTGACTGAAGGTTGACATGGAGTCGTTTAGTGCCACGTAATCGAATCCAACCTTGACACGTCAAACGAACACCACGTGTCAGAAACTTGCCACAACGACGTCGTTTCAATCCTCTTGGATGGCTTGTCGCTGAACCGAACTCCTTTCTTTCCTTTTCACAACATCGTCTTCTTCTTTTTCTTCATTCTTCCATTCCCAAACCAAACCCTAATATCGTCATCTTCTTTTTCTTCATTCTTCCATTCCCAAACCAAACCCTAACATTTTCCCTTACCCAGCCTTCATTTATGCATACCCAACCTTCCTTTTCCTAAAACACAATGAAACGCTCGTCATCCTCCTCCTCACGGTCCTCATGCTCCAACGCCGAGTCACATTCGCGCAATGCGACTAACCGCCAAGTTTATAAAATCTCGACAATTGGGCAAAAACCAATGTTCGATTATGAAGGGCCAGATATTATGTGTTATTATGGCAAGAAGGCTTCGCTCTGGGCTTCTTGGAACGATGTCAATTCAGGCAGGAGATTTGTTACATGTGTCTTTTTCAACCGATGTAATTTCCATTAATGAGTAGATGACGAGATGCAAGATCAAGCCAAAGAGATCATTATTGGACTGAGGAATAGGGAGAAAGAACTGGTGGCAGGTATGGATATGTTAGTTGATGACAGTAAAGAACTGAGGCAGAAGAAGGCTAGACTAGACGCTATAGTTACGATCTTGAAGAATGATGCAATAAATTTGAAGGAGGAGAATGAGAGATTGAAGCTGATAATTAGAAACTAGACAAGTTATAGTGAGAGACCGTGAAGAAGAATGTGGTTTATGGTATTTTGTTGGATTGTTTGTACGTTCAAGTTTTTTATGAATTGTTAATGAGTTATTGTACTGCCATGATTCTATTGTTGTATCTGTAAGTTTGGATTTGGAATTATGAATGTTGGGTTTGTCGTTAAATATGAATGTTATGAATTTGAACTTGGAATTTATTCCAGTTTTGTTTTTCTTTCTTATTTCTAAAGTTTGTAGCTTTCTTTGATCATGTTATGGCCTATTGTCTATGATTACAAGCAGATTTTTCTTTTCAATAATTAGGGTGAAAAGTTCTTTTCATAAACTTGATCCATTATGGAAAATTGCTAGCTTGGGAATTATGGGTTGTTGTGTTTCATATTTCCACTTTCATTCTGGGAATTGCAAAGGAATTGCAGGTCCACTATAGCTGCATTAAGTGCAGTAATATCTTGCTTTATCAATGTCGTTTGCTCCTAGATCTCGGTTGTTGGATCATCAAAAACTGAAGTTTTATTACTGTCGTTAGCCTGAAATGACCATGTCACAAAGCTAAGTGGAGTTATCAGGGGCTAAATAGGATAGACACTGCATATATCTGAGTACAAGGGTAATAGAGAGGTCAACCATGCTCATATCATGGAATTAAGGCCTCTATATGGGTGATATAACACAAGACTACATTTGTAACTTTTATAGGGGTGGAAAATACCAAGGAAAAAGAAAAGGTGCGAAATACTCAATGTAAAACAACTCCATCTTGCAAACTTGTACATTTCCTTTCAAACTTGTCAACTTTCCTAACAGCTTATAGACTGAATGCTTCAAAATATTCAATGTAAAACAACTTAAATCTTGCAATAGAGTAAACTTTCAGTTTATACAAAATAAATAACTTAGCAAAATACTCAAACACCAACTTATTACGAGAAGGTGGTTCATAATCTGTTTGCTGACTTGATAAAGAATGAAACCAGAATGCAGCAGTACTTCATTGATAAACCATTGAAGGCAAATATGTCCAAAGTTGTACTTAATATAAGACTTTACAAAAATAGTCATATAAGACTTGACATGTTCATGGTGAAAGCAAAAGTACTAACACATGTTCATAACAAGTCACTACATATTCATCCTCTAACTATCTTCCAATTCAAAAGAAGATGCAACATGTGTTAGTCTTCACAAAAGATTAGATACATGTTGCAGTCTTCACAAAAATGTGTTCTTTACAAAAGATTTCAGTCTCTTCAATTTATGTTCCCACCACTAGTCCCACCAGCTTCATCCTGATACCTCGATGGTACTTTGATAATTCTTTGAGACACCCTACTAGGTTGTGCACATCACACGTTAAAAGTTAGATACGAAGATTATAAAAATTACATCCACAGTCAGACAAAACACACGAGTCAGACAAAATATATATATGTAACACAAGACACCCACCAATCAAAATCCATAACATAGATATAAGATTGCCACAACAGAAGTCATATAGTTAAAAGGCAAACAATGAATCAACAATTGACCTTTCTAGGGCAACCTGCCCTATTGTGTCCACGCCTAAAATAGATCCCACAAGTCATCACAACCCCTTTCCTTGACAATTTGATGCCCACACCTACAACCGCTTCCCAATCTTCCAAAATTCTTCTCTTCTTAGGTTTTCCCTTTGGTGCAGTCATTTTTGGTGGTGCAATATAACCTTTGCCAGTCCTTGGCCAAAACTTAGGGCCATTAATAGGTCTAACAGTGAACTTGTATGACTTCTCATACATGGCCTTTTTGTAGAATTTGCTGATATATTGCTCCACTGTTTCTTTGTTGAACCTGATTGCACACATTGCATGCCCACAGGGTATCCCTGTCAAGTCCCATAATCTGCAACTACATATATATTTTGTCAAATTGACAATGTACTTGTCAGTTGTGTCACTAAGCCTAGCCACCTCACATCCAGTAGAGCAAGCATGAAGAATCCTGAACTCTCTACTTATGTCTCTATTAATCTCAATCTTCGACCAGATCCTGCCCCCATAATCACCCTTAAACGTATCCATAAATTTCCTCCTGTCATTAGTCCTCTTCATAACCATAAGCCTATTTTTTTTCTAGAAGAGAAACTATTGACTTGAACCTAGCTAGCAAGATGAAACTATTGAAAGTTTCGCACATATTATTATCAACAACATCTGGCATTGATTGATCGTTATTTCACTTTGATTTGTTGTCTCTTAAATTAGTTTTTGAGATGATAAATATGCTACTTTGACCCTTTTTCCTTCCTTTTTTCCAGAAGTACACTTGAATACCCAGAATTAGGAAAAGGAATGAAAAGGCCGAAGATTAGAGCAAAAATGATCAATTGGTGTTGAGCAGATTTTCCAGGCGCATTTCCAGCCTATCTCAAGGCCCTGAGATGGAGCGACCTGGCAGATTCCAGTTTTGACAGCACTCACCATGTTTTTCCGTGCTACAATTAATTATTCCTGAGTGCTTTTCTTGTCTGCTTGGGACTTGGAAAATAGAGACAAGATGTTCCCAGCATGCTATACTCTCCCTCACGTGGCTCAAAGAAACAAAACATAGTGGAGAATGTTTAGCATGCTTGTTTTATGGATTTATTAACTTGGGAATATTTTATTCTATTGGGGGCTGCTCCCCTTTGCTGCCATTAAAGGAAGAAGCTTGGACAGAAAAAAGGGCAGCAGGAGACTAGACCAGACCAGAACGTAGAGTGAAGAGAGGGGAACGGAAGAGAGAATTTTCTCTCATATTTTCATCTTTGTATATTTTCGTTTTTCTTTGTGTTTTAATTGGAGCTTGCTGTTTTGATTGGTTGTAATTAATTCCTCCAATTCCTGGTAGGGATTGAGAGGTTTACAATACCAGCACGTTGTGAGACTCTTTGTTCTTAATTAAAAACGTTTTTCATATCTCTTTTCTTGCTTGGTTTAATGTCAATTTAATTGTGTTGTGTTTGAGTTTGGCCAACTGAGATTTCAGCATAATTGATTACAGTAGAATCACTCTAATGCCGCATTTCTGTGTTAGAGGGAACCCGAGTGGACAACTAGTGGATGGGATGATGTCTCCTTGAAACTAGAAGAAGAAAAGGGTTAGTTTTGAGGTCTATGGACTGCAAGTGCGTCCATCTCAAGGTCTAGGGAAGGGCCTTCCTAATCATATCAACAAGCTAGCAATCCTTGATTGTTAAGGGAGTTAGGGTCGCGAAAGGAGCTTCTCCTTGAGTGACTTGAGTAGGAGGAGGCTTGGAGATTGCCCCTGGATGAATCTCTATAACTTCCCTATGAAATCTGTTTTGAAAATGTTTTTTGTGTCAATGAGCAACTTGGAATTGTTACCTCAAGAGATCTCTACTGGGAATAATATTTCTATTATCATTTGACTCTCTTTGTCTTTACTATTTTCTATTTACTATTTTTATTTAGAGCATGGCAGACTCATCTCAAGGCCTTGAGATGAAGCTGCCATGTCTCATGCTTTATTTTATTTTCCTGTCATTTATTTTCTTGCACTGTTTTCACCTCACCCCTTTCGTTTTGTTCAGTTTGGTTTGGTTGTTTGCAGGAGAATGAGCATTAGGCCGATAGTCCCTGTGGATCGATCCTCTTACCGCTGTGCACAATCCTTTTTGTTGCTAAGTGATAAGTTGTAATTTATTTTTGATTGGATTCGACACCCGTCAGGCATACAGTGAGTATTTGTGAAAAAAGCCTTACACTAAAGTTGTGGATTAGCTTTCTCAAAATTGCCTTTTCATCACTTCCAAGATCCCCCAATTTGCTCAATTGTTGCTCATAGTCTTGCCTGGTGTTAGCTTTACAGGTTGCCCAAAACCGTCTTTGCAATTGAGAACCACCGTTCTTTTTCCTCCATTTGGCAAAAATATGCCTAGCGCACCTTCTATGTTTTGCATGTGACATTAGGTCATGTATAGCTCTGACAAGTCCCTGAAAAAAACATATAAAATAATATATTACATGTAGTACAAGCAAAATGGCCAACACACAAAATAAATTACCAGGCAAGAAGTAATATAATTTATAAGATGAGAGATCTATTATTACCAGGCAAGATTTTTGGCTTCCAAAATTAAGCTGATAAAATGCAGTAGATAACTGATTGAGCCTTGTCCATTTGAAAAGTGGACCAAGACATAACAAGTCACTTTAGTCGCCTCCCTAAGAAAATAAATAAACAAATACTTCTCAAAAGAAATAGAAGAAAGAGCAAGAAAGGAAGAGCTTTTGAGGAATAAAAAGTTGTTCAAGTCAATAGTGCAACTGGGGCCCACCCAAAACAGTAGACAAAAACAAGTTGGTCATAAACATTGGTTAAATAAAAACCAAATATTATATACATGTAGGTACTTCCAAGTGCAGAATGTCCACCCACCACCAAATATTATATACAAATTGGTTAAATCAAAACCAAATAATATATACAAGTTGGTCATTTAAAATTTATACATACCTTCTGTTGGTCACTGCAGAATGTCCACCCACCACCAGTCCCACCAGAAACTTTCATATCTCTCATCAACAATAAGAAGAACCACTTCCAGGTCTTTATATCTTCTTTCTCAACCACTGCCCACACCAATTGGTACATTTGATTGTTGGCATCCCTACCAATTACTGCCAATAATTCCCCCTTAAAAGGTCCTTTGAGGAATGCCCCATCTACTCCTAGGATAGGCCTGCAACCTTGCTCGAAACCTCTCTTCATTGCAGCTAAGCAAACATACATGCCTCTAAAAACTTTTTTCCCATCTACTTCTTCAGTGTCCAAAGCAATTGTGCTACCCTTATTACTCCTTCGTAGTTCTACAGCATAGTCTTCTAATCTATCAAATTCCAAGTCCACCTCCCCTTGCAACAGTGAGACAATCTTCTGCTTAGCCATCCGACATTGACTCATTGAAGCCTCAATGTTCCACTTTGCATATACACCATCCAATATCTCTTGTTGGGTCACTGATAAGGCTGACAAACCCCTTCTCTTGATGAAATATTCAGCCATCACCTTGTAAGTTAACCTTGAGTTCCTTAACACTTCTTGACACAATTCAGAATGATTTGGTTGACAAGTCTTCACTACCCAGTCTCCAGTCCTGCTATCTTTGCTGCATAGAACCCTCCAATCATAGTCTTTATCTTTACAGTGAACTTTGCATCGAAGTCCTTCATCCTTCACATACTTAAGGTCTCTACGTTGGTAAAGGGCTAATTTGTCCACAACCTGCTTGAATTGGGCCTTGCACAAGAATCTGAGGCCAACATAAAGAATAGGAACTTTGGTTTCTGGTTTGTAATAGTGAGATTTTGAAATCCTCCGAGTGTCATGTTCAGTTGTGAAACTGCCTTCATTCTCACTGTAGTTTGGTTCACCATGTTCATCATTATGTCTGCCTTCAACATTACTTCTTTCTACCTCTTCAGCCTCCATCGCAGTTGCAACCTGGTCCATCTGAGGCATGCTATTTCTACCTCTCTTCACCAATAGTCCCTTCAGTATACTCCTTCTGTGATGCAACTCTTTATCTTCATTATCGGTTAAATCCCCGACATCCACTAAGTATTCTTCAGGGACCTGGAAATCATTACCCGTGTTCCTACGTATAGCTACCTCAACATCATTAGTACCTATTGACATATTGATAGCAAACACCAACTAGCCAACATCATTAGAAATTGAAATTAATTATGATTTATTTTTTGTATACAAAACATATATGCATCAATGTCAGGAAAATAACTCAACCATGGACCCCACCAGCAGACAGAAAAGAAACAAGAATTTAACATTACCTTCATACTCGTCACCCCATTCATTCCCTTCCTGCTCATCAACTTCTGCCTCATGTTGCTCATCACCATCAACTTCTGCCTCATGTTGCTCATCACCATCAACTTCTACCTCATGTTGCTCATCACCATTACCTTCTTCCTCATGCTACTCATCATCATTACTTTCTTCCTCATGTTGCTCATCACCATCAACTTCTTCCATATGTTGTTCATCACCATCAAATTGTTCCTCATGCTGCTGATCAACATCATGGACTCTAGTCTCCACATGTAAGTCATCGAGTCCTAGATCCTTCATTAAATCTTCCAAGAATCTTCCCTCTATTGTTGCCTCCTTAATAGAATCATCATCATTCCATACCCAGCCGCCACCCTCATCTTGCTCATAACCATCACTAACACTAGCATTTCCAAAGTCATTACGCTTAATTACTTCAGCTGCAACCCTAATTTTTTGGCCCATTACGTTTCCACTGCAGCAACTCTCATCAATCCTAAACCCACCCACCTCATTAACTCCACAGCTACCACTGTTTCCTTCATTTGCATCAACCTGTTCATTACCTCCACAACTACCACTCTCCAAGTCATTACTTTCCATGTACTTCTCTTCCTCATTTACTAAACCCAGTTGCATACCCGTCAACTTAGGGTTATCAATAGACAACAAAGGGTGCATTTTATCACCATGTTCCACATAGATAGTAGCCTCACCACCAATGAACAAATGGCTAACCAGGGGCATAATGCTAGCATCATCAGATATCTCATATATAGAAAATGAGTTGGGGCGTTCAAAATAAAGACAGTTGACGTTCCTAAACCCTATTGAATTACACCACCCTAACAACTTCAAAAATGTCATCATGTCAGAATCCACATCTTTGTCGTCAACAAAACCCCCAACATATCTGAGTTTATTACCTTTCCACAGTACGACCCCCACCAATATATAAATGTAGTTTACCCATAGAACTCACACTACAGAAACCCCTAATCAACCGACAGGACCACAACGAAAGCAACTTAACCAAAGAAGCGTACCCCACTACAAAAGATGCAATAAAGAAACGTACCAACAAAAGCTCCAACGAAACCCTCATTCTTCTCCACACAGTAACGCACGCGCGCGTCCTCTTCACCACCTCGCAAATCAATCGTCCTTTTCAATCTAACTCCCTCAACACCTATTTGCACTTCGCCCAATCCTAATTGAAGCTAGGTATGGAGGATGGGAAAATTTTAAGGTTTTCTCTGATTTGTAGAATTAGAAGCTCGACTAGTTATGGAAAGTTACCAAGGTTAGGGTTTCTTTTGGAAATCGAAATCGCGACAAGGAAAGAAAGGAGTTTGGGCACGCGAAAAGGAAAGAAAAGGGTTTGGGCATGACACGACATCGTTTCTATTGGAAAACGATGTCGCGAAAAGGAAAGAAAGGAGTTCGGTTCAGCGACAAGCCGTCCAAGAGGATTGAAACGACGTCGTTGTGGCAAGTTTCTGACACATGTCGTTCTTCTGACGTGGCAAGCTGACGTGTCAAGGTTGGTTTCGATTACGTGGCACTAAACGATGCCATGTCGGCCTTCAGTCACGTCAGGGTTGTAATAAAATAAAATAAATAAAGTTTAAAGTGTTTTGATGTCACGAAAAGATGAAAGGTTGTGATTAAATAAAATGAAAAAGTTCAGGGACCATTTAACCCTTTTTACCCATAACTAATGCATTCCGCAAGATAACAACATTTAGTATTAAACATACATCTACAACAATCGCCTACAAGTCTAAAGAGGGAAAGGGGAATATAGAGTCAGAGACAACTTGCCCATAGAGTTTCATGTGAAGTTCTTAATTTACAAAATAGTACTTATATTTATTTGAATTCTGATTATTAACCATCAGATCGTCATTTTAGTTGCTTGCTTTCTTTCTCTAGATGGTATGTGTGTTTTGTTTCATTTTTTAAAGTTATTCTTCTATTTGATTGTTTTCTCTTTTAATAAATGTTATGTTTGACAAGAGAGAGTTTATAAATATAATGAATTGATGATAAAAAGAAATAAACTAACAGGATTTTCTTACATGTTGGGAATATTATATATATAAACTAGTTTATATATATAATCTAGTTAGTTTATTTCTTTTTATCATCGATTCATTATATTTATAAACTTATATATAAATATATATATACACGCTCTATGATTATATCAATTCTTATCATTAACTAGTGTTTAATTTATTATATATGCTTTATATAAAATTAACTAGATTTTTACTATGATTATTATGACTATGTGTATATCGGTATAGGGTATACAAAAAGAAAAGAGTACTTGTTGACGTGTTATTATCTTGCACAAGATTTTAAAATCTAAATTTTGCTTCAAGGATAGTGAAATAAACATATACTAATAAATAACTCATTAATGAATAAGTCTCGTGCACGGCAAGGTGTCTGGTGTTTTGCTGCGGGGCCTTAGTTCCCAAAACAGACGGTGCGCTTCAATTCGTAGCTATGTATATCCATCCCCTAGTGATAGATTTCTATTACAAAAAAAATACTAATAGACTTGTATGTTTTTAGATGCCAATCATTGATTAGTAACCAATTCAATGGGAAAAAGATTGTGTAAGATGCTTATTTTAGTAGAATGGTCGGATGGATCAACCTGAAGTAGTGGCCATAGATTGACCAATTCTAATCCAAATCTAATTTTCTAGTGAAGCAAACTCCTGGTGGGAAGTGATTATCAATAGGTTGCTTGCGACGGTAGGAAAACTATAGGCCAAATGTCTCTTTTTAATTAGTGCGTTTGAGTATGTGTCATCCTTTTTTTTATTTAAGAAGGATTTGGTTGAATAAATTTGGTAGGATGGTATATACTAATCAGCTGTATAATCGTTTATTTATTAATTTATTAATTTATACTCCCTCCGTCCCTCAATGATTGTCGTTTTAGCTTTTGCTTTTACTGTTTCGGCACGTATTTTAAAACGGCCGACAGACGACTTATTTGAGACAATTTTGCTCCTAATTTTTTCTGCGAGTACGTTAATTAAACGTACGTTAAAAAAAAAACGGATTTTTTTGGGGTCAAATAGTGCCTCATCCGACCTCCTCGATATGTGTTCCCTACTGAATATTGGGATGCGAGGAAGACATTCATTGAGGGACAGAGGGAGTATTTTTTATTGAGTCATTAATGAGACTTTCTTTTTTGATTTTTATGTTATTATTTTTATATTAAAAGTATACGGTGTCATTTTTATATTTACTTAATAGTTATTTATTTAAATTAGGAAATGATAATTAAACGTACGTTAATTAAACGTACGTTAATTAAACGTACGTTCAAAAAAAATCAGATTTTTTTGGGGTCAAATAGTGCCTCATCCGACCTCCTCGATATGCGTTCCCTACTGAATATTGGGATGCGAGGAAGACATTCATTGAGGGACAGAGGGAGTATTTTTTATTGAGTCATTAATGAGACTTTCTTTTTTGATTTTTATGTTATTATTTTTATATTAAAAGTATACGGTGTCATTTTTATATTTACTTAATAGTTATTTATTTAAATTAGGAAATGATAATTTTTTTAGCAGTTTTCTGTTAGTGGTTTTTTTTTCCTTCCAAAAAAACGAGAAAAAGAAGAAGTTAGTGCACATTTTTGGGTCGGAGGTGTTACGGGCTTGAATCCCATCAATTAGGGCTCGCCTTGGTACGGATTGTTATCCCTTGAAGGCCCATATTACCCCACTTTATGCACATTAGCCTAGAATAATTAGAGGATGTGTCAAATCCTCAAAAATAGTTGACCCATCTAGATGTCTCTCTTTCATTAACATACCCTACAAGTCTTGGAAGCATTGAATTGCAAAAAAAAGAAAAAACAGCAAATAAGGGTCCATTCTTATTCATATAAGACCTAAAATGGGTAAAAGTATAGGACATTTTGAGGGAACAATGTCCCTACTACTTTCAAGTGTGAGCTGTCCGAGCACATGCTGCAGTGGAACACCAACTGTGTTTGTGGCTGTGCGTATCTATAAAATTATGTTAGTTCTTTCAATTTTTAATACATGTCTCGAGTTCAAGTCTTGAAAGCGCAAATGTTTATAAATTTAATATTATTTAGGTCATTCAATGGTCCAACGCAATAGAAGTCCGAATTTTAGTCAGCTAATAAAGTTAAAGATCGAGTGATTTATAAATAAAAAAAATCTCTCATTTTTTTGTGCATCTTTAGAGGGGAAAATGGAAGGAAATGCGGGAATCTGAATTATTGGCAAAAGATTTTTTTTTTGAAAGTTGTGGCCTTCTCCTGTCAAGTGTGTTCCCATGTGCATCTGACTAGAGGGAGCAAACTGGATAACACACACAATTATTGAACACATGGAATGGAACACTTACTCCTAGATCGCATAAAACTGACAACCAAAAGATAAAGAAAGAAAGAAGAAGAAAAAAAAACTTCCTGCATTGCATTAATTCACTGGATCCAACAAGAGCTATCTTCTCGAGTTCTAACATTTACGGTTTATAGTGCAAACAATTGTCACTTTTCTCCGACGGTATTGAAGGTTTTTTGTTTTTTTGGGTTTGTTTCACGACGGAAATGAAACCAACACTAGCTAGCTCCTAACAAAATTGGTATCTGAAAAATGAAAAGGTCGACATGCTGGATCGTTTTATTCCTTTTTGTTACAAGATCCTTTATTGAGCCCATTTCAAATTGTTGGGAAAAAATCACATTTTCCCCGCCCAGGATCGAACACAATCAAACACAGCAAGCAGCAAACAAATACGCAACACGAGGATTTACGTGGAAAACCTCCAACGAGGAAAAACCACGGGACCAACTCCGAATAATCTTTCACTAATAATAAATTATTAGTCTTACAATCACATCAGGATGCTCAACAGCATCCTTTTCACAATCTCTCAGGATGTTCAACAACATCCCTTTTACAATCTCTCTCAACTCAATCTCTCATCTAGATCGAGGAGACACAATCTAGAAAAATAAATACCCTCACTGGTTTATTTTTCTCTCAATCACAAACAAGAAAAATACTCTTTATTTTTCTCTCTCTCGGATATTAAAAATATCCCTCTCAATCACAGATCAGTTGCTCTTCATTGCAACTGATCTCTCTCTCTCTCTCTACATTATTGCAAGCTTGCTCTCTGCCCTCTTTCTTGCTCTCGGCCTCTTTCTTGCTCTCGGCCTCTTCTTTCTATTGCAGCAATGCAATGGGTATGTATATAGATAGAAAAGCAACTCTTGCTTTTCTATAAGGATTGCCATGAAACATGCCACAAAACATGGCATGGTGCTCCTTTACAATTTGTCTCCCACTATTCTCCACTTAACCAAAAGCAAGGCCACGCTCCACCCCTTTAAGAAAAGAACAACCTTTTCTTTTCCTTCTTCCTTTGCCTTTCAACTTTTGTTGGTTTTGCTGCAGCCAAATTAATTGACAACACATTCAATTAATTTGGTTTCCACCTCCTTTCCAGCACACATCACGTCCACACACCCACATGCACACAATTTTTCTCATTCGAGCTGGATACCAACAATTCTCCCCCTCCAGCTCATATCATGAGAAAACATCAATTTTCATACATCTACACTACAACGATCTCCCCCTCAATTAAAGTACCACCAGACCCACCATCTGAGCCCGACAATCTCCCTCTGAACGAAGCTCTACACAGTCCTCAACAGGACCCACCGACTTCAAGTTCCTTTCGGAGATTCACCGTACTTTAAAATTCACCATCAAACTGAGTAAGCCTATCAATTTGGCCCATCAACTTGCACGAAATATGGAATTCACCCATCATACTTCGGGCTCAATCTATTGGCCCACCGTTTTAGCTCATCAGTTTGGAGATTCGTTGTGTGCCGCCACTGCACCAGACCTCGTGCACTAGGTCTGTGCCATCATCAACATACTCCCCATCAATCCATCGGATCTACTCCGCAAGCTCATCGAACCTTCGGTTCCGATCAAAGCCCATCTCATAGGCCCAACCGGACCTTCAGCTCTACATGCCCAATCGAACCTTCGATTCCGATCAAAGCCCATCTCATAGGCCCAACCGGATCTTCAGCTCCGCATGCCCAATCGAACCTTCGATTCCAATCAAAGCCCATCTCATAGGCCCAAAAGGATCTTCAGCTCCGCATGCCCATCGAACCATCAGCTCCGCTACCAGTTGTTGGGAAAAAATCACATTTTCCCCGCCCAGGATCGAACACAATCAAACACAGCAAGCAGCAAACAAATACACAACACGAGGATTTACGTGGAAAACCTCCAACGAGGAAAAACCACGGGACCAACTCCGAACAATCTTTCACTAATAATAAATTATTAGTCTTACAATCACATCAGGATGCTCAACAGCATCCTTTTCACAATCTCTCAGGATGTTCAACAACATCCCTTTTACAATCTCTCTCAACTCAATCTCTCATCTAGATCGAGGAGACACAATCTAGAAAAATAAATACCCTCACTGGTTTATTTTTCTCTCAATCACAAACAAGAAAAATACTCTTTATTTTTCTCTCTCTCGGATATTAAAAATATCCCTCTCAATCACAGATCAGTTGCTCTTCATTGCAACTGATCTCTCTCTCTCTCTCTCTCTACATTGTTGCAAGCTTGCTCTCTGCCCTCTTTCTTGCTCTCGGCCTCTTTCTTGCTCTCGGCCTCTTCTTTCTATTGCAGCAATGCAATGGGTATGTATATAGATAGAAAAGCAACTCTTGCTTTTCTATAAGGATTGCCATGAAACATGCCACAAAACATGGCATGGTGCTCCTTTACAATTTGTCTCCCACTATTCTCCACTCAACCAAAAGCAAGGCCACGCTCCACCCCTTTAAGAAAAGAACAACCTTTTCTTTTCCTTCTTCCTTTGCCTTTCAACTTTTGTTGGTTTTGCTGCAGCCAAATTAATTGACAACACATTCAATTAATTTGGTTTCCACCTCCTTTCCAGCACACATCACGTCCACACACCCACATGCACACAATTTTTCTCATTCGAGCTGGATACCAACACAAATATCTTGGTGGGCTAATGGGTCAAAGCCCACAAGCAATGAAAGAAGCATGTAACTGTTTGGATTTGGATCCTCTCCCCGTAGCATGAAACAGGTCCGGTGGCATTAATATCAAGCGTTCGTTTCAATCCTACGATCAAATTTTTTTAGTTGGGTTTTAAGTATTAAAAAATAACAATTTACTTCTATGATACGCCATACAACCGGTAACAACTAACGGAGTCGTTTATTTTATTAATTACCTAAAACTTTTGCCTTCTTTTTCTTCATCGTTTCTAACAAAACGGACCCAACCGCATGATCATCTTCCACAAACTGTTAAAATGATTGTTATAATTAATTAATTATGAGTGAGTCTTCCGATCATCAATCATGGTTCAATGCTCCACAATTAAAGTACGCAAATAAGACAATTGTTTAATCTTTTGTGAGATGTATGTTTTACTAACTTTCTTTTTCTTTACTAACTTAAGTAATAACAGTAATATATTTTTTTCGATTTTACAGAGAAGAACCAGTTGCGAATTTAGAATGGTTGCCTCAAATAGGTATGGAGTTTAATTCAATTGAAGAAGGATGAACATTTTGGACAAATTTCGGTGCGCGAATGAGTTTTGATGTTCGAAAATAGTGGCTTAACAAAAACAATGATAAAAAACTAACTTCTGCAAGATTTGTGTGCAACAAGGAAGGTAGTAGAAAAGAAGACAAACAAGATCATCTCACACAATTGCCTCGAGCTGAGACCAGAACCAATTGTCCGGTATGCATTGGGCTTACATACAACAAAGAGACTAAAAGATTTAAGGTTAATGACTTTATATCAGAGCACAACCATGTTCTTCATCTTGCGGAAACAATTCACATGATGACATCGCAAGCTCAAGCTACTGAAATTGACATAGTTAATGACTATGGAATAAAGACTAAGGCTTCTTTTGAATTCATGAGCAGACAAGGAGGAGAGAAAGAAAGCACTAGGTATATGCTTCTGGATCAAAAAAATTATCTTTGAAACAAACGACAAAGGGACTTAGAGTATGGAGAAGCAGGAAGCTTGTTGAGGTACTTTCAATAACAAATTTGAGAAAATCCCTCATTTTTTCATGATGAACAATTGGATGAATATGAACAAATAACGAATATTTTTTGGGTTGATGCAAAGATGCTTATAGTCTATATGGATTTTGGTGATGTTGTTACTTTTGATACAACATATAGCACTAATAAGGAGTTTAGGCCTCTTGGAGTATTCATCGGATTTAATCATCATAGAAGTATTTCAATTTTTGGAGCTGCACTTTTATACGATGAAACAATTGAATCATTTGAGTGGTTATTTAGAACTTTTCTGGAGGCACATGAGCAAAAGAAGCCGAAATCTTTTTTTAAGGATCAAGATCGTTCAATGGCCAGTATTGTTCGCAATGCCATGCCAGACACATTCCATGGTTTATGTTCATGGCATATAATACAGAATGCCTTAAAATATTTAGGTAATTTGTTAAAGGATGACTCGTTTTCTGAAAGATTTTAAAAGATGCATGTGTGAGTATGAAGAGGAAATTGACTTTCATAAGGCTTGAGAAAAAAATACTTTTATGTTATGATGTTCAAAACACAGGGACCCCTGGTTGCGTGATATTTATAAATTAAAAGAAAAGTGAGCTAAGTGTTATATGAAAAATGCTCTCACTTTGGGGATATGAATTATGCAACTTAGTGAAAGTCTAAATGGAGATTTGAAGGCTCATATGAAGTCAGACTTAGATATAGCTCAGTTCTTCAAACATTTTGAAAGAGTAGTAGAAGATAAGCGTTACAATGAATTGAAAGCTGAGTATAACTCTAGACAGAAATTACCAAGAATGAGGATGAAGAAATCACCTTTGCTCAATCAGGTTGCAGAGATTTATACTCCAGAGATCTTTGAGCTATTTCAAGAAGAGTTTGACTCTTCATCAGCAGCTGTTATAAGAGAGCGCAAAGAGGTTGAACCAGTTTATGAATATATGGTAGCGATATATAAAGTCATAAGTAATTCACATGAGAAGATAATTTCTTGTACTTGCAAAAAATTTGAAACTCATGGAATCTTGTATTGTCATGCTTTAATATAAAGTTAACTAGAGCAGTATATTTTGAAGAGATGGACACGACATGCAAAAAGTGAAAATGTGTAAGATGCAAATGGAAAAATAGTCCAAGCTGATACTAAGTTAGATAGGACACTACGCTATCGACATCTTTTCCCAAAACTAGTTAAATTAGCATTGTAAGCTTTTGAAAATGAGGAAGCCTATAAATTGTTGAATGAAGAAATACATGTATTAAGTCAAAAAGTTGAAGATATTTGTGTAATACGACAAACAATGGATGAGAGTGGAGATGCTACTTGTATTTCTGTTTCAAGAAGTAACGAGAGTATAATGCTAGAGAAGTTGGGTTGAAGAAAAAAACAGGTGGAAAGGGAGGTAAAAGGCCACAGAGTTGGGTAGAAAAGTTACAAAAAAGAAAAAAAGAGGCAGGCCAAAAGTTGTAGCAGGGAGAACTAGCCAGCAAAGGTACCGTGTATATTTTGTTGCTAATTGCTATTTAAATTCTTGTGTTTTGAATGGTAATTGCATTTATTAGAGCTACAAACTGTTATCTTTGCAGGAAAGTAACTTTAGGATAATTCTGGAAGAAATGAGCTGGTTATGGATCCTTTTGGCTGGAAGATTCACAATTCAGAATTAGAGGACCAGAGCAGGGCAAGAATATTTTCTTGGGGCAAGATTTTTCTCATGGCCAATTCGACTCTACTAGAAGAACTGGGCCCGACTTCTTAATCCCATAATAGAAGGGAGCAGGTGTGTTGGCACGAGCTTCCAAGTTTGAACGAAGACAACTTCAAGGAGTCCTACTCTTCTTGTAATCTCTTTTGGATAAGATACATTTAATTTAGTTTTTAAATTTAGAATTAAAAATAATTGGTTGGAGATAATCAAGAAGAGGAAAACTACTTAACCTCGACTTGAATTATCGACAACTTATCTTCTTTTTCTTTTCAAATTCTTTGGCTTCTGCCTTGGTTTTTCACACTCTGAACTTTATTTTCTTCCTTGTTCCAAGATTTTTTTTTTTGCAATTTAATTCTAGTATTTTATTTCATCTGATTATGTCTAGCTAAATTAATCACTGATTCTCGGTCAAGATTATAAGAGTATGATTTATTATATTCGTGAGATCTAATCGATCTTCATAATTTTCAAATTACATTCATGACCTATCTAATTGCTTGTCAGCGTTGTTCATGTCTAGTTTAAATTTGGCCAATTTAGATTTAGATTTGATTAATCATTGTCATTCTTTAAAGCTTTAGTAGTTATCGCAGTAGACATCTAGTACGATCTCAGCTTAGAATTAACTCGGTGAGACTAGAGATAGTGAATGATTTAATTAAACCCCGCTTGACAACCGAGGTGTTTTAGTTAGGAATTGTTTTCCCTTGGTCAAGATCAATCAATCTAGTATACCTTTTAACCAGCAAGGTGCTAATTGGTTAGGATTAATTAATCGAGTGCCTCTTTTAATTAGTTTGAAATATGAGGAAAGTAGGAGACCTAAGGGACTTGGAATTTATAGCAATTCTGTAATTTGGGAATTGATATCTTTGTATCAATTATCGAATGTGTAAGTCATATTGCCTAGTTAGAATCTTTACTGAGAGTCTCTTTTATCATTGTTAAAAACTCAATTTCATTTTTCTGTGTTCTTATTTTTGTTGTCTTTAATTTGCAAAACAAAACCCCAATTTTTACTTAAGTGTAAAATTTGATTAAGAGAGATTTATAAAGTTACACTATTTTTTTCTAAGGACGAACCTCTTTTTACTATTTATAATGCTTTTGTGAATGGTGTAGAGATGATTTTTTTATTTAATTTTGATGAGTTCAGTACTCACTCAATACCTTTCTAACTTTATTTGCTTACCACTTGTATTTTATGTTTTAATTGCGATTATAAATCATGTGATAATGAATTCATAACCATGGTACATGTCTCTGCATAGGATATTGTTAGACCTGTCAACCAGACCCGCAGACCTGGCCCGGATCCGGCCCGACGGGCCGGGTCCGGGACCAATTTTTTGTCCCGTTTTGAATCGGGACCGGGTCTGGTCCCGACCCGGGAAATCCCGGGTCCATCCGGGCCAAACCCGTCGGGTCTCGGGTCAGACCCGAGACCCGGATAATTTACTTAACCTAATTTTTTCCCCCTTTACACAACCCATCGCCGTTTACACAACCCAATCATCTCACCACCATCACCGCCATACACAACCCATCTCACCACCATCACCGCCATACACAATCCATCTCACCAATCAACAAAGAAAAAAAGAAAGAATAGAAGAAAAGAAAGCATCTATCCATCACGGTCTGATCCACCTCATCAAGGCTTGTGGCCACAATCGCCGGCTATCACCCGAAATCAAATCCACCCCACCTTAAACCAAATCAACGCACCCATCAGCCACCATCTCATCACCGTCAGCCACACCCAATCATCCAATCATCCAACAACCACCCAATCATCGCACCAACCAAATCAACCACCCAATCATCCAACCACCCAACAACCACCCAATCATCCAACCACCCAACAACCACTGATTGATGGTTTATTATGGATGTTTTATCTTCTCTTTTATTATTAATTGAGATGGTAATTATGCTACTTTAAGTCCTTTTGCTTCCTTTCTCTATAAACAGCCTTTGGAGCATCAATCTGAAGGAAAGGAGCAGAAAGCTTGAAGATTAGAGCTTAAATCAATCATTTGGTGATGGAGTCCCGTTTTCAGCTTTGCTGCCTTGAATTTGGTCCATTCGTCCCTAGGCCTCGACAAGAAGCAACCTTCCGGAATCCCAGCTGGACTTGCACTGACCATGTTTTTCCGTGCTTCAATTAATTATTCTCTAGTGCATTTCCTGTCTTCTTGGGACTCATTTTTATCAGACACAAGACTTCTTGGGCCACTCCTTGTTATTATTCTCTTGAGCTTACAACTCCTTGGAAGAATGCAACAAACATTCTTCTTGATTTGGAGAGAATTTCCCCACTAGTGTACAAGCATTTTGAAGACAAGATTTTGGGAGCTTGTGAGCTAGTGTTGACTGACTTGGGAGAGGAGCGTGCAGGCAGAGGGAAGGACGATTTAAGGTAGCAATTTTGGACTGAAAAGAGAACAAGAACGATCAAGGACAGTAGGAGGAAAGTAGAGAGAAAATCAGCATTTCTCCCATTTTCCAGATTTTCCAGCTTTTTGTATTTTCGGATTTCCACTTCTTGTATCATTTTCCATTATGTTTTGTAACTAAAAACCTCCATTCCTGGTAGGGATCTTGTGGTTGATGATTCCAGTAGGTTGTGAGACTCTTTGATCTTAAATAAAAACGTTTTTCATATTTCTCTCCTTCTTGTTTTAACTCCAATTTATTCATGTTTAAGTTTGAGTTTGGCCAACTTGGATTTTGATTTGAATGATTACAGTCAGTTCTCTTGTGATTAAATCACTCTTAGAGAACAGTTGTAGACAAATCAGCAGGGCATGAGGGGTATTTGCTTGGTCTAAGCTGATAGAAGGAATTGAATTAGGCGGTCATCCCATCCCGAGGCCTTGAGAAGGGCCGACCTAGGTGACAGCTGGGTCAAGTGCCAGACTAGACCAGACTCGTGGATGATGAAATTATTCCCTTGTCTAGAAGAGGGACCTCACTGTCTTTAATCAATCTCTCAAGTGCTTCCATAAGTATTCTGATTCCTTTGTAGAAGGCTCTGCATAGCCAAGGCAAAGTGGCGGATTAGAATCTTAGGATGAACTTAGGAAGATTAGGGTATTTAAAATGAAGTGATTCTTTTAAATACTTTTGTAGCAGGTTGGGAATCTAGTGTGAGCTGGTTCCACAACTTCTTCTATGAAAACCATTTCGAAAATGTATTTTGTCAATGATCAACAAGCATGGAATTGTCACCACATAAGGATCTCTACTAGGGATTTTCTTTCTCTTTTGTATTTCTTTATTTCTCTACTGTTTTCTTTTATGCAATCTCATTTTCGTTCTTTTTGTTTCTCAACCCATCATACTCTCACCTCTTTGCTGATTATTGTCATTTGCAGGAGCAACAAAGATCAGACCGATTTGTCCCTGTGTTCGAACCTCTTGCCGCTATCTACATTCATTTGTAGTTTAGTGACCAGTTGTAATATTTTTATTTATGCAGGGACCGCGACACCCTCGTCAACCACCCAATCATCCAATCATCCAAATCAACGCACCCATCAACCACCAATCACCCAATCATCCAACAACCACTACATCCTCGCCACTGCCCAAACCACCCACTGCCGCCGCATCACTCTCCGTCTCCATCACGGCACATCAAAGTAGAAGAGAGAAAGAGTAGAAGAGGAAAATAGGAAAAAAAAGGGAAAAAGAGAGTTGATTTTGTTGTTGAAGAAAGAAAAGCGGCACATCAAAGTAGAAGAGAGAAAGAGTAGAAGAGGAAAATAGGAAAAAAAAGGGAAAAAGAGAGTTGATTTTGTTGTTGAAGAAAGAAAAGAAGGAAAGAAAAGAAAGAAAGAAGAGAGGAAGTTGCTGGAAAGAAAAGAAAGAAAGAAGAGAATAAAAAGAAAAAAAAAAGGAAGGAAAAAGCAATCTCGGGTCGGGCCGGGTCTAGTCCCGGACCCGAGCCATTTTTTCGGGCTGGGACCGGGACCAAAAATTGGTCCCGTATTTCCCGACCCGATTTTTTCTGGGTCTGTCGGATCCGACCCGCAGACCCGGATTGACAGGTCTAGATATTGTGAAAGAGAGTCCAATGGGAGGGACGAATTATGATACATTTGGTGGTCCAAGTACTCGTATGGAACTGTTGTCGGTAAAATCTTATTGTTTAATCTTTAATATTTATGTTAATTTTTTTCTTTTCTATTTTTATTTATAAATTACTTTATTGTAGGCTATGAACTGTGGATCAAATCTTATGTAAGGTAAAAATGTAATTAGAACAATAAAATTTGTACATATTATTAATTGTGGCCAATTTCTAATTTGTATATACACTTTTATATGCATGATCAGTTTTGGAATGAAATCATGTGCAGGTATCAAAATTTGATGGTTGCTTGAAACCAACAAAAATAAATACTACGATTCACCATGCACAAATGTAAATTAAACTGTAGCAAGTGGTAAAAAGAGATCGTTACACAGAGATTTCACGACTAAATTAATTCATGTTCAATGACAAAAATTCATAACAGTGGTAAATACCAATAAAGAGGTTGTCTGTGTTGCAATTAATTAAACAAATAAAAGAAACATGACAGTAAACAGATGAAGATTGATTAAACTCAAGCGACAAGCAATTCCCGGTAAAGACTCTAATCAAACCACGATTCATTCAATTGATCATCGATGCAAGTATTTTCAAAACCAATTTTCATAGAAAGGCTATAAAAATCAGAGACACTCTAGATTTCCTACTCTCCTCCTATTCAAAATTAACAAAGAGACACTCTATTGGAAATTCTTAATCGCCTTAAAAATTCTAAGAGACACTCTATAGAATTTAATTAAGTGATTAACGAACACACAGGGAGAGACCTTTCACAAACCTAGGAGAGAGACACTCTACTCCTATAAGTAAGATTCTACTCTTTTACTAATCAACTCGCAAATCAATTAGTTGCCTTCAGATTCATGATAATATGGACTCTAAAATTACCAAGAAAGACTGTAACTAAACATAATTAATTCTAAATTGATCAGGTTTAAAACAAACACGAATAGTTTTGACCGTAAATCAAAAAGAGTAAAAATATGAAAATTGGAATTTAATAAGCACAGATTTGATCTCACAAAAAAAAAATCATGGGTCAAATAGCCTTTACCAGGAATTAAATAAATTAGCTAGAACAAGACATAATTAAATCACAAAAAAAATAAACATGAAATAGAATTAATTAATTAAAGGGTAAAGGAAAAGGAACAAGCTGCAGCGTCAATGGCAGGAAACAAAATTGAGGAAGAAAGATCTCCCCTCTGCTCCGTATCCAGCCTCTTTAATAACAATCCTAACCATAATAAAATCCTAAGGAGATTGGATCAAAATCCAATTCAAAAATAGTCTTTATCTCCTCAATTAATTCAAGGAAAAAGTAATTCAAATGAGAAACATATTCTTCAATGGAAACCTTCTAGAAGCAGCAGCAGAAGTGCGCGTCCTACATCTCATCATGGTCCCAAGCCCATTGACTTAATTTCATTGGCTATTCTGGCTCATTGACGAAGTGATTTTTGCCTGGCTCTTCCCCAGGTCTGGGAAAGAGACTGTTTCATCAACTTTGCTCTAAACAACTGCTTTTCGGCTCTTTTTCTTCTATTTAATTCCTTGATCTGTATTTTGTAAAAAGGAGTAGAAAAGTCAAGAATTAACAATATCATCATCCTAAAAAGAATAGAAAGGATGATGAAATAATGACAATTAACGCTCCAATCAGTATCCATGGTGTATCTGTCGAAGTCTTGGAACGAGCAGAAAGTACACCAAGATTAAAACCACACTTTTAACATTTTAGCGTTATGGGTGTTTTAATGGTGGGTTGTACTTTGGTTACCCATCCAATTAGGTGTAAGAGTGAGCTCAAAGTGATATTGACTTTGCATAAAAAGCTGGTATTTAGTTTCAAAGTTCATTCGTGCTCTGCCCCGCGGTAGAACATACTTAGTCTAGATCAATGTTGAGCTAAGAAAAAAAAGAATGAAAGATCTCTACATGCTTAAATAATCGAGATGCTAATTTATTAAACCAAACAAACAAGACTGCCATTCTATATAGGGTCCTGCGAGCTTTAATTTTGCAATGCCATTCCACAGAAGGTCAAATAACTTCTCTTCCTTGGAGCTATAATTACATCACCACCACACCCTTTAATTAGGAGTAAAAATTGTACTATTTGTTTTTTGGTCCTGTCAACCCAACATCATCATCATCTGTTTTCGTTTTAATGGTTTCCTCACTGGCTTGCCAAATCAATTTTGTACTCAACAAATAACACAAGCATTTGACTTCTCTTTTGCATTATCTATTGTGTCATATAAGAATTAGATTATCAGAAGGTTCACGAACAATCATTTTAATAATTTGTGAAAGGTGATCATACGGTTAGGTCCGTTTTGCTATAAACGATTTAGAAAACAAAAGTTTTAGGATAAAAAGTGTCAAATTTTGTTTTTTTTATGTAATTTGGTGCTTAATTATTAAAATAAACGGTTCTGTTAGTTGTTACCGGTTGTGCGATGTATCGTGCAAGTGAGTTGTTATTTTTTAATACTTAAAACCCAACTAATAAATTTTGACCATAGGATTGAAACTGGACGGTTGGTATTAATGTCACATAACATGTCTTATTTCATGCTATAGAAGAGGATTCGAATCCTAAAACTTGTGAAAAAGAGCTTTAGTGCCTCTTCACTTCTTGTGTTTCATTGGTTCACCAAATCCAACAAGACTTGGGTAGCATGGAGCGTTTTGCCATTTCTCATACTATCGCGAGACCAACTTTGCGGCGAATTCGCTCTCTCATTTGATGTACTTTTTCTTTCCCGAGATTCATTTGCTTGAGACAATGCCTGAAATTATTAAGCCTTGGCTCTTGGCTCTTTCATATGTACTACTCCCTCAGTCCTTTTATATTGGACGCGAGGGAGCCAATTACACAAACCAAGGAATTTTTTGCGCCCGTCAGTATTCATTGCCACGTGTCAGCCTCCCATTCGCTCCTCTTCCGTTTTTGTCCCTCTTCTTTCATTCTCTCTTTTTTCTTTCTTTCTCCATCTGTTCGGACAAATACGAGGCCTTATCGTTCTTTGTTTTTCTCACCTCCGGCACCAAAAGAAGCGTAACGAAAATGCGAGCATAACACAGGTGGTTTCGGCCGGATCGGACACCGGACGCGCCGCCAAAGACTGCCGGAGCTGCCGCAGCTCCGGCCACGCGCCACCACTCTCCGGCGCGTCCGGCCTCCGATCCGGCCGAAACCACCTGCGTTATGCTCGTCTCGTTATTTCCGGCACGAATCTATGGTCACCTTCGTGAGAATGTCGGCCAAACGTGTTTTATTGTCCGTTTAAAATCGGAGGAGGAAAGATAAATGGACCAACTTTTTCTGACACGTCTGCTGCCATGTCTGCTGCCAAATGTCAAAATTCATCCTTCAAGTTTTTCGTTTTCCGTTTTCGCCCTGTATGACGCGTAAAAATCCATGAAAACGACGTGTCGTTTGAGGGCAGAAATGAAAGAATAATAACAAAGGGGACTGAAATGGCAAACGCGTCAGTTAAATAAGAACAACGAATTTTGGCTAAAACGTCCATTATATGCGGACGGAGGGAGTAATACTATCCTCTTTTTATACAAAAAATAATAATAAGTAAATTAAAATTCTTGATATTTTTTCTGCCGAAAGAGAGGGACAAAAAAGAAGAGGGGGATACGCAAGCACACGCCATAGCGACTAGCGAGGAGGAGGGGAACGGAAGGGAAGAGATGATGGATACAGATGACTTTCTCGACTTCGAATCTGATGACCAACTTTTGTGCGCACCCGTTTTTGCCAAGAAAAGGTTCGCATTTCATGATTTTATTCTTCGAAATTCTCATCATCTGCGTAATTCTATGTTTTTTTTTTAATGTTTTGGAGAGCTCGTTTGTTAGGGTTTTGCGTTTTTAGGCCGTACTAACTTGTCAAGTGATGTTCATTAAAAAACAGTGAAGTAAAAGGAACTTGTTAAGTGATGTTAGGTTATATCAAATGTTTGTCCTGCCTTCAATGTTAGGGATTTACACTTGTGCAATGAATGAGTTTTGTTGGTTGGCATTCAAATGCATTTTAACTGAATTTTATGTGTTGTTTACATACTTTGAAGCAACAAGAAGGTTATTGGGTTGGATGATCTTTTGGCTGATTATTACAAGGAAAAAAGTCAAGTGATTGAGAGGAAATCTAAGCAAGCGAAGTCCCGCACAAATTATGATTCAGATGATGATGGCAAAGAAGCGCTACTCTCGAAGAAAATTAATGAATGCCACGAGCAGGCATGATAAGCTTCCTTGTGGTGGTTCGTGCTGCACAATTTATGGCTATTACTTCTACCGTGTCTGTGCTGAATTTATAATTCCTGTGATGTAGATGAAGGACGTGAGCAGTGAGGAAGAGGTCACAGCTGTGGGTATTCAAGTGTTTGGAGATCAGGTCTTCTTCTGATGAATGAACGCAAACTCTTACCCATACTTGCTAATGCTTGTTTTGATGTTTCAAAGATCTGAAATCTGGTTCATCTCTAGGATATCTGAAAGTCCAGCTATTTGAATTGCAGGAAACCCTTCCAACTCTTTCTTTTCCTGAGCTAGGGCATAGCTCACTTTTGCAGTCTTTCATGCAAAACAAGCTCAACAATTTGGTTGAGCTCACCACAGAAAAAGGTTGTTACTTATTTTCTAAATATTTACTTTAATAGCTTTATCACCTTTTGTCACCAATCATGCATATATAGTCAGTAACCACTTTGATACTATTTGCAGGTGAAACTTTCCTCGAAGGGCTATTGGTAAATGGGTGGCTCTCAAAATTGGTCTCCAAAAGTTCCCATTTAGAGAGTTCAATTGCAAAGTGGAGTTTTAATTTGAGTGAGTAAATCTGTCGTCCTAACTGTCTTTGTTGTGTAATCTTAGGTCTATAACAATTTGTCTATGTTGTTGTTATCTGATGTTTCTTTTACTCTTATCCCTTGTGCTTTCAGTGTTGTATTCACCGAAAGAAGAGTTGAGTGCAGCTGCATGTGACTTCTGGTGTACCAT
Source organism: Viola odorata (assembly GCA_963691705.1). Taxonomy (NCBI): domain Eukaryota; kingdom Viridiplantae; phylum Streptophyta; class Magnoliopsida; order Malpighiales; family Violaceae; genus Viola; species Viola odorata. The sequence continues at coordinate 16,682,717 of OY829546.1, read as the reverse complement.
ACTTTCAACTGAGACTAAGGTGAACTTGATCTATGCTTTGCTGGTTGGTTGCAGATCTATTATTTTGCATATGCAAAGTTTACTGCACTCTCTTGATAATGGTTGGCATCCTTTGAATCGTGATGGTTTGTGTTGTTGTCATGCTTAATTAGGCTGAGGTGTTGTCCCTCAGAACTGAGTGGTTTCCCAAATACTCTGAACTGAAAAGGGCGCTTGAAACATATGGATTTCTTTTCGATTTTTCATCACACATGGAATGCACTAATACCTGTAAGTTTTCTTTCCTTAAGTCACTTTTCTCAAATTCAAAGTTGAATGCACTAATACCTGTAAAGTTGTGAATGCTTGAAGTCTTCTCCATGATCTCTATAAAAGTGGGGACTAGAATGGTATTGTCTTTGAGATATATAAGTTGGATAGTACTGATGCAAGAAGTTCCTTTCCTTTGTGTTACTACATTGCTTTCTGGAAGCCTGTCAATTCATGACATTTTGAAGCACATGATGTAGTTACTTTTTGTTTCCTTTTACTTCAGTCCTTGCTTTCAGCATCTTACCCTGTGCTTAACTTCATTTAATTCCCTGGACTTGTGTAATATCAACTGTCAATAAACGTCTGAATTCATAGATTGTTGTTGCCTTGATAAATTCACTAAATTCAGTGATATTGTAGAGTAGACTTACTTACATGCATACATTTTTCTAAGTGCTGAAGTTATGAACCATTACTCAACAATATTGATGTGAGAGTTGCTCTCTGCATTGCCATTTGTGGTGCATGTATGGCATATTGGCTGAGGCAAATAGTTCTGATTTAGGAAGAAACAAACTGCCATCGTTCAATTTATAGTAATACAATGGGGTTCAACCAGCTAGCAGACCTTCACTAGTCATAATTGATTTAAATTCAAGGTCTGGATTTAAGGAAAACTATTTGAACTCCTACAGCAATAAAAGAAGATGAGCTCTTTCTTAAAGCATTATCTTGGCTTTACTATCATATCTCTTTTCCTCCGTAATGTTTGAACTACGCTTATTCAAGACAAGATCTTGTGATGCCTGGAATTTCTGATGATTTAGTCCTCACAGATCAGATGAAGTAAGGAGTAAACCAAAAGCTGGAACTCTAATGAAGGAGACCTTAGAGGGAGAAGGTTTTAATCTATGCATGATCTGGCATAATACCACCATTGCAATTTCAGCTAATCTAGGGATCCTATTGTAAGTGTTAGTTTAAAACAAGAGGTGTTAAAGAAAGTCTATTTTTTGTTATTTAGGCTCATACTTGCAGAAGGAAAGGGGTCAAAAAGATGTTCATAGGATGAGGTTGGATTGGTTTAAATGGAGGAGGAAAATGTGTTTATATAACAAAAAGTTTTTACCAAATCAATGCTTTATGGTATCGTCCGTGTGAAACATCACCAGACACAGGATGTATGTTTCTGTGGTGATGATGCTGATATGGGCTTGCTGTAAAATGAGGATGGCAGAATGAGAAGTATTTCTATTTAAAAGATGGATATGGTGAAAACTATAGTGGATGCCTAATAGGGATTGCTTGAGACGGTTTGGTCAGTGCAACACTTATTTAAAGGGGAGTCCACGTGGAGGATTTAGGTGAAAAGAGAGGTAGAACTAGATTAACAAGGATAGAACTTAATGAAGATTTTAAGACTTCTTTTTCTGTTGGCTCAAATAGGACTGGAAGCTGAACATTCTAAATTAACCTATTACAAAGGCACATTTGTCATAGCATCTTATATTGAGCCACATGTTTTTTCCACTCCATACTCAGTTACGATTAAGGTTGGCATGCCAAATATGTAATGCATCTAATGCAGGATCGGATGTGGGTACAATGCATATATCATTATTTTCATCTATATGAATTTTGCATATTTGGGTACAATGTATATATCATTATTTTCATCTGTGCCTCCTTATGCAAATGGTTATTCTCACTAGATACGTTGATGTTTAGCTGCAGATTCCAGTTGTAGGGGTCCACCTAAAAATATTAGATCTTGGATCAAGTTCGTAGCTGCTTGTTTTTGTGTAAGGTATCTAACTGTTCTGATGTCACTTTCCTAGTCTTGCTTCTAACATGATGTGTTGGATGTTCTCAAATAGCTGAATCTGCAGATGTTACTGCTCACTACATCCAACATTTTTTTTAAACGATTGACATGGTTTATTTGCAGGGCTAAACAGCCTATTTTTTCTTCTTCAGAAGCTGAAGAGTTACTTGAAGTCACAATTTGTCTATTTTTGGACTGTCGGCTTCAAGGCTTATCGTTGCTTTTGCACAAGTTACTGCAATCAGCTATCAGTTACTTCACAGATGAAGAATGGAACACCAGCTGTGAAAAAATAGCAAGATCACTTGCTTGCAGGTAACTGTTACTTAAGTTTTGCCTGTGGATTTACTGAACTTTTTTTTTTAATGTTTTACTTTTCTGTTATGCCATTATTGATTTCGCCACTCTATTTCTCGACGAGTGATTTGTTTACTTACCACTTTTTTGTTATGTCATTGTCCATCACTTGGTCTGAGAACGTTCTTTTGAGTTAAAGCAAGGAGAGAATCGCAAGATAAATGCACATTGTTTAAGTTCAATTCTGTACTCAAAGTTTTAAGTTTACTTTGATTAATCAAGACAATAATTGCGCACATTACTAATAGTTTGAGAAATTAGTCACCCTAACTATAAATGGTGTTGAATGCTATATTCTGCTTCTGGTTGATCAATTTCCTCGTTCTGTTTTCACATCATGCTATTGTTTTTTTGTTGCAGACTCCCTAGGGACTTGAATTGTTTGTGCGCCGTGGAATGCATTTCAGGAGTCAGTAATCGTAGCAATCACCTCAGAAGTGCGGTTTCCTTTCAAATTTTACTTATTTGTTTCGGTAATAAGGTAACACAATCTCTTTAACCTCTTTGGCTCAAAATTTAAATTAATTAAAAGCATATTTTGTACCTGATTAAGTGATTATAGTTGTTTATCAAATTCTAAATTTGTGTTCAAATTTCCTATTATCTATGTATTGGGCCTCAAATTCTTGTGATTATTTGATTTGTGTTGTTTGTTTACTAATATTAGTAACAGTGTTAAATGTTCATTAGTTTCTATGCATCATTATTGTAGAAAAATGTCTCAAGTTCAATCTAGTTTAGTTGGTGCCTGATTGCATAAGCTGCACTGACTGCATTTTTTAGCTCCCGTGTCTTTGGCCTTTTCAAAATCAATCTGAGTGGGTTTACTTTTTCTCTTATTTCCTCAGGCGAAGGATGAAGAAGAGATTCTGAATTTACTCATCTCCATTAATGTGAAGGATAAAGATTTTGATCTTTTCAAGATGTACATTTATTTGGTTTTGACAGAGAAGTGGCTCTTGTCCAACTCAACGCTAGAAAGCAAGCCAGTTATCAATGAGATGTGGGGTGTTTATCTGCGAAACTGTGCTTGTCAAATAAATAGCACAGATTTTAGGCCATATGCATCAAAGGTTGGGCGATACCAATTTTTTTATCTCCATGCGCCGGAGTGTTTTTCATTTAACAGGTTCTTTCTACCTCCCAGGTTCGCACTAAAGCTTCATATCTTCTACATGGCACTGCCAAGAAATAATTACTACAAGGTATGTGTCTGTATCCACTGTAAAGAATAAAGGCGAAGGCTCATTTGCTACATACAGATTGTTTATTTTATATCTGATGCATTAGACAACCAGATGTGGGAGTCTAGCCAAGTCCAGTCTAGGAAGTTCTGTTAGAAATCTATTATACTTGTATGCTTTCCTCGAAATGGAACTGAAAGTAAATATTTTTTAATAAAACTACAAGGGAGTGCTTGTACACGAAATATTTATTTTCTTACATAAATGGGTATCAGTAACCCATCGCAATAAATCAGTTCATCACGATGTTTCAAAGGAATATCATTTGTTGTGGGAAGTTTTCTTTTGTGATCCGTGCGATTTCCCTTAACCAGATCTTCAAAGTGATTCTACAGTGTTTCAGTAATGCAAATCTTTTTTCGAGTATGTAATGCAAATCTTTTTTTCTGAGTATGGATTCATTTCATGCGGGTTACCATTTCAACTGCATTGCAAGCAGTTAAAGCGGTGCCATATGCGAAGTGGAAAGGGAATCCAGACTAAGCATAAGCAATTTATTTATTTAGAGCATATGCATAAGCATTCTCACAACATTACTACCCTTACATGTTTGCAGGTAAGTTGTAGCATGAAGATAATTGTAACCGTAGCTGAGTTGGGCATGGTTATCAGATGTAGCATTTTCTGGAGATGTACCAGTAGTAGGAACTTTTGGAGCAAGAGTTGATAAAAGTTGATATCATAGCATGTCTGGTTGTGGTTAGGCAAGGTAATGAATCAAGCCGAGCACTGCATTTTGAAGTTCGACACTGACTCTGCTCCCAAAATGTATGTTTTTGTTATGGCTCATCGTTCCCCATATATTGCATGATGAGCTAACAGCCAAGACGATCTGTTTAGATATGGATTCCAGTACCCATTAACCAGCGTTGTCCGCCTGTACCAGTCCATTATATATATATATATATTGTTGCTTTAGAAGCTTTTAGTATTGTTAAGTTTTCGACAGACCGGATTCAAGCTTGTGATCGTTGAACTTAATGATCAGTTTACTCCAGACAATGTTTTGAAAATTATGTGTATAAGCTTCCACTCTGCATTTCTGCCTCATTCTTCACAGGAAAGACCAGAGCTTGATGATGGCTGTGGCCTGTGGCCCTGTGGAGTAGTAATTACTCACCGATTACCCCTTTGTTCGAGCATGATCGATATTCGCCAGTTTTAAATCTATATATCACATACACTATACATACTGATATGATAACAGATCCATCTGTATTGGGTGCAAATTTTAATTTAGGAAGTCTATATGACTATTTGAAGGTAACAATTTATGAAGTCTATATGACTATTTGAAGGTAACCAACAAGTTCGAACAGAGACCTATGGAGCAATTTAATGTAGAGAATTAAAAGTCCCAAAGGAAAAGAAAGATATTATTCAAATTTCCTGAACAACTTTCCTTTGCCCCCAAATCTCCGAAGGATGGTAAAATTTGGACATTCGTTGGAGCCAAAGGAAAGAACGAAAGAGAGAAAAAGAGTAGGTTCGGAGTGAGGTTCGGAAATTCAAAATTAGGTACAGACGCAAATAATACATAGCTTTGGGAAGCCGTTAGAACCCAAACCTGAAGTCCCAAATCAAATCCTCTTCGCCTTTGCTTCCTATCTTTAACCCTTTATTCCTTCTGTCTTTCCCTCTTTTGCCTTCGTCTTCTTCCCTCTCCCAACTCTTCTCCTTTGAATGAAATCTTTTCTACTAAAGCTCAAATTTTAAGAGGGAAAGCATAAAGCTTGCATTCCGGTTTTCTGTTCCTCAGTGTCTTCCATACCCTGCAAGCAAATCCTGACAAACCTTCCAAAAAAGAAGAATAACTCAAAACCCTCCTCTTGCTTGCTCTGTAATTGTCGTTTTGATTGCTGGGTAATCCTCTGTGTCGTGGAAAGACGCAATCTTGGAGTGTAAATTCTTTGAGAATAAATAGTTAGTTTTTTTTTTTGGTCATAGAATAAGTAGTTAGTCAAGAACCAAAAATTCCATTGATTATCGTTTTGAGATTCTGAAGTTTTATTAAGCATGAAAGGCGAAAAAATGGCGCAACGATCTTCGATTGGGAGTATAGTGAGGAAAAGGTTATCTGACATTTCAAACACTCAGTCTCAGCACAAATTGGGTGGCATAGAAGAGAAGCATCCTCAAGTTCATAATTCCACAGAGATGCTCATTAATCAGCTCCTCACGGTAATTTTTTTGGGTTTTCCATTCAGGGTCTTTCTTTAAATGATAGCTTGCTTCTTTTTCTTTTGTGTGAAATTAATGAGACATATTGCGAAATTATAATCAGCCCTTTTCTATTTTCTTGCCTTGGATTACTGTTTTCTGAAACAGGAAAAAACAACACTGGTGAAAGTTATAGATGAGAGGAAGTATCCTTTGATGATTTTCAATTTTCATTCTCTTGAATGCTCATTGTTTGGTTGATGGAATGGAATTGGTAATTACGAAAGTAAAGTTTAAAACTTTAGTTCTTTAAGTGTTTCTGTTTGGGACCAAAGCAAAATTATCTTATACATGACCACATGAAACCAAGGCCAAACTAACATCTTTTTGGTTTGCACAATTGAGTACTTCCCTGGAAGTTTTCCGGGGCATTGTATGTATGAGATTTCCTTAATCGTGATCAGTAAAATAATTGAATTGAGTGGAAAAGAATTGCGGAACTTGAGAACAAGCTATCAGAAATTACAGCTTCAGAACTTGAATCTTGCTCAGTCAAATAGCCATATGTTAGCGGTATGTTCATTTCTGGTCATTGATACTTGAAGATAAAGCTCCTTTCTACTGTAATTTGAATGCGAATGACATTGACCTTGTTTTAGTGTTTTGCAGGAACTTAACCTAGGAAGGGAAAAGGTATAGATCAGTTTATGAAATTTCATGTTTACTCGAATAATAGAGAAGTTTGATCTCTGGAAATTCCTTTTTCTTATTTGACATCTGACTCTAGCATTCGGTCTTTGTCATTTTAGCTGAAGGCACTACAACATGAACTTTTATGCAAGGACGCGTTACTTAAAGCAAAGAATTTGGAATTAGAGGTTAGTCTTCTTGCCCATTCTATGATCCCTCAACAGAAAATGCAATGTTGATATAGGTTAAATAGATTAAACAGGAATATCATGATGGAGCTTGGACAAATGATATGCTATACATATTAGAAGCATTTAGTTTAGTATACTCAATCCTATACATGTCTGTACTTAGAGAATTTACTTGAAAATTATGTGTTTGGAGAATGCCTTTGTGATTGGAAGAGATTAATTTGAGGGTCATATAGTTTCATCTGAACGCGACACCTTTAGAGCGTGCAGGATTGCTAATAAGAACTCTTGTTCAACAAATTTGATTCTAGTCTAATGAAAAATTCAGTCAAAGATCACTTGAATTTTCTATAATGAATTTTCTCGGCTTTGCAGGTAAGAGCTGGCAAGAAAACAACCACCGTCTCCCAGGTGGGTGCATTCATTTATGTCTACTGATTCACTGCAATGTAAGATTAATTTACACTTTCTTTTTTGCACATCATTGACCCCATCATGTTTTGTTTGCTCAAGGAAGGGGAGAAGGTAGCTGAGGACAGTTCACAAGAAGATAAAAGCAATGTCAAACCTTGTAATCGCACCAGAAGGCGCCCAGCAAGAAGTCAATGTGATTGTTCTTCAACCTAAAGTGTCTACTCTTAAATGATGCGTGTTTGGTTATAACTCTTAGAACTTATGGTGCTGATACATGCCATTTCCAAATCACTTGCAGCTATGGGGTCTGCCACCACTCATCAAGTAGCTGCAGAAAAAGAGAAGGTTGAAAGCAAAAGGTAAGATAAACACTTCCATTGCTGGCTCTCCTGTCAAGAACAATTCATACCAACATAGGTCTCGTTGATGATCTATCAATCACAGATTGGATTTTGCATTTTCTTCTCATCTTTTCCCCTCATTTATAGTTCTTGACATGTTAAAAGTATAGGAAAGCTTCTATGCGTTCTTGTTTCTGAAGTTTTGAGATTTTGACTAACATTGGTGTGATCTTTTGAGAAGTGAGCAAATCACAGTTGGGCTTTCCCCTTTGCAGGCGTTGTTTAAGAAGACAATCTGCTAGGTTCAAATCCCAAGAGAGGGACCCAACAGAGAACTTGTTTGAGATAGAACTAGAAGATGCTAAAGTTCAAGAAAATGGCCAAACTCAGTTTGCAGATTCTTGTTGCCCAAGAACAGAAGAAGCACAAGCTTCTTCTTCGTCCCGTAGAGCTTCAATGGGAAGACCATCACGAAGAGCGACCGTGAAGGTACAATCCTACAAAGAAGTTCCACTGAATGCGAAAATGCGCAGAAACGAGTAGCGAGAAGCAAATTCTATCAAGAACTTGTAGAAGAAACTAAGGTTTTTTTTTTTATGTTGATTAGAGTTTGAAGTGTGCCTCAAAGTTTAATCAAAATGTTGGTAGAAGTAATGGAACTTGTTTATTTATTGATGTTGATAAAAGTTCCATGCATAGAAACTCTTGATAAAAGTTTAATCAATGTATCTTCTTGGTTTGATGTTTCCACAAGTTCGGGTATTTGTTTTAGTCTAATTTTCTCCGCTTAATAAAAAGATTAATTTCGAACATAATCGTACTTAAAAAATAGTTGATTCTATTTCACAGATGATGAATAAATTTTTTATTACTTTAATACGTTTATTTAAACAAATACTAATAATCAAAGTTACTAATCTATGAAAGTGTAAAGTATTTTTATACTAGTAGTCGCTCTCTCCACAACATTTTCTTTGCCAATTCCAATTAAAACAAAGATTCTTGTTTCCTTTTTCATGTGCAGCTGATGCATGTGATTGGGCCACGTGGAGAAATCCAACTAACTATAACTACTAATCAACCATATCACATGCTGAGAAAGAAAAAGAGAGAGAGAGGACAAAATGGGCCGTCTCTCCATCAGGAGTTGGAGACCCAAAACCGCGTTAAATGATGAACCAACTTATCACCAACACCTTTTATTTGATTTGATTTTTAATTGGAAATGTTTTAAACAATATTATTAATTAAGAATTCAGTTTTTTACTATAAATTAATTAATAAAGAGTTGTTCTAGTTTAATCATAGGTTCCAAGTTTGAGCTCCGAATGTTCAATTATGTTAAAATTTATAAGAGAACTTTACCACCCTGCGGAGTCCTAATCAGCTCAAATCTAAAGTACTCGATACCTAATGTGGTAACTGAATTATCGAATGGTCTCGAACCAAAAAAATAAAAAAAGAACTCTTTTCTTTTCTAAAAAGGATTTTTAACTAATTCATTTGATACATTGTTGATGGTACGCACCCCTTCTTCTTCTTCTTTCGTGTAAATACGCACGCCTAATAAACTTAGGAAAAGACAACGTGCATAATTTAAAAGTATCATTTCAGTGATATTATATATATTGAAAGGACGTTTGATTAACAATATTAGGAGAAAAAATATTCGAGAATTCGACATTTCAAGATTTTATTGTGTTGTCCTTCTCTAAGACTAGTGTGTTGTAATTTCTTAATTAAATAAAAATTACTCATAAAAATAATAATAATGTGTTTTAGTTATTGACCATAAAAGAACTTCCTTAGTTTTAAAAATTTAGTACGTTATTCTTTTACATAAAAATAATATATTATTATTAATGAATTGAACTTGTAATTCGATAGTATTTTTGAAAGATACGAGAGAATTATAATTTAAGAATTAATTTTCTTTTAATCGCATTTGTATCTTCTAAAAAATAACTTTAAATGTGATTTGATTGGTTGGATTTGTCTAGTATTACTTATTGTTGGACCGCAATAAATTAATATCCACTACTTCCATATGATATCTTGATAATTAAATAGGCTAGTTGAGGGCAATAATCAAAATAATTACTCCCTCCGTTTTCAATTAATTATCACTTTTGTACGGATTCTTACTGTTCATAACTTTATAATACTTGTCATTTTATCTTTTCCGAAATATATATTTTGTGCAAATGATAAATTTTTTTTTATGCATCAACCCAATTTGATGATAGTGTGATAATTTGAGTGAAAATTAGGAGTAAAAATGAAACAATGTGGAATAAAATAAGATCAAAGATCATTGTCCTGCGAATTTTTACTATTTCAAAACGTCATTTAATTGGAAACGGAGGGAGTAGTATTTTTGGCAGTATATATACAAAGTGTTGTTGTAGGCAATATATATATATATATATATATATATATATATATGAACCTTTTCTTTTTTTGGAAGGGCTTTAACTTTAGTGTAGCGACGGATTGGTGCTTCGGATTCCAAAGATCTTCAACAACATGAAAGATTTTAGGTGAAATTGACGACCCACCTAATACTAAAAGACTAAAAATGAACCCAAAACAGTTCTGTTTGGCTTCCATCCATGACTAAAAATGTGTAGTACCAACCCCTAGGCCCTAGGGTAAGGATATGGTGCTCCATCAGCTAGAGGAAATTTAGATTGTTCTTTTTATATAATAAGTGTAGATTTATATATAACTCAACTCCTAGTTATACTCCAATATTTCTATTACCGGAATTTTTTTTCTTTTATAAATAAAACATTTTTCCATGCAAACTATAACCCATCACTTTTTTTTTACTATATAATGTCGAAAAAAATATTGTATTAACTTTTTTCGGAGTAAAATACGGACGGTGCTATAAATGTAGTTTAGCTTCTCAAAAGTGTTATATATATTAAGAAAGACTAGTGGTGTGTAAATTGTAAGTTTTTTATATTAGTTTTTGATGTATATAGGAATTCTTCGATATTGACATGAGAAAAGCTTAATATTAGAAGAAAATATTGAATGCATCGACTTGCAAAATGCTTTTAAAAAAATGGCTAAGAATTTAATAGATTGTAATTTTTTTCAGTACATGTGTATTTTTCCGGAAACTAAACTACACTTAAAACACCATACACATTATACTCCGGCGATACCTAATAAAATCTCCAAAGAAATTAAAGGGGGAAAAGGGATAAAGAAGTTGGAAGCAAGGACTAATGGAATAAGCTTTGGAGGGTAAAAGTGTAGATAGTACATTAATATTGCAAGGAGTAAAGTTCAGGTGTTGGCGACTAAGATTAAAGTGGCCTTTGAAAAGAATCAATTCCCTCAACTATATCATAAAGAAAACGGTTAAGTCTTTATTGAGTTCGTTGTAACTTTAGAATCACCTCTTTGATGGAGATGCCCATGAGATGATGATACCTTATCATTGTGTCCTAGATTCTAAGCATTGTGTGTAAAAAAATTATCATGACTTTCATTTTCTTCTTTTATTTTTATATATTTATGAAGTTGGAAATTGAATGTGTGTATATATACTCTCTTTTTTTAAACTATCCGTGGAGTATTGGATGTAATTCATAATTATCTTGGTAGAAAATTAACTCGTTGATTAAAAGAAAGTTTAACCTAGATACACTCGGTGCATCTAAGATATCATTCGCTTACGACATAAACAAATTAACTTTTATTGGTGATACTTAATGACCACAATGATAATATATACCTTACATTGAGGGGTATATTACGTTATGGTTGAATAGTACTCTGAGTGGCTAGATGTGTGTTATATCTAATTAATTTGTTTGGTTAGAAGGCAAAAATGTAGTTGTAAATAAATAAAAAATAATACTTATATATATATATATATATATATATATATATATATATTTAATTTCAAATTTCCTATAATTAAGTCAACAAAAAATATCCTTAATTACTCATTTATTTCAGCTAAAAGTGTTATTGTATCAGATCACTTGAAGCATCCTCATGAAGTTAATTTCTTTCTATTGAAGATATCCAAACAAAAAGAAGAAACACATTCATATAAGTGATATAACTATATCCTTTTTGTTCATATTGTAGGCAGCAACAAATTCATCGTTACCATTGTTCACCATTGAATTTTGTTACCCACGTTCCCTACCAGATGATACATTTTCTAATCATCATGTTATACATAACCATGTTTCGGTATTCGTGTGTAGAAATTAAAGAGAGATGGTTTGCGTTCGACTATTATCTGGAAAAATTATTTGATACTCTCGGCGAATACAACACTAATGAATACGAGTGAATACACGGAATATATTTAATGATATGTTCCGTTAAAAACAGTCTTTTACAATTCCACCACAGTAACTTTTCGTGTATTAAAAAAATCTTAAATATACACATAAGTATAATGCTTTTCTTGAGAGAAAAGGAATTTCACTAGTAAATAGTAATGTATTCTTGATAAAGTTGATACTGCAATCATATATCTTGTCTCCTCATTTCGTAATCGAGGATGACTTTCTTGAAAGTTTTTCTCTCCACTCTATGGAAGAGCGACTACTACTCCATTAATACATTATGATGATGATGAGGCTCGTGTTTTGTGGAGCTAAGAATGTCTTTATACTATTCTACTATTAGTTAATTTATATTTTTTACTATTATTATAACTATAATTATGCCTATGATGATTATTATAATCATCTAATAACATGCCTGTGAGACAACTACAATGCCATTCCTTAACTTCCCATTTTTGATTGGAAAATTAGGAAACATTTCTTTTATAATTATTTTTGCATAATTAAAAAGGATAAATTATATATATATATATGATCGTTACTTTTTTCTTTTTGTATAAAATTATATCCAACGAAACATTCACGTACTCAAGTTCAAACGTTATGAAAATAATTTACATGTATATACAAAGAAATAAGTTTCACTTTTATTGATTAGAAAATGTCATTTCATTTGAAAAGAAAAATGATGATTTTAAAATACAGACCGTTTACTTTTGAATTAGAATGGAGAAAAAAAAAGATAGAGGTCGAGGTTGAAGGCATCTTTAGTTGGTACAGGTAACAACTAACAAGGACTTGGCGGGTAACTCGAAGTGGAATAATATGCAAAGAGAATTCAATTAAGACTTTTTGAGAGCTAACAAAATGCCAAATACTAAACCAAACCTCCAACCTAGGAAGGGACATAAACCCATCTTTATTCACTTTCTACTTTAAAATTAAAATTGAAAAAAAAAATTATAAAATTTTTTACTTTGGTTTGAACATTTTTAATAGTTAAAAAATTGCAAAAAAGAATATGAAATTTAGACAAGAAATATAGTAATAGAGTCACACTCAGGTTTTTATAATCTTTAATAGTAATATGAATCTCACATCTGTCTACAAAAAAAAAATTTAGGGCATAAGATAATGAAAAAAATAGTTTAAAATATTTTACAATTTTACTTTTATTAAAATATATGTTTTTCATTAATTTTTTCAATTTTTCAGTAAAGACGACTCTATTTAATTTTAATATTTTTTTTGCAATTTTTTATTAATTTTTATTAATTTTTTAACTACTAGAAATATTTTAGCAAGTTATAGAGTTTATATCGCAAGTTTTAAAATTATAAGAAAAAATCATGAAAATTCTATAAACTTGGATTTTACCATTTCCAAACTTAATTAATAATTTTTTCTTTTAAAAGAGAAAGAACACCACTAGCCTACGACGACCCTCTTCTTTCTTTCTAAGATTTTTCATGGACCTAAGTCACCAAACCTTATTCTCCCTCCGCCTGATTTTTAGTGTCGTTTAATAAAAGAAAAAATTGGGAAAAGAATATGGGCCACTCTTACAAAATAGATTTCTATGTTAATTACAATTTCTTGAGTGGCTAATTAACTAGAGAGATAATTAAGGGTTATTTTTATGGGATTTTGGCAATTCTGGTATTTTTATAATGCTATTTGGCTCCTAAATCCAAAGCAACCATAGTCAAATTATTTTAAAGTTATTAAATTTATAAACATATTTTCTAAAAAATTAAAAAATAAATCTCTCGAGTACAAAGAGGTATTTTACGAGACTGAACTTATACTTGTGACAAAAGAAATTATTTTTTATTACAACCTCTCATTAATTTAGAGTATAATATATCCTAACTAGTAGCAGTATATATGAAAGTCTTTGGTTCCACTAACAAAGACCATGTTGGTGTAGGTAGGTTGGTGGAATGACACTAAAACTAAAGGGTAAGGTCTTATGGTGTAATAATTTCAAATTAAATATAGTACTAATTAACGATGAGCTTGGCACTTTGAGTTATAGAGATTGGACTTTGTTTCAGCCTTTCGCTATTATACATGTTCGTTCTCTTCTATTATTAGCAAAATCGTAATTGTATCAATATGGAGGAAGGAAAAGAGAATATATTGTAAAAGTAAGCACTCATTTAATCTTAATTGAGTCTAAAAAAAAATAGAACAAACTATATTAGGAGCTCGGTTTAAGGATAGTTTAAACAATGATTTCTTACGGGCTTTGGCCATTATACATGTTCGTTCTCTTTTATCATTAGCAAAATCGTAATTGTATCAATATAGAGGAAGAAAAAGACAATATAATGTAAAAGTAAGTACTCATTTAATCTTAATTGAATCTAAAAAAAATAGAACAAACTATATTAGGAGCTCGATTTGAAGATAGTTTGAACAATGATTTCTTATAGATGGAGGCTGAAAATAAAAGAAATAGAACAATAGCGGAGGCTTTAAGCGACGGGATGCCCCCATCTTAAGCCTTCAGGTTTGGCTCTTCTTTCGTCTCAAAATATAATTCCTTTAGCTTAATTTTTGTTTGGAAATATTAGTTGTTTAAAGACTTTTTGTGAGTCATTGAGACTCTTTTACAAAATTAACACTCTTAACTATCGATTTAATGACATAAATTATCCTGTACTTTAATGTTTTGATTAATTACTTTTTGTATAATTTGTTTGTTTAATGACCTCCTTATACTCATACTTTTTGGTTTAATGACTCTTCGACGTGGTATAATATTGCTGACGTGTAGAATATTTTTTAACATAGAACGTGTCATATCACCATTTTATAACGTTGGAAGGTTATTAAACAAAAAAGTATGAATATAAATGAGTTATTAAACAAACAAATTGTACGTGGAGGTAAATAATTAAAATATTAAAATACACAAGAATTTATGTCATTAAACTCTTAACTATTTATTCAAATTTCTAAAGCTTTTCTTGGCGAGAAGGAGGGTGTTTTTGAGAAAAAAATTAATAATTTACTTACAAAAATGAACTATTTAATAATTTATTGACCTATATTTTAAAACGAGTGAAATATTATACTCGCCCTCAAAGAACTTGTACATGCTCGCTACAGAAAGAAAACGAAGAGCAAGAATGAGAGGGTTAATATACTATAGGCTCCGAATTTTAAGATGAATTAAAATAAAATGATAGTTAAAACTATATTAAATTAACAAATAAAATATTTGACATCGATAAAAATAGAAAATAAAATTTAAAATTGACTAAAATAAAATAATATAAATTTGAAACTCTATCGTGTATTAACCGAGAATGAGTTTATGGTTTTCAGGCAAACTTGTGACCATACGGTAAAAGAATAGTTTTATTTTTAACCACTAGTACATGTTTTCCGTATAATATGTAGAAATGCTTCTAGTGGACAAAATATATATTATGCGCAACAATAATTGAACTATGACATTAGATTAATCCTTCCCTTTCCTAACCACTAACCATTAACTTTACTCTGTGAGATGTTTAATAAAAAAATCTCTAACATATTTTAATATGATTAAATAATTTTAAATGAGATTTAACTTAAATAATTATACAGTTATTCAAATGATTAATGCATGTAGAGAATATACTAACTAACACCAAGTGACGCTGCGATGAACCATTTAGCACGTAGCCCAATGATTATCTACTAATCACAAAAATAGCAATAGAAATTTGTATTCGAGTTTTACCTACACTTATCACGAGCGATCATGAATGCAACTCAACAAATGTATACCTGGCGTAAACATAACTAGTTATGACCACGAATACAACTCGAGTATATTATGAGTGGTTCATACTTTAAAAAAGGAGAAGAAAAAGAAAACAGTATCTGTGAACATTTTAAGGTAACATTTGAGCAGAGTTTTCCCCTATAAAGATGCAAATGGGGAGAGAAGAAAAAGAAAAGTACAAAGATAGGCTAAAGAAAAGTCCTTGAATCTTATTTTGTACTAATATTTGTATTGTAGCAGAGAGAGACTAGCAAGAGAGCTGCTGCTGTTCCCGCGTTTACCGCTTTAGCATCTCATCCCTTCCAGGACAGATAGTGCCACTGGCTCAGTACAAAATACCGAGTTACTGACTGACCTGACCATGGTAGAAACCAGAAACTAAAAATTAGAAAGAGAGAGAGAGGGAAATGGAGCTGAGCTGCATAGAAAATTATGGTATAGCACTATAGCACTATAGCTTTTGGCATTTTGTTCTTTTGTCCAACTCTAGTCAGTTAAAGAAAGCTACAGGTAGAAGAAACAGTACTAGTACTAACATTACTACATTTCTTGTAAAAGTTATAAGAACTACCAAAACCCCAATCCTAAATAACCCTCCCACCACCACCGCACCACACCGCACCACACCACACTCTTGAAAGATCTTTGCTTCACTTCACTATAATTCATCAACTGGTAAATTTCAATTTGCAGTAGCAAAAAGCATGGATACCCAAAGGAGTTCTCTTCTTACCTGGGCTTACTACTGCCAAGGAAAGGTAAACAGTTTACCACATTTCTCTGTTCATTCCTCTGTTCTTGAGTAGGGTTTCTTGTTTTCTGCTGAAATTGGGTAATTGGGTTTCTTGTTTTGCAAATTGGGTGCTAACTTTTGTTGGGTTTTCTGTGTTGACTAATGTTAGAGCATGGAGGATCTAAGGCATTCCCTTTTGTTGACAAGTTTGGAGCTTGAGCAAACAAGGCAAGCAGTTCAAGAAGAGCTGAGAAAGAGAGATGATCAGTTGAGTCATGTCAAGGATCTGCTTAGCAAAACCATGAGAGAGAGAGATGAGGCACAAGACAAATTCCAAAGACTTCTCTTAGAGAAACTTTTGCTCCAACAACAACAGCAGCAGCAGCAGCAACAACAACAGCAGCAGCAGCTGCAGCAACAAAATGATCCTCTATCTGGGATTTCTAGCATTGAAGATGAACAACAACCCAAGAGAGGAATGGACTCCAGCAATGGATTCTCTTCCTCTGACTGTGAAGAGAGCATTGTTTCCTCTCCAGTAACTGACCAAAATCCACTGCAATTTCCACCACCACCACAACCACCATCCATGGCTGAAGAGGTGATGGAGATGGTTCCTGAAAAGCCATTGCCTGAAAAGGGGAAGCTTTTGCAGGCAGTGATGAAAGCTGGTCCTTTATTGCAGACACTGCTATTGGCTGGACCACTCCCTCAATGGAGACACCCACCACCACCACTTGAGTCATTTGAGATCCCACCAGTCACCATTCCTTCACCACCACCATCACTATCACTACCTCCACCTCAGCTCCTCCACCAAGACACTTTGATCATCAATAGCTGCAACAATAGGAAGAGATCAGCTCTCTTTGACGCCTCTGCCTCCCCAACAGAGACCAACAAGTACCAAAGAGTAGCTCTCCACTGACCAAACCCAAATCCAGCCACCTCAACCACAACAACTACTTAAATGACTCATCATCACCATATAATTACCATATTCCTATACTTGATACAACAAAACTATATTTTTATGCCATTTTTAAGATTAGTTAAGTTTGAATTTACAAGTTGGGTGTGTGACTGATCTTTTTTAGCAGTTTGTACAGAGAGGGACTATTCCAAGATTAGCCAGGTGAAATTTGAAGGATTTCCTTGTTTTAGGGGGGTGGAGATTTTTACTCCTTTCACATTTTGATTTTTGGTTCCATGATGTGAAAGATTTTTTCTCCAGAATTGCTTGCATTTGGCATGTAAAACTGTAATCTTAAGCAGTAGGAGTACTGTAGTAGTACTAGTTTTGATTAGTAAGACTGTAAAAGTGTGCGTGTGTGTGCAAGATTTGGGAAGTAAAAAACAGACCAAGACCAAGAAATGAAGAAGAGTGTGCAAGATTGATTGAGAAAGATGTATGTGAGTAAGGATTTGGGTGTGAAGTTGTTGGGGCTGAGTGAGAGGGCCAACAACCAAAAGGTTTGAGAAAAACCTACTTGTCGGGTCGGGTGGATCCCACAAATCAGAATCAGGATCTTAGCGGTGATGTGTGATGTATGATGTATGATTAATATTAATATTAATATTATTTATAAACTCTTTTAATCTTTTATGTTTTGTTTTCCCTAATCATTCTTCTTCTCTGTTTCTTTATTACTCTGCCCCCACTCCTCTCCACTTGCTTGCTTATGCTTATTAACATCAACTACCATATATTCAAGCAAAATCAACTAATGATAGGATGTTGAAATTGGCCCATCACATGCAAAACCAAACATACATAATTAAACTATGGGACTAATTGGTCGTTTTAAGAGTGATATCAGCTAAAGTAAAAAAGGAAAAAAGAAAAACTTCGATACATTAGAGATACCGTATTCTTGATGTTTTATAGAGTATAATAACGTATGATAAACATGATGTATTGAACTTCTTTTTTCTCTAAAATGAACATTAGGTTTCTTTTTTTAATGTTGAAATTTAGATGGTAAGAGAGGCTCTAAAAGGCTAAGCAATTCTACCCACAAGATTCATTCAAAGAGACCCAAAAACTTAAAATCAGAATTAATATTAATTGGTGGGACATGAGAGGGGAGGCTTTTCCAGTTTCCCTAACTCAAGCATAATAAAACATCATATTGCTTAGACAAATCAACTTAGGTGACTTTTCTCCTAAAACATAGGATCAAAGAATATTCTTAACTGATTAACTAAGAGTACAGCAGCAGCCAGCAATTATAGACAAACACAAACAAGAGTAATAATTATAACCATGAAAATGGGATAGGTAAAATAAAAAAAATACAGACTTACCCAAGAACAACGATACATAGCTGTAATGTTAGAAATGGTGTGTGTGGAAATTGGAATGGTAGGCTGCGGAAAAGGCAGGACCTGGGTTATCTGGTCCACACGGCAAGAAGCTCAGAAATTAAGAACTTACCAAAGACGACCTAACTCGTGCTGTGCAGAAGATGAGAAAGAGACAACACATCCACATCCACATCAAGCCAAAACTTCTCTTTATATTGGATGGGCCAAACTCAAGCAATTGTTAACTCATTAGCCCAAACATATAGATATCTAATAATTCTAGGCCAGGCCCATTTGGGAAATTATTCATTTTCCAATTTCTCGTTTCAAAATGTTAGTCCGAGAAATGTTATTTATTCTTTAAATAAATCTGGAGGTATTTCAGTCTTAATTTCTTGCTTCAAACTTTAAATTCTTCAAGATTATTATGGCTCAATTTTGAAACTAAAAATGAATAGAACTTTATTTGTATTTAGTTTTGTTTCATTGACTTGCAAATTTTTTGTTATAGCAAAAAAAATCTCTAAAAAATAAAATTAGGAAATAAAAGTGACTGACATTCAAGTCCTGCATAGTGCAAACACTCATCAGTTAGGAGCTATCATCCTGCACCAGGCAATGCTGCACACGTTCAATCAATCGTATCCTGTGTTAACATTAATGGATATTCTCCGGCAACTTAGTTGCGAGAGAGACCCTATACTAACATCGGAGTTAACCACAAGACAGTCTTCCCAGGAGAAGTTTATAGAAATGGCAGAATAATCTTTACAAGGAAAAATATGAAGAAATGACCGACTTATTCTTTAGAAGGAAAAATGCAGAAATGGCAGCAGGGGGTGATCTTACACAAGGAAAAAATGTAGAAATGGCAGGACAGTCGCTGCTACTCCGCTCGGACAGTCGCTGCTACTCCGCTCGCTCCTCAATCATCTTCATCATCATCCTGATTGTTTTGATGACTATTCTTTTGAGCTTTATACATCTCAGCTACCTGAAAACAGGAAGGAAAAAGCAATGAAAGAAGACTTCTTTCTTTTTTTAGTTCCAATAGATGATGCAACGAGAAGAGTGTTAACTACCTGCTCAGATGATGTGGCTTGCTCGGGAGACTTATCAACCCGGACACGAACTAGACGTGGAAATCGAAGAGAAATACCCTGCAAGAAGAGAGGAATTTCAATGAAGCAAATAAAAAAACTTCAAAAAACTAAGATCCAGCACTCTTTATATGATGAAACAAAGACAGAAGTACTGGAAAAAGCCCATGAGACACAATTTGACCCTTCTATTTTGCAGGAAAACCACACATGCTGATGAGAAACTACTATTTTACGCTGCCATCCCAGATGGCCAACTTCATGGCAGGGATTTCAACCGGCAGTGATCACTCAGAAGGGTACAAAAGAAAACATGATGCAATAGGCAGGTTGCAACACATATTTAGTATATCATATGTGAACGTTTATCTAAAGTAGAAGTCAACCTTGTCATTATCCACTTCTCCAATTGCAGCATGGTAAACAGGGCTAATAGTTAAGTCTGCACCTTTCACCTCCCATACCTGTTTTTTCCCGTCAAAGTCCAAAATAAACATAAAAATCAATCATCACAGAATTAAGAAGGTCAGCCCACATCAACTCATCAAGTATAAACAGCCACCTTGCTTCTTTAATGCAAGAATCACGTTAAGAAATGGCTGGCTCTCAGCAAAACCAAATCTAATCCCAACATGAATGGAACTGCAGATAAGTTTGCTCAGTTCAGTGACTTCAGTCTACCTACATATTCTGTACATAATATTGTAAAAAAGTATATGCTTAAACTTTTGAACCTTAAAAAAGACAGCTATTACTAGGCACGATTATGTCTTTACAATTTAAAAATGGATTGAATGAATCAACCACCATATGCTGCACCTTTTACACACTTTGTGCCTGTACCAAAGTTTATGGGTAATGCTCCTTTCCCAGATGGATTAAACTACTTTTATCTACTTCCATTTAATTAAAAAGTTGAAGAAAATTTTGTGTACATGATGTGCATGTTCATGGTTGATCTATTAGGTACCTAATTGAATATATATAACTAATTTTAAGAGTATCATAATGATTTTTAGTTTTTGCTGTTGAAAAGGCTATAAGTATCAAGTTTTAATTTAATACTTTACATGTTAATTCTTTTTTTCCAGAAAAAAGAGAAAAAGAGTTAGAAATTGTAAAGAATGGCATGTTGGTGAGTAAGACAAGATTGGCATGGAGCAAAAGATGATAATGATTACCTCACTGGGTTCAAACCACACATCAGGACTAGTCGTGCCACCAAATCTGTAGTATGACTATAATGAACCATAATGTTAGAACTGGAATTGTAAAAAAGAGTCATAAATTCAACTGCTTCCTTAATAGATAATAAGCATACCTTGGGAGTGGGAATCACTTTAGAACGGAGACTAGTAGAGCGTTCTTCAAGCATTGCTTCAGAGAATCCAGTGCCTTCAGAGCATTGCAAGCAAGGAAACAATCATCACACATTATATATAGAAAACAAGAGGGAGAGTTATCTATCAATAAGCCACAAGACTATTTTCACTCACCTATTTTACTTATGCTTTGAAATTCTTCATTAGCGCTGTCATAACATGCCAGGAGAAAAGCGCCATAGACACCTAGGAGAAGCAATATAACACCATAAACTAAAAAATGCCATGACCTGACAAAACAGTGGTCTATCTCTGTAGTGCTATTGACATAAACTTCAACTTGCATTTGGTAGCCATAAGCATTGAGACACAATACACTAAAGTGTTGGAACTACCTGTGCGCTTTCCTCGACCATGGAAAGCAGCAATAGGTACTAGATCCAAAGAGTCTCCAATACTGCAGAGCATAGTTGATAAAAATAAATAAATCTATAATATTCTTATCTGTTAGTTAGAAAATCCTTAAATTTATGCACAACCTACATAAAGGTGGCGTTTCTTATAACTTACCTTTCCATGTAATCTTTCTTCAATTTCAGCCAATTATTTGATCGCATTGAAGGCTCATATGTGGCATCACTACTCAATGTTTTGATGATCAAACCCTCACAGCTGCAAATAATACGAGAACCAAAGTCTGCTTGATTGAACTTTGAAAGGTAAACATTTCAAAAAAAGGAGGAAAAACACAAGTACTTACTCTCTAGATAACAATCAATAATTCAAAACAGAGTGCAAGAAAACTCAGATCAAAGATTGATCTTTTTGTTTGAGGATTCCTGCTTCTAACCTTGATCATGGAATTTTTAACAAAACTTTTAGTGAAAATCCTAATTTAAGAAGGAGATGTAGAAGAGAATAACATGTACCAACACTAATAATGTAGGCATATACAAGAAACCTTTTTATCAGGAAAAGATAGTGGAAACACAATGAGAAACAAAGATGTAATCAAGCCACCAATCATCATTCAATCTACTTTAGTAGGGTGCTTCAAGAATTGCTTGAAGCTATTGAGCCAGAAACTAAACAAGGGAGTTCGTGCCAGGGAATACAGAAGTTTCCTTAGCAATAGTGAGGCTGGCAGGTTCTCAAACTTAAGGCCCATCTTATATCAAATCTCTATTCCCTTATAATACCTTCTTTATGTTGAAAAAATTAAGCATAAGAAAGTAATGATGTTTCAACAAAAGACCTTTAACCTTCAACAAGCAGACGCAAAAAAAAACAGACCATGTTTTTGTGTCCATGATACACCAAAAGGTTGCCCATTATGTTTTACTTAGCATGATTAAACAGAGATGAGATGCCACACAACGATTACCTCATGCACATGCATGAGTGAAGAAGTTTCTTTCAATTTAACCTCTGTGGTTGCAGAGATGAGTAAGAGCTGCTCAGGCTCAAAACCATAAGCTGGAAGGTGGAGAAACTCACGCAGTACACAGGACCATACCAGACTTCATTATTCATACTGGATGAAGAACAGATTACCCAACAAAGTGTAAATGCAACAACTAAGTATAACTTTTTGTTTTGCCAGTCACTAGAGAAAAGCGTAAAAATGAGACAATGACCTTGAGTCAACAGCTGCATCAAGGAACTTTTGTATCTCCTCAACATCATTTGATGTTGTAGCTGTTGCAAACTGAAAAAATCCAGGTTCTTCGACAAATGCACTATAAAGCCGCTGCACAGAACAAAGCACACTCCCATCAGGATGTATATCTAAGTGTTTGAGAACCAAGCAGAATGTCTATGTATGTGTCTGAAGTACATCTTTTAGCATCCGTGAAATATTTCAGATGACGTTTAAGATCCAACAGAACAAAAGTGCACATGGATACTCAACTCATTTTATTTTATTTTTTATAAGCTGATCTGAGCCCCTGATACTTCTCACCCATCCTTTGGAGACTATTTATAGGAACCACTCACTCCATATAGAAAAAACCATGCCAACAAATTATGGCGCAGGGGCCAATAATGATCAAAGAATTAACCAGTATTATAAAGGAACACTTGCTTTTATAAAACAATATTAAGTCTAGGTACGATGCTGGTAAACGTAGGTTAATTTTTATCTTCATTTTTTCAGGAAAAAAAAAATGAAATGCTCTCTGATCCCACCGTTTGACCAAATTTTGACCATCGGGAAATGACTAACCAGACTAGCCAGGTGAGCAGTTCAAATGAGCATGAGAATCCATCCTTGGCACATGTTTTCAGATGTATTTAACTGTACATGAATACTCATCAGAGTTCAAGTGATAGCATTCTATTAACATCTCTCAATGATGCACACATTGTGATTATACCATTGCTTTACAAATCCTTCTGTTCCACCAGTTCTACTACAAAAAGTGGAAACACTGCAAAGACTGCTATAAAGAAACTGAGCAAGAATCAGAAGGACGTACCTCTCTCCGAGCTTTTAATTGTTCCTGAATGATTGACTGGCCATTAATATACAACAAATCAAAGGCATATATGCAAACAGGAACCTTGATGTCATTTTTGTCTACATTTTTGCGGGCCCGAGTGCTTAGAACCTGAAACAAGCATGCCCATCAATTATGGTCCATTTAAACTCCAAATTGCCTGAATTCCAACAACTTGGATTGGTAATGTAAATCTGACCACCACAAAGTGAAGAAAAAACGGACAAGACCAACTAAATATCAATCATTACTTGAAAATGCTAGAATTAAAATATCACAAAGTAATTACCTGAAAAGGTAGAATTTTCCCTTTCTCTCGATCATAAGCAACAATTTCACAGTCAAGAACAAATGATGTTATAGAGGACTTCTTTAATCTGCACATTGAGAAAGCATTGGCAACCAAGAAAAACATATTCACTTACCAATAATCCAAATTCTGACTCAAATGGAATGAAGAAATCCCTTAGTTTAACTGATAAAAGACCAGAGCAACAATGTATGCACGCACGCACCCTGTTAACTTTAAATTATTTACTCAACATTGTTACAAATAAATGTATATATGTAAAAAGAGCAGAGTCCAGAGCAGTATTCACGGGAATAGAAAAAAAGAAGGTAAAATAAGAGTAAAAATGATCTTAAACTTACTCATGAAATTTACCCATTGTAGTAAACAGGGAGATAAAAAGATGGAGAAGGAGGAAGAGGTGAGAAAGGGATAGTGAAGTCCATCGATATCGAAAGAAATAAATTATTACACATCATGGAAGAAACCGTTCTGATAATAAATGAAGCAAACCTAGAAATTGCGTCAACAACGTCGTGATACTTTATAGTAGTTCTCTCAGCATTTCGACTATAAATCTCCACTGAACCATCCTCTGCATAATGTATCTGCCTCAGGCAAGTGAAGTCATGTTTTACACTTAGTATGGCAATCAAACTAG
Organism: Viola odorata; assembly: GCA_963691705.1. NCBI lineage: Eukaryota > Viridiplantae > Streptophyta > Magnoliopsida > Malpighiales > Violaceae > Viola > Viola odorata. The sequence continues at coordinate 16,658,224 of OY829546.1, read as the reverse complement.
ACAGGAATGGAAGGGAAAATGAGCTAGGGAAAGGAAAGGAAAATTGTATATTGTTTTTCATGTATGACAACAATTTTAAATTTAAGGGAAAGGGAAGGCTAAGTGAATACAAAAGTCAAGTACATGATTAATTGTGAAGTGTTTTTCATTTTCCTTCCCTTTCCTCCCACTTATGGTAGGAAATTTTTTGTGGGCCCAAGGGGAAATTTTTAAAAATATTTTCCTCTCCTTTCCATTTCCATTCCATCCTATTCCATCAACCCATTCATAAATAAAATACTAGGATCAAAGTAAGAAATTATAAGCAGTTTAACAAGATAGTACCTGGGCACGTTCTCCGTCATACTTGTATTCACAAGTGTATTCCATATCCTGGAATTTACTCACTATCTCCGAGACTGATTTGGTTGCTTTTGCCAGCATGGGTCCAACTGGAACACCTAGTGTAAAGTGGCATGTGTTTGGAAGATTCCACAAACCATCACTAAGAAGAGCAGACACTATCCTATCATAGACAGGAAGTACAGAGTACACTTGTTTAACGATCTTTGCAGCCTGATACAAACACAAATCCGTGATACCAAATTAAAAAATAATGCATATTAAGGCGTAGTGACAATACACTTTTTCCAACGTTTTCACATAAATGTATACATGACACTCCCTCATCCATGTGGTAGATATTAATTTAATCAAATATCAACAATCACAGGACACTGCACCATAGAAGTGTTAGTGTTACTCGAATTAAAAACATTAACATGATGTAGATTGAAGAACTTTCAACAAGTGATTGCATTTCCTTTTAAACTGACTCATAATTATACAAGAACTGCCTGGATGTCACAACTGCCACAGCGAATAGGATTTTATTTGAAAAAACAAGACATTTTTAGTCATTATGCCCAAAATACTAAGGAATGCAAGGCGACAGAACAAGAATTTTACTAAGAAACATTTTATAGAGGAGGTGAAGAACTCATCACCGGTAAAAAACATGCATGTTGAAAAACGGCTCACCTATCCCTCGGAATATCAGCAAACAGAACTTTAAAAGCAGAAAACCATGAGGAAAATGAAACCACTTGATCCTGCATTTATTGTGGGTTCTTTAAAAATTCAATCGTTGCTCTCCATTAGAAGACCAATTCACTGCAAACTCAATACAGTTCCATAGACACTTGCAATCCCTTGCACTCACTGTGCCCCAACAAATGATTCACCGACAAATACTCAAAACTCCAAGGACTAAGAAGAGATCCTATGTCCATGCCTAATACCCAATAACATACTTCATAACTGTTACCTTAAAGGACATTCAGTTACCAGTATTACTAGACCCAGGCAAGACAGTTAAAAGTAGGAGGAAGTATAATAAGCCAGGAAAAGAGTTGCAAGCTTCCAGACCCTACCAAAATTGATAGAATTTTCCCTCAAAGAAAAAGAAAGACACACTAACCAAAAGTAACTGGGAAAAAGTTATACAAACAAATGGAAATATAAAAATGTTTGGCAAGAAAGTTTTAGGATCCACTAATGAGCCTTCAACATGATGCCGCTCTTGAACAACTGGCTTTGATCAATCTAATAAGCAAGAAAATATAAAGATGTAGAAGTAAAGAACGCCTCCATTTTCTCATGGTGCCCTACAGTATATAAACTCACCTCATCCAAAGCTGAAGGAGATTCAGCATTCAAGGTCTGTGCAGAATGCTTTTCACTATATGCAGCAGCTTGTCCAAGGGCAGCCAAAAGAGTCTTTTCTGAAAATCTAATTCGCAACTTTGACTGCAAAATAAATCCAAAGGTCTAACTAAGAGAGAGGAACAAACAATATACAGTATTTAAATGCTCAAATTACAACCTGAAGCAGACGAATTAGGTACTGTGGCTCACAGTCGGTTGCTGCTACAAGAAGTTTCTTGATATGGTTTTTTTTCCTGTCTTGACTATCCTTCCCAGATTCCTGTCCAAATTTTGGTCAAGGAAAAAGGAAAATGCATTAGAAATATTCATTGACTTAGCATCCCATCACAAGCACAAAGTCTTCATCAATGCTTCATTGTTCCCAATGCCTTGGTATCTTGTCTTTATGGTTAGCAATGGGAAATTTCGATAAAGTGGCATGTGGCCTATAAGACAAGATCATCCAATGTCATACAGCATAAGGATACAAAGGAAATTAAATGATTTCCCCTCTATCCTTCGTGTTATTTTAGCTAACTGTGGAGGATGACTGTCAATCAAATAAAAGGATGTTTCTTATATAGTGCCTATGTATATATATAGAAAGAGAAGATATTTCTTATAAATCTGTCTCTATAAAGAGAGAGAGGATGTATTCCATTGAAGAGAACTGCATGGACCATAAACCAAGCGCATAAAGTGGTTGATTGTATTATATAGAGGAGCCTTTAAAGGATGGCTGAGCAAACGTTTGACATAGGAGAAGCGAACAATGGTGCTGGAAGAACAGTGCAGGTAGGAATAACCTATAACCACAAAACTAAAAGTAGAGGCAGAAAGTACCTTAGCAATCAGCTGGAACGTGTTGAAAACTTTAGCAACAGTTAATGCTTCTGGTTTGCACATCATGGATTGAGACGAGCGGCTTTCTTTGGCAACCAGGCCTAAGTCTCCCTTTTCCTGCCAATTGGAATCATTCATGCAAAAGACACAATATTAGGCGGAATAAGAACAACATCTCAAACACAAAGCACAATAGACCAAGGTTTTCAGAAATGCAATGGAATCAACCACACAAAGAAGAATGAATCACCTCGTACTGTTTTTTAACCATCTTCTCAGTCCGCCCACAAGCCTCTGAAAGTGCCTTGATGATCATAGCTTCTCCAATCCCCAACTCCACTCCTTCATGGGCAGGCGCAATCTTACATGCCAACAAATACACAATAGGCAACAAATCATCGGGCGTAGTGTCTATCACACACCTCAGCATATTACACATAATGTCAGTAATGACAATCCTGCCCGACTCATTGGAAATCAAATCAAACGTCAAACACAAGAACACAAAAGGAATCCTCTCCTCTTTCTTCCAGCACACGACCATCTCAGACCTAAAGTCCCGAGACTTCTTCTTCAACAACCCTATCTTCCCCTTCAATTCCGCAATCCGATCCTCAAGTCGCTGCTTTTTCTGATCTTTAGGGTTTTTTGTGGTAGGATTAGGGGGGTTGGGAGCTTCAATTTGGGGATCTTGAACTGAATCAGCAGGGATTAGGGTTTTGGAAGGGGTTAGGGTTTGGGAAGGGGGCGGAGGATCAGAGGTTTTACGTTTCTTAGAAGGGGAAGATTTGGGGCCGGAGGAGGAAGATGAATTCTTGCGAGCAGCGGCGCGGGCGTTGGACATGAGGGCGTCGAAGGCCGAGGGGCGGGAAGAGGACATCCTGGAAACTAGTAATGGCGGCAGCAGTACCCAGTTCGAGGAGAATGAAGGTTTAGCGGAAGAGAGAGAGGGAGAAAGAGAAGAGCAGGAGAGGAGAGAGAATGAAAAAAACCGGCGAGAGAGAGGAGCAGAGCATGGACGGAGAGTGATGCTGAGCATGAAATGAGTGTCGGAGAAAGCTGTTGACGAGAGTGAAATGGGCGGGAGTTCGCGGGTTCTTTAGGTTGTTTCATTGTTTTTTCTTTTATTTATAAAGAGAGATTATTTATATTTTTTAACTACTTTACTTACTAATTTTATCTTGGGTAATTGTAGCAAGTAGCAACCTGCATGAGGTAAATATATTTGCAATAGTCAAACTTGTTAGATGATTGAGATAAATTAATTATGATTTGAAATGATATTTACAATGCTAGTATTTGAGAAATAACAATAATAATTGAAGTGTGTGTATATTTTTGTCGCTCATAATAAATATGTGTTTAATTATGGAGAAATTAATCATACGGTAATTATTAATTAATTTTTACGTTTTAACTTTTTTTATTTTTTATATATTTATAATCATTATTTCTAATGTTAAAATAATGTCACTAATTATAATTGTTTATGGCTTTCATCGTCATTTATTGTGCAAGTGGGTCACTAGAAACAAAAGATTTAACGAGAAAAAATAAGTTTATTGGTATCAATAAAAAATAACATTGTATATTTAACAAATTAATTAATTTAAAAAGAAAAAAAAAGGAAAAAAGGAAAAGAAGAAGAAGGGTAGAAAATTGTGACTGTTCTCCACCCCATTTTGCTTTAGAAGTATTAGATTAGAAATGTATACCGAATTGGATGTTACCTTAATAATATGTTCTTGAAATTAATATTGGCTGCAATATGTATTATTTATTACCTTTATTTTTATGTACCTTTACAGGGGAAAATGTAGAAAATGACTCGCTAATGTTTTACATGGAAAAATGCAGAAATGGAGGGTTGATCTTTATACAAAGGGGGGGAAATGTAGAAATGCCAGGACAGCCACTACTCTGCTTCTCAATCATCTTCAACCTCTACCTCTTGATTGTTTTTTTCTTTTCTCTGTACATCTCAGCAACCTGGAAAGAAACAGGAAAGGAAATCCATCAAAGAGACTTATTTTCGTTTCTGTTTCTTTTTCCAGTTCCCATAGATCATCACCATGCAACTAACTAAGAGTGTTAACTACCTGCTTAGATGATGTGGCTTGCTTTGGAGACTTATCAGGCCGGACACGAACTAGACGTGGAAATCGGAGAGAAATACCCTATAAGAAGAAAGGAAATTCAATGAAGCAAAAACTAGCTTGTGACTTGAATTAATGAATGATCTACTATCATCTAAAGTATAGAATCCAACCTTGCCAGGATGATCCACTTCTCCAATTGCAGCACGGTAAACAGGGCTAATAGTTAAGTCTGCACCTTTCACCTCCCATACCTGTTTTTTATCGGTCAAAATCCAAAATAAATATACAAATCTCATAATGAATCTCAGTTTTTGCTGTTGAAAAAGCTAAAAGCATCAAGTTTTAATTAAATACTTTATCTGTTGATGCATTTTTTCAGAAAAAGAAGAAGGTGCATTAGAAATTATAAAGGAGGGCATGTTGGTGAGTAAGACGTGATTGGCATGGAACAAAAGATGCTAATCATTACCTCACTGGGTTCAAACCACACATCTGGATTAGTCGTGCCACCATATCTGTAGTCTGACTATAGTAACCATAAAGTTAGAACTGGAACTATAAAAATTATCGAAAAATCCGCTGCTTCCATAATAGATCATAAGCATACCGGGGGTTTGGTAATCACATTAGAACTGAGACTAGTATAACGTTCTTTAAGCGTTGCTTCAGAGAATCCAGTGCCTTCGCAGCATTGCAAGCAAAGGAAACAATCATCAGGCATTATATATAGAAAACAAGAGGAAAGGTATCCATCGACCAGCTTCAGGATCAAAATTTTCACTCACCTATTTTACTTATGCTTTGAAATTCGTCTTTAACGCTGTCATAACATGCAAGGAGAAAAGCACCATAGACACCTAAGGACATGCAAGATAACATCATCAACAGAAATAATGCCAATGACCTGACACAACAATGGTCTATCTCTGCAATGGAATTGACACGAGAGTTCAACTTGTATCTGGTAGGCATAAACATTGAGATTTAATATACTAAAGTGATGGAGTTACCTGTGCAGCAATGGGTACTAGATCCAAAGAGTCTCCAATACTGCAGAGCATAGTTGATAAAAATAAATAGATCTAAGTATTTTAACATTTTGGCTTATAAAAATCAACTAATCTGTGTGCAACCTACATAAAGGCCACGTTTCTTAAGTCTTACCTTTCCATGTAATCTTTCCTCAATTTCAGCCAATTATTTGATCGCATTGAAGGCTCATATGTGGCATCACTACTCAATGTTTTGATGACCAAACCCTCGCAATTGCAAATAATGCAAGAACCAAAGTCAGCTTGAGTGAACTTGGCAAGGTAAACATTTCAAAAAAGAAGAAAGGAACCACTTGCTGCTATCAATTATTCAAAACAAATTGCATGACAACTCAGAGTGCATGAAAACATAGATGGGATAACACACAACACTTACAACCATAAGCTGAAAGGTGGAGAAATACACAGAACCATAACAGACTTCATGTTCATATTGGATGAAGATTGGATTACCCAACAAAGAGTAAATGCAACTACCAAGTATAATTATTTTTGGCAAAGTCACCAAAGAGATCCTTAAAAGTGAGACAATGACCTTGAATCAACAGCCGCATCAAGGAACTTTTGAATTTCCTCAACATCATATGATGTTGTAGCAGATGAAAACTGAAAAAAATACAGGTTCTTCGACAAATGTGCTATAAAGCCACTGCACAGAACCAAGCATAGTCCCATCAGCATGTATATCTCAGTGTTTGAGGACCTAGCAGATAATGTCTGTGTGTGTCTTAAGTACATCTGTCAGCATCCATGAAATATTTCAGATGATGTTTATGATCAAACAGATCAAAGGTGCATATGGATACTCACTCGTCCTTTTGAAACTATTTTCTGGGAACCACTCACTCCATATAGAAAAACCATACAAACAACTTATGGTGCACGGATCATGATGATCAAATAATTAACCAGTATAATAAAATAATACTAAGTTTAGGTATGATGCTGATAAATGTAGGTTAATTTTTATCTTTATTTTATAAAAAAATGAATGCCATCTGATCCTATTATTTTACAGCTTTACTTGAGTTTGACCAGATTCAACCATAGGGAAATGACTAACCAGACTAGCCAAGTGACCAGTTCAAGTGAGCATGAGAGTCCATCCTTAGCACATGTTTACAGATGCATCTCACAATGCATGAATAGTCATCGTAGTTCAAGTGACAGCATTGTGTTAACATCTCTCCATGATGTTCAAATTGTAGCATTATAAAAATGCTTTAGAAATCCTTCTGTTCAACCAGTTATATTACAAAGGAGTACAAACACTGCAATGAGTGCTTAGAAAAAACTGAGCAAGAATCAAAGATAGTACCTCTCTCCGATCTTTCAGTTGTTCCTGAAAGAGTGACTGGCCATTAATGTACAACAAATCAAAGGCATATATGCAAACAGGAACCTTGATGTAATTTTTGTCTACATTCTTGCGAGCCTGAGTGGTTAGAACCTGCAACAAGTGTGCCGATCAAATATGGTCCATCTAAACTCCAAACTGCCTGAATCCCAACAGCTTGGATTGGTAATGTAAAATTGGCCTCCACAAAGTGAAAAAAACAAACATGGCCAACTAAAATATCAACAATTACTTGTCATATTAGATGCTGAACCTTGTACCAAATTTTGAATTATGGAAAAAAAAATTGTCCAAAAGAATAAGACGGGGGGTCCAGCTTCAAAGTCAGCTCACGGTGAAATTTAAAGTTAAACCTCATTATTGCAAGAATCGGCCCATCCCTATGTAGGCATACAAACTCTAATATAGTAATACAACAGTACCAATAGAAATGTCAGTGTTTAGTTGTATCAAAGTAAATTGGAGGTTTTCACGACTCTGACATGAACCAGATCCAAGCTATCAACGTTTGGGCTCAACTCAAACGTTCCATCAGAGGATTCCTATCAGTATATGATTGTACAAGATTGCGCTGCAGGGTTGTCCATAGGCTGCCGTCCTGTCCAAGTCACAGCACTTTCAAATTCTTATGCTTAAACAAGCCTATGGAAACTCCCAATTTCAAAAATAGGAGTCATTCAATGTGCTAATCAAAAGCTGGAGTCGATGGCTGCTTCTGCAACAAGGTAGGCTATCTGACCCTATCCTTTTCCCCACTCTGTACAGGACAACATTGTGATGTACTTTACATTCCTTTATACATTCTTCCTAAAATACGAATACTAAACAGCTATATTATCTTGTTTAACTTAATTCACCATTTCCCGTAGTCCTATGCAATTAGTCGAATAGCTTTAATACCAGAAATAAGAAATGAAAATAATACCAGGACAGTTATGTGCAAAGTATGGATAATGCTAGAACGAAGTAGTACTACCTGAAAGGGTAGAATTTTCCCCTTCTCTCGATCATAAGCAACAATTTTGCAATCAAGAACAAATGATGTTACAGAGGAATTCTTCAATCTGCACAGCGAGAAAACACATTGGCAATTACCAAACAAAACCTATTACTAGCACAACACCATTATATTTACCAATAATCCCAGGCTCAACTCTAATGAATGAATATTAGTTTAACCAATTAAAAACCAGAGCAACAGTGTATGCACACACTCCTTTACATTTAAAACGATTTACTCGACATGATTATCTACATACATATCTAAAAGGAAGTAGAATCCAGAGAAATATTCACAGGAATAGAGTTCTTTTTTTAGGTAGCTTGTTTATGGTAGTGTTCTACAATTTTTTATTCTTGCGTTAAGTTCTTTTTACATTTATTTTAAAACAACAACACATAACAACTTATGCAAGGATTATGATGCAGGAGGGAAGACAGCCGTATGAAGGATGGATTAGGTGTCACAATGCATTTGTCTCTGCCTAGAAGTGGTAAAATAGGAGTACAGATGGCCTTAAACAGGGAGATAGAAAAATGGAGAAGGAGGACGATAAGAAAGGGTGAGCTGGGAGTGGGGGTAGTGGATTCCACTGATATCAAATGAAATATTATTACACATCATGGAAGAAACAGTGCCCAATAATAAATGAAGAAAACCTTGAAATCATGTCGGCAACATCGTGATACTTTACAGTGGTTCTCTCAGCATTTCGACTATAAATCTCCATTGAACCATCCTCCATGTAATGTATCTGCCTCAGGCAAGTGAGGTCATGTTTTAAATAAAAGACTAGAAACAAAGTAAGAAACTATAAACTTTTTTACAAGTTAGTATTACCTGGGCACCATTATACTTGTGAATTCTATATCCTGGAATTTACTCACAATCTCAGAGACTGATTTTGTTGCTTTTGCCAGCATGGGTCCAACTGGAACACCAAGTGTGAAGATGCACGTCTTGGGAAGATTCCACAGACCATCATTAAGAAGAGCAGACACTATTCTATCATAGACAGGAAGCACAGAGTACACTTGTTTAACGATCTTTGCAGCCTGATACAAACACAATTACACAAACCCAATTTAAAATAAAAAAATAAAAAATAAAGACCAATGGTAGAGGTACTATATACTTTTACTAACTTTTTCGCTTAAATATAGCTATGGCACTCCCTCATCCACACAGAAGTTATTAATTTAATTAAAAAATGAACATATCACCAATCACGTGATGCCACATCAGTTAGTAAATGGTCTTAATACAAAAGTGTTAGCATCCCTAGCGTTATTCTAATTAAAAAGGCAGCATGATGTAGATTGAAGAACCTTCAACAAGCAATTGAATTCCCTTCTAAACTGATTCAAATAATAATGCAAGAACTGCCGGAATGCAACAACAATCTGAACACAATGAACAGGATTTTAGTTAAGAACTCAGGTTTTTTTTATTAATTTGGCTCAAACTTCTAGATGCAAGGAAACATAAAAGGAATGAGAAAGAATTTCACAAAGAAAAATTATAGATGAGGTAAAAAAGGCATCACCCTGTAAAAACACACATGTTGAAGAACAGTTCACCAATCCCTCAGAAGATCAGCAAAAAGAACTTGAAAAGCAGAAAACCATGAGGAAAAGTGAAAACACTTGATCCTGCAACTATTTCTAGGCTCTTTAAAATTCGATTGTCACTCTCCATAATATAACACACATTCACTACAAGCATAATACCATTTCAAAGACACTCGCAACCATTTGCGCTCACTATGCCCCAACAAATGATTCTCCAACAAATACTCAAAACTCTAAGGGCTAAGAAGAGAAAGTTCATGCCTAATATCCAAAAATGAACTCCACAACTGCTCCCTTAAAGGACATTCAGCTCCCAAGGCACTAGACCCAGGCAAAACAATTAGAAGTAGGAGAAGCCAAGAGAGACTAGCATTCCAGACCCTACTGAAAATTGATAGATTTTTCACTCAAAAGAAAAAAGAAAGGCATACTACGCAGAAGCAACTGTAAAAAAAAGTATTACAAGAAACTGGGAATAAAAAACTATTTGGCAAGACAGTTTAAGGATCCCGTAATGAGCCTTCTACGTGATGCCTTTCCTTCAACAACTGGCTTTGATGAATCTAATAAGCAAGAAAATATAAAGGTATAAAGAAAGCCTCCGTTTTTCATTGTTCACTATGGTGCATCAACTCACCTCATCCAAAACTGAAGGAGATTCAGTGTTCGAGTTCTTTGCAGAATGCTCTTCACTATATACAGCAGCTTGTCCAAGGGCAGCCAAAAGAGTCCTTTCTGAAAAACTAATTCGCAACTTCGACTGGAAAATAAATCGAAAGATCTAAACTAAGAGAGAGGAACAAACAAAATACAGTATTTAAACACTCAAATTACAACCTGAAGCAGACGAATTAGATGCTGTGGCTCACAGTCAGTTGCTGCTACAAGAAGTTTCTTGATATGGTTTTTTTTCCTGTCCTTCCCAGATTCCTGTCGAAATTTGGGTAAAAATAGACGGAATATCTAATTAAAAACATAAGAAAATTCATTGACATAACATCCCACCACAAACACAAAGTCCTCATCAATACTTCAACGTGTGGCTCCAATGCCTTGATCTCTTATCTTTGTGGTTAGGAATGGGAAAATTCACTTAAAAATGGCCTATGAGAGAAGACCATCCAATGTCAAACAGCATTAAGATACAAGGGAAAATAAATAATTCCCCCTCTATTGTCGTACATGCCATTGTAGCTAACTATGGAGGATGGGTCACGATCAAATAAAAGAATATATTTCTTACATAGGTGCCTATACATAGAAGGAGAAGATATATCCTTTGTTCTCTTCCATAGACTCTAAATTACAAAGTTATGCTTCAAACAGAATCCTAAGCCACAAACCAAGCCCAAAAAGTGATCGATTGTATCAGATAGAGGAGTCTTTAGAGGATGGATGAGCAAACATGGTTAACATTGGAGAAGGGAACAACGGAGTTGGAAGTACAATGTAGGTAACCTATTACCAGAAACTAAAAGTATATATAGGCAGAAAGCACCTTAGCAATCAGCCAGAACATGTTGAAAACTTTAGCCAGTTAATGCTTCTGGCTTGCACATCATGGATTTAGATGAGCGGCTTTCTTTGGCAACCAGGCCTAAGTCTCCCTTTTCCTGCCAATTGGAATAACGTTCATGCAAAAGACACAATATTAGGCGGAATAAGAACAACATCTCAAGCACAAAGCACAATAGACCAAGGTTTTCAGAAATGCAATGGAATCAACCACACAAAGAAGAATGAATCACCTCGTACTGTTTTTTAACCATCTTCTCAGTCAGCCCACGAGCCTCTGAAAGTGCCTTGATAATCATAGCTTCTCCAATCCCCAACTCCACTCCTTCATGGGCAGGCGCAATCTTACATGCCAGCAAATACACAAAAGCCAACAAATCATCGGGCGTAGTGTCCATCACACACCTCAGCATATTACACACAATGTAAGTAATGACAATCCTGCCCGACTCATTGGAAATCAAATCAAACGTCAAACACAAGAACACAAAAGTCATCCTCTCCTTTTTCTCCCAGCACACGACCATCTCCGACATAAAGTCTCGGGACTTCTTCTTCAACAACCCTATCTTCCCCTTCAATTCCGCAATCCGATCATCAACTAGCTTCTTCTTGTGATCTCTAGGGTTTTCTTGGGTAGGATTAGGGGGATTGGGAGCGTCAATTTGGGGATCATGAACGGAATCAGCAGGGATTAGGGATTTGGAAGGAGTTAAGGTTTGGGAAGGGGGAGGGGGATCAGGGGTTTTACGTTTCTTGGAAGGGGAAGATTTAGGATGGGAGGAGGAAGATGAGTTCTTGCAAGCGGCGGCGCGGGCGTTGGACATGAGGGCTTCGAAGGCCGAGGGGTGGGAAGAGGACATTGTGGATTTGGATTGACGGAGAGTGATGCTGCTGAGCATGAAATTGGCTTTGCAAAAGAGTGTCGAGAAAGCTATTGCCGAGCGTCAAATGGGCGGGAGTTCGCGGGTACTTCAGGTTGTTTCATCGTTTTTTTATTTCTTTTATCAAAAAGTCTTTCTATTCACCGTCATCCTTCAAGTTTTGATTATAAATACAATTTATAATTTTGACAAAAATAAAAAAATAAATCTTTTATTTTTAGATAATACTTCTCTGTCTTTAAAAGACAGACGTTTTAGGCCAAAATCAAATTCACAATTACTTGACGCCCTTGACATACGCAGTTGCTTTATTTTATTTTTTACACAATTGCTCCTTGACGTGGCAAACGAGGCCAAGGAAATTGCAGAGATAAAAAAATCTCTGACCCACTCTCCATCTTCTCCTTCTCTCCTTCTCTCCATCTTTCTCTCAACCTTCTCTCAAACAATAACCAGATCAATCAAAATTAAATTCCCTCCATTTTATTTTGAAGACAATCAAATATAGTACATGGGTCTTCTTGATTTTGTTGAAATTTGGGCTTCTGCTCTTGGTTGTTGTGGAATGAGCCGAAATTAGTCGCTAAGGAACATTGTCGTGTAATACAACAACCGATGAGGACAGCAATAGAAGAAATAGAATGTTGGCAATGGAGCAGCAACTTGATCCGTCCATGGATGAAGAGGCTATGAGGCTGCGAAATAGGTATGAGAAAAAGGTACATGGCATTCTTCTTTCATCATACATTCATTGCATAAATAACCACAAACAACAACGAAATAGGATAAATTAGTTAATGATTTGATGGAGTCTTTTTGTTCCTGTTTGCTGTACTTTAATTTTGGACGGTGACGTAGGATGATGACACGTGTCCAAAAGTATCAAGAATAGTGATATTATAGTACTATTTGGGGCACGTGTCATCATCTTAAATCATGACGTAGGTATATCATAATGTACCCAAGTTTTTTCCTGACGGGAGAGAAGAAGTAAGACGGTGCGTTTTGATTGTTTTAATAAAAAATACAACATTTCTTGCATTGACCCACAGACAGGGCTGACGCACATTTGGAATGAAACCAACAAACCCACATTGCTTAAAATAAAGTGATATGCAGCCCGGCGTCAATTTTTTAAAGACAAAGGGAGTAGATAGTAGAGTAGAGAGTATAGTAGAAAAGACAATATTTTTATATAAAAAAAAAATATATATTTTAATTCAAAATTAAATCTTTTGCATTCAACGATAAAATAAAGCATTGAGAAATATCAATTCATCTATGAACTCGAATACTCATCCGAAGACGAATGGCTCTATAATATATATTTTTTCTATTTTTCATACTCAAATTTAAAACACAAATCAAGGTTAGATAGGTTTCTTAAAACTATAAATACAATTTATAAATTTGATAAGAATAAAAAAATAATTTTTATTTTTAGATAGTAGGTAGTAGAGTATAATAGAAGAGAATATCTTATAATGACTTCAGTATCACATCTTGTGCATTCAACATTAAAACAAAGCTTTAAAAAATACCAACTCACAGAAAGTGAATTAATCCATGAACTCGAATACTCCTCCAAAGGCAAATGATTTTTACAATATATTTTTTTCTGCTATTTTTTTGTACTTAAACTTAAAACGATAAATTTCTTAAAACTATAAAAACAATTTATAAGTTTGATGAAAATAAAAAGAAATCCTTTTATTTTTAGATAATAGGTAATAACGTAGAGTATATTATAATGTTTTTCAGCATCACACCTCGTGCATTTAACGATAAAACAAAGCATTAAAAATTATATAGTATTTTTCTTTAAATTAACTAATAAATAAATAAATAAAAGCTACTTATTCAGACATTGATGGATGTAAAAAACACAGAAAGCTACATTAATTCCAGCACATTAATGTACTCATCCCACGGCATTGGTAGCCTATTTAGCCCGTAACCAAAAGGACAAATAGCACGTGCATTCATAAATATAAATATACATAATTTTTTAGCTCACAGGAAAAAATCAATCTAAGAAAATATATTGGACGAACGACATAATAAAAAAGAAATTGAGGCAAATAAATTAGATTTGATCCTAATACAACATTAGTTTTAAAAAAAAACGGTGATTAGATCATTCATTTAATGTATTTTTTTCTAACCCGGGACTAATTGAAACAAACCAGCAGATAACAAAGCATATATATTATATTGGATTGGATGGGTGGGGTGAATACATTGGTTTTCTCTTTTGAATCTATGATTGGGAGATTTTTTTTCTGGATTTCTCTAAGTTTTCTTCCACGGAGTGCAAGACCCAACAAATTTAAAACAAAAAACAAAAATCCAAAAACAAAGAAAAGAAGACACTAGTATAGAATTAGACCTGCACTTTTACTTTCCACTTTTGAGCTCTCACTCAGTCACTCTCACTTGCTAATTCCATTTTCAATCTCCAGCCTCATCGAATCAAACAAAAAGATGGATGAGCAGTAACTGAGAAGAAACCCCATCTCCTTTTTCCCTTTGCATCAAATCCACACTCGTCTTCTTCTACCACTCACGCTAACCCAGAAACAAAAACAAACAAAAAACAGCAGAAAGGTTACATCTTTGAATCTTCCTACACCTACACAAACCACCTCTGTTCTTTTACCACAAAGCCCACATCCTCCAAATCTGGAATTTCAATTGTGGGTTCTGGATTTTGATGTGATTTAGGGAAGGGGAAGGAATAATGGAGAGCCGGATGAAGAAGTACAGCAGGCAAGTGAGTCCTGAGAGAGCAAAAGTTTGGACTGAAAAATCACCCAAATACCACCAGCAACCGCCGCCGCCGCAGCAACAACTGAACCGTAAAGTTCCTGTCGTTTACTATCTCTGCCGGAATCGCCAACTTGAACACCCTCATTTCATCGAAGTACCTCTCTCCTCTGACCGCCTCCATCTCAGAGGTGTACACAAATATCTCCTCTCCTTTTTTATTTTCGTTTTCCTCCTAAAAGTTGGGTTGTTTTTCTGAGCTTTGTGTATGTTTTTGTGTGATTTTGCTGTGCAGATGTGATAGAAAGGTTGAATGTGTTGAGAGGGAGAGGGATGGCTTCAATGTATTCTTGGTCATGTAAAAGGTATAATTCGTCGATAAATTTGTTTAATTCTGTTTTTTCTTTCCTTAATTTGTTGATTTATTGAGTTTCTGTTTGATTTGTTGGTTGTAGGAGTTACAAGAGTGGATTTGTGTGGCATGATCTCTCTTCGGATGATTCAATTCTTCCTGCTCACGGAAATGAATATGTGCTCAAAGGTTCTGAATTATTTGACGATTCCAGTTCCGGTACATGTTCTTTGCTAAACTTCAGTTCATTCAGTTAGTTTTTGTATTGTTCTATAATTTTAAATGAGAATGACAGAATTGAGCGTTTCTGCTTCAGATCGTTTTGCATCTGTTGGACCAGTAAAGGGGCAAGTTCTCAAACAGTTGCCAGAACCACCATCTTCAAGAAGTCAAGATGATTCCTCGTCATCTTCTAGCTTGAATGGAAAGGAAACAAGGCATTCTCAGGAGGATGACACTTCTCCAGTTCAATGTCCTGGTTCCTCTGGTATGTCACCCGAGTCTGGAGTTGGGAACAATTCATGGAATGGTCCTTTGAGCTTGACTGAATACAAGGTCTACAAGAGTGATGGAGTTGCACATGCTTCAACCCAGACTGAGGAAAATGTGAGTAGGCCCAAAAGCAGAGAAACTTGTACCAGGGGTGTTTCCACTGATGATGGCATGTTAGAGAATGAAAGCAATGGAAACTTCCAGAAACGAGATCCACATCTCAAGGAGAACTCTGAGATAAGGGAGAACTCAGTTTCACCACAGCCTTCTTCCTCTAGTGCTTCTTCATCAGGTGGGAAGACTGAAACTTTGGAGTCTCTGATTCGAGCTGATGTTAATAAAATTAACAGTTTTAGGATCCTTGAAGAGGAAGAACTTCGAATGCCTCACAATGCAAGGGTCAAGGCCTCTAACATGTTGATGCAGTTAATCTCATGTGGTTCCATTTCAGTCAAAGATCACAGCTTTGGACTTATCCCCACATACAAGCCAAGGTTCTCCCATTCTAAGTTCCCCTCACCTCTTTTCTCGACCTCGATAATGTTCGGGGAGCTTGATTGCCTGTCAGAGAATCCAAGACTGATGGGACTGAGATTGGAAGACAAAGAGTATTTCAGTGGGAGCTTGATTGAGACAAAAATGCTCAAGGAAGATGGAGATGGACATTCTTCTCTGAAACGTTCCTCTTCCTACAATGCAGACAGGTTATTTTGTTTCCTCTTTACTTCATAGCATTCTCTGGCAGTTAGTTAGTTCGTTAATTATTCTTTATTC
Source organism: Viola odorata (assembly GCA_963691705.1). Taxonomy (NCBI): domain Eukaryota; kingdom Viridiplantae; phylum Streptophyta; class Magnoliopsida; order Malpighiales; family Violaceae; genus Viola; species Viola odorata. The sequence continues at coordinate 16,641,833 of OY829546.1, read as the reverse complement.
ATATTTTACTACACGCTTCCATAATTTAAAATACAATGGATCTATTATACTGCAAGATGGGTGTGTTAATAATCTATGGCATTCTGAAATGTTTTCTGCACCTTCTTTTCATAGGCTAATTTGCGTGCTAGGAATGGTAAGTGAAGTCCTGAATTCATACACTTGCAGATGTTAGGCTTGCTTATTTTGCATAGTGGACAAGTTTAATGAGACAGAGTGCTGAAGAATTGAGGGCCTTTAGAATTTCTTGTTGTCACAGGATTAGATAAGCTAAGATTGGAATTCTGGATTGTCATGCTTTTATTGCACTTTTTTTACATGAGAGGTTGCGCTTGTTAACTCTCAAGATGACTAGAACTTAATATTTAGCTGCGCAAATCCTTGTTTATTGCAAGTTAAAGAGAATTTAGAATGTTAGTTAGTTGCCCTCACTAATCTTTGTCTGTCCTATGGTGATCTTATGACGATACTGACTGCATCATTGGGTTGTTGTTGCCTTTGACAACAAAATATCTTGTTTGCTAGTTGCTACACCTGCCTGAATTGTCTCGCCACTTCCTTCAACTTCACAATAGCAGGCTTAATCATGAATCAAATTTGCTGGCTTTGCATTGACACAAGGAATAGCTTCATTACTCAATACTTATATTATAACGAGTGGAAATAATATTGCATTATTTGCTTTCTATTCTCAGCCAGCCCCCCTTAACCATGTTAGTAAATTAAAATTTTCAGGAGTTGTAAGCAACTTGATTCAGTGGAGGATAATGAAGAGTCAACTTCTGGGCATTCCAAATGTATTCCACGATCAATAAAGGCTTCACTAAGCAAGCAACCACAAAGTGAATCTATGCGGTCACCTATTTCAGAAAAACCTAGAAACTCTTCTGATGGGTTTGACCGCTCTCAAGTTATACATGGTAGCACTTCCAATGGTAGCAGTAGAAGAATCACAGAGCCGTTTGCGAGTAGAAAACAATCAAAGCAGCTTGATTCCTTTAGAGAGGAGGAGAAAGTGATCAAAATTGAAGAAAGTTAAGTGTTGAGTTCATCCTATACTTAAACCAGCTGCCGATACACAGTTTTTTACTGATATATTTCATTTCATTGTTCGTGGTGATTGATGTTTGTTTTCATTTTCCCCCCTCCCAACAGGCTTGCTTCAGGGGCTAGGGTTATAATCCAGTCGAAAGCGGCTTGTAGCACTGATGTTTGTAGCTAGTAGAGCTAAGTAAGTTTTGGATGCTTATTAGCAATGGTGATACCAATTTGGTTGCATTTTGGAGGGAAAGAAAGAAGAATGAGCATGTTTGGTTGGTGTGTAAGACTTTAATGGGTTTGAATTTTGAATGGAGTCATTCTTCTTGGTGGTGGGGTTCCATGTGATGAGATTCTGTAAAATCTTAAAAGGAAGAAAAGAGTGAAAGAGTAGTAGGCAAATCATACAATTTGCAGTGGCAAGTTAAAGGGCACTGCCCCTTTGGTGGGGGTTCCTTTCAGCCCTTCTTAAATTGGGGTTGTACTTTCCCTTTCATAGTAATGTTTTTTGCTTCAGTACTGTTTTTAGGGTCAGCGACAACAGCAAGATATCTTTTTTTTTTTGGATAAACAACAGCAAAATATGAGGCAGGCATGGCCCTCGTCAAATTTATTTATTTCTTCTCTCTTGCCACTAGTAAACTAGTAAATGGTTAACGATTGAGCATTGTCCGGTCCTAAAGAAAAATGGTTCTCCCAACTTGGTTTGTTTACTTGAATCAAGACTTGAGTTAACCGTGTATAATTTCGGTCGGGTCAACATCTTAAAAGTCTAGCGGCATCTATGGCAAAGTTGGGAAGCAACAATGGCAGTTTTTGTTCAGTGGTAAGGTTTTCCACTGATGAGCGTGGAAATCATGATAGTTTTAGTCTTTTTTTGCAGCTTAAGCTTCCACTTCCTACTCCTGCTTGTGAGATGGGTAGATTAGGTCCTTTCACTTTACCCGACAATACGAAGCTGAGCTGAGAAAGTGTTTCTGCTAAAAAGTGGAGTTTCACGTGTCATGTTCAGCGCAATGAATGAAAAGAGTAATGTCACTTTAGCAATGTGGAACTTGTGGCTTTACCTCTGGAATATGCCAGAATGGAATAGAATGACGTTAACTTTCACTGCCTTTGCAGCCGGGCAAATCAAAAGGCCTAGATCAGCGAGCGAGAATAAATCTTTTGCAGAGGGTTTTCCTTTCCCTTCCCTTAAAAACCAGTAGTTATATGGTATGTTATGTCACTTCATGATTTAGATCGATACAGAAATTATATATTAGAATTGGTGATTGCAGATTAAATCATTTTAAAATTTTAACTTTTGAAAATACCATTCTCTCCGATTCCAAACAAATGATTTCCTTGCATCCCAATATTTAGTAGGTTTAACACTAAAAAATACAAGTAAAAGCTACGGTAAAAGTAAATCCTAAAACGACGTTTGTTTGGAACCGGAGGGAGTATAAATTTAAGTAATTGTGGGATAAACTCTAAAAAAACTCATCCACGTAAACCATTTTATTGGTTTGGGTGTACGCTCAGTTGGAATACTGAGTGTACTATATAATTTTTTTTTAAAAGCATGCAAAATCCTAATAGTGTTAAATACAATTTGTTACTTAAAATAAAGGCTGATTCATACAAATATTTTAAGTGCTCATTACATTATTTTTGATATATATGTCGCGATGACTGTTATGCAACGTAACGGCCGATATTGTTACGTGAAATCGTTTAATCATTTTATACTGTTATGACTTTTAATTGACACATTTACTCTTATATAGACTTTTCTATGGATGTTACAACAATACAAATTTTTTGGTTTCCAACCTTTTCAAATGTCTTCCTAGCCCTCTCGACGAAAAATTATTCTCGTTTCAGCAAACGAGAATGCATCTTACAATATGAATATTTTTACTGATCTCCAAACTTGAACTTGAGATTTAATCAAGCGTGAAGTGAATAAGACTCGTACCACACCACCACAACCAACATGAATAATTTATTTATTTATACTTTGGATTCACCACTCCATCCACATACCTACATAAATATTCATATTTTTTCTGCATAAATAATCTTAATTTTATTCTAAATGTCTAGATTACCCATATGAAATTGGAACTATGATTTGAAGAATATTTAATTGAAGTATATATTGTATGTCTTAATATTTTTTTATAAATGTATCGGAATATATCTTTATTTAAAAAAAAGTTGAAATAATGCAAATTAAAGTAAAAATTGAAGATTTGCAACACACTTGTAGCCGACGTCTATAATCATTATGTTTTATCATTATGTATGGTGATACTATGATCTTTACTGATTTTTATTATATTAGTTGTTACCATTATTTAACACTCCGACTCTAAAGTTGAGATGGGATGTTTTTAATGCATGGAACCTACACTAATCTAAATTTGATACATAAACTTGATTGGTGTGAAAGAAAAATATCCTTTGAATCATCAATGGGTGTTTTCGCTGACTTTATGGTAAGGTGATTAATTTTACTTTTTCAGGAGTTATTTTGAATTTTTTTTTTATAGTAAAAAGGTTAATTTTATTCAAATAAAACAATTTTTTCGAACTTTAATCTAAATTTAAATTAACTATTCCACCGTAACAACTGTTAGCAATAAGTTCTTCTTCAGCCTTGTAAATTAGCACGCCCATGATGATCAATTAGGGTTTTTTTTCTTTCATTTTTGACTTTTATTAAATTTGACCCCAAGAAAATGAAAGAAGCAAAAAAGGTCCTTTTTCGACTCCCGAATCATTGCCTCGTTGAAGCCCATTGACTTCTTAAAAGTTCCATCTTCCAGTCAACTCATCTAATTTTAATGATAAAAAAAGTAAAAACTTGAAATAAGGAGTAAGACCCAAAATAATTGTTGTTGTAAACTTGTAATAGGAAAAAAAGCATAAGAAACTCTTTACCATCCCAAACTGTTGTAGAAAAAAGAATGGAGGAGAAAGTTACTTTGATAAAGTTAAGTTTATTATAATTTGTCAATGAACATAATTGTTTTATCGGTGATAAAAATAGCAGTAGGACCCAAATCGAATCTCACCTCGTCTATAAAAAAACTTGAAACAATAAAAAAAAACAAAGGAGGAAAAAAAAGTTTGGAAGCTGCAACAACTCATGCTTTACTGGTTTTATTAACAATTTTAAGAAAGAAAGCCTAAAACTACACTGATGGGGAGAGACAATACAAGGGTTGTTTCCCTTGGTGATGAAGCTAAACAAGTAACAAGTGATCATCTCACCCTCACCTTTTAAGGAGTCCCAGATTATGCATTTCCTATTACCTACAATCATACAAATTACAACTCAGGCATCATTTAATTGTGCCACAATGACTTAAAAGGTAGCATCCAGAGAACGCCGAGAATGTGAAACTTCAAGCCGTCGTCGCTTGAATCTCTTTTCTTTCCTACAAAAACCAGTGATCATCTCACAATTTCTGCAACCCCTGGATAGCATGAAGTAGACGGGCCTCCCCGCGTTTGTCTGGTGTTATACGACTTGCAACTTAGGCATTTCAGCGCCACGACGTGGAATTGGACATGGGAACTTGCCCCGCAATCATTGCAGAGAATCCACACCTATTTGCACACAAAAACTCAATCAAGCATCAAGAATAATACCTATTTCTCATTGATCAAAGGACTGATATCAGGTTCAGTCACTTACCATCTTTCTCCACACTGGAGGCATCGGGGTTACAGCAATCTACAGCATTGACATTTTGAACAACAACAGTTAGGATATGAGCAGGGAGTCGCAAAAGGGGAATTGATTATAAGAATGGAATGTATAGTTGTAACTTTGTTACCTCTTCATCCATCCTTTCCCATAACCGGGACATGTCACATATGGACTTGGAGCAAATTGGACATGAATACCTACAAAATTAAGTTTTGAATGAACCGGCGCCATTAGCTGACATTTCCCACAAAAGGAATAATAGAAAATTAAGAAAGAAATAGGAGCTTCCAACAAGGATGTGATAAAAAAGTCCCGGAATCTAAACTTAGTCAAGGATAGCGAGACAACATTCAAGAACTTTGTGTTACTTTCTTGTGGCAACTTTAACTATTAGTAATACAGGTTCCTTCTTTGTGTGTATGTAAATGTGGATATACAAAGTCTGTCAAGAGCTTACCGATGATGCTGTTCCATCTCTTTTAGGCACTCCAAGTGTATTGTATGTCCACAGCATAAAACACTAATATCTTTCATGCTATCAAACAGATACTGCACATGAAGATGAAGTAAGAAATCTGAGAATCACTATCATCTTCAATACAAGGCATTGCATTGCATTAGTAACTCATTTACCTCAAAACAAACAGGGCAATTTTGGTGCATTGCTCTTTCCACGCAATGGTGTGCATCTCTTAACCACTTTGAGTAGCAACATCCTGCGAAAGAAATTACAGAAACCTAAAATCAGTTTGATTTGTTTAAAAGAAATAATACTTAAGTTCTAATTTACACTTGCCAGCCAGATTTTGGCTTTGCTATCTCCCACTTACCACATCTATCACAATGATAGTAGTTCTCCTTTCCTCCAATTCTGCAAAATGAGAACCACAGCAAACTGTTATAGAAGACTATAACAGAAATGAACAGAAAGAAAACAGATCCTTTCATCTATCTTTTCTTTTCTACACAACCAGGATCTCACCTGCAAATTCCACATCCATTGCAGTGGAACTGATTCTTTGAAACCTAAAAGCACCAATCATTGGGGTTCATCAGAAAAATCATCTAAGAAAAACTAAATCTAACTGGAAAAGAAATCCAAAAGACGCAAGAAAAAAAACATTACATCATCATCGAATAAGTTGCACTTTGCACAGAAGTATTTCCCCATGCAAACTCCACAATTTGTACAATTTTGCTGAACCTGGTTAAATTCCAATGCAATGAGAGTAAGAAATCACACAGAAACTTTTTAACTAGATTTCTCAAATATCATTGACAGGTACTAACTGCATTTGATATTGCTGACACTTACATCTTGTTCTGTGCTGCAGAGGGAGCAGATGACCTGTTATGATCCATATAAAAAACAGGAAAAAACTTAGTCGAAGAAACCAAGAAAGCCAACAGAATATCAAATGTTCAAAAGACCATTTAGGTGTCAAGTGATAAGAAAGCATCGAAATCAAGCCCCAACCAACACACCACAGGGTAGGCGAATCGTAAGTACTTAGAATCCAAGTTTTTAAGAAAATCGTGGAATTAATTATGGAAACAGCTAAAGCATGAGACTCAAACACAGTCACAATTACCTTTGTAATCTCATGGCGTGGAAGGTCGTGAGAATCAACGATGTTAGTATCCAATCCATTCTGTTAATGCAAAGTGCAAACGCACCACAATCAATCATCAATGATCCACACAAAATTTGAATTTTTAAGAAATGCCATTAAAAAAGAGAGGAAAAGCTGTAGTTTCTTCAGATACCTTAGCTTCGTTGTGGCAGTGTCTGCAATCATAAATCTCATTGCAGCAAGGGGATCTTATCTTGCATCTCCTCCTATAATGCGAGCACCTAAAACCATGGAAGAAGGAACATAAGCATAATTAAATTCATATTTTCCGATCAATAAACAAACAAAACAAACAGCAGCCCAGATTAAAAAATCTCTTGAAACATCAGAAAAATAAATCCTTTCTCCAAAAAAATCTAAACAAAATGAGACATACCCATATTTCCCAATTCCAAGCTCCACTAAAGAAACGGCAGCATCTTCAATTTGACTCCCCATTTTCTTCAAGAAAAATATGAACAAACAAAAAAAGACCCAACTTTTCAAGCAATGGTGACTTGTTGAATGGAAACAAACAAAAGCCCTCACTATTTATATTCCCCTTCTTCTCTCTCGATAGAGAAAAGAGAAAAAGAAGAAGAAGAATAAAAGAAATGGGAAGGAATCGACAACGCGCTTGGCTTACAAGGGAATTAATTAAATCGCCAAAAGATCCAAGATTTCGTGTACCACATTAATTACCAAAACTAGGAACTTAGTTGGGATTCTAATTTTTCTTTCTTTTTCACTGAAACTAAAAACGGACGGATACACAAAATCAAAGCTGGACCATTTTTAACGGAAAAAACAGATGTGGGTGAGTACATGCTGAGTCAGCTGCTGATAAGCATGAGTGACTGTAATATCTTTTTGGTGGTTCGTTACCTTTTTTTTTATATTACGTTGTAACTTTTCAACTCGGTGGCGGGAAAACAACGGCTGTATCATTCCAGGGGGTGAGACAGTGAGAGTGGGAAGGAAGACAAAAAAAGAACAAGGTCCTTTGATTTTAGGTCACTGTCTTCTTCAACCTAAAAAAGGTTGCTTTTATTAGGAGATGATAAGGTTGTGTGCGTGTCACCCACCAAGTGGATAAACCTTTCTTCAGTTTATTTTTTCTAAAAATAAATAAATATCAAGGGAATCAAATATATCACTAAACAAATTTTCTTTTTTAGTTTGCCATAAAGAGGGGACAATTTTAATCTCGTCTCGTAGAATAAAAATATTACATTTGATTTTTTTTCTCACAATATATAATTTAACTCGAACTCGCGATTTTACTTTACTTATTTTATAAAAAAATCATAGTTTTAAAACTGGACCGACCCGGCAGTCGGATCGAAAAAATTGCGAGTCGAAGAGATTTTTGGTTTGGTTCAGTTATCTAACCGGACTTGCAATCGAACCAAAAAAATCGATCGATCCGGCTAGGTCGATGTCAAACCAAAACGACGCTGTTTTGCCAAACCAAAATGGCATCGTTTTTTAATTTTTTTCAATAGGGAAAGTTTGATGGGTCGGCCCATTATAAACATGGGCCGGCCCATTATAGACACCGGTTCAATCCGGTTTAATTATCTAAAATTGAACATTTCGATGTGTGAATGACCCGGAACGATCCAACGGGTCATTCCGGTCGAATCCCGATCGAACTCGATTCAAATCGGTTCAACGGGTCATTTATGGAAAAAAATTCAGTAAGTTCTTTGTTTTTATATGTACATATTGACAAATACTTTTTATCAAGTCTTTTATCCATTGTTTCCCCTTTTCAATTTAATTATCCATTTTTTTTCTTGATTAGTTTGGTTTGATGTTGGCCGGATAGAGTTGTATTGTACTGATAATTGTTAGTAGGGTATATATGTCTGGGCCGCAGCTGGGATTTAGAATTCCATTAACGTTAGGCCTTTTTGCATTGCATGTCTCTTCAATGAAACTTCTTTTCTGGTAAAAAAAGAAAGAAAGAAAAACCCACTACCACACTAATAAAGCACCTCACCTGGGTCGTGATTGTAAGAACTAAGAAGTGTGCTCATTTGATCAACTTCCTTAAAATTAAAATGACAAGTGGAAACAAAAAATATCATTGAGTTGTGCCATTCAAATCAGGAATTCAAGATATTAGCGGCAGAACCAATTCTTTCATTTAAGACAACATTTTGCAATGTACATACACTTACACTTGACTATTTTTTTTTTCTTCCTGTAATCTAATGGAGTTTCTTTCGGCAACAGATGGAGTTCTACTTCAAATTTTATTCTCAGTTTTTTTAAAATTCTCTCTACTCTTTTAATTAGTAAATTAATTATATTCGAGAAATATTGAACGCCGAAAGGAGAATGCTCATCTAATGCGTTTTTTTACATATTTGCCTAAAATTTGAGATGTGAAAACACGAAAACTACCGGCTTCTAGTTTGGCTCTACCCGTCTTCATTTTGGTCTTGTTTCCTCTTTCCATCCTGCACGACTAATGTATCATTTCTCCACTCTTAGTATTTCTTTCCTCTGTCACAATCGAATGCAGAACATTTAAGATTTTTTTTTTTTTGAAGAACACAAGCTTTTAGACTAGATTTAGCAAAATTGCAACTACATCTACTTAACTATGTTGTAGAAGAAAACAAGTTTTGAGAAACAAGTCTTCCAAAATGCACTTCCTTTTTAAAATGAAAGAAGCATTATTTACAAGATATGAGACTCAAACTCAATACCTTATAAAATAAAGCGAACAACGAACGAGAAATTAAACGCACCTGATGAATTTGGAAACGAACACCCACAAGACGAAGAGGAAAGGTAGAAGGCACATCTTAAGGGGATTGTGAGAAGGCCAAGGAGTATACATGTACTGCATTGTGGAGTAAAAGCACTGCCAGAGAGCAGAAGCTAACCCAAACAGCTCAACAACAGAGACTAGAAACGTGACGTTACAAGAACTATTACGAGCCGAACATCTAAGTGAGCTCAACCACAAAAAATAGCAGAGATACATATGCCATCACCATGCTTGTTAATGTATAACCCAGCTGGTCGAAAGTTGCTGATAATCCCTCAAAAAGCAAGCTCATGACCACCAAAGCCCACTCTTTCGGATCCTATTAGATAGAACTCACAAATTAAACTTGCAACTAAAAATTGCCATAGTAACAAAGAAAATGACAGCTTTAATCCGTGCGATAATAATGCTTGTTTAATTTGATCATTGGTGATTTTATGACATATGTAGTCCTTATCTGGTGATAATCATTTATCATTTGATCCAATTAATCAAAAAGTAATCACCATAGAAATTAAATAAGTCAAAAAGTTATCCTAAAAATTAATTTAAATAAAAATTAGGTTTAATAAGTCTATTGAATTTTGTCTCAGAAAAATTCTCAAATAGTACCATTAAGTCTAAAAACTATACTATTTGAGAAATTTTGCTAAACCAAGGTCAAAAAAAACTCATTAGTCCTAATAATTATGACCACAAGTAACTATACTTAGGGGTGGGCACCGAATTACCGTACCGAAATTACCGCGGTACCGTACCGAAATAATGCAAGTTCGGTCGGTAATTTTTTACACATTTTTACTGTTCGGTATTTCGGTACGCGGTATGGTACGGTAATGGATTTGATAGGTTCGGTATTACCGAACCTACCGAACCGAAATGTCGTGCACTTGTACAAAATAATTACCAGTTCTATTTTCCTTTTGGTTCTTCACAATTACCAAGTTCTATTTTAATTTTGGTTCTTTTCCTCTTCGAACCAAACTCTCTCCCCTCCCCTGCGAAACCAAACTCACTCCCTTTATTTTATTTTTACCAGAATTTTATGTTTGATTGGGTTGGTTTGTCTATTGCAATGGTCAGACTCAGTGGAGTAGCCTGCTCATACAATGCGTGCATTGCATGTGGGTTTTACGTTTTCGTCTCTTTCTTTCTTCTTTGTTTGGCTTGAAGACAGTGTTGTGAATTTCTTTTTCATGGTGCTGTAATTTTATTAACTCATGAATAATTAAGTTTGGTACTTCGGTATACCGAAATACCGTACCGAACTAAATTCGGTATTTCGGTACGGTACCGAAATTTAGTTCGGTACGGTATGGTAATTATTTTTGAGTATTCGGTATACCGAATACCGAAATATTTCGGTCGGTATACCGAACTACCGACCGATGCCCACCCCTAACTATACTAGTCGCAAATCACTACAACTAATAAGGATTAAATTACACAAATAGTTCTACCACAAGGACTCAAAATACTATTTAAGTTTCTTTTATAAAAAAATAATGTTAGAAATATTAATATTTTTACTAATTTATTAACTTTTATATACATGTCATATCCACGTTTATTTAGTATTTATTTATTTAAATAAAAATAATAATATAACTTAATTAAAAAGAAATAATGTGAATTTTATTAACTACAACTAATAAACTAAAAAAAAAATTAGTTCCTCTTTCGTCTTAGGCTTGAAGAAGAATCTGCTGCTTCCCATTCTCAGATCCAAGATTAATGGAAGTGTCTTCATCGCATCCTTCAGTAATGGAGACTATCTGGTGGATCTTAGCAACGCATCCTTGGCAAGTAATTCCCAATATTGCTGCTGTCTCCTGTAAATGCAAATTAATTAGCTTAATAATGTAAAATTAGCAATGTTTACAAGCAATAGTTACAAACTTGGAGTTGTCCGTCAGATCTCGGAGGAAAGGGGAGGAGGGTCGTCTATTATTAGTGGGACTGTTGAGCAACCGGTGAAGTGATTCATGGGAGTCATTTGCACCGCACAGTGTACACTGGGTTGAAGATTTATCACAATCATCGTCATGTTTGGTTGCATCACTAAGCCTGATCAATTCGTTCCAGCCATTAATGGGTGCTACCACCGCAGTTGGCTCCTCCTCCTCCTTCTCTATCAATTCGTTGCGGGCGCCATTAATGGGTGCTCCCCTATCAAGATCGTCGACAATATATTTTAATAGCTAATATATTACGGTATCTGATTTTAAAATATTGATTTACCAATAATACGGAAATACTGCGGTACCATAGATGAATTACAGTACCCAACAAAGTTAGAGAGTGATTAAAATGGCCTGACTTCATTTTCTTAAGCCCAAATCCTACTTAGTCGGGCTTCGACAAGGCAAGGTTAAGCTCAGGTTGGATTTTGAGCCGTAAGCCCAAACCAATACTCTAAGAAACATGACCGAGCCAATGGGTTGGGCATAAAATAATGAAAAAATTGCCCCTCCAGCCTCTGGTCATGGCCGATTCGAAGCATTTTTTTTGGGTAATTGCAGAAAGACCTTCTATATTTTCGTAAAAAATAAAAATCCCGGTCTCCCGTCAGCCAATGCTCTATTCCGTCATTTTTCACCTATGCTAACCGGTTGTGTTTAGTTTTTGCTGCCGGTTAACATGTTTAATAAAGCACATGAATAAATATAAAAAAGAAAACTAAAAATTTGAAGAAAAATTTAAAATTGGTGGACTTATAAACTAAACTTAAACGGAATTGAATATTTTCTACAAGTAACATCAAATCAAAGTTGGGTAAACTAAACCATTTTATATGCATTGTTTGTAAATCTATTTAGGGTTTTAAGAAAGGGAAAACTAAAAATTTGAAGAAAAACTTAGAAAGGAGACGTCTAGTTGAAGACGAAGGTTGAAGACGAAGTACAGAAGTACCAGGAACGACAGCGAACAAAAGGAGTAAAGGTTACTCTCCTTTCTGCTGTTGTGAACAGAGCGAAGGGAGGGAAGTGAGGAAGAAAGGACAACTGATTCTACTTCTAAAGCTGCATTATGTAGATGCATTGGAAGAGTGTTTCCAAATTGAGCATGACAAACTGACAATAAATGACATACATGAAAGAGTAATGAAGAAAGGATACCTCAATATGTTGCATTATGATGCAAAATATCCAGGGGAAGAGATGGAGGAAGGCATAAAGGGTTTGAGGAAGGATAAACATGTGAAAAGCATAATTGCAGAAATGTTAAGGAATGGAGAGGATATACTGGAAGTGTATGTGGAACATGGCGTCCACAAACCCATATTTGTTGTCAATCTTGACAGTTGAAAGCAAACCAACACAATCGTATTGAAATGAAGAGGGAAACTAACACAAGTTCATAATACATAAATTCAAGCCCATCCCGGGCATCAGAAGACAACACAAAAAATATAAAACCATGTCCTTCAACATAATAAAGGACTTACAACCAAACTCCCCACACAACATCACCCCTAACCTTACTCACTTGCCAAAAACGTGGCCATCTTCCTCATCGGGAGACTTGTCCCTCTTCATCTTCCTTCCTGGCATATCCTTGATATATTCATAGTAGACATTACAAGCATCCAGGGCCTTCTGCGCCATGGACAACTCCATCTCCACTATGTCCTGCCACTTTTCAAGTAGCCTTATGGCGACCTTAATGCTCCCTAGGGGTTTTCAAGATGATCCAGATAATCCCGTACTGGCCTTGTAGCAAACCAAGTCTGCATCCATGCATGTTCCTACTGAAGAAAACGTTCATGGGTCCTCAATCGTTTGAGGTCTTCTTCCACGTGCCGCTTCTTGAAGTGGCAGTTAGTCCCTGCCTCACCGGAATTGTTGATGGCCATGAGTGACTCCTCAATAAACTTCTCCTTCAGCGAAATGTTAATCATTTTTTACAGAACAGAAGTAATATCAAATTAAAGAAGATAGGAGAGTAGTGTAGAATGTGGTGTAATACACTCAATTTATAGACGGGATAGGTGTCTTTTGGCATTCAAGGGACGCCACCGTTTGGTTTTTCAAGCCTGGTGCCTATTCACTTCTCCATGAAATGAGTCTCCCCGAGATCATAATTGCTAATAATATTTCATTCAATAAAAGGCAAACAACAAAAGCACACCGAAATGACAAATAAAAAACCCTAAAATTTAAAACAAAAATCCAATCCCTAAAATTGAAAACCAAGTTCAAACCTTAAAAGTTACAATACTAATCGAGATAAACAAGAGAAGCATGGCAAGATATAGGACTACAGATGAACAATGGTACCCTTTCACTTGAGCTTCTAGTTTGCAAGATATGACAGCAACATACTTCTTCAATTCCCTGCGAATCGCATCGCTTTCTTCCTTCATAGCATCTATAATATCATCCTTAAGCGCAACCCATTCATTAATTTCATCCCGACGCAATTCCGTCACAGATCCGTCTTGGGGATTGCACCATGCCCAGAACCCACACTCTTCATTCCCACATTTATAATACAACCTACTTGGGTTAGGAGTCGATTCTAAAATCTTCACAGCAGCTCTTACCCCACACTTGCACACTCTGTTCTTGTATCGTAGGTACGATGCTTGCACCATTACCAATGCCAGCTCCTACGGACGACGTGATTGACCGATTGTTTGATGAAGTCATGGCGGTTGAGATGTGACCTCCTTCACGGACGAACCCTTAAACAAGAGTGATTTACCCTCAATTTTGAAGAAGCAATTTCTAGGGTTCTTAATCTGCAGAAGAAACTCTCTTATTCCACAACTGATTTTAATTCTAGGGTTCTTATATTGTACAAATAAATTAAAACATTTCTTTCCCACAAATTAAATTAATTATATAAGTGTACAGGTGGCTTGTCCACAAAAAGAAATGATTTAATTTTTTTCCCGCCAAATGATTTCCATTTTTCTCCAAAATGTTGTTTTTTTTTTCTTTTCTTTCTTCCAGGTTGAAGCAACCGGTTCGCATAGGTAAAAAATGACAGAACGGAGCATTGACTTATAGAGACTGGGATTTTTCAGTTGACCCTTAGTTCAGGGGAGGCAGAATAAAAAATTTGAAGTACAGGGAAGATATCTATTTTTTGCGAAAGTACAGAGAGCCTTTCTCCAATTACCCTTTTTTTTATTTTCAAGTTCTTTTTAACTGAAATTAATTTTATTCGAGCATCATTGAACTTTTAGAGAAGGATGACTCTACCATTATGATTTATTCCATTTCTAAAAATCAAACTCAAAATTTTGTTTAAGGATGAACAAACTTGTTAATGCTTGAGCACAACTAACATTATTGACTCAAAGCATGTTAATTACTACTACCTCCGTCCACAATTAGATGTCGCCCGCACTGTAGATACGCATATTGAGGAGGTCGGATGACACACTATTTGAACCCAAAAATTTCTGTACTTTTTTTCGAACGTACGTTAATCATTTTCCTACGTCCGAGAAAATAATTGATTTTTTTTGGGGTCAAATAGTGAGTCATCCGGCCTCCTCAATATGCGTATCTACAGTGCAGGCGACATCTAATTGTGGACAGAGGGAGTAGTATATTACAAAATCCCAAACATATATAACATCAACTATGAAGTAGGGACAATTTTTTTCTTATGTCGTGTTTGTGTCAGACTCGTTTCTGACACCGACACTGACACTCAATAGACATTTACACGACACGTGTCCGACTCATTACATCTCGTGTCTTACTTTTTTGGTCATGATTCTAAGCAATTATTGGTGCCAAAAAAATGTTTAACGTAAATTGTAATTGCTAAAATTATTTCTAAGACTAAACTTAATTTGAAATTCACATTATCCTTATAGATATAGTTGAATTACATTTTTTTCTTATTGTTATGAATGATACTTTTATACAATATATATATATATATATATATATATGTCGTGTTGGTGTCCTGCGATTTTTAGTTTTCCTGCGTTGCGGTGTCTATATCTGTGTCAGTGTCAGTGTCCATGCTTCATAGAATATCAATATATTTAGGGCGGCTGAGAAATTTATCCCCCAATAATACTCGAATAAGATTATACCGAGGGAAAAATAATATTTTGGGCTTATTGTATGATTTGTTTCTATTAATGGAAATGTTGCTTTGTGTTCTATCCTATTAATAATAATAATTATTACAATAATGTTATTTGGGAGGGTTTGGACAAAGCGCGCATCACAGGGGCGGATCCAGCCCAGCCCACCCTGGTCCAATCAAAAAAAAAATTATTTAGTTGAATAAAGATATTAATTTACTAAGCCTCATTAAACAACAATGTCCTGATGGCTGAGTGGTCTAAAGCTCCTAGTATGCCCAAGAGGGCGTGTGTTCGAATCCCACTTTTTATTATTTTTCGTTTCTTCAGCCATTGAAATGCTTCCAACCAATTGTCACAAAAACGCAAGCGGTAGGAGTCGAACCTACGACTTTCTGCTTAGCAAACATACGCTCTATCCGTTGAGCTATAGAGGCTTGGATGTTGAAATCTTTCCTATGATTATATTTCACCCAAATTTAAATCAGCAATTGTTTTCTTGCCGATACGTAATCCGGAGAACAGAGCCTCATATTCTACATCATTGTTGGATAGCGGATTTTTGTTTGAGAGAGAGAGCACGGGTTCGAGTTTTTAGGAGAGAGAGGAAACAGAGAAATAAGAGAAAATGGAAGAGAATGTGATTATTTATACTCTCTCGGGTTCGAATTTTCGAAAAACCATAAAATACTTTGGGTCATTTTGTGTATTATATTCCAACGATCAATTTTCAAAATCAGAATGTTACACTGTGCCATTTTGTGTATTATCTTCTAATGATTAATTTATTATTTAGTGACGGATATAAATACTCTTAAATATTTTTTCAATTTTTCGTTAAACTCGCTTGCCTTCCTTTTAAAATACTAAAAAAAAAATTTGGGATCAGCCGCCTCCCTGAATTGATCCGCCCCAGCGCATGTGCTGAACTCGTGGAGATTTGTAGCATTTTTTTTTAATGGGCGGAGCTTTGTAGCTTAGGAGGCTTTTAACGAATTGTTAATTAGACTTCAACAAAAATGGAAAGTGGAAAACTGTGTTGAAGTGTATTTGGCACGTGCTTAAGCAATTCAATGCGCATGTCCACCTTAACTTGCTTTGTGCTGCACACATTTCACCATTTATTAATTCCATCAATGGTTATCTTCTTTACCGTTCCTGAGGAGATTCATTCTTTTAGCGTATGATCGGGTTTTAAAGTAAATAATATTTCTATAAAATATATTTTTATTTATCATACTCAAATTTAAGATACGAATTAAGAACGAAAAAAATTATTTTCATTTGATCAGAACCGATATTATTATTATTAATTAGATTCACATTATTATTAAATCCATGCCAGCAATTGCCACTGTAGTACTTAGAAGCTGACGCTTTTTGCACATAATTATATATTACTGATTGCTCTAATTTTTAGGTTACACCATATTTCTAATCCTTAACCATCTACTAATTACATGTATATTGCCATGTTCTAAAAAAAAAAAAAAAAAAATCACCATCAAGGCTTGACTTTGTCAGTGGAATCTATGATGTATATAATTATAAATATATATGTGGTGATATAATAAAATAAAATGGAAGTAATTAATAAATAATTAAATAGTTTTATGCATAAAAAAAATCCGCCTATACAAAATCTCCAGATTTTCCTGCTTCGCTAATCAATGACGTCAGTTAAGTTCCTATGGGATTCTTTTCACACAGCCTAGCTCATTAGATTAACACTAACTAGTTTGCGAAAATTGTTTACGATCAAATTAGTAAAACCATTACGTAATTATGAGGAAATTCCCTGATTGCTAATTAATTAATAACAAAAATACAAACTGGAACTGAATTACGTGGCAAGTAAAAATGAAACATACGTCACCATATTTCTATCTTATCTAGGAGAAATTGTATTATTCCCGATTTTTTATCTGCCTGTATCTATAAAGATTGCTCAACTACGGCAAATTGACAGTATTATTAAAATTTAATATTTTTTCATATTATTATTTGTAATTATCTACTTCTTCCGGTCCGAAATGTATGACGTTTTAGCATTTGCTTTTACTATTCCAGAACGTATCTTAAGACGGCTGGAACAGTCACTATTTGAGACAATTTTGCCCTGAATTTTTTCTCAGAAGTACGTTAAGGATTAACGTACGTTCGAAAAAAAGTACGAAATTTTTTGGGGTCAAATAGTACCTCATCCGGCCTCCTCGATATGCGTTCCCTACTGAATATTGGGATGCGAGGAAGTCATACATTTCGGACCAGAGGAAGTACTATTCACGTTATTGATTATCCGATTCTTAACTTCTCCAGTACATGCCTCGTTTTGTTCCTTGAATTCTTCAGAACTAAATATAATTGACAAGATCAACTAGTAATATTTAAATAAATAATAAAAAATGTGATTGGGTGCAAGCAAAAATGAAATATAATTTTTATTACGCCGCTTTTTTGTCTCATTTTAAATAGAGTAAAGCTATACTATGCTTGCTTCCCTGTCAAAGAAATGTAATTTAGACCACAAATTTTGGAGCTCTGGCAATAAAGTAATGGGGAAAGTACTAGAATGTATCAATCAACACATAAACCAAACTAGTAAGTAACAAATTACTTCATGAATTACGTGTTAAGGAACTAACACCTTCATTTACAAGTGAGACACGAGCTTTTCTAGTTATTATTTAATTCACTAACACAACTCTACTTCGATAAAAAGTATTCTTTTCGTTTTTAGAATGAGAGAATTTCTTATTTATTTGTCTCATTTATATTATATTTATTGGGTGAAAATATAAATCTTTTAATATGATGTCATTTACTTTTAATTTATTTATAAAATGAGATTAATAGTTTTACATGTAATTAAAGAATGCTTGTGAGGATAATTTCACATCAAAAACTCTCATTAATTAAGAGGTAAATATTTAGGAACGGAGGGAATATTAACCACTTAAGTAGTCAATTTACTATCATGTGACTCAATCATGACCGTACATTCATCATGCTAATGTTCATGGAGCACCAAATGAGAACAAGTTACACAAAAAAATGGTTCAATAAGAATGAAAACTTAAACATTAGGGAAGAATAAATTATAAGTTATAACATTGATATCAACAGTGCGGATTGAGCTAGACCACCGTGGCTAATAACGGATAGAAATAAGTGATCCAAGTGTTTCTAGATCGGTCGGGAAAAAAACTAGCTAGAAAATGTGCTCAATAGTAAAATAAACATAACTTTTGATCCAATGGTAAGATTGAGCTGAAATTAACAGATAAATAAGTCGGTGAACAAATGTTAGATTTTGAGGCCTGATTTCCCAAAACTCGGTCCAGAAAGACCAGAAAATAGACTTTTAATTTTTTTTTCCGTTAATTAATTTTGACATTTTCTGTTATTTTCATACTTGAGAGTATTTTTTTTAATAAGCAGAGGAAATATTATTAATCAAAATTCATGAAGAGCATGACACACCAGAACAAGAGCAGCTGCCAAAAAACACCAGACGCACACCTAGCTAACAGACGTCAACAGCAAGGAAAAAGCATGAAAAAACACTAAAAGCAAGAAAAGTTTAAACAAGTCCTCATCTTCATATAGCATCCTCTTGTCGCCTGAGGAGCCAAACTGGAGACTGCCACATCTCAGTCATGTTGTAAGCAAACGATCGATCTTTGCTCTTTAACCACCAATGCCATAAGGAAAAGATCGTGTTCATACAGTGAATTTCAAACCACTCATTCTGTCGAAAGACAACAACATTTCGTTCCCTTCATATGGCCCAAAGCACTGCGTAAAACAAGACGGTCCACGACCTACCAGACTGATGATCATAAGATGGCAGAATGCTTCCCCAAGTCCTCCACAAAGCCGCTATATTGCGAGGTTGACACCACCTCACCCTTAACCAGTTAATGATGTAATCCCATACCCTTCTCGACTTCTCACACCGCAGGAAGAGGTGATTGATGTCCTCCGACCTGGCATTACACACAGAACAGAAGTTCTACTCTTCAGTGATCATATTGCGTCTAGCAAGAAAATCCCTAGTCATTATCCTCTCTCGTAACGTTAGCCATAAGAAAAATTCTACCCGATACGGGACCAAACTAGTCCAACAGGAGCGAAGCAAATGGGTGGTCTCGTTCCTCATCGCTTCCCATTTCTTATAACCCGAGAGCACAGTGTACCTCCCCGTTTGGTCCAACTCCCATCGAAGAACATCTTGACGGCCCCCCGCATGGCTTTGGCAGCTGGTCTCTAAAGTTCGCCCACTCATCCATCTCCCACTCAAATAACCCACATCTTCACTCGGTCTGCCACTCCCAAACCGTGCCCTCCCATCTGCCAAAATCCTGGACCAACCCTTCCTGCTTCCTGGATAATAGATACAACCGCGGATGGAGCAAGGCCAAAGGTTTCTTTCCTACCCAAGGATCCCACCAAAAGCTCGTATTATTCCCCTCTCCGACTTTCAGGGAGATGTGATTCGTCCATATGTCAAAGAAGTCACTACCCCGCCCACATATTTTCAAGATATCTCGCCATATTGGGGATAGATGACCCCAACCCTCACGCCACAAGTCCCCAACAGAACGCAGACCATACTGCTTCCTAATTATCTCCACCCACACTCTCTCATTGCCTGTCATCAACTCCCAAACCCACTTGAAGAGCAGCGTTACATTCCGATCTAGGAGTCTCCCTACTCCCAAACCCCCATAAGACGCAGATTTCGTCACTTCTTCCCACTTCACCTTAACCAGCCCCCTTCTGTCCTCTTTACCACTCCATAAAAAAACGCCTCATCACCCTTTCCCCTTGAGTCACCACCGACTTAGGCATCCTGTAGATAGACATGTTGTAGATAGGAACACTTGCAAAGGCTGATTTAATCAAGGTCACGCGCCCCCCAACCGAAAGGAGATGGCCCTTCCACGTAGCCAATTTATTCCTTAATTTCTGGACTTAAATCCTGCCAACCCGATTTCCTCCTCCGATTAAAGCCAACCAGCGACCCCAGGTACTTGAACGGGAGAGCTTCATACTTACAACCTGCACGCCTAGCTAAAATACCTCCTATATGGTCGCTTATGTTCACTCCAATAAGAGTGCTCTTGTGAAAATTCACCCGAAGGCCAGAATAGGCATCAAACCACCTTAAGGTCCCCTTCACTCCCTGTATTTCCTCTTCGTTGTTGTTAACAAAAATCAAGGTATCATCGGCAAACTGAAGATAGCTCAAGTACCAACCTGCCACCGGATTACCTATGCCGTGAAGTAACCCCACCTCTTCAGCTCTAACAAATAAGCGATGCAACCCCTCAGCCGCTATGTTAAATAAAAATGGGGATATAGAGCATCCCTGTCGCAGGCCTCTCCCCACCTCGAACTGACCCGAAGGCGATCCATTAACTAGAACAGACACCTTGTTCGTGCTAGTGCACTGCCGAATCCAACCCCTCCATTTCTCTCTGAAACCCATCAGCCTCAACACATCATCCAGATATTCCCACTCAACTGAATCATAAGACTTTTCAAAATCTAGTTTGAAAAGTAATCCCCGATGGCTCGTTCTCTGCATGTGGTGAACCACTTCGTTCGCAGTCATAACACAATCCAGGGTGTGACACCCTTTAATGAACCCGTGTTGGACCTCACTGACCACAGACGTGATGACCTCACTAAGCCGCTTCACCATAATTTTGGAGACAATCTTATAATAACTACTAACCAAACTAATAGGCCGAAATTCGCTGAACTTCTTAGCTCCAGAGAGCTTAGGAATGAGGGTCAAGAAAGAGGCATTCACCCCCGCAGGGAACTTCCCAGTCCTGAAGAACTTTTGGACCAACTTGCAGTAATCGCCACCAACAATGCCCCATGCCTTCTGCAGAAAGCGAAGGGAGAAACCGTTAGGCCCAGGAGATTTTTGGCCATCACAACCATTTACTGCCTCCCAGATCTCCGCTTGGGTAACATCCTTTTTCCAGATCAGCTGCCTCCTCTTCACTTAACTTAGAAAATCCCAAATCCGGTATCCGAGGCCTATCCCAACTGACCGACTGAAAGAAGGCCTCAAACTGTTGAGAAGCAGCTCTCTTAATAGCCACTGGGTTCTTAAGAGTAGAGTCTGGAGTAACTATCTCTCGAATAGTGTTCCTCCTCATCCCAATTTTGGCCATCCTGTGAAAGTATCCAGTATTCCGATCCCCATAAACATTCCATTTCACTCTATTCTTCTGACGCCAATATCTATCCACACGATCCTGTTGCTCCCACACCTTATTCTTAACGACATTGTACTCATCCTGTTCACCCTGCGACAAAGGACAATCGTCTGCTCAGCATTATAGCTCCTCATGTTTCACCTGCAGAACCCTCAAACTAGTTTCCACGTTGCCAAAGACTTCAGTATTCCAAATCCGAATTCTCTTCTTCAGGTATTACATCTTTTTCACCACTCGGAACTCCCCAGGAAAAGCTACCTCAGCTTTCGTACACCACCCCGCTACTAGATCCCTGAAATCGCTATCCTCCCACCAAACAGCTAAATCCCTGAAAGGTTTCGGACCCTAATCTACCTTATCACAACGAAGAATCAGCGGCGCATGATCTGACCCATTCCTGTCCAGGGCGGAGAGCTCACAATCGTGGATACAGTGCAGCCAACCAGTTTGCATGAACATCCTGTCAATTTTACTTCTGCTAGTTGCATTGGACCAAGTAAATCTCCTCCTAACCAGCGGAGTGTCATGTAAACCACACCTATTCACCCAATCCTGAAACACAATCATCCCCCGCGAGTATCCTACTCCATTCAAGCGGCAAGAAGGATTTAAAGTTTCATTAAAATCTCCCGCTACCAACACAGGAAACGTAGTAGTCTCTATCTTCGTAGCCAACTCCTCCCATAACTGTTCTCGCAGACCTGTAACGTTAGGAGCATACACATTTCAGGTTGTGATCCGTAAGCTCCTCCTCAATCTAGATAAACCTGCTCCCCACCTCAGAATGATCCAGCCGAAAAGCCTTAGCATCCCACATCGACACTAATCCCCCCGATCTTCCTATTGCCGGAGTAAAAACCCACCGAGTATCATTGTCACCTCCTAACCCACTAATAAGGAACTCATCCACACTTTCTCTTTTTGTCTCTTGAAGTAAACAGAACGGGACTTGATCCCCCCGAAACAACTTCTTAACAAAACTTCTTTTCCAGTTTGATAACAACCCTCTACAATTCCACGACAAAACTTGTAACATTGAATCCCTATGTAATCCCGCGACAGGAAAAACCTATTAATGGATATTCTCCATTTCTGCTCCAAATCTCTCCCGATCAAAGATTCGGAGAGCATCTTCATTTACCTGGTCAGTAATAGCCAGTAACCTTCCAATTTCCCATGAATCGGTTTCCACCATAATAGCCTCTCGCAACCTATTCATTCCCACAATCTCGCTGTCCGCCGCCTGCCATACATCCATTGCTGAATCTATCGAGTTACTATCAGTCTGCAAACTACCTGAATTCGGTAGGATCCGCTTTACTTTGTTTCCCCGTCTCCTCATCGTAACTAGGGGGTAATCCCCCAGCCTATGTTCACCCGAGACCTGAGATTCCACCTCCTGAATCGGAGTCTCCTTAACGACTGTTGCACTATTTTGGTTACTGTCCTCTCTCGCAAAATCTTCCTCTGCCTCAAAACCCTCTGAAACCATCTCCTCATCCGAATCATCTTCTTCCCTTTCCACCCCCATCCTCCAATCAAGATTGGAGATCAGCCCCTGCATGGGCTCCTCATGACAGTATACTGTATAGAGCTTACTATCCACCCTCACCTGGACATCGCCCGTGATATGCAGCCTATCTGTCGATAAGAGGATCCTTGCCACGTCCAATCTCCTCCGCTCTAGGGTGTTATCATCAACCACCACTAGACTTCCCCATTTCGCAGCTAACTTCCTGAAGGTCTCAATGCCCCAGCTCTGAACCGGGACCCCTGAAAATTGAACCCAACACAGCCTACCTGTCGTAGAAAGGCCCTCTGTCCAAGGTACCAATTTGGAGAAAAAACGACAAGATCCTTCGTTGGTGGTACTGAGCGCTACCTCCATATCCTCTTGTTTATCAAATTCCAACCAGACCAATCCCCTTCTAAGGATTCTGGTCTCACAGCTCCAACCCATTTCAAACACTAGTTCACTAATGTCCGGGATGTCTTCTACCCTTCGAAGAACCCCAACTACACCCCTATCTAGCCAGTCCTTATTATCAAACGGACTCTCTAGCCCTATTACCTCCCCAAGTTCTCCCGTTTGTGTTTCCGACTCCACGTTCAGACTAGGAAAATTGACCAAATTCTTGTCTAATTTCTCTGCCCTCACTACTGGTCCATGACTGTGTTCGTTACGATCATCCTCAGACCGTTTCAGCTCAACATTATCTTCCTTAATAGGGTTAGGCTCCTGAGCTCCTACGAGACTGCGAACTCTAGGTCTTTTACCCAGCTTCGTCGAAAAATCCCCCTTGAACTTGTGGGATACGTTATCAGCTCCCCTCTTTCTCGAGCGACCAAGATTGACCCTGATAGTCGAGGCTCCTATATATTGACGGTCCAAAGCTAGTGCCATGTTAATCTTGTTCTCAACCCAATCAAAACGAACAAAACCGAAGCGTTTTCCTCGATGGTTTCTTCTAATTAGGATGAACAAATCTGTAACCATACCAAACGAAGGCAGCCTCCATCTCTGCGTTACCAAGTGGCGGAGGGCACGTTGATCCACGTGCAGTGGTAGGTTTTTCAGGTAGTACGTAATAGCCGATGTCGGGGCCCTCCTAGGTCGTAAGGGGATATGCTTCATCGACATGGAGAAACGAAAAGAGAAGAAATATCACCCCGACCACAGTGGACTGGCCGGAAGGAGAAGGAATCAGTCCCTCTCAGATCCTATTTTTTCGGAGTATAATGCTCTAATGCTGCAAGTTGAAAAAAAATGCAGTATTAAAATTTAAAGGAAAACTATGTAAAAAGAATTACTTGAGAGTATTGAAACTACTCTTTCTATTATTTTAGGGTTTACAACATTATTAATTATATTATTATCATTATTAGGATTTGTTTTTATTCTGTCAAGAAATCACTACAAGACTCAACATTTGGTTTTTACTCATTTCAGTAACGGTTGATATTAATATTTCCAAGAAGAAGAAGAAGAAGAAGAAGAAGGAATATTGGCATCTTCCCGACGTCACAAATATCCTCCACTTGATTCCTTCCACACACCATTAATTCTTAAATATTAATCACTGTGCGGAGGTCGGCCTTCCACATCTGTCTATACTAATATACGTATAAATAACAAGGTGGCTAAATTTCCAGTACTAACCATTATATTCATTTAATTGTGTAGAACAACAACAAAAAATGGATGATTTTGAGTTGCATAACTTCCTTGATGAAGCTAATTTCGATCAATTCATTGATTTGATCAGAGGGGAGAATGAAGATCAGCTGGTTAGTGTCACTTTTGATTGTGATGATCTCATCAATGGATTGTTGGAAGAGAATCATCACCAATTTCCTAGCATCATTCCTAATTACAACAATAACAACAACCATGGCTCCTCGGAAGAAATGTTGTTTGATTTTAGTACAATGTTAGCTGATCATCATCATCCAGTAGTTCTGGACAGTAATATAATGAATGTTCCTCCTCAAGATCATCAGCTGGTTGCTTCAATATCCCCAACCTTTGATGATGAATATGATCGTGGAGTTTCTAATGATCAAGATGGTGAAGATTCTTCAGGAGCAACAACAACAACAACGACGACGAATACTACTACTACAACGTCGAAGAGGAAAGGGAAAACGGATCGATCAAGAACTTTGATTTCGGAACGAAGCAGGAGAGGTAGAATGAAAGATAAGCTCTATGCATTGCGATCTTTGGTTCCAAACATAACCAAGGTACATATCTCTCTCAAAATTCACCATTAATTAATGGATTAATTAGTTTATACTTTGCTCGCCAAGAATCCGAATTCGAAACCTTATCCTTTTTTGCGCTACACAAAATATCATTGAGTTACAAGTTCATTAATCTTACAGATGGATAAGGCCTCGATAATTGGAGATGCAATATCCTATATGCAACAACTGCAAATGCAAGCCAAGAAGCTAAAAGCAGAGATTTCTGGTCTTGAAGGATCCTTGATAGGCTCACAACAACATCAGTTAGGAGGATCAAATAATGACACAACTAGGGGAATACAACACACTACCACCAACCTTCCAGTCGTCAAGAAAATCATGCAGGTACTTTGCCACCAGTAGACAATTAAGAAGTGAGCTACATGTGTCTAGCTAGTAGCGATTAATTGGATATGTGTAATAATTTTGTTTTGATTTGTTTTGTTTTTGTAGATGGATATGTTTCAAGTAGAAGAAAGAGGGTTTTATGTGAGAGTAGTGTGCAACAAAGGAGAAAGGGTTGCTGCCTCACTTTACAAGGCACTTGAATCTCTTAAAGGATTTAATGTTCAAAACACTAACCTCACCACAGCTTCATCAGACACTCAGACATACGCATTGACATTTACATTACATGTAATAATCTTCTTAATTCCTACATTTCTTTCTTATTTCTCAACGGATTAGTCGATTAATCATTCGATTTCGTCTGTTAATGTTGTTAACAAAACAGGTTAAAGAAAGTGGGCATGACATGAACCTGCCGAATTTGAAGCTATGGGTGGCTGGGGCTCTATTGAACCAAGGATTCGAGTTTTTGACACCTTTTCCATCCTAGACGGAGAAAAATAGCAAAAAATGCATGATTAAAGAGCCGATCATCAAATTCGCATGTAGCTTGTTCGCTAATGATAATGTACTAGTAAATATTCGGATTTAAGCAGATCGTCAAATGTTAACTTTTGTTATGCATGAACTAGACAGTTTTGTAGGCGTGCATAATTCGGTGATATAACATGCGATAATTAATAAAAATGCTCTTTTTTAATAGTCCTTTTCCCTTTCATTTTCTTCCTAATCGGTGTATTCTCAGTTTTAAGCCAATAATTGCTCAATTTTTAGCTAAATGGAGGAGGGTGGAGATCCGTTGTATGTGGATGACAACGAACGAGGAGTAGACGCCACGTTTTGCTCTTACCTAAATCCGGGATTATTTAAATTCATGATACTAGCCTCTCAAAAGTCAACACTCACTCTCCTCAGAAAAGAGAAAAACAATTGTATGAACTATGAACCACACACCACCTAACAACAAAATAACCCCCTCTTGAATAATAATAATAATAATAATAATAATAATAATAATAATAATAATAATAATAATAATAATAATAATAATAATAATAATAATAATAATAATAATAATAATAATAATAATAATAATAATAATAATAATAATAATAATAATAATAATAATAATAATAATAATAATAATAATAATAATAATAATAATAATAATAATAATAATAATAATAATAATAATAATAATAATAATAATAATAATAATAATAATAATAATAATAATAATAATAATAATAATAATAATAATAATAATAATAATAATAATAATAATAATAATAATAATAATAATAATAATAATAATAATAATAATAATAATAATAATAATAATAATAATAATAATAATAATAATAATAATAATAATAATAATAATAATAATAATAATAATAATAATAATAATAATAATAATAATAATAATAATAATAATAATAATAATAATAATAATAATAATAATAATAATAATAATAATAATAATAATAATAATAATAATAATAATAATAATAATAATAATAATAATAAAATAAAACATAAAACAAAAAAAAAACAAAGTACATTAATAGAATAAAATTTATAATTTACAAAATGTTCGACTTAACTTAATCTCTGTAATTTAAAAACATGCATATAAATATAATTTTCTGAAAGTTAAAATTTTAATTTTTTAAATACTTAAAATATCGAAAATAAATAGTAAAATTAATATAAAATTTGGAAAAAATGTAAATAATATGGTAAAATTTAATATAATAAAAAATAATAATTAGTTTATTCCTTATCAATTTTTTTTAAAAAGTGCTTGTTTTTTTCTTTTAGTTTTTTAGTTTAGTGAATCCTCCTATATTTGTTACATTTTCCCTCAAATTTGCATAATTTTTTATTTTATTTTACCATTTATTTTGATTTTTTTAACCACTAAAAAAGTTAAAATATTGTAATTTTTAGAAAATTATAGGGTTTAAATTGCAATTTTTTAGATTATAGAAGATTAAGTAAAATATTTTATAAACTATAAAGTTTTTTTGTTTAATTTACCGTAATAATAAAAACAAATAAAACTCATTCTAAGAACTCAACTTACGTATCATAACCTTAATCTTCTCGTTTTAATGAGGTCCACCTTCTAAATGGGGCTTACATAACCCGAATCAATATTAGTCCGCTAGTGAGTTGAATTAGCAAGCGAGGAAAAAAAAAACGATCCAAATCTAGAATGTTTAAGATAAGATTTATTAGCTGTAACATCGAATGGATACAAAAAATTGTAGCACACCAATCACTTTATCTGCTATTTTTTACTTGCTAATGTATGGAAGAATAAAGAAAAGAACTAGTCATCGCTTTGAGCTTCAATCACTGTCAAAACCTGTCAAACTAGAACAAGAAGCACAAATGATGACATATTGGAGATGAAAAAAAGATAAGCTTTATTAAAGGGAACAAAACAACATTCCATTTCTAAACCATCCATTCCATTTCGGTTGAATACAATTTCTGGCACACCAAAGACAAATAACCTTGATGGCGAAATTCTAAGGTTATGGAATTGAATGCTGCTGCCCCTCCCCAAGACCGCTCCCTTTGGATACTACCTGCAACGTTGTGCCCTCCATGATCCAGGCAGTCATTTCGGGTTGATTTTCAAAGGCATTAAGAGGATGAAGACTCCCATCATCCAACTGCATACCATATACGAACGGAAACCTAAGTGCCAGGAAACTCTCCAGCGGTAGGACCACTTGACACCCGAGGCCAAACTGCAATTTTTGCTCACGGTCTGGAACTGACTGTGGCAGGCATGATGCCTAGAAGCAAAATTTTACAGAAACATGAGACAAACTAAGATTAAAGTATACAGCACAATTAGCCAACATCAACAGGCCAAGAAAATATAACAAATAGAAACAAAGAATTCAAATGAAAAACCAACAACTAAGAAAGTAGTGATAAAGATGAGCCAAAAAAATTATACTAATATTCCAATGCCTTGCTGCGGAAAATTAAAGTTACAGAAGCCCCAGTATGCCCCAAGAACAACAGGTGTTCTTCTACAAGAAAAGGAATAAGTACCTCAAATTGAACAACAGGGCATGCTGCCAAGACAACTGGAAATGAAGGAGTGACCTACAGGTAGATTCTACGTTAGATACTTGAAACCGTCATAAGATGATAATAAAACAAAAAATTGAATGTTGATACCAGTAAAATATTACTAATATTTTCTTTTCCTGTTTTTGCACGTTAATTGTGACTACATGGCATAAGTTACTCGTTGGACAGGACGTTTGAGATTGCTAACCAAGAGAGACAGATATTCCATGACACAGGTAACACTAAATGGCCACAGAAAAAACAAAAAAACAAACAAATACATATGGGCTGGAAGCACATATAATATCTTGTCACACGAGAACACAATTTCCTTTAACATTGAGAAGAAAAAAAGAGAAGGTATTGGAAATTAAATTATCAAAACAAAAACTTAATGATTAAGAGGATATAACCATTTTAGTGATCTGAGAAGATATTCAGTTTGTCAATCATTTCAACCCTCCCATTAGTAAAGACTCTTAAACTATTTGAATTATGCAGGTATACTTGGGGAAAGGAGAAAGGTTAACTGCAACTATTTTGTTGACATAGTAGAACTTTCATGCTGTAGAATCAAAGACATCAATCCTTAATATTACAGCATCTAACAAATGTTATGGCTTCACAAACTAGGGACAATGGTTGGTGGGTAAACCATTTATGAAACAGAATACTGGGTGAAACTACTGAAGTCCTTTCACAACATGCAAATCCAAATACACGAAGCAAGCTTTTCAAATTATCCTAACGGTCGACAGGCATCGTAGAGGACTCACACCCCTTCCATGTACGATATACTGCCAATGTCATTTAACAGTGTCAACAGTCTTTGGACTAAAAAATATTCAGGATAAAGATGGTATGCAAAAACTAAGCAAACTTAATGGAAAAGCCCAGAGGAAATAAAGGAAATTGCAAAGCTACATGACGCACCAGAAAGATCCTCTGCAACTGTGAAACTGTGCCAGCAAACTTAATCTTCGGGGAATCCTTCTTATTCTTGGAGAGTTGGCAGTATGGACAGCTCATAGATAGTGGTATATTCCTATTCAGCATGGAGAAACCATTTCTACCATCATCATGACTAATAGAAGGGAATTCTGCATTGGGATCCTTTACAAAATTGGGAAATTTTGGTCCACTGATGTATCTCTGATTCTTGTCCTTCCCTGGGACAGGAAACTGTACTGGGCCATCAACATTCAGATTACCATTTGCACCTATCTCTTTTAACTTGTCTGTGTTTCTCATCGTATCTGCAGCAGTAGCAGCAGCCATACCCTTTGAGCTTCGATGACCCTTACCATGACTACTATTCCTGCCTATGTATGAAACATCTACCGGATTACTGTCTGAAACTTCCACGGAAGGGTCCTGTGACTCTTCTAAGAAAGAATAGGAGGGTCCTAGTTCATTGAGGTGATCTGAACTTAACAAGAAGCGATGGCCATGGGAGCACTCATGCTCAAAACCAACATAAGCTGTTGCATGCTTTGGTACAGAGTTTGAATTGACCAACTCACCCCCATTGATATTCATTGGAACTACATTCCTACCTATTTGTAAGAAAGGGTTAGTGCCTGCGGTACCATTGGAGGTGATTCCATTTAAGGATTCTTTAACAGATAAAATAGCTTCAGACTTTTCAGACCCTTTATAATCCACTAAATGAACCCCATTGGTACTCTTATCTCTTGCCCAATTTTGCTTGATAATTTTCTCTGAAACTGATGAAGGTTGTTTCTGATGCTGGAGAGGAGGGAATGCAGAATCTGTAGCTGATGATCCAGTAACAACTTCAGAAAAAGGTTTTTTCATTGTAAAAGTGGGAAGGCCACTACCAAAATTAATTTTTTTCCCACCAAATTTGCCATTTTCTGTAGGTTTTCTTTGACTTTCAACTATAGTACTTGCGTCTCCAGAGCTCAACTGTGTAGAACCAATTTTCTTTCCATATATTTCAGTATTAAGTTCAATTTGGGAATCTATACTTGAGATGGTCGCAAAACATTTTAGCAGATCTTTGGCTGGCAGACCAATTGGGTTTATTGGCTTCTCTAGAAATATTGTCCATTTTAAGAGAAACTTCTGTTTGGCAGAGAAATCACTCTGTAGTAAGCCCTTAGAAGGTTCATAGTACCTTGCCCCACCAATACGAATAAAGCTCCAGGAGGATGATTGAATGGGTCCTAAATTGCTTCCGTCAGGCAATTGGATGGCAGGAAGGAGCTTTTCACAGTCCATAAAGCTAGAAGAAATGTTTGCTGATTCAAAATCAAATGGATCAGATCGTAGTTTCCGAGAACGGCCACATGCACAAGCATGAAGGAAAAAATACCCACTTGAATGTTGCTTGACGTCAGCTTCAATCAGTGACCCAATATTATCAACATCATGTCTCTGGTGCATACATGGTTTCCCTGTCAAACTAACAGCGTCACATAGCTGCCTTCCAGATTTCCACATGGACATGCAATCATCCTCCAGTCTTTTGGCAAAAAACTGCAAAGCAGCCCCCCTGACCATGGAGTGGAAAGCACGCAGAGCTTTTCCCAGATGGGCCTCATGCAGTGAAGTGGGATAACAAGCAGGTAAATCCTTCAAATAAATATCCTTCACAGTTGGAAGGGCTTTTTCACACCACAATGTTGAAAATTTTGTGTTCAGTCCTCTGCCACTTTCCAACAATGATACTGCAACATCTAGAGGATCTGTAGCTCTTGAATTACTCCCTTCAACTTGAGTTGGACCACCATTCCGTTGACGAGGTTTTCTTTTACCAAATTCCGTTTCATCCAAACAGCCGCGTTTTGCAGATAGAATCCCATGTAGAATAACTTGACTAGATGACATCCATACTTCCAAACCTGGGAGTTCAGGAACAGAAAATGTCTTTCCAGATGCAGCTGAGGCTGAGACTGCAGCTGCAGCTGCAGCAACAGCAACCATTCCAACACCGCCAGCCGAGCCACTGCTAGTGCCAGTGACCAATCCTCCTTTACCTCTCAGGACATCAGACTGCTTGTAGATGAATTCCTTGATCATTAAAATGTCCTCTTTGTTTGAATTAGGATTATGAATTTCATTCAAAAGAGAATCTGAGGTTGCTTTTCCATTCAAAACATCTTCTACAAGGTCAGTAGCATACTCCAAGGATTCACCTTCGTGAATCATAGACTTCTCAAGCAGCATAACAGCCCTTGACGCATCAAGTGAAAACAGCGGTGCAGCACTTGAAACTACCCCGCCTCTGGAACTAGAATGACTGCTTTCGGAACCCGAGAGTATTCGGCATTTTTTAATCAGAAACCGAATCTGTGCTTCATGAGAGGACTGCAGTTTCTTCTTGAAACCACCTTCTGATTTGCTTGCAGGGCGTGCTAGCACAACAACTGAACCAAAACCTTTTGCAGGTAAGTTCGGCCTAGCTAAACTACTTGTAGTGGCAAACTGATTTGTCAAGGATGTGTCCGTTGACTCCTCCACATTAGAACTAGGATTTGATACATCCAAGAAATCATCAATAAACACAAACAATATTATTGGAGTACAGTATCCAGGAAACAAAGACATGTGCGAACCTAAGCCTGAGATGAGAGAGATGGGTGAGGAATTGCGATTTATTATGCCACTAGTCCTACCAGGGGATGAGCCAGTTGAAGATGTTGGCCTAGAAGATGGGGATGAAGAATAACGGTTCCTAGATGACAATGGTGGCATAGCTCTGGATCTCACATATGGAACTAATGCATGCTTAGCTGCTTGCACCACCCTCAACTTTTTCAAAAAGCGAGTATCAAAACGTGAACCCTCCTGAACATATATAATTACATGGCACACCTGCATTGCTAGTTGATCAATTTATTAGATACTATATTGACAGCACTTCACATTACGCATCTGCCACCAAAAAAACTAGATTCCAAAGTTTCTACACATTTCACAACTGCTATAGGGCATATGTACAGTTTTCCACAAGATCCTAATACACCCATGTCAGAAACTTATATAATCTAATCAAATAGCCTTGTTCATCAAATAGAAGCTAAGTTAAGCATACCCATGTTCCATAAAATACAGCAACAACAGCATAGCTTAAGTATGCCCAGTTACCAAACAAAGCTCAATGTGGGAAAAATAGGGACTGACCGTGAACATGAAGAGCAGCCCTTGAAGATCCTCGAACTCCTGCTGGTCCAAAACAGTGTCCAAACCCGACCCATCCGTATCCGAAAGCCCATGGATAACAGGGCACTGATTACAGCAAAACTGCAAGAAAAGAGTCCCTTTCTCTTCCTCGTGGTAATAGCTGATTCTTCTCGAGCTCAACCAAGCCGTTTCTTGCTCTTTATTAATGGAAAGGGGTTTGTCGAGATTGCCCGACCCGAAAATATTCGAGTCCAGAACCCGATTGATTAGCTGAGAAGAGTGGTTGGGTGTCCGAGAAATAAACCCAACAACCACTACGCCATCCAGGGAACGAGGAGGGTGGGACTGAGATGATGTTGAGGATGTAGATGGTTGGTGGTCCAGGGAGGGCGCAGGCGGCGGTGCCGGTACTGGTGCCGGGGCAGGCGAGGGTACGGGTGCGGGTGCGGGTGCGGGTGGGCGGGAGAGGACCCGCATGGAAGGTGGGGTGCGGTAATCCATTGTGAGTTAGAAGGTAAAAGAGCATGGAACAGGAGGAGCTGTCTAAATTGCCATGCTCGTGCTTCCCTGTTTGGTTCACCGGAAGTGCCAAACTCTATTTTCTAACTTTTCTTACCTTTGCTTTAGACTGAACAAAATCATCTACACTGAGTGGCCTTAATGTGAGAGCTCCGTTACTCTGCCATTCCTACATAAGAAGCAACCAGATTAAGCATCATCAGAACGGAATTCAGACCGACCTTTATTGTGGTGATCAAATTGTAAGAGCGGTGACCATATATGTTAACTTGCCGATGCAGTGCAGCTTGCATGTATAAACAAAGACAGCAATAGACGACAATGATACTGTCAAAGTTAACTCCATCTAATCCTTTTACAATAGATGACGATGGACAAGAAAGCAGGGGTTAAATGAGAGTTTGTGAAAGATCCCATTTTCCCTTTTGCACCAAGAACAAAGGGAATAGATATTTAAAGGAAGGTGGTCAGAATCAAGCTTGAAAACCACCAGGTTATAGGGAACTCTGGCCAGCATGATCATGTAAGAAATAACAGACCAACCACCGCAGGAAGGGAACTTAGATCATAAAATATCTGTTAAATGGCAGGCATACCTTCTTTTCATCTTTTAGAAGTTCTTCAACTGGTCTATATGCTGCAGCAATACAGAGGTTCTGGCCAAAAATAAAAAAGTTATGAGACAATGAACACCCATCCTTTGGGAACTGACACTAATGTCATGCGACTCATGTAATTACCTTCAAATCACTACCAGAATATCCTTCTGTTGCATTTGCAAGTTTGTCAAACTGGAAATCTGGTTCTAAATTTCTCGCGTGAGAATTACTCTGAGAATCTTCATACGATTTTCAGCATCTGGTAGGTCAACATATATCCTAAACATAACCATCAAAATCCCATGAGCAATATGCAAGTGTGGAAACTTCCGCATGTAGCTAACAACACTTGAACCTGGAAATAAAAAATTACAACGTCAGTGTTACCTTCTTGGTAACCGGCGAATTACAGCATCATCAAGATCAAACGGGCGATTTGTGGCACCAAGGATGAGTATTCTTTGGCTGTCTTTTGACCTCAACCAATCCCAGGCTGCCGTGAACTCATTTCTCATTCTTCTAGTGGCCTCGTGCTCAAATGCACCACCACGAGCACCAAGCAAACTGTCTACCTGCATAGAAGACCCTAACAATCTCAACATTGGAGTAAATAGACCAAAACATAGCTCGTTTCCTAAACAGCTTAGAAAGACGTGTTCAGAGATGTTCGTTTTCCCCATGAGCATGAACTATTTTGAGGAATTTTCCATTCTCTCACTATTATTTGCAAATGTTTAAAACCATGCAGTTTGCTTGGGGCCAAAAACAACATGGAGAAACATTCCATTGTATCTAGGATGTTTCAGACTTGTTGTGCATAAAACCAGCGGTAAGGTTTATCATCCACCATAAACATACTTGACAAGCAACACAATAATGTTTTTTTATATTATTTAGTAACAGAAAAACTCACCTCATCAACAAATATGATGACGGGAGCCAGCTTGCTGGCAAAGGAGAACAGAGCCTTTGTAAGCTTTTCAGCATCTCCAAACCACTAGGTCAGCAAGAAGGAAAGGATAAGTACAATGCCCATGCAGCATAGAGACGAATGCCTTGAACAAATTAAATATGCTCAAAACTTTTTAGACCACATATTGATCTAGCTAGTGTGTCGAAGACATTGGCCAGTGATGGTTGTGTGAACATAACCATAACATGCATCTGTTCTCAACCTCCCCATATCTTAATATTAAAACAAAAAATTAATAATGCCTTGACTTCCAGCTTAACTATGCATTGACTTTTCAGTTGATGTTTCATTTTGCTTTTGTACTAACCAAGGAAACACGTTAAGCTATTGGCTGATTGTTTTTGGTTTCATGCTGCTTCATATGAATGTTGCCTATGTTTGGAAAAGTCCAGACATGAAACAGCATAATGACCCGCAAAAAAACAGAGTACCGTGTTAAAACTAGAAAAATGCAAATATAAAAAAAATGGTTGCAGTCATAAATGGATCTCAAAGTCTAACCGAACTCAATCACCAAGAGATGTGAACCTTGATGGCTTCAAGTGGAATACAGTGCTTTTGTTTCAAAAATAAAAATAAAAACCTAACCATTACACTTGCAAGTTATAAATAAATCAGGATGCCATAACCACAAATTACCACCAAAGATATCCATATAAATTTCTTACTTTGCTTTGTCAGTATTACACCATCAGTATCTACATGCAAAAGATCTGAGCAATACATTTCATTTTCTTCAAGAACCTGCAGCACAGTTTATTGGGTCATCTAACCCTCAAATGATACAGAAAAACGTATTCCACAAATTTCTTAATAAAGATGCAATCTCGCGTATCAAAACCACATGAATGCTACCACCAAATTTACTTCATACCTCATGCAGTTCAGTTAGATTAGTCCTTGAAATCACAATTTTCCTGTCCTCTTCAACCTGTTTATTGAACGTCTGCAGAAGTTCTTCCTCCTGTAAAAAGCAGGGAAAGAGAATAAATATAAGATTCCAAAAGGGAGGGATAATCTATTAAACAGTGAAACAGAAAAGGTTAAAAACAAAAAAAAAGTCTGTAGATCCTATTGAAACTGAAATCACAGTGTCAACCCAAAGATAAGGTAGCCAACAATTTTATACCCTTGCCAAAAGAAGAATAAGACAAACATGTGAACTACAAGAATACCACAATGGGGGGCACATAAGATGTTCCATTTTAAAAGGATAAGAGTACATTTGACAAGCATTACCTTGGGAGGATGCATTAACAAGACATTAGTGAAGAGCTTATATATTTGGTTTCCACTAGATCTCTTTGTCCCTTTGAGTCCCTCAGTAAGGCGTTTCAAAGGGAGAGGCTGGAAGATAAAACCAAAGAGACTTTAGTGTTGGAGAAAGGAAACAAAAACAAGATGATAAAACTGTCATGAACAAACATTAAAAACGTAAAGAGCTATCAATTGCATAATTACTAGAAAATAGATATCCTTACCAGCTGCTTAGCTAGGCGAGAAAAATTTGGAAGTATCATCGTCTGCGAAAGACCAGGTTCAAAAGCAAAATGAGAAAAGAAAAATAAAAAGGGAAGGAATGTTACTCACAGATTATCAAATAGGTCAAAAAAGAAAAAAGATATGAAAAACAAAACAAATGCTTCCTATAAGCGCGCCACCATATTGAAAGGGGGGAAAAGCTCTTGAAGCTTACAAA
Organism: Viola odorata; assembly: GCA_963691705.1. Classification (NCBI taxonomy): domain Eukaryota; kingdom Viridiplantae; phylum Streptophyta; class Magnoliopsida; order Malpighiales; family Violaceae; genus Viola; species Viola odorata. The sequence goes on along the minus strand of OY829546.1, from coordinate 16,605,264 downwards.
TTTTTCTTTCTCATGCCCCTTCATCAAATTTGCAGAGCTAAAATAAAGGATAACCATATGCATACTTGAAAGACTCAAACGATTAATGTAATACCACCAAATCAGTTTATTTCCAATTTCTATGAAAACAAGATTTCTAAGAGAAAAAAGAACAACTAGGGGCAATAACCTTTCCACAAAATTCTAGAAAGATTTTCTATTCTCTTCCCCATTCAAATGCCAAGGAGAATCCTTGATATTGCGAGAAATTACCATGTATCCAATACACTGATGCCCCAGCAGGCTGCTCGGTGAGCTTTTCATCCTTATCTACATTTTGTTTGCTATCATGCCCCTCTACATCATCAGCTTTGCTATCACTGGTAATGTCCAAAATAACAGCAACTCGATCTCCATTCACTTCATATACCTCCCCACGTTGACCATTTGATAAGGGTCTGCAAAAACAACACACAGTTGATCAAATTTGCAGTATCTAAATGTCATAACTACTGGAAATTTGAAGATACAAGCAATTGCAGGCTTTTGTTCTCTTGGTATTTCCACTATGAACCCAGTATCCGGAGGCCAAACACTCAACTGTCCAAGACTAAGCACTCCCAAGCTAATGAATGGCAGTATGCTGATTTTTCATGATGTTTAAACAAGCAAGAACTAGTGGTAAAAAGAACTTCTAGATATACATCAACACAAAAATGATATTAACATCCTGTGAACCTCGTACAATCTCTTAAGCACATACTTCCTCTGAAAACAAATACGCAAAACCAGCAATATGTTTACCATATTCCAGAGTAAAAAGTTAAAATGGCCTTACAAACTTGCAAAGATTTATGAACACATCCTATGATTGGGTCACAGTAGATAGTCACATTGAGCTGAGCAGTTGGAGACTGTGAGGTTGAAGATGGGAAATGTAATACAGTTGGAATGGTATGTGACTGTTTGATAAAAGAAATTGATATTTTACTTGCCGTCTAGGAAAGGCAAGGGTTGAAATGATTTGGTGCTTTTGGAGGGGTGTCATTTGAGCATCTGTGAATGGAGCATTTATCTTGTTAACTACTTTGGATAGTGGTTCTCATAGCTTCACACTTTTATAGAGGTATCAAATTGCAAGGAAAAGTGGAGAGCTCTTTGTATCAAATTGTCTAGTGCAGTGGGAAAATGCTCTATCCTCCTTATGTACTACATGCATTTCCTCTCCTAATAAAAGCCCTTTCCTACCATACTATATACTTTCTTTTATACATCAGGACAACTTACCAACCCACCTGCCATGAATAGTGGTATAAGCATTTTTTGAACCATCAGATGTAGGTATCTTCCCCAACCTGATCCTGTGACGTCAAAGTTTACGTGGGAGTAAGTTTGTGCAGAATGATTCCTAAAAGATAGACCACAAACAAAGCCCTCCATGAAATGAACCCAGCTCAGACTATTCAATTATCAAACTGTGACTAATATCATAGCAGTTCCTAATTTCCCAGTGTAAGCCAAAATTTATGAACACGTAGAATGTCACAGGCTTCTCCAAAGCAAAAGTACAAGGAAAAACAACATACACTACAAAAACAATTAGAAAATTTTCAAAGAGTAAAAGCAATCAGCATGCACATAAAACATAAAAAAGATACGAGATTCAAGTACTCTTGAACTGCAGTACATACTGCAATGGATGCCACGTATTCAAGGATCACACATTTGATTATATACACGTAATGGCTGACTACAAACAAGCATGGGTATGAGTCAGCACCAAACCAACGCAATCCAAGGGCTGAGAAATGAAGAGCGGAAACTATAATCATGGTGGAAACTTTAAACAATATATAAGTGCTTAAACATTTTCATATCACTCCATATGCAATATGCATATAGTTCTAACTGGGTACTTATTTTCCCCTGTTGAACACTACAAAACTAAAACTAATCAAGAGAATGTCAAGAAGAGTAAAAGCAATCAGCGCAAGCATTCAACAGAATAAAAGTAGAGACTCGAGTACTTGAGATCTAAAGTGCTCCCATCCATTTTCAAAGATCAAACTAGTGACCTCTTGCTTACAGGGTAAGAGTGTCAAACCACTCACACCAACCACATGTTGGTAAGTAAGTTGATCTTGAAAAGTAGGAGACTTAAATCCTAGTCCAAAGAGAAAATGGAAAGATCACCAACGACTGAATTTGTCTGCAGAAGGAAATACTAAGTAAAAAGTTGAAATGATGCAAGAAACATTCTAAAAACAGAGTCCTGTGATCAGCCTGCCGAAATACCCAAAATTTCAAATTTAAAACCTGCCGAAATTCACCAGTACCACAAGCATCACCGTATAACTCCAACATTATTTCATAGAAATATCACAAGAATACAAGGAATAAACTGGAATGGCCTAATCTTACTTATTTTTTTTCTTAAGAAAAAGAAATTTGACGCTACTCAAACCTAACCAAGTAACCATACATCAATTCATCACCATCTACAGATCCAAAACAGAAGACGAAGAAGAAGAAGAGGATGCAGTCATACCGTGATTCAGCGAGAGAGGTGAGAAGAGATTGAGCGAGAGAGCCGAGAGGTGACTGGAGATTGATTTTGGGGGTTAGGGTTACTAGAGATCGATTTTGGGGGTTAGGGTTGCTACTGTTTAGCCGCCGCTGCTGCTGCCTCCCTGTCGCTCTGTTGCCGCCGCTGCTGCTCGGTTGCTGCTCCGCCACCGCCGCTGCTGCTGCCTCCATGTCGCTCTGTTGCCATCGCTGTCGATGCTCCGCCACAGTTGCTTGCTGTTCCGTTTGCTCAAGGAAGAAGAAGACGTTGGGCATGGAGAGAGAGAAGGAAAAAAGGCTTGGACTTTTCGGTTGATTTTGGGGGTTAGGGTTACTGGACAGATTGATTTTGGGGGTTTTGGTGGAGGAAGAGAGAGGTCGTGCGTTTGACAGTTTGTGTCGTGGGAAATTGGAAAATTTAAGGGGCTTTTTAGTTACGGAGAATTTTCTGAATTTCTGACAATTTTGCAAAACTAGAAAATTTTGCAAAAGCTATTTCACAGTCAAAATTTTACAAAATTTTCAGTTTTGCAAAAATTTTCAAATTTTTTTTTTACTCTAAATAAATTCATATTATTAATCTAAAAAAATAATAATGTTATTTTAAATATATTTACCTTTGTAATTTATGTAAATTGATACAAATTGTGCTAAAAATACTTCATAATTGATATTTAACTAACTAATACTCTTAATTAAAATTATACGAGTAAAATTCAATGTTTAACATTGTAATTAGGGGTGGCAAATGGGTAGGTATGGGTGGGGATTAAATGGGTATGGGTGGGTATGAGTATCATACCCATTTATTACCCATATAATTTTTTAAATGGGTACCCATACCCATTTACACCCATTTAAATTATATCTACTTAAGAATTTTTTTTTTATTAAATAAGATTAAAAATATTATGTTTGATAACAAAATATAGATTTTGATAAAATTTGACTAAGTGACTCGATTTTGACTATGTATGATGGTTTTATCGTTTAAGCTCGGGTTTGACCATTTAGCCTCGGATTTTATCGTTTAAGCTCAACCTTTTTTTCCTTCTACAATTTAGATTTGTTAGTTTAGTGGTCTGTTTAGTTATGGAAAGTGAGAACTCTCCTGGATTGTACTTAATTACAAAGTAATTATATATTTTTTATAATTAGAGCTGATAAATAAGAAATTATAAATTAATGTACTTAATTACAAAAAAATTATTTATCGAATAAATTAATGTTATTCTATGAAAAATTAAATCAAGAATGAAAACAAGAAATTGATAATCATTTTTTTTAATTTTCCGGAATAAACACGAATCAATTACAACAGAATTAAAATTTCACACATAAACATATTCTACAATGTGGGCCTTGCAATGCAAATTATGTACTCAACAATTACAATAGCAACTCCAGCCTCTCTAATTTAAAAAAAATACAAGCTTTAATTTAATTATAAGAAAGCTTAAGTCTAAATTTTTATATTTATTTCAACATTAATGATTTAATATTAATTATAAGAATAGTTATGAAAATTTTAAATTAATTTAAAAATATTTAAATAATTTTGAATGGTCTATAACCATAATTTTTTCATGCTTTAAAGAAAAAAACCATGAGTAATCTTATGAAAAGTATAAAACCCATTTTAAAAAAATTAAGAAAAAATTAAGAAAAATGGATATAGAATTACTTATCTTAAGACAGAGATTATGTTATTATAGTTTTTAATTTATTTTGTTCAGTATATAAATTAAAAAAATTGAATTTGTTTAAAAAATAAAAATAAAAAAGATGAGAGAGAGAAAAGAAGGAGAGGGTTTTGGTTTAATTGGTTACCCATTGGGTACCCATTACCCAACCCAATAAAACCTACCTATTTTAGTTTAAATGGGTATATTACCCATTTCTACCCATTTAAAAATTGCACTGACCCATTTAACACCCATACCCATTTAAATTAGTTGGGTATTGGTAGATTTTTGCCACCCCTAATTGTAATGAATCTTAGAAATTGAATTTTTTTATCATTGTAATGAATCTTAGAAATTGTAATGGCGAAGGTTGGGAAGGTACTGGTTGGGAAGGCACGGCTAATGATTCACGCATTTTTCTTGATGCATTAACTAGACCAGATAATGCTTTTCCTATGCCCGCAGCTGGTAAAACATTATTTTTGTAATTCATAACAATATTTATTAGTTGTTACATTAACGGTTTACTACAAATATTTGATTGTTATTTATATTTGGCAGGCTACTATTATGCAGTTGATGCTGGTTATCCAAATATTCCTGAATTTTTAGCTCCTTGTCGTGGTGAACGGTATCACTTAAATGATTTTCGTGGACGAGGAAGGATAACAAGAAAATATGCATTGTTTAACTATCGACCTTCGTCATTGAGAAATGTGATTGAAAGGGCTTTTGGCGTTCTGAAGGCTAGATTTCCAATCTTAAAGTCCATTCTAAATTATCCTCTTCGACGTCAGAGGCAAATACCTCTAGCTTGTTGTACACTACACAACTTTATTCGAATGGAAGATAGAGCTGATCAACTATTCACAGAATATGGTACAAAAGGTCAGCAAAATTTAGACGAGAACGAAGCTAATGTGACGCAAGAAGGTATTCAAGTGGATATGTCCCAACAACAACTAATGAATGACGTTAGAGAAGATATTGCAAATCAATTATGGTCTCATTATAATAATTGTTAGAATATGAAGAAGTAACAAGTTAAATTAAGTATGTTTTGAATGTTTAAATTTATAGTATTCATGTCATGAACAAATAATTCAAAACTATTTTATATGTATTTTATTTTCATGAACGGAAATATTATATTTATATTTAATTTTTAATTCCAATTTTGGATTTTACATTTTTTTTGGAATTTTTACATTAATTAATTTTCTTTTGGATTTGTACTACTTTTTTTGAATAAATAATTTCATGTCCAAATAATTCAAGACTATTATTTTTTAGTTTTTACATATTTTTGGGAATTTTTACATTTTTTTTGGGAATTTTTACATTTTTTGGTTTTTTTTGGGAATTTATACATTTTTTGAATTTTTTACATTTTTTCTAAACTTGTAGTGTTGATTCTGAAAAATTGTTTTGCAATTGCAAAACTTCAAATATGGCGTTTGCAAAATTTTCTAAACTTGTAGTGTTAATTCTGAAAATCTGTTTTGCAATTGCAAAACTGAAAAATTTGCTAAAAATGTTCTATTTGCAAAATGTTGCTGTGAAACAGATTTTGGAAAATTTTCTAACTTTTGGAAAATTTTCAAAAATTTTCAATTTTTTTTTTCTCCTAAATGGTTTGTGCTTTTAAATTTAGACATAAATATATTTAGAATATATATAATTTATTTTTAACAAACTTAAAATAGGCTACTATTTAGTTTATTTTTTTTTTCAAAAAAATATTAGCATTATTTTTTAATTAAAATAAAATTGATTTAACAAAAGTAGTAGCTTTTGTTTTTCAAAAAAATAAGAAATAGTTGTTAGGTGAATACGATTTCGAGTTTTCTAAGGTTGAAAAATGCATTTTGCAAAACAGAAAACGTACTGTAGCTGTGAAATAGAATTGAAAATTTTGCAAAATTTTCTGTTGTTTTGCAAAACAGAAAATTTCATTAGTAAATGCAGCCAGCATTAATATTTCGGAAAAGCATTAATATTTTTTCCCAAAAACCATTCCGAACCTGAAACCGAACCCGAAATAATTTCGGGTATTACATACCTGAACTCGAATTTTTCGATATCCGAAATACCCGAACTGAAATTCGAAAAATTCAGATCGGAAATTTTAGAATTCGGAAATTTCGGAAAATGCCCACCCTTATATGAAATTTACAACCTCCTCACGAACTATTCGCGGTCAACGATTATCTACTAGTTAAAAAAATACTCAATTAATTAATGAAATTAGTGAATATATAATATGAAAATAATAAAGATATCATTCATCAAAATGGCAGATGAGGTGAGGACACACGGGGATAAAAAGAAGTGGCGAGGACGTTCGATTATGGGGGAGTGAAATTGCATTTTGTGGGTAAAAGTGAAAATGGAAGAGATGGGTTTTATGTTTTAATTTTATCTTTATTTATTAACTAAAAGGGTTTATTGTTTTTGTGGGAAGAGGGAAAATTAAATTGATTCACTACTCAAATGTGAAATCAAGTTGTCAAATAAAATTGGAATGAAAAGTTACAAAAGTATGTTTAAAAAATTCTAATAATTCTAATAATTTTCATTGGTTATAAATTTTATGTATTATTCATTATTATAATTATTAATTTTATTAAATATATTTATAAATATATAAATATTAAGTGGATGCATTTAATAAATAATTATTAAGATGCAAAACTACAACCTAATCTTTTAATGCGGTTAATTACATGTCTATAACCACAATCTCATCATCTATAAACAATTACGCGCATTTAACTGCACCACACCCATGCCTACTAGTAGGGCTGTCAATAAGACCCGAGACCCGAGACTTGGTCCCGGACCCGGGAATTCGAGTCGGGTCCGGGTCCCAAAATTGGGCCCGTTTTGGGTCGGGACCTGGTCTGGTCCCGACCCGGGAATTGCCGGGTCTCCGGGACCGGGTCAAGCCGGGTCTGTCCCGAGACCCGACAAAATTAAAAAACCCTAATCTAAAACTTGGCTTTCCCTTTTCTTCTTCTTCGTTCTTCCTCAGCAGCCACACCACAAGATCAAGCCAACACCACAAAATTAAAAAATCCTAATCTAAAGCAGAAGCACCAAGATTAGAGTATGATAGAGTTCGGGCCAACAAGATCAAGCCAACAAATTAATAAGGAACTATTTGGACAATGAGATCCGGTCTTTCTAACTTCATTTCTGCTCACCGCCGGCCATAATCCCAAAATCCGATTTCAATCAACCATCAATCAACCCATCCTCATCATCAATCTAAACCAAAAAAAAAAGAAAAAATAAAGAAAGTAAAGAGAGAAAGAGTGATGCAGCACAGAAGAAGAGAGGAAGAAGAAAGAAAAGTAAAGAAAAGAAAAGAAAAGAAAAGAAAGAGATGAGAGGAAGAAGAAGGAAATGAGAGCAGAGTGAAAAGAGAGAAAAAAGAAAAGAAAGAAAAGAAAAAAGAATGGTGTTGTCGGGAAAAGAGAAAAGTAAAGAAAACAAAGAAAGAAGAAATGATTAATTGAAAAAAAAAAAAGTTAGGCGGGTCCGGGTCTGGACCCGAGGACCCGACTCTTATAGGGGCCGGGACCGGGACCAGAAATTGGTCTCGTTTTTTGTCGGGACCGGGTCTGGTCCCGACCCGAATTTCGCGGGTCTGGTCGGGTCCGAGTCGGGTCCAGCCCGCAGACCCGTATTGACAGCCCTACCTACTAGGAAACAACTCTTCAATGACTACAGTCATGCTACCATTGATGCCAGCGATAAAATTGATTCAATAAATAAATGTTAATTTTTTTTATTATAGGTAGGAGCGGTATTTACAAATCCAGAATTTTCTTGGAAATACAGCTCAAGCAAGTACCTCAAGTTAGGTAGACAATGAACGAAATCTTTAGTTTGACCAATTTTAAAGTGCTGGCATTTTGCAGAGTAAAAGTTTATAGTTTTTTTTTAAATTTTGTCTTCGAAGTAACCTATAACACAAAAGAGTTAATGACATTTTTCATTAACTTACTTTTACAAATTGTTTAATCAAGTCCCCTACCAAATTATTACACATTTATAATCCTCATCTGTTTCAATGTTAGTCATTTTTAGTCCCTTCTTCGTTAAAGTTGCTTGTGTAGCATAACTTCCGTTAAGGCGAAACATCCACACTAAAAGGAAAATCTACTAACTTCTTCATCCGCATCCTCATCCTCATCCTCATCCTCATCAATGACATCTTCCTATTCCGTAAACCCCTCAATTTCATCATCTTCATCCTCCTCCATCATCGCACTACTCTCAGCCCTATCCTTCAAACCAGTGTTCAAACCACAGTCTCACATCCATCTCTTCTCTCAATCCATTGTAGCATCTCTCCTCGAAGACCCTATAATCCCCACAATGCCACTTACCTTTCTTGAAGGCTTCCTAAAATCAGGCCCCGTCGAGACCATTCTAGCAATCCCTCGTACCGATTCCAGGAAGAGCATCTCCGCGAAGGAGCGTAAAGTTGGCCGAGTCCCGAGCATTATCTTTGAGCAAGAAGATGGAAAACATGGTGGCAATTATAGGGTGTACCGGGGATGACATCTCACACCTGTAAGTTGCCATCCCCCAACCAATAAAAATCAGACACGTGTAATTTTTTTCCAGCTCACTCCTCACTTTCCCTTTCCCTCACCGTCGGCCTCACCCTCTCGACTCTCGGTCACCCTTACAACCCACATCACATCACCGTCGGCCTCCAACCATTCTCACCGCCAACCATCATCAACTCATCTCCTCACCGCCGGCCTCCAAACACAGAAAATAATACACTCTGAACCCTCAACATCACCAACCACACAACCGCCAGCCTCCATCAACATCACCAACACAAATCCTCATCACTGCTAGTCGACACAAACACAAAATCCCCACCCTCTCCATCCATCACCACCGCCGGCCTTCATCGTCACCACTCCCACACCACCGCCGACCATCCATACCCGATCTCTCACTCTCGGCTCAATCATCAACCCACACCACATCACCACCATCATCAACTCACGCCACATCCGTGCTCTATATTTGCCATGGGGAAATAGAGAGGCTTGAACCTACTCATGGCTACATCACTGCGATTGGCGACAATGGTGATAAGTAAGGCAAAAAGAGAAACTGTTGCTTGCTGTTTATTTAGACTTCTTTTGCTCAGAAACCCTTCCTCCCATTATCTTACAAATAGCATGCTCTTCAGATTGAAGGAGCTTTAAAGCCAAATGCGCCTTGAGATCTCTCGCTACTAACTTTTGTCACACATCCAATTCACTTAGATCCACATCAATATATAGGGGATTATATCGGCAGGGCAGAGGAACTTAACAGTCCTCTTAATAGTATTCAAAGAAGCACCTGCCAAGTTTATAAAGTGACAGCGGATTTAAACATATTAGTTCACTAGAAATCATTGAAATCAAAAGAAACATAATCCAATTCAAATCCGCAGGGATAACATTAAAAAAACAACTTAAAATGGCTATGCTTCTAAACAAAAGTTACGAAGCATGTATGAGTCTTTGTGCCACTCACTCCATCAAAGGAATATATGATGAGAATGAATGGGGCTATTTACAATTTAATAGATAGATATGAATATACATACATGAATTTTTCACCCATCTAAGAAATTGGATGCACGTTACATTGCCTATCTATCATCTAACAAAAAAACTAAACCATCATGGCTGATACCCATAAGCTTTCCTGATGTTCATTTTAATAGCTTGCTTATAAAGATTATTTCTAAAGGGTACATGGTTGAGGATAGCTTTTCGCACGGGATATTAAGGGTTCCAAGAAGGGAGGCACAACTATATAGACATAAACGATAAGCCAATTCAATAATGGTGCGAGCAAGGTTGTTGATCAACTAAAACAATAGCTATATCAATGCTGCAATCATTTAAGCATGCACACCAAAGTTATTAACCATGAATCAGATCCAAAATTTCAATTGTGAAACTATTATTAGTGCACCATTGTTGCCAACAAGCATTAAAATTAACTTGCTATTGTTAGTGGTATTATCTGATGGAAAAAGTAGCAATACGTATCATTCACATTTAAAGCCACTAGGAGTTTAAGATGTAGTTCGATTCGTAGAATCTCATCTCTCCTTTCCCTACTATAGAAGTTCAAGCCTATGTACAAAGTCTCTTTATTTTTTTTAAAATACCATTGCCATAGAGACTACCAATACAGTGATACATAAGAGGTGCAAAGTATGGGATGTTACAATAGTGTACCCATGTTTATTCAATTTGCATTGTACAAATGGAATTTTACTTCTTTGTATCCTTGCTATATTGCATAACCGAATTCCAATGCCAAATAAATCAAAACAAACTATTCCTAAGCATATCATTCTTTATGGACACTAGGAGGCAATGGAGTAACATGGTTATCCCTAATACTGAAGAGCGAAATGGAGAGTTTATCAATGCCAAAGCAATCACGCATTATACATAATTGACCCAATTGATACGTGTAATTGCAAATAAAAAACTGTAGAATAAAAGTTAAACAACTAACCTCTCTTAAGTTCAAGAGACACATCATCACCAATATACACAAGCGGGATATCAACCTTCAGCAAAGCAGAGGAGGGTGCCCTTATGAAAGTCACGTTAAGAGGTGCATCTGCTCCAGAATGCAAATGAACCTAAAACAATCCAAAATCACAACTTTACAAAACCATTCATCATTTCCAGCAGTCCAATACTAAAAACTATTCATTACATTCAGCAGTCCCAAATTAGTCCATGTCTGGCATCGGAAGGATTGCGAAACTATACTTAACCACTTTTATACGAGCATTTTCCAAGCCTTTTTTCCAATAGCAGTTTTCAAATGCAATTGAAGAAAGAACCTTAAGTTAAAACATTAATCAAATTACATTATACATATAGATAGCTAACATGAAAAAAATGCAATTACCTGTCTTAGCAAGACCCAAACTTTTTCAATAATCTCATCTGACCCCAAATCTGGTCTGACTTCAAGATCAAATAACTTGGATAAAAAGAAGGATCTGCCAAACTTATCAACCAAGTTTCTTATTTGATTAGTTTGAACTGAAATGAGTCTTTTATTGCCACCATGTTGTCCATCTTCTTGCTCAAAGATAATCCTCGGGACTCGGCCAACTTTACGCTCCTTCGCGGAGATGCTCTTCCCGGAATCAGTACGAGGGATTGCTAGAATGGTCTCGGCGGGGCCTGGTTTTGAGAAGCCTTCAAGATAGGTAAGTGGCGTTGTGGGGATTATGGCGTCTTCGAGAGCAGCTGTAGCGGATTGAGAGAAAAGACGGATGTGAATTAGGGATTTAGAGGAGGTTAAGTGGCGCACGATGATCAAGTGGTTGCCTAGGTGGTGGTAGCGGCGTGCGTAAGGATGGGCGTTGGGGTGGCAGTGGTAACGCCCGTTTAATTTATTTACTGAAAATTCAGGAGCAGACATGACAAAACTCTGTACCTAAGCAGACAATAGTGAAAACAACAGAAACAAACCATAATAGTTTGATATTTATTTTCACATTGCATAGAACAGGGGAAAAAAACTAAATCGAAGATAAAAAAAACCCAAATAACGGATGAGATATGAGAGGAATTCAAGCAAAAACACACTAAAAAAAAGAAAAACCATGAGGAAAAGAAAAAAGCATACCTTGGATGAATTGGAGAGAGAAGGGGTAAGGGTTTCTACATATTCCGGCTCCAATCGCAGGACCGAATTCTAGAAGATGAGAACACAAGAGACAACCAAGGAGTGAGGTAGGTGACGACGAGAGAGTTCAGATTGAGGATGGTATGAGGAGGAGTCGAGAGAGAGGTAGGGGCGTGGGGTGCATATGTGGTGCGCGATTGAAGCGGAGAAGGATCAAACAAACAAATTGAGGAGAAAAAGGCTTTATTATTAACAGAGATAGAAACAGAGGAGTTTTTATTTTAGGTTAGGGTTAGATGAACCGGCAATCCAAAATCACAAATTTACAAAACCATTCATCATTTCCAGCAGTCCAATACTAAGAACTATTCATTACAACTAGCAGTCCCAAATTAGTCCATGTCTGGCATCGGAAGGATTGCAAAACTATACTTAACCACTTTCATACCAGCATTTCCCAAGCCTTTTTCCCAAAAGCAGTTTTCAAATGCAATTGAAGAAAGAACATTAAGTTAAAAAATTAATAAAATTACATTATACACATAGATAACTAACATGAAAAAAAATGCAATTACCTGTCTTAGCAAGACCCGAACTTTTTCAATAATCTCATCTGACCCCAAATCTGGTCTGACTTCAAGATCAAATAACTTGGATAAAAAGAAGGATCTACCAAACTTATCAACCAAGTTTCTTATTTGATTAGTTTGAACTGAAATGAGTCTTTTATTGCCACCATGTTGTCCATCTTCTTGCTCAAAGATAATGCTCGGGACTCGGCCAGCTTTACACTCCTTCGCGGAGATGCTCTTCCCGGAATCAGTACGAGGGATTGCTAGAATGGTCTCGGTGGGGCCTAGTTTTGGGAAGCTTCAAGATAGGTAAGTGGTGTTGTGGGGATTATGGTGTCTTCGAGGAGAGCAACTGCAGCGGATTTAGAGAGGAGACGGATGTGAATTAGGGATTTAGAGTAGGTTAAGCGGCGCAGAGTGATCATAGTGGTTGTGCCGATGGTGGTAGCGGCGTGCATGAGGATGGGCGTTGGGGTGGTAGTGGCTGCGGGAATTCCAGAAGAAGAGAGAACAGAGTAGGGTTTTAAACGGGAGGATGTTTGATTATCGTCGGACGTTGAAGTTTAAACACCAGAGTTTCATGATAAGGCTATCTTCGGCTCATGAGCCCAATTGTTTCCAGCGGACCCTCCAACCACATTGAGGAATCCCATTTGTTAATTTACGTTTTACTACTAAAAAAATATTACTACCACCTCAACGCCCGTTTAATTTCTTTGCTGAAAATTTAGGAGCAGATATGAAAAAACCTAGTACCTAAGCAGATAGTAGTGAAAACAACAGAAACAATTCATAAAGGTTTGATACTTATTTTCGCATTGCATAGAACAAGGGAAAAAAACTAAATCGAAGATAAACAAAACCCAAATAACAGATGAGATATGAGAGGAATTCCCGCAGCCACTACCACCCCAACGACCATCCTCACGCACGTTGCTACCACCATCGGTGTAGCCACTATGATCACTCTGCGCCGCTTAACCTCCTCTAAATCCCTAATTCACATTTGTCTCCTCTCAATCTGCTGCAGTTGCTCTCCTCAAAGACACCATAATCCCCACAACGCCACTTACCTAGCTTGAAGCTTCCCAAAACTAGGCCCCACTGAGACCATTCTAGCAATCCCTCGTACTGCTTCCTAGAAGAGCATCTCCGCGAATGAGCGCAAAGCTGGCCGAGTCTCAAGCATTATCTTTGAGCAAGAAGATGGACAACATGATGGCAATAAAAAACTCATTTCAGTTCAAACCAATAGAATAAGAAACTTGGTTGATAAGTTTGGTAGATCCTTCTTTTTATCCAAGTTATTTGATCTTGAAGTAAGACCAGATTTTGGGGTCAGATGAGATTATTGAAAAAGTTCGGGTCTTGCCAAGACAGGTAACTGCATTTTTTTTCATGTTAGTTATCTGTGTGTATAATGTAATTTTATTAATGTTTTAACTTAAGGTTCTTTCTTCAATTGCATTTGAAAACTGCTTTTGGGAAAAAGGCTTGGGAAATGCTCGTATGAAAGTGGTTAAGTATAGTTTTGCAATCCTTCCAATGCTAGACATGGACTAATTTGGGATTGTTGGATGTAATGAATAGTTCTTAGTATTGGACTACTGGAAATGATGAATGGTTTTGTAAAGCTGTGATTTTGGATTGTTTTAGGTTCATTTGCATTCTGGAGCAGATGCACCTCTTAACGTGACTTTCATAAGGGCACCCTCCTCTGCTTTGCTGAAGGTTGATATCCCGCTTGTGTATATTGGTGATGATGTGTCTCGCGGACTTATGAAAGGTTAGTTGTTTAAATTTTGTTGTACAGTTTTTTATTTGCAATTACACGTATCAATTGGGTCAATTATGTGTAATGTGTGATTGCTTTGACATTGACAAACTCTCTATTTTGCTCTTCAGTCTTTGGGATAACCATGTTACTCCATTGCCTCCTAGGGTCCATAAAGAATGATATGCTTAGGAATAGTTTGTTTTGATTTATTTGGCATTGGAATTCGGTTATGCAATATAGCAAGGATACAAAGAAGTAAAATTCCATTTGTATAATGGAAATTGAATAAACATGGGTACACTATTGTAACATCCTATACTTTACACCTGTTGTGTATCACTGTATTGGTAGTCTGTATGACAATGGTATTTAAAAAAAAATAAAGAGACTTTGTACAGAGGCTTGAACTTCTATAGTAGGGGAAGGAGAGTTGAGATTATACGAATTGAACTACATCCTAGACTCCTAGTGGCTTTAAATGTGAATGATACATATTACTACTTTCTCTATCAGATAATACCACTAATAATAGCAAGTTAATTTTAATGCTTTTTGGCAACAATGGTGTACTGATAATAGTTTCACAATTGAAATTTTGGATATGATTCATAGTTAATAACCTTGGTGTGCATGCTTAAATGATTGCAACATTGATATAGCTATTGTTTTAGTTGATCGATCAACCTTGCTCGCACCATTATTGAATTGGCTTATCGTTTATGGTTATATAGTTGTGCCTCCCTTCTTAGAACCCTTAGTATAGCTTGCAAAAAGCTATCCTCAACCATGTACCCTTCATAAATAATCTTTATAAGCGAGCTGCTGAAATGAACATCAGGAAAGCTTATGGGTATCAACCATGATGGTTTAGTTTTTGTGTTAGATGATAGATAGGCAATGTAAAGTGCGTCCAATTTCTTGGATGGGTGGAAAATTCGTGTCTGTATATTCATATCTGTCTATTAAATTGTAAATAGTCCGATTCATTCTCATCATAGATTCCTTTGATGGAGTGGCACAAAAACTCATACATGCTTCGTAACTTTTATTTAGAAGCATAGCCATTTTAAGTTGTTTTTTTAATGTTATCCCTGCGAATTTGATTGGATTATCTTTCTTTTGATTTCAATGATTTCTAGTGAACTAATATGCTTAAATCCGCTGTCACTTTATAAACTTGGCAGGTGCTTCTTTGAATACTATTAAGAGGACTGTTAAGTTCCTCTGCCATACCGATATAATCCCCTATATATTGATGTGGATCTAAGTGAATTGGATGCAGGACAAAAGTTGGTAGCGAGAGATCTCAAGGCGCATCTGGCTTTAAAGCTCCTTCAATCTGAAGAGCATGCTATTTGTAAGATAATGGGAGGAAGGGTTTCTGAGTAAAAGAAGTCTAAATAAACAGCAAGCAATAGTTTCTCTTTTTGCCTTACTTATCGTCATTGTCGTCAATCGCAGTGATGTAGCCATGAGTAGGTTCAAGCCTCTCTATTTCCCCATGACAAATGTAGAGCACGGATGTGGTGTGAGTTGATGATGGCGGTGATGTGGTGTGGGTTGATGATTGAGCCGAGAGTGAGAGATCGAGTATGGATGGTCGGCGGTGGTGTGGGAGTGGTGACGATGGAGGGCGGCGGTGGTAATGGATGGAGAGGGTGAGGATTTTGTGTTTGTGTCGACCAGCGGTGGTGAGGATTTGTTTTGGTGATGTTGATAGAGGCTGGCGGTTGTATGGTTGGTGATGTTGATGGTTCGGAGTGTAGAATTTTCTGTGTTTGGAGGCCGGCGGTGAGGAGATGAGTTGATGATGGTTGGCGGTGAGAATGGTTGGAGGCCGACGGTGATGTGATGTGGGTTGTGAGGGTGACCGAGAGTGGAGAGGATGAGGCCGACAGTGAGGGAAAGGGAAAGTGAGGAGTGAGCTGGAAAAAAATTACACGTGTCTGATTTTTATTGGTTGGGGGATAGCAACTTACAGGTGTGAGATGTCATCCCCAGTACACCCTATAATTTCCACCATATTGTTCATCTTCTTGCTCAAAGATAATACTCGGGACTCGGCCAGCTTTACGCTCCTTTGCGGAGATGTTCTTCCCAAAATCGGTACGAGGGATTGTTAGAATGGTCTCGGCGGGGCCTGGTTTTAGGAAGCCTTCGAGATAAGTAAGTGGCGTTGTTGGGATTATGGGGTCTTCGAGGATAGCAGCTGCAGCGGATTGAGAGAAGAGACGAATGTGAGACTGTGGTTTTGAACACTGGTTTGAAGGATAGGGCTGAGATTAGTGCGATGATGGAGGAGGATGAAGACGATGAAATTGAGGGGATTACGGTAGAGGAAGATGCCATTGATGAGGATGAGGATGTGGATGAGGATGCGGATGAAGAAGTTGGTAGGTTTTCCTTTTAGTGCGGATGTTTGGCCTTAACGGAAGTTATGCTACACAAGCAACTTTAATGAAGGAGGGACTAAAAATGACTAACATTGAAATATATGAGGATTATAAATGTGTAATAATTTGGTAGGGGACTTGATTAAATAATTTCTATAAGTAAATTAATGAAAAATGTCATTAACTCTTTGTGTTATAGGTTACTTCAAAGACATAATTAAAAAAAACTATAAACTTTTACTCTGCAAAATGCCAACACTTCAAAATTGGTCAAACTAAAGATTTCCTTCGTTGTCTACCTAACTTGAGGTATTTTCTTGAGCTGTATTTCCAAGAAAATTCTGGATTTGTAAATACCACTCCTACCTATAATAAAAAGAATTAACATTTATTTATTGAATCAATTTTATCGCTGGCATCAATGCTAGCATGACTGTAGTCATTGAAGAGTCGTTTCCTAGTAGGCATGGGTGTGGTACAGTTAAATGCTCGTAATCATTTATAGATGATGAGATTGTGGTTATGGACATGTAATTAACCGCATTAAAAGATTAGGTTATAGTTTTGCATTTTAATAATTGTTTATTAAGTGCATCCACTTAATATTTATATATTTATAAATATATTTAATAAAATTAATAATTATTAATGAACAATACATAAAATTTATAACCAATTAAAATTATTAGAATTTTTTAAACATACTTTTGTAACTTTTAATTTCAATTTTTTTCGACAACTTGGTTTCACATTTGAGCGGTGAATCAATTTAATTTTTCCTCTTCCCACAAAAACAATAAACCCTTTTAGTTAATAAATAAAGATAAAATTAAAACATCAAACCCATCTCTTCCATTTTCACTTTTACCCACAAAATACAATTTCACTCCCCCATAATTGAACGTCCTCGCCACTTCTTTTTATCCCCGTGCGTTCTCACCTCATCTGCCATTTTGATGAATGATATCTTTATTATTTTCATATTATATATTCACTAATTTCATTAATTAATTGAGTATTTTTTTAACTAGTAGATAATCGTTGACTGTGAATAGTTCGTGAGGAGGTTGTGGATTTCAGATAGCGTAAATTTCACAGTTCCGGTGAGGTTGTAGTTTTGAGAGAATTATATGATTAGGTTGTCATTTGGGTGATTTTTGCGGTTAGCTGCACTGTTCCCATCCCCAAACTATAGGCAAAAAGTCATCTATAGGTAAGGAGAAAAAAAAAGATTTTTTTTGTTGATTCGGGTCCCTGAATTATATTTTGTAGCAAAAAGGGTCCCATTAGATTTTCTATCCAAAACCCTGTGATATTTATTTTGACCTTTTTTTTAGTCTATTGTTTTAAAAAAAAAAAATGAAAAAATAGGAAAATTTGGAATTTTTTATATAAAATCACTAATTTCAAAATAATTTTATTTTCTTTATTAAAGGAATATATTGTTGTTGTTTTCAAAAAATAAAAGTAATTAAAAGGAATAAATCTTCATTAAACTACTTCATTTCCTTTAAAAAATATGTTTCCTAAATTCTAGGTTTGTTTTTGTTCTATTTATTTATTTATATTTTTTCAAATTTCTTTTTGCAATTTATTATAACTTTTTCTTTTCTTAAAAAATAAAAGAGAATATAATTATATGGTCAAATTAAATATGCTAAAGTTTTGTATAGAAAATTTAACAGAGGAGTCACTTTGCGACGAAAAAGCAATTTGAAGACCTAAATTTAACAATTTTATTTAAAAAGTTTATTCGCTGAACTAAACTAGTTATCTCTGAAAAAAAGAAAAGAAAAAAAGGCTGTTGTTGGGTGGTAGGCCCATGGAGTAACGACTTTGATTATTGGGCCAAGATTTGATTTGTACACTCCTTTATCTGGAAAAAAAGGGCGCAAAAAATAACCTGCAGGACTGAAACCTACCAACAGAGGCATATATCACAAAGACGAGCAAAACTACATAAGCTTGGCAGTTAGAGCTACAGATGGTGCAAGCAACATACCTGCAGAAACACTCTCCTCCTCCATATCCTCTCCTCATCTCCATACTCTCTCTTTCTCTCTCTGCTCTATCAGATCTTTCTCTCACCAAAACTTTCGCTTCCACTTTTGTCACTCTCTACCGCCGAGAAATAAGATACCTTATCTTTAGCTGCTGTTGGGCGCCCATGGTCCAAACTAGGTCTTGCAAATCACTTCTCTAATTATGTTCGTCAATGTTATCCACCTTTTTGGTTCGCATTTCTAGTTTAATTCCTTGCAAATACTTTTGTTTGTTCTTTTTCCCTTTTTTCCATTTCTTTTTGAGGATGCAAGAGAAAATGATAATGCGAATTTGAATGCTTTCATGTTTTGCTATTTTGCATGATAAGTTCAGTTCGGAGGGGGAGGCGATGCACAACATTTTGAATTATGTTTTCACTTCTTTGCTGTATGCTTTTATGTTCTTATCCTTTGTGAGTATGATTCAGTTTTGTAATTTGAACCAACTCTTAATGATTACTTTGTTTAATGCATATTTGCCACCTTTGAGAGACTCGCCCAATTGCTGCCTGTTTTCAATTGAACCTGTTAGGTTGCAAGGTCGTTTTTGAGTTTGTGACGAAGATTATCTGCTGTTTTGCAGTGTGGAGGGAGTTACGGGTGAAAATTTGCAATGTATGAAAGTGTAATAAAGGGTAGAAGTCTGAGATGGGGTTCAGTTTTCCAGCCATCAAAACACTTGATTAGGTTAAATTTCTGGGAGAAGGCTTCATATCACTCTTTTAGCCGTGCTGCTCTAGTGCGAGATTGCTCTTCACATGTGATACGATCCCAGAATGTGCTACAGATATCAGAATCGTGAGATCGACCTCTCACATGAAACTTCAAGATGTTATCTTTCGAATGGAACAAGTTTCAGCCCATTTGGACGAGCGGATTGGAAGTTATGCCCGTCGAGATTTTCATACGCAGAATGGACGTGATGACGCCCATTCACGGCGTAATCGTAGCGACGTGTTCTGTCACAACGTCTTCGACGTGATCACGTTGCACCCCGACGTGATCTCGCCCGGAAATTCCAGATTTGCGACAAAGAAGGAATTCTTGAAGATTTTCTATTTTTATTAGCTATTTTATTAATTAATTAAATTAGTTTGAATTTATTTTAATTATTTAATTAGAAGTTCTATTAGGAGAAGGTTTCCTTTTGTAAGAATTTAGGGTTTCTCCTATTTAAAGGAGCCACCTTTTTCATTAAGAAGTTAAGTTATTTTCAATCAATTAAATAGAGAGGATTTTCTCAATTGTTCACGTGTGAACCTTGTTGCTTCTTAAGTCTGAACGCTTAAGTCGAATTGCAAGTAAAAGACCGAGAGTTCAAACCCCTATTGTTTCGTTTCATCCTAGGTTGGTATTCACAAGTTGAATACAGGGTTAGGGATTCGAGTCAAGAACCTTTCTTCCTTGATTTGGGTTGGCTAGTACAGGTTATTAGCAGGGTCAAACGCTCAAGAGAGTTGATTATTCCGCATTCCAAAAATCCAATCCTTCGAACTAGATCAGAAAGCACTCGTTACGCATCCTACGCAACTAGGATCGTATCAGTTGGTAGCGGAGCTCTAGGCGTTCAAGGTTTGGTATCTATCCTTATACAAAAAAAAAAATCCATCTTTACGTTTCTATTTTCCTTGTTGAGATTGGTTCTTTTTCTATCCGTTCTATAACCAAGCTTCTTGTGTTCTTGTGTTAGTTATTTGTGTGTCGAGTCGATCTAGGGTTCTAGAACTTGTTTTGTGTGCATCTTGTTCAACAAATCGTGGTTACCACGATTTGTAGTTTTTAATTCTGTCAAAAAAAAAAGAAAAGAAAAGAAAAGAGTAAAAAAAAAATCAGATCAGAACAAAAAAAAAGAAAATATAAAATACTATAGAGTATTGTGAAGCTATTGCAAAAAGAATCATTGGATTTGGCGGTCAGAGTTGAAAGATATCAAGTTTACAAGTTGCAAACCCTAATTTCACAAATTTAGTCAAAAATGAAATTTTGTGATTTACTTGAGTCTTCTTGAAATTTTGAGCTTTCATTGATTCTTATACATATATATATATATATATATATATATATATATCCTCTACTCCAGCCTAACAAGTATTTTAGTTGATTGATCTTTGCAACTAATTTATTTGTTGAGCATCTAAATTCCTTTCGAAGCTAGTTGTCTTTGTGTGTCTTCTTTGGAAGTTTTCCTTGAAATTCTTGAGTCATTGGCATTTGCGCGTGAATAAGTGCAGGGAAGTTTGAGTGATTTTGTGAGACTAATAGAGGGATAAACACGAGAGTAAAACACGTGAGGGAGTGTTAGTGTTTCTAGGACAACTTTACGTTTTATTTTGTTGTGTTGTGTTGTGAGTTTCAGGAGTCATGTCAGATCACTCACCAGGTGATGCGAAGAGGAAAGGAATGACGGGAGAGGAAAGGAGAGAAATATTTAAGATGCTTCGACTTATCCATAACAAGTTGAGTGCATTAGAAGTATCAACTCAGGGAATTAAGGACGCGGTGAATCGACTATCCGCAACGAAGGAAGGCAAGTCTATACCGTATTTGCCACAAGACACTAAGGTAGTTAATGAGTCAAGCAAAATGATTAACTTGGAACAAAAGAGTGATGACTTTGATAAGACTTGGTCCGAGCGTTATGCTAGTCTTGTGGAGGAGCTTAGACATAAAGTAGATCATGGGTTAACAAAAGAAATTCAAAACAGCCCCCATGAAGAGAGTGAGCATGGGTTACGAGATGATGAGACGAAGGAGAGTCAGTTGACCGCTTTGAGTAGTAATGTTGCTAGTGTCCAAGGTGCCACGGTAACAGTTGTGGAGCACATCAGTCAGCCGAGGGCACAAGATGGGCCACTCGTTGCCAATGTTTATTTGAATGCGTTTCACACCAGATTGTCACAAGGGTTGAGGGTGCCAAGGGTGTTAAGTGTCAAAAGTGAAATGACGCTCTCTAGATCAAGGTGTGAATATGGATGGGATCATGGGCAAGATAACCTTAGGTGCGCATTGATCCAATCTCCAAAAACCCATGAGATTGATCGATACTTTGATCAAGTTCATGGATGGTTTAACGACAGATGTGCCAAGGTTGGTCATGGTGCGACGGTTGATTTAGTTGAGTGCATGGATCTGTCAATACGCCATGGTACGTTTCTTATTGCAGCAGCATATACTATTAGTATGAGTATTAACTATGGTATTCCTTTGATGAGAGTCGAGATTGCATATGTGCCATATAGTACTGCTCGTATCGATGTATTTTCCATGGAGGTTGTGTTTCTTTTCTCTTGCATTGTGCACAATTCAAGGACGAATCGTTTTGAAGAGGGGGAGAGGGGAAAGAGAGCAATAAGGGGCTCATTGGTATTATGCACATCAATAGAGGAGTTCGCTTGGGACAATCCTTTCCAAGAAGGGCTACAACAGGTTTATGAAGTGAGCCACAGACTATGCTTGTTCAAGGCATCACAGAATGTGTGTGTTGTGGATTACACACTTTGGCAACCACGGAAGCGCAAGAGATAGTGAGTGAACATTGAGTGTGGAATGGATGGAATTTCTTGGACAGATTGCGCTGAATAAGATTCGAGGGTGAATCTTTTCGAAGAAGAAGGGAATGATACGATCCCAAAATGTGCTACAGATATCAGAATCGTGAGATCAACCTCTCATATGAAACTTCAAGATGTTATCTTTCGAATGGAACAAGTTTCAGGCCATTTGGACGAGCGTGATGACGCCGAAAATAGTAGCGACGTGTTCTGTCACAACGTCTTCGATGTGATCACGTTGCACCCTACGTGATCTCGCCCGGAAATTCCAGATTTGCGACAAAGAAGGAATTCTTGGAGATTTTCTATTTTTATTAGCTATTTTATTAATTAATTAAATTAGTTTGAATTTATTTTAATTATTTAATTAGAAGTTCTATTAGGAGAAGGTTTCCTTTTGTAAGGATTTAGGGTTTCTCCTCTTTAAAGGAGCCACCTTTTTCATTAAGAAGTTAAGTTATTTTCAATCAATTAAACAGAGAGGATTTTCTCAATTGTTCACGTGTGAACCTTGTTGCTTCTTAAGTCTGAACGCTTAAGTCGAATTGCAAGTAAAAGACCGAGAGTTCAAACCCCTATTGTTTCGTTTCATCCTAGGTTGGTATTCACAAGTTGAATACAGGGTTAGGGATTCGAGTCAAGAACCTTTCTTCCTTGATTTGGGTTGGCTAGTATAGGTTATTAGCAAGGTCAAACGCTCAAGAGAGTTGATTATTCCGCATTCCGAAAATCCAATCCTTCGAACTAGATCAGAAAGTACTCGTTACGCATCCTACGCAACTAGGATCGTATCAACATGCTACTTCTCTCAAAAGACATTCCTCAAATTCTCTTTCTTTTAGGGAGATTACGTTGGAGAGTAGGCTTACAGCTTTGCATGAGAGATCGTATGCACATTGGAAGAAAAATTATGTTCGTGTCTATAGTTCAGGAGCTGATGGAAGGAATACTAGTGAGGATAACTGTGAAAGAAGTGAGTGACACTGGTAATGGAAAGAGATGGCAGGAAAGAGTTAGAGAAGATTCAAGGGATTGTGATGTACATACTCGACTGGCAGAACAGGATCAAAAGGAATGGCTGAGCAATGAGAGACTTTCCATTGAATATAAAAAGAAGGAATCTCCTTTTCTAACTAGACATGAAAAGTTTAAAAATGAGTTTTAGCGGAGGGTTGTTCCATGGGAGAAAATACATGTCTCTTTGGAAAATTTTCCATACTATATCAAGTAATTACTGGCCTTTGTTGTTTGTTAATATTTCCCATTGTATATCTTTGTTGTTAGGTGATAGCATATTTTTATGCATGATTTTCCCTCCATTATCTCATCAATTTAAGGCATGATTCTGCTAATTTACCCTTTGTTTTCATTACTATTGCATATCTAGGCCTAAAAAGGGAGTTTATGCAAAAACATGCGTTTTTGGTGCATTTTGAGCGAATTCGAGCTTCGAGACCAAAAGTCGAGGTCCCGAGTCCAAAGCAGCGTTCAAGGTCCCGAATCAGATTCTCCGTTCGGGCCCCCGAAGGGCAAAGATTGGCATTTCCACGTGTCCTCTTGCCAAAGCTTCCACGTGATCTCCCTGACACTGTTCTAACGCTCTGCACTGACCACCAAATACCTACCGCTCTGACCATTTCAGCCCTTGAGCCCAATCCAGACCTGCCCAAAGCTGGAAAAATCAGACAACTTTATGCTTTTTCAGGGAGCATGGATCCATTATAGTAGGCTTTCAATTAATGCATTTTGTCCCTAGTTTTAGGCTGAAGATATTTTGTGTTTGGAGCTCTAGTATATAAGGAGCATCCAAGAGTAGTTTAGGACATCTCTTATCTCTCACTTCATAGTATAATTTTCATAATTAGTTTTCCTTAGACTTCTCTCTAGTTTATCTCTCTAGTTCTTGTTAGCATCTTCAAACTTACCGCCGGGCTTCAAACGAATTTTTAGTAACAAAGTCTTCTTCCCTTAATCTATTTATTTACTTATTATGCTTTCTTCAATTATTATTTGTTCATCTCCAAGCATGAGTAGCTAAATCTTTAGTTCTTAGCAAGGGTGATTCAAGGGTTGCAAGGGCAGATTCGAGGTCTTAATGTGCTTAATATATTCTTGCTGCCATATTCAATTACTTGTCATTTTAATTACATCTTCGCATGAAATAATTTGAGGCTTGATCAACTGATTATTATTTTGTGTGAATGCTGCCATCTTTATGATGAATACGGAAGGAAAATTGCATGGAACAAGTAGGCATCTGTTTAGTCTTGACTGCGCTGAAGTGGTCTCGAATAGATAGGGTGAGTAATTGATTAGAGCGAGGTCACGAGCCTGACAAACTGAGGGATTTTTAGCTCTAGATCTGTCTTTTCTTATATTCATGGGCAGTTTGAGTATGACCCTCCCGCATTCGTGCCTGGAGGGATGGCAAACTGTCAAGACTACCTCATATGTGGAAACGGGGGGTAGTTTCTCTTAAGAGAAAAGTAGGGGATATCCAAGGAATCTGGTCCCTATGTCATTTCTATGATGTCTTGAATAGAATATCCTTGTGCTAATGACGATCGAGCCCCCGAATCCAACCCAAGAATGCCTTTGCTAAGATACTTCTCTATCTAATTATTTGTGTTTATTTCACTCTCTGTTTTGTTATCTTGACTTGTTCACTGATTTGCTATATTTTTCCCTTCGGGACCCTGAATTGACAACTCAAGGTCCCGAATACTGCTTTCCTAGTTAGAAATTGTTAGCTCCCAATCTCTCTTGGCTGACTCGTTTAGCCAAGTAAAACCCCCCTGATTGTTACTTTTCGTGTTTTTGTCCTGTGATTTCATTCAAGACCTTGAATCAGTCTCTCACAATCCCTGTGTTCGACCTTGACTGATGATCAAATTGGCGCTGTTGCCGGGGATTGTTTCAAGGCTGATTTATTTTTCTTATTTGTATGACCAGGAGATCTGCACCCGATTTACTGCCCCTTGATCACGAGTTAGGAAGAATCGAAAGAGGCCTTCGACGACTAGCACGAGGAAATTCCAATCCTTGTGTTCGGGACCTCGAACGTCTTTTTGCCCTCGAAGACAATCCATACCCCGAAGACTTGCCCCCAGTCCATCCAGAAGGGCCTGACATGGATAATCATGGCCCCGAAGAGAACGATATTCCACCAGTTCCCCCAGTAATCCAGACCATCGATGAGTTCAATGCTGCCCCCGAGGCCCCAACCAGTTGTATCGTTTGGCTAGTGGTCCCGAATGACTGGGAACTCAAATCCGCAACCATGCACCACCTACCCCTCTACCGAGGGTTGGCTAAAGAGAATCCACACCGCCACCTCCAGCAGCTACACTCCATTTGTGACGCTATGAAGCCCCACAACGTTACTGTCGAGCATGCCAAACTCCGTGCCTTTATGTGGTCCCTCAAGGACGACGCTCTTGACTGGTTCTATGACTTGCAGTCTCAATCCATCAATTAATGGGCCGAGATGTCCAAGGCCTTTACAGACAAATACTGCCCGGTGTCCATCGCTATGGTGACCCGAAAGCAGGTCGTGTCCATCCTTAAAAAAGACACGGAAGATCTTGAGAAATATTATGAGCGGTTTAAGAAAATGCAAGCCCTATGCCCCTCGCATAATCTATCCGAACATGCTCTCATACAATATTTTTGTGAAGGACTCAAGAGCCGAGACAAGGCCTTGCTAAACGCTGCTGCTGGCGGATCTATTACTAGACTCACTCCTGCTGCCGCCAAGGACACCATTGAGCTCATGGCCAAGAACAACCTCCAACTTAACAATTCCACTAGAGTTCAAGACACTCGTTCAGCCACTATGGAGAATCAATTAGCAGCCATCACGGGTATGCTGCAGAATATGGCTTCGGGACATCCAGTCCAGGTCAAGACCTGCCAAATCTGCCAGCTTTCAGACCATCCTACTGATGCTTGCCCATTTATTCCTGAAGAAATGCCCGTCAATGCTGCAGGAGGGTTCAATGTCCCGTATGGTCCGAACCCTAATCAAGGCTGGAAGCAGCCTAACTATGGGTGGAACAACAACTAGCAGGCCAGACCTAGCTATCAGTATGGACAAAATCCATACGGAAATCATCCCCCTCCCTTCAACATGCAGAACTTCAAGCCCAGACCTAATTTTCAAAATTATCAATACCAGAGGCAGCCACCCCTAGATCAGAACTTCACCATGCCGGTGCCCCCGAATGAGGAACCCTCCCCTGATAAGAAGAAAATTGCGAAACTGGAAAAACAAATTCGTACTCTCATGGCAGAGATGAAAGAGGTGAAAAATGGAGGAAGGTTTCCAGGGCAAACAGAACCTAACCCGAAGTACGAGGCGTGTGCCATGAACCTCCGAAGTGGTCTCGAGATCCCTTCTCGTGTCCATCCAGACCCCGAATCCGCAGAAGACATTCAAGGCCCCGAAGCTGACATTGCTACTCCAGGTCCCGAATGTGAACAGCCTACTGAGCAACCCAAGAAGTCTCGATTCGGCGACGCAGATCTTGATCATTTCTTCTCCAGTAAGAAGTCTCGCTGTAAGAAGAAACAACCCGTTGAAGAAGAAGAATTCTCCCAAGAATTCATAAACAAAGTACTCGAGCCCCCGTTCCCTCAACGGTTGATCAAAAAGAAGAAAGAAGAAGAAGACCGAGATATTTTTGACATGTTCAGCAAGGTCGTCATCAATATTCCCCTCCTCAAGGCCATCAAAAACATGCCTCGATACGCAAAGTTCCTCAAACAACTTTGCACCAACAAGAACAAATTCACCGAGGTGAATCGAATTAGTGTGGGAGCTAACTTGTCCGCTCATATCCAGAGCAAAATTCCGCCCAAGTGCAAGAATCAAGGCATGTTCACGGTCCCTTGCAGAATTGGTACCATCGATATTGGGAAAGCAATGTGTGATTTGGGAGCTGGGATTAATGTTATGCCCTTGACCATTTACAATGGACTTGGACTCGGGCCCTTGAAGGAAACCACACTTGTCATTCAACTTGCAGACCGTTCGGTGGTATATCCCAAAGGCATAATAACAGACGTTCTTGTCCAAGTGGGTGAATTCCTATTTTCAGCGGATTTCTATGTTCTCTCTATGGAAAACCCAATAAACACCAAGTCTTCGGATCTACTCTTGGGATGTCCTTTCTTGGCCACTGCCCGCGTGAAGATTGACTGCTACGAGGCCTCTATCTCCCTCGAATTTGATGGGGAAATCATCCGTTTCAATATGCTAGATTCCATGAAATACCCCTCTGAGTTTTCGAGTGTCAATTTTATTGACGTGATAGACCCTCTTGTGGAAAACATCGCTGAGCTGAACTCCATCGAGCCCTTGAAGCTGCTTCTTGACCGAAGTCTCACTCCTAAATCCTTGGAGGAAATGACATCGTCTATTGCAGTGCTCGCTGAGCTATGCGCAGTCGCAACAGTTCTCGAAGAAAATGTTGTCTTAGCAGTCGAGCCTCCGAGTGAGTCTCCCGAATGCGCAGGTCATGAGCGACTCCCATCTTCTCTAGTACAAGCTCTAGACCTTGAACTTAAGGCGCTGCCCTCACACTTGAAGTATGCTTACCTCGGGGAGAAAGAATCCCTTCCGGTCATAATTTCCAACAAATTGCAAGAAGATCAAGAGCTCGAATTGGTAAACCTCCTCAAGAGCTTTAAAAAGGCCATTGGCTGGACTATTACCGACATCAAGGGTCTGTCACCTTCCTTGTGCACTCACCGCATACATCTTGAAGAAGACAGTAAGACAATCCGCCAGCCTCAACGGCGTTTGAACCCCCCATGATGGAAGTGGTTAAGAAAGAGGTTCTGAAGCTACTCGATGCTGGAGTTATCTATCCCATCTCTGATTCCCCATGGGTCAGCCCTGTTCAGGTGGTCCCGAAGAAGACAGGCATCACCATCATTCCAGGTCCCGAGGGTCTGCCAATTCCCTCCCGAATCCAGAATGGCTGGCGTGTATGCATCGACTACCGACGCTTGAATGAGGCCACCCGAAAAGATCACTTCCCACTGCCCTTCATAGATCAAATGCTAGAACGCCTTGCGGGCAAGACGCATTATTGTTGCTTGGATGGGTATTCGGGCTTCCACCAAATTCCAGTAGCCTTTGAAGATCAAGAGAAAACAACTTTCACGTGGCCATTCGGGACCTTTGCTTACAGACGCATGCCCTTTGGGTTATGCAATGCCCCGGCTACATTTCAGAGGTGCATGGTCAGCATCTTTTCAGAATTTGTGGAAGAATGCATCGAGGTATTCATGGACGACTTCACGGTCTATGGTAATTCCTTTTCCGAATGCCTCTCGAACTTAAAGAAAATTCTGCAAAGATGTGTAGAAACTAACATTGTTCTTAATTTCGAAAAATGTCATTTCATGGTCGACCAAGGACTTATCTTAGGCCACATCGTGTCCCGAAAGGGTATCGAAGTGGACAAAGCTAAAATCCAAGCTATCGAGACCTTGGCTTACCCCTCGAATATTCGAGATGTGCGTTCTTTTCTTGGTCATGCAGGATTTTATAGGAGGTTCATCAAGGACTTCTCCAAGATAGCCCAGCCGATGTGCCAACTGTTACACAAGGATGTGGACTTCATATTCGATGAAAAATACAAGACGACATTCGAGACCTTGAAAGCCAAGCTCATTTCTGCTCCTATCATTTGGGCCCCCGACTGGACACTCCCCTTCGAGATCATGTGCGATGCAAGCAACCAGGCTTTGGGAGTTGTTCTGGGCCAGAAGAAAGACAAAGAGACGTACGTCATCTACTATGCATCTAAGTTGTTGGATCCCGCCCAACAAAATTA
Source organism: Viola odorata (assembly GCA_963691705.1). Taxonomy (NCBI): domain Eukaryota; kingdom Viridiplantae; phylum Streptophyta; class Magnoliopsida; order Malpighiales; family Violaceae; genus Viola; species Viola odorata. The sequence continues at coordinate 16,576,163 of OY829546.1, read as the reverse complement.
CACCACGACGGAAAAAGAGCTTTTGGCGATTGTCTATGACTTTGACAAATTTCGGCAGTACCTCTTGGGCACAGAAGTGATTGTGTATTCCGACCATTCTGCCCTCTGATGTCTGCTCAAGAAGACGAACGTGAAGCCTAGGCTTATCCACTGGATCCTCCTACTTCAAGAGTTCAACCTTGCTATCAAGGACAAAAAAGGGACTGAAAACTGTGTAGCTGACCACCTAAGCAGGCTCCCGAACTAAGAGGATGACTCCCAAGTAACTATTCAGGAGACTTTTCCAGATGAGCATTTGTGCTTAGTTGACACTGCAAAGTTCCCATGGTTCACAGACATAGCAAATTTTTGTGCCACTGGCGTGATTCCAGTCGAGGCCTCGAGTGCAGAGCACAACCGGATCCGAAAGCAAGCCAAGTTCTATGTTTGGGACAACCCCTACTTATGGAAGCATTGTTCAGATCAAATTATCAGGCGCTGTGTCACCATGGACGAGGTCCCGTCAATCCTCAAGTTCTGCCACTCGACGACGGAAGGAGGGCACTTTGCTACAAAAAAGACCGCACTCAAGGTCCTGGAAGCCGGTCTTTATTGGCTGTCGATTTTCAAGGACAGTTATTTGTTTTGCGCAACATGCCCTCGGTGCCAAGCTATGGGAAACATCGGGGTAAGAAACCAAATGCCCTTGACCAACATCCTTGCGTGTGAAATTTTTGATATTTGGGGCATTGACTTTATGGGACCGTTCCCAAATTCATTCGGGAACACATACATCTTGCTTGCAGTAGACTATGTTTCCAAATGGATTGAAGCCAAAGCCACCAAGACAGACGACTCGAGGGTGGTTGCTGATTTCCTTAGAACCCACATCTTCAACCGATTCGGGACCCCGCGTGCTCTCATTAGTGATCGGGGGACCCATTTCTGCAATCGAACGCTCTCTTCACTACTTAACAAGTATGGAGTGACCCATCGAGTTTCTACGGCTTACCACCCCCAAACCAATGGGCAAGCTGAAGTCTCGAATCGGGAGATTAAGGCTATTCTCGAAAAGACTGTCAATCAGTCAAGGAAAGATTGAAGTCTCAAACTAGGGGACGCGCTATGGGCCTATCGCACTGCATTCAAGACCCCGATCGGTATGACACCGTATCGGTTGGTTTACGGCAAGCCGTGTCATCTCCCGGTCGTGATAGAGCACAAGGTATTTTGGGCAATCAAGAAGGTCAACATGGATTTAAACTTGGCAGGCAAGGACCGATGTCTCCAGATTCAAGAGCTCGAAGAACTTCGAGGGGACGCCTATGAAAATTCGATGATCTACAAGGGCAAGACCAAGGCCCAGCACGACAAGCACCTCATAGTCAAGACCTTCACGGTTGGGCAAAAGGTGTTGCTATACAACTCCAGATTATGAATTTTTTCGGGAAAGCTCAAATCCAAGTGGACGGGACTGACGAGGGTTGTCGCGGTCCCTGCATAAATAAAAATATTACAACTGGTCACTAAACTACAAATGAATGTAGATAGCGGCAAGAGGTTCGAACACAGGGACAAATCGGTCCAATCTTTATTGCTCCTGCAAATGACAATAATCAGCAAAGAGGTGAGAGTATGATGGGTTGAGAAACAAAAAGAACGAAAATGAGATTGCATAAAAGAAAACAGTAGAGAAATAAAGAAATACAAAAGAGAAAGAAAATCCCTAGTAGAGATCCTTATGTGGTGACAATTCCATGCTTGTTGATCATTGACAAAATACATTTTCGAAATGGTTTCATAGAAGAAGTTGCGGAACCAGCTCACACTAGATTCCCAACCTGCTACAAAAGTATTTAAAAGAATCACTTCATTTTAAACACCCTAATCTTCCTAAGTTCATCCTAAGATTCTAACCCGCCACTTTGCCTTGGCTATGCAGAGCCTTCTACAAAGGAATCAGAATACTTATGGAAACACTTGAGAGATTGATTAAAGACAGTGAGGTCCCTCTTCTAGACAAGGGAATACTTTCATCATCCACGAGTCTGGTCTAGTCTGGCACTTGACCCAGCTGTCACCTAGGTCGGCCCTTCTCAAGGCCTCGGGATGGGATGACCGCCTAATTCAATTCCTTCTATCAGCTTAGACCAAGCAAATACCCCTCATGCCCTGCTGATTTGTCTACAACTGTTCTCTAAGAGTGATTTAATCACAAGAGAACTGACTGTAATCATTCAAATCAAAATCCAAGTTGGCCAAACTCAAACTTAAACATGAATAAATTGGAGTTAAAACAAGAAGGAGAGAAATATGAAAAACGTTTTTATTTAAGATCAAAGAGTCTCACAACCTACTGGAATCATCAACCACAAGATCCCTACCAGGAATGGAGGTTTTTAGTTACAAAACATAATGGAAAATGATACAAGAAGTGGAAATCCGAAAATACAAAAAGCTGGAAAATCTGGAAAATGGGAGAAATGCTGATTTTCTCCTCACGTTCCTCCTACTGTCCTCCTACGTTCTTCTTCTCTTTTCAGTCCGAAATTGCTACCTTAAATCTTCCTTCCCTCTGCCTGCACGCTCCTCTCCCAAGTCAGTCAACACTAGCTCACAAGCTCCCAAAATCTTGTCTTCAAAGTGCTTGTACACTAGTGAGAATATTCTCCCAAAAACAAGAAGAATGTTGATTCATTCTTCCAAAGGAGTTATAAGCTCAAGAGAATAACAAGGAGTGGCCAAAGAAGTCTTGTGTCTGATAAGAATGAGTCCCAAGAAGACAAGAAATGCACTAGGGAATAAACAAACGCGGCACGCGAATTTATGGCGAGTGCAAGTCCAGCTGGAATTCCGAAAGGTTGCTTCTTGTCGAGGCCTAGAGGAGAGCTGATTTCGGCAAAATAGTGAAGTGGCCTAGGGACGAATGGACCAAATTCAAGGCAGCAAAGCTGAAAACGGGACTCCATCACCAAATGATTGATTTAAGCTCTAATCTTCAAGCTTTCTGCTCCTTTCCTTCAGATTGATGCTCCAAAGGCTGTATATTAAGAAAGGAAGCAAAAGGACTTAAAGTAGCATAATTACCATCTCAATTAATAATAAAAGAGAAGATAAAACATCCATAATAAACCATCAATCATATTCCCCCACACTTAAACCATGCTTGCCCTCAAGCATGAACTAAAAACACAGAAAACACCCTCTGTACAGAAAATCAACCCCTGGGCTGAACTCATATGAACACTTCAAAAACCAACTCTTTCAAGCAATGCTCAAACACACCAAACATCACAAATGTGCAAATATTCAAAAAGTGGTAAGATAGCATGCTGTTCAACCAGGAAATAAAGCCCTAGAACTACTGTCTTCTCTGCCCAAGACACAATCCAAACGCAGCTGCCACACACACAAAAATACACAAGCAGTCATGCAACAATTATAAAAACACAAGCAACAAAATTAAAGAACACCACCAATCTTTCCTCTTTCCCTTTTGCACATTTTCTTTCTTTTAGGCCTTCGGCCTCTTATACCCCCTTTTTGTTTTAGGCCTTCGGCCTCTTATACCTCCTATTTATTTTTTCTTCTTCTTCTCCCCTAGGCCTTCGGCCTCTTATACCCCCTTATTTATTTATTTTTTAATTTTTTCTTCTTCTTCTTCTCCTCCTCATTTTTTTTTTCTTTCCTTTCCAGGTTCTTATACCTTTCCACAATCCCAGAAAACACAAACATGCAGTCATGCAAAGAATTTAAAAAGTTAGCCATGCAAAAATAAAAATTAAAAACTTGCAGCAATATTATGGACGGGAGCTTCATCCCAAGGTCTTGAGATGAGAAGACAGTACAATCCTAGCAAAATATTTCCTAGGACAGCAATACCCATCATACAACCATGTAAATAAATGCACAAGTTGTAAAGCCAGAAGTATTTAGCATTGCAAGATGGAGTTAATAAGTCAAGTATTTACATGAGTTCAGTTTTGGGATTTCAATTCTATAGAAAAAAGGGTGAAACACAACAAGAAAAGAAAAACGACTCATGCATAAATGAAAACAAGCAGAAGCGCATGCAAAAATAATTGAACTAAACATGCGCCAAAAACAAACAGCAGAAAAACATGCATAAAAACAGAAAAACAAACATGCATAAAAACACAAAAAAAACACAAACAAACACGAAAGTGTCTCTCCCCCACACTTAAAGGACACATTGTCCTCAATGTGAAAGAAAAACCACACAACAAACAAGCAAACAAACAAACAGAACAAAACAGAAAAACGAAAAAGAGAGGGAAAGAAATGATAAAACCCAGGGCAATGATCATGGTAGGGGAAGAGCTGGAGGCTTCGGTCAGCTCGTCTCGAGGCCTAGAGGAGAGCCGGAAGGCCAGCACTGGAAAAATTCCAAAAATCCATTATTATGCAGAAAAAACGATTAACTAGAAATAAAAACGAAAATAAAAAAGAACAACAACGAAATGAACATGGGTTGCCTCCCATGCAGCGTCCCTCTTTATAGTCTTGGACTAGACATTGAGCGTCACTTTGTCAACCAATCCTACATAATGCTTTGAATGCACGAAGTTTGATGAGAATAATCTCATTTCGTGCATGGTCTCCTACCAAAGAAATCTGCATGCAACCATAAAATGATTCAAATTCTGGTTCGGGTGCATGCATAATAAAAAGATAATATTGGTTGTGAATGGAGGGTAATTCAATAAATGGATCAATATAATCAAAGAAATTCAGAACTTCCCTTTCAAACACAACCGTTTGTGGATTCTCAACCACTTTGATTTCTTCCTCAATCCTCCTCGCATCCTCCTCTAGCTCGATGCTACAACAAGTGTCCACAAACTTCGTCTCCTGCTCCAGTGACATGCTGGAATGAGTTTGGGTCTGATTGGACTGCTTTGACTGAGTGGCAACTTCTGCTGAATTTTCTGGGCTTGTTTCTGGTTCTGGGTCGTTCATCTCAAGGCCTTGAGATGAAGCGACCTGCTCGGGCAGATTTTTGTTGCTCACAAAAGAGGCAGTGCTGGCATCAGATTCCACGTTTGGTTGGAAGTTTGAAGGTATGTATCTCTCTCTTTCCTTCTCAAGTGCAAGTTCTCTCATTTGCTTCGCTAACCTTGCTAAATTCTCCTCTGTTTCCTGCATAAATGGAACTAAGATTTTCATTAAAATTTCAGAAACATTGGGTACTTGGCTAGGTTGCGGAGGCTGGAAATATTGATAATTAGGAACTGATTGCACTCCATAATCAGAACTTTGTTGGTTCCACCAAGTGGGATAAGGAGTAGATATGTATGGATTATAATTTGGCTCATATCCCCACTGTGGCGGACCAAAACATCCTTCATGGCTGGACACATCTCCTACACCAAAACTTTGAGGAATAGGGGCTGATTGAGAAAAATAATTGAAATTGCTCATAAAAAAAGAAAACTGAAAATTGTCACAAACAAGAAAAATGAAAATCAGTACACCATTGTCCCCGGCAACGGCGCCAATTTATGACGAGGGTTGTCGCGGTCCCTGCATAAATAAAAATATTACAACTGGTCACTAAACTACAAATGAATGTAGATAGCGGCAAGAGGTTCGAACACAGGGACAAATCGGTCCAATCTTTATTGCTCCTGCAAATGACAATAATCAGCAAAGAGGTGAGAGTATGATGGGTTGAGAAACAAAAAGAACGAAAATGAGATTGCATAAAAGAAAACAGTAGAGAAATAAAGAAATACAAAAGAGAAAGAAAATCCCTAGTAGAGATCCTTATGTGGTGACAATTCCATGCTTGTTGATCATTGACAAAATACATTTTCGAAATGGTTTCATAGAAGAAGTTGCGGAACCAGCTCACACTAGATTCCCAACCTGCTACAAAAGTATTTAAAAGAATCACTTCATTTTAAACACCCTAATCTTCCTAAGTTCATCCTAAGATTCTAACCCGCCACTTTGCCTTGGCTATGCAGAGCCTTCTACAAAGGAATCAGAATACTTATGGAAGCACTTGAGAGATTGATTAAAGACAGTGAGGTCCCTCTTCTAGACAAGGGAATACTTTCATCATCCACGAGTCTGGTCTAGTCTGGCACTTGACCCAGCTGTCACCTAGGTCGGCCCTTCTCAAGGCCTCGGGATGGGATGACCGCCTAATTCAATTCCTTCTATCAGCTTAGACCAAGCAAATACCCCTCATGCCCTGCTGATTTGTCTACAACTGTTCTCTAAGAGTGATTTAATCACAAGAGAACTGACTGTAATCATTCAAATCAAAATCCAAGTTGGCCAAACTCAAACTTAAACATGAATAAATTGGAGTTAAAACAAGAAGGAGAGAAATATGAAAAACGTTTTTATTTAAGATCAAAGAGTCTCACAACCTACTGGAATCATCAACCACAAGATCCCTACCAGGAATGGAGGTTTTTAGTTACAAAACATAATGGAAAATGATACAAGAAGTGGAAATCCGAAAATACAAAAAGCTGGAAAATCTGGAAAATGGGAGAAATGCTGATTTTCTCCTCACGTTCCTCCTACTGTCCTCCTACGTTCTTCTTCTCTTTTCAGTCCGAAATTGCTACCTTAAATCTTCCTTCCCTCTGCCTGCACGCTCCTCTCCCAAGTCAGTCAACACTAGCTCACAAGCTCCCAAAATCTTGTCTTCAAAATGCTTGTACACTAGTGAGAATAGAAGACAGGAAATGCACTAGGGAATAATTAATTGAAGCACGGAAAAACATGGTCAGTGCAAGTCCAGCTGGAATTCCGGAAGGTTGCTTCTTGTCGAGGCCTAGGGACGAATGGACCAAATTCAAGGCAGCAAAGCTGAAAACGGGACTCCATCACCAAATGATTGATTTAAGCTCTAATCTTCAAGCTTTCTGCTCCTTTCCTTCAGATTGATGCTCCAAAGGCTGTTTATAGAGAAAGGAAGCAAAAGGACTTAAAGTAGCATAATTACCATCTCAATTAATAATAAAAGAGAAGATAAAACATCCATAATAAACCATCAATCAGGACCGTACCAAGTCACCGCTGTGTTTAATCATGGAGCCATCGAAATTCAGAATCTGGACAATGGGGAGCCATTCAAAGTAAACGGTCATAGGCTGAAACCTTTCTACGAAGGATTCAAGCCCTCGATTGCTGAAGAAGTAAGGGTCGAGGATCCAACAATCAACGCCCCTGAATGAAGAAACAACGTCTAGGCCTAGACGATAATCAAGGCCAAGTGTGGGGACAGCCCCCGAATTCCTAACCCTCTCTCTTTAATTTTCATGTCTTTAAAATCTGAGTCCAACATCCTTTTTCTCTCTCCCGCGCACATTTCTTATTTTCCCTAGGTGGTCTTAGTTAAGTCTGTCTATTCTTATTCCCCTTTTAAACCCTTTGTCCCTTTGTTTTTTATTTTTATTTTTATTGGAGTCAACCTTAGCTTTTCAAATTCTTTATGCACACTTTTTATGTTACCTAGGTGAATTTTAAATTAACTTTGTCTTCTTTCCTTTTCATTTAATTCCTTTGTTTCCCTTCCTTTTCATTAAATGCCTTTGTTCCCTACTTTATTGATCCCCATTTAATCCCTTTTGTTTTATTCCCCTCTCCTATTTTCAAAATCCATAAAGTTGATTACCTTTTCACGTTTCCCGTGCAGGTGCAGGCGCACGCTGCCCTTGGCACTGCGCGTCCTCTCCCAGCGCGCCACGTGCGCGGGCAAAACCCAAAGCAATCAGCTCTCCCCCTCTCTCTCCACCTTTCCGAATCCTCAATCCCACTAACCCACGCCACCTAACCGTCAGATTATCATCCGTTACCCAACCAAAACCCCCTTATCTCTCTCCATCAAATCACAACACAAATCCTTTTCTTTCCTTTTCAAACAAAAACCTTTCTTCCTCCTCATGGCACGCACAAACCTCAACCTAAACAAGCCCACCACCTCTCACTCATCCACCCCTCATTCCACAAAATCCCAGCCACAGAACACCAACACCAATCAGTCACCTACCACCACTGATCCACTCGGGTCAGCCTCATCCGAAGCCACCATTGACCTCAACGAGATCATCTTCACCACCTCCCTTCCCAAAATGACTAGATCTGGCAAGGTGAGCTGTGTTCCTCCAACCACAACCACCGGCAGTAAGAAGAACAAAACAGCGGCGAAGACACCTCCTGGTAGTCCGGTGAACTCCGTCCCCCTCTATGTGAAACCTATTGGTTATGTTATCCCTTCGGACACCGAGGTGGAGGAAGAGGCAGAGACCAGCTCCAGCCTCCGTGAGGCCAGGAGGGTCGAGAAGAAGAATGAGGAGCAGTTCCCCTGGGATTCCGATGAGCAACAGGAAGAAGAAGGAGAAGAAGGGGACGAGGAGGAGGAGCAGAGGGATAAGCCTGATGAGCAAGACGCTCAAGACCCCGAGCATAACACTCAAGGTCCCGAGCAAGTACAAGAGGACAAGGAAGCAGAGGCCATAAACGAAGAAGTGGGTGAGATTGACCCACCCAAGCCACCCAGCCCTAGCCCGCAGAAGGCCAAGGGTAAAGCTAAGGCCAAGTCGGCCTCTAAAACGCCGGTCAGAGCGGCGAAGAGTGCTCCCAAAGCCCCTGCCTCCAAGGCCCCAGCCTCTAAGACCCCGGTCAGTAAGAAAAGAAAGCTTCCGGCCACACCCAAGGGCAAAGAAGCAGCCGAAGAGACCCCAGCAAGGCTCAGCGAATCGAGGAGGACGACGCCTTTGAGACCCCATCGCCTGCTTCAGGATCCCGACCCAGCTACCTGGTAACAGCTGACCTCGACACTTTTAATGAATTATTCATTTTCAATGATAAGCCATCAATAGATAAGGTCAATATGCTGAACAACAAGGGGATAGCCCCGTGTGCTAGGTTAGACATGGATCTGTATGATAAGTTGAGTGTTGGGTCCTGAATCCGGGAATTGGTTAGGGGGATAGGTTGGGAGAGCTTATTTTTCATGGATCAGCCTATCTATTTGGAACTTAGCCTCGAGTTCTTTGCTAGTTTCTGGTATAAGGCTGATTTGTTCAAGCCCAAGGGTGGGGTAGGTCCCGATCTTTCTGCCAAGGGATGCATCAATTTTAGGCTAGCTAGCAAATGACACCCCATATCCCTCGATGACTTCAATGTCTACCTAGGCTTTGTCAGTCATGAAGATGTGCAAGGAGATGAGTATCAGAATGCCTTGACCACTGTCCCGACTGATTTTAACAATAACAAGGCCCTTCGGGAGCTTACAGGAAACCCCGATGCCAAGTTCGACTCTCGCAACACCAAAGCCCATGGCATTCAAGATCCTGCACTCCGGATTCTGCAAAGCCTCCTGTCCCTTTCCCTCGCGGGTAAATTCGGGACCTCAGGCCAGCTTGCTCAATCCGAGCTATTCTTCCTTTGGGCCATGTATCACCAGAAGCGAGTCAACCTTGGTTATTAGATCGCTACCTCCGCCCATAACGTCGCGAATGCCCCCCAGGGTCGATCTCCTGTCCTCGGATCCATCGTCACCAGCTTAGCCTTGCAGTTGTACTCATGGAAGCTCCAAGATCTGAACTTATACCAGCACCCGAATTCCTTCAAGCTCCTTGGTCTTAAGACCTTGGATACGATGGGGTTCCTTTGTGTTACTGATGGTATTTTGAGCTTTCATGCAGATAACAAAGGAAAGATCGAGGGCAAGTTCGAGTACCCGGATCTATCGAAACCCCAAGCCCAGTCTAATGCTCCCGAGCCTCCTTCTGCCAAAGCCAACACTTCAGCTGCCCCAGAACAACCTGCCGATCCTAGAGATCCCGAAGAAGTACCGACCGCTGAAACTACCAACAGGCTGTTGCGTCTCCTCTTGAACACCAATCGCAAGATCTTAAAGGAACTTCAAGCCCTCGCCCTCGAAGCCAACACTTCCACAGCCAACCCCCCTCCTCCCTGATCTCGAACTTTATCATCTCCATTGCCCCTGCGCGGGCTGAAACAAACAATCTTTTTTTCAATTCCGATAAACAACTGCTCTATTATATTACTATGAGCTGCTTTTGAACTGCTCCCTTCTCGCATTGAGGACAATGCGAAGCCTCAGTGTGGGGAGGGTCTTTAACTGCTTTTGCTATATTAATTAGTTTTATTACTATTATTTAACTGTTTTGCTATATTAGTTAGTTTAATTCGCTTTATTTCTTTTCAGTTTATTTATTTATTTATCACTGCCTAGTTTTGAAAACCCAATGATGGACACACACCTGACTTATGCACATAGAATAAAAATACTGTCTGTAGTCAAGGTCCTGAATGATTCATTCTTTGCCTGTTATGCCTTATATCTGCTTCAAGACCTAGACACCAGTAGTCATGAATTAGCGCCTTGTGAGCATTTGAGCCTTCATACCTATAATTATTGTTTGAGTGAATGCATGACTAGGTACTGGCTGGATTTGCATGATATCCATGGGTATAGACACATTTAGACATAGGAAAACAACAAAAAGATTAAGTCCTCGCATCGAATTGTTCTCTCTCATTTCTTCTGTTCTGTTCCTCCTTTCTTGACCCCGAATCCCTTCTTTTTCCTCCATTCTAACCATTTGAATTTTCTTTGATCTTTCTCTTGGCAGGTGAGCGATGTTGTTGGGAGCACTTTCGAGGGCTAGACTAGACAAACGAAGCAGCAAAGGCAAAGTGTGGGGATCCCGTAAAAATTCAAGACCCCGAATGTTGGCGCCAATTCGAGACCTCGAAGCTAAAACGAAGAAATCAAGGGCAGACCAGAACAAAAAATCACTTCCCATCCACAGCAAAACACAAGTGTGGGGAAGTGAAATCAGAATATCAAGCCCCCAAAGAATAAGGTCTCAATCCTCAAACAATCCAGGTCTCTCTCTCTCTCCCAAAAAAAAAGAAAAGAAAAGAAAAGAATTAGAAAAACAGAAATAATAAAAGAGAGAGAGAAGAGAGAATCATAAAAAAGAAGAAGAGGAAAATCAACACCCATTCAAGGTCCCGTGCCTCGGTCCCAAACGGAACAAGCAAAGGTCCCCCTCGAAGAAAAAGAATCTAGTCTAGCTTTCGCCCTCAGCAGCATTGTCTCACCATCTCGATTCTTTCCTGCCAAGGGAGCGTTCCAAGTTTGAGCGGGTTTAACCACCTCCTCATTTCACTTTCTTACTTTCCCCTCTTCTCCACTTTTTCTCCTCCTTATGTCTCACTCTTCCACTCTTTTTCCTCTTATATATATTTTCCTTGTTTTCCCTTCTTGCCCCAATGCGGAGTCTTTTGATTGCTAGATTGCCTATGCATGTGTCTAAGGTACTCGGATTGATGTACAAATTTGGTCTTGTGCTGCGTTTTTGCATACTTGAGTGTTTAAACACCTAGCCTTATGAGTGTGAGTGCAAATACTGATCTATGTGAGGACTACTGGTGAATAGGCTGATGTGGAAAAGTCTCTTCTTAAGGGTCGTTATCCTTCTGATTTGATGCAGGTGTGTCTAGGCGAAGTCTGTTTTCATTTGAGGTCCCAAATCTTGAAAAGCATGCTTATTCTCTGTGGTATGGTTTGGTGTGTCTGTTCTGTTTTGGGACTGTTTTAAATTTTGTGAATGCTCGAGGGCGTGCATTGGGCAGTGTGGGGATTATTTGATAGCATGTTTTTATGCATGATTTTCCCTCAATTATCTCATCAATTTAAGGCATGATTCTGCTAATTTACCCTTGTTTTCATTACTATTGCAGATCTAGGCCTAAAAAGGGAGCTTATGCAAAAACATGCGTTTTTGGTGCATTTTGAGCGAATTCGAGCTTCAAGACCAAAAGTCGAGGTTCTGAGTCTAAAGCAGCGTTCAAGGTCCCGAATCAGATTCTCCGTTCGGGCCCCCAAAGGGCAAAGATTGTCATTTCCACGTGTCCTCTTGCCAAAGCTTCCACGTGATCTCCCTGACACTGTTCTGACGCTCTGCACTGACCACCAAATACCTACCGCTCTGACCATTTCAGCCCTTGAGCCCAATCCAAACTTGCCCAAAGTTGGAAAAATCAGACAGCTTTATGCTTTTTCAGCTTTGTGCTTTAGGGAGCATGGATCCATTATAGTAGGCTTTCAATTAATGCATTTTGTCCCTAGTTTTAGGCTGAAGATATTTTGTGCTTGGAGCTTTAGTATATAAGGAGCATCCAAGAGTAGTTTAGGACATCTCTTATCTCTCACTTCATAGTATAATTTTCATAATTAGTTTTCCTTAGACTTCTCTCTAGTTTATCTCTCTAGTTCTTGTTAGCATCTTCAAACTTGCCGCCGGGCTTCAAACGGATTTTTAGTAACAAAGTCTTCTTCCCTTAATCTATTTATTTACTTATTATGCTTTCTTCAATTATTATTTGTTCATCTCCAAGCATGAGTAGCTAAATCTTTAGTTCTTAGCAAGGGTGATTCAAGGGTTGCAAGGGCAGATTCGAGGCCTTAATGTGCTTAATATATTCTTGCTGCCATATTCAATTACTTGTCGTTTTAATTACATTTTCGCATGAAATAATTTGAGGCTTGATCAACTGATTATTATTTTGTGTGAATGCTGCCATCTTTATGATGAATACGGAAGGAAAATTGCATGGAACAAGTAGGCATCTGTTTAGTCTTGACTGCGCTGAAGTGGTCTCGAATAGATAGGGTGAGTAATTGATTAGAGCGAGGTCACGAGCCTGACAAACTGAGGGACTTTTAGCTCTAGATCTGTCTTTTCTTAGCTTTATAGGCAGTTTGAATATGGCCCTCCCGCATTCGTGCCTGGAGGGATGGCAAACTGTCAAGACTACCTCATATGTGGAAACGGGGGGTAGTTTCTCTTAAAAGAAAAGTAAGGGATATCCGAGGAATCTGGTCCCTATGTCATTTCTATGATGTCTTGAATAGAATATCCTTGTGCTGATGACGATCGAGCCCCCGAATGCAACCCAAGAATGCCTTTGCTAAGATACTTCTCTATCTAATTATTTGTGTTTATTTCACTCTCTGTTTTGTTATCTTGACTTGTTCACTGATTTGCTATATTTTTCCCTTTGGGACCCCGAATTGACAACTCAAGGTCCCGAATACTGCTTTCCTAGTTAGAAATTGTTAGCTCCCAATCTCTCTTGGCTGACTCGTTTAGCTAAGTAAACCCCCCTGATTGTTACTTTTCGTGTTTTTGTCCTGTGATTTCATTCAAGACCTTGAATCAGTCTCTCACAATCCCTGTGTTCGACCCTGACTACCAACTGTACACATTATCCATTGTGCACGTAATTTCAGGCATTATAAATCTCTATTTGACTGACGATCATTAGGTTTTGCTATTAGTAACGCATGATTCATATGAAGTAATTACTGGCCTTTGTTGTTTGTTAATATTTCCCATTGTATATCTTTGTTGTTAGATTTTGCTATTAGTAACGCATGATTCGTAATGCATCTTGGTAAAAAAAGAAAATTAAATCACGCTTGTTGTTCTCTTCTAGTGAGCACTCCAAAACTATTTTGGTGGAATGTGTTGCTTCACATTTGAAAAATAAGAAAGTTACTACTTCCCATGGGGCTCGTTTGGCATCATCAAGTGGGAGGATTCTGCTTCAAAGTGTTCCAGGTTGATCACAGGACTCTATTTTTAGAATGTTTCTTGTACCATTTCAACTTTTTACTATAAAATGATTTGTTCTAAGTTCTTAATTATGACATAAAATGAGCCTCTATTCGTTATTTGTCATAATGACTTTCAGGTACAGAGCTTTATCGTGAGAGAATAGTTAGAGCACTTGCGCGAGATTTACAAGTTCCCCTTCTTGTTCTAGATAGCAGAGTCCTTGCTCCTTATGTAAGATATTATTGTATACTTAGTATTTCCTTCTGCAGACAAATTCAGTCGTTGGTGATCTTTCCATTTTCTCTTTGGACCAGGATTTAGGTGATGATTGCACCTCAGAAAGTGAATCAGAAGATGGCATAAATGGGAGGAGTGTACTTCGGAGTCGGAGCTTGAAGATGAGAATGATGCAACTAATGACGAAGAATGAAAGATCAGACTGTAGTGATGATGATCAAGCTGATGCGACAGCAACTGCAGAAGCAGTTATAAAGAAGCTCATGCCTTATGACCTTGAAGAGTTTGAGAAGGTACATTTCCTAACAACTAAAGAAGGTATATTTTTAAGAACACATATAGAATGTGTGGTTTTGCTCAGGCTTAATGTTGATGAAAAAAAGTTAAAAATGTTGATCCCGTAAGTCTCCTACTTTTCAAGATCAACTTACTTACCAACATGTGGTTGGTGTGAGTGGTTTGACACTCTTACCTTATAAGCAAGAGGTCACTAGTTTGATCTTTATAAATAGAGGAATTACCATCTGGGAGCACTTTAGCAATTAGTGGGTCGACCGGGTGTGAACAAGATTGGTCCTAGCCTAGTGGGCTTAAGGGATACATGTGGTTCTGGCCTAAAAAAGATCCATTTATTTATTTCTTTTAAGGGATTGAGACTTCGGATTGTACAGCTTATAGTAAACTCTAATCTATGATATATATTTCTGTCTCATGAGGAAAACCAATTCATCTAATTGGGACTTTGGATTGTACAGCTTATAGTAAACTCTAATCTATGATTAGTTTTAGTTTTGTAGTGTTCAATAGGGGAAAATAAGTACCCAGTTAGAACTATATGCATATTGCATATGGAGTGATATGAAAATGTTTAAGCACTTGTATATTGTTTAAAGTTTCCATGATTATAGTTTCCGCTCTTCATTTCTCAGCCCTTGGATTGCGTTGGTTATGTGCTGACTCATACCCATGCTTGTTTGTAGTCAGCCATTGCGTGTATATAATCAAATGTGTGATCCTTGAATACGTGGCATCTATTGCAGTATCTACTGCAGTTCAAGAGTACTTGAATCTCGTATCTTTTTTATGTTTTATGTGCATGTTGATTGCTTTTACTCTTTGAAAATTTTCTAATTGTTTTTGTAGTGTATGTTGTTTTTCCTTGTACTTTTGCTTTGGAGAAGCCTGCGATATTCTACGTGTTCATAAATTTTGGCTTACACTGGGAAATTAGGAACTGCTATGATATTAGTCACAGTTTGATAATTGAGTAGTCTGAGCTGGGTTCATTTCATGGAGGGCTTTGTTTGTGGTCTACCTTTTAGGAATCATTCTGCACAAACTTACTCCCACGTAAACTTTGACGTCACAGGATCAGGTTGGGGAAGATACCTACATCTGATGGTTCAAAAAATGCTTATACCACTATTCATGGCAGGTGGGTTGGTAAGTCGTCCTGATGTATAAAAGAAAATATATAGTGGGTTGGCAGGTAGGAAAGGGCTTTTATTAGGAGAGGAAATGTTTGTAGTACATAAGGAGGATAGAGCATTTTCCCACTGCACTAGACAATTTGATACAAAGAGCTCTCCACTTTTCCTTGCAATGGGAAGGACCTTTATAAAAGTGTGAAGTTATGAGAACCACTATCCAAAGTAGTTGACAAGATAAATGCTACATTCACAGATGCTCAATTGACACCCCTCCAAAAGCACCAAATAATTTTCCACTTTGCTATATATGTCATGACATCATTGCTATGTCAGTAGAACTACGTTGGATATGTTGCTTCTTTTGCTATGCTAGAAGGTGCTTCCCTCCCTCCCTCTCTCTCTGGTCTTGTTAGTGATGTTGTGGTGATGCAGTACTGGTATTCTTTGTACGTGGATGGATTAGGTATCCAATCCCCTTTCATGTGTTTAACTTAATTTTTAGACACAGTAATTTCAACTCTTGCCTTTCCTAGACGACAAGTAAAATATCGATTTCCTTTATCAAACAGTCGCATACCATTCCAACTGTATTACATTTCCCATCTTCAACCTCACAGTCTCCAACTGCTCAGCTCAATGTGACTATCTATTGTGACCCAATCATAGGATGTGTTCATACATCTTTGCAAGTTTGTAAGGCCATGTGTTTTTAACTTTTTACTCTGGAATATGGTAAACATATTGCTGGTTTTGCGTATTTGTTTTTAGAGGAAGTATGTGCTTAAGAGATTGTACGAGGTTCACAGGATGTTAATATCATTTTGGTTGATATATCTAGAAGTACTTTTTACCACTAGTTCTTGCTTGTTTAAACATCATGAAAATCAGCATACTGCCATTCATTAGCTTGGGAGTACTTAGTCTTGGACAGTTGAGTGTTTGGCCTCCGGATACTGGGTTCATAGTGGAAATACCAAGAGAACAAAAGCCTGCAATTGCTTGTATCTTTAAATTTCCAGTAGTTATGACATTTACATACTGCAGATTTGATCAACTGTGTGTTGTTTTTGCAGATCCTTATCAAATGGTCAACGTGGGGAGGTATATGAAGTGAATGGAGATTGAGTTGCTATTATTTTGGACATTACCAGTGATAGCAAAGCTGATGACGTAGAGGGGCATGATAGCAAACAAAATGTAGATAAGGATGAAAAGCTCACCGAGCAGCCTGCTGGGGCATCAGTGTATTGGATACATGGTAATTTCTCGCAATATCAAGGATTCTCCTTGGCATTTGAATGGGGAAGAGAATAGAAAATCTTTCTAGAATTTTGTGGAAAGGTTATTGCCCATAGTTTTTCTTTTTTCTCTTAGAAATCTTGTTTTCATAGAAATTGGAAATAAACTGATTTGGTGGTATTACATTAATCGTTTGAGTCTTTCAAGTATGCATATGGTTATCCTTTATTTTAGCTCTGCAAATTTGATGAAGGGGCATGCGAGTGTACATGTGTATATACATATGTTGTATGCTTCATTTGCAAAGGACGTTCCTCCTTTAATCTATCCATTTATAAACACTTCAATATTTACCATCTGTTTTAAAAGTGTTATTGCATGTACTATATTTGTTAGCTTAGTTTTCAGTATTTCTGTTTTGGTTTATCTGCAGTTAAGGACATTGAGCATGATCTTGATATTGAAGCAAAAGATTGTTACATTGCAATGGAGGTATTGTGTGAGGTATACTTCTGTTTTGTTTCCTTTAAATCTGATGCCTTGCTTGTTGTTTGTACATTGGTGATTGTGTATGTTCATTCTTCATTTTTTGCAGGTTTTGCAGTCCATTCAACCTAGCATCGTCTATTTTTCAGATTCTCATCTGTGGTTGTCTAGGGCTGTGTTCCCAAATCAAATCAGAAGGATTTTTTAAGTAGGGTGCAAGAAACGTTTGATCAGTTATCAGGTCCTGTTGTTTTGATATGTGGGCAGAACAAAGTTGAAACAGGGTCAAAGGAGAGAAAATTTGTAAGCTTCAAGTGCTTTTCCCCCCTTTCAATATGGTGGCGCGCTTATAGGAAGCATTTGTTTTGTTTTTCATATCTTTTTTCTTTTTTGACCTATTTGATAATCTGTGAGTAACATTCCTTCCCTTTTTATTTTTCTTTTCTCATTTTGCTTTTGAACCTGGTCTTTCGCATACGATGATACTTTCAAATTTTTCTTGCGTAGCTAAGCAGCTGGTAAGGATTTCTATTTTCTAGTAATTATGCTATTGATAGCTCTTTACGTTTTTAATGTTTGTTGATGACAGTTTTATCATCTTGTTTTTGTTTCCTTTATCCTACACTAAAGTCTCTTTGGTTTTATCTTCCAGCCTTTCCCTTTGAAACGCCTTACTGAGGGACTCAAAGGGACAAAGAGATCTATTGGAAACCAAATATATAAGCTCTTCACTAATGTCTTGTTAATGCATCCTCCCAAGGTAATGCTTGTCAAATGTACTCTTATCCTTTTAAAATGGAACATCTTATGTGCCCCCCATTGTGGTATTCTTGTAGTTCACATGTTTGTCTTATTCTTCTTTTGGCAAGGGTATAAAATTGTTGGCTAGCTTATCTTTGGGTTGACACTGTGATTTCAGTCTCAATAGGATCCACAAACTTTTTTTTTGTTTTTAACCTTTTCTGTTTCACTGTTTAATAGATTATCCCTCCCTTTTGGAATCTTATATTTATTCTCTTTCCCTGCTTTTTACAGGAGGAAGAACTTCTGCAGACATTCAATAAACAGGTTGAAGAGGACAGGAAAATTGTGATTTCAAGGAGTAATCTAACTGAATTGCATAAGGTATGAAGTAAATTTGGTGGTAGCATTCATGTAGTTTTGATACGCGAGATTGCATCTTTATTAAGAAATTTGTGGAATACGTTTTCTGTATCATTTGAGGGTTAGATGACCCAATAAACCGTGTTGCAGGTTCTTAAAGAAAATGAAATGTATTGCTCGGATCTTTTGCATGTAGATACTGATGGTGTAATACTGACAAAGCAAAGTAAGAAATTTATATGGATATCTTTGTTGGTAATTTGTGGTTATGGCATCCTGATTTATTTATAACTTGCAAGTGTAATGGTTAGGATTTTATTTCTTTTATTTTTGAAAAAAAAGCACTGTATTCCACTTGAAGCTATCAAGGTTCACATCTCTTGGTGATTGAGTTCGGTTTTGAAAACTAATCAACTAGTTTGAGAAGTTCAAGTTCAATGTCTTAATTAAGGCTTGTTTGTTTTCTTTTTCTTGTGCACATTTTGCATGGGGAAATTAAATTTCCAAATTTTGTTTGCAGAAGCTGAAAAGGTTGTTGGCTGGGCTAAGAATCATTACTTAATGTCTTGCCCACAACCAAGTGTGAAAGGCGAACGTTTGCTTTTACCTCGTGAAAGGTATGCATATGCTCAATGTTAGTTAAAGTTGTGAAGGTCTCTATCTTCTTGAAGCTGATTCCTGCTCTTTTCATGTGAAGTCTTGAAATTGCAATTATGAGGATGAAGGAGCAAGACACCGCATCTCAAAAGCCATCTCAGAATTTGAAGGCATGCGCTATTTTACACTTCTTAAATTCTTAGTGGTTTTTGAAAGCTATGCATGTTATATTTTTCTCTAATGGATGGAAATTCTATCAGAGCATTGCAAAGGATGAGTATGAAAGCAACTTCATTTCAGCTGTGGTACCTCCTGATGAAATTGGTGTTAAATTTGACAACATTGGTGCCCTTTAAGAAGTAAATAAGGCACTTAATGAACTTGTAATCCTTCCAATGAGGAGGCCTGGACTTTTTTCCCATGGAAATTTGCTCCGGGTATCATTTCCCCCCTCATAATATGGAAATTTTGATGACAACGCATGAATCATTGACCCTCCTTTTCCAATATATGATTGTCTGATGTGTTTTCCAGCCTTGCAAAGGAATATTACTTTTTGGGCCTCCTGGAACTGGGAAAACCCTTCTTGCAAAAGCACTTGCTACAGAGGCAGGGGCAAACTTTATAAGCATAACTGGGTCCACTCTTACTTCAAAGGTATAGTGAAAACTAATGTTGTACGACTTTGTTAGACTTTGAGATCCATTTATGACTGCAACCATTTTTTGTATATTTGCATTTTTCTAGTTTTAACACGGTACTCTATTTTTTTACGGGTCATTATGCTGTTTCATGTCTGGACTTTTCCAAACATAGGCAATATTCATATGAAGCAGCATGAAACCAAAAACAATCAGCTAATAGCTTAACGTGTTTCCTTGGTTAGTACAAAAGCAAAATGAAACATTAACTGAAAAGTCAATGCATAGTTAAGCTGGAAGTCAAGGCATTATTAATTTTTTGTTTTAATATTAAGATATGGGGAGGTTGAGAACAAATGCATGTTATGGTTATGTTCACACAACCATCACTGGCCAATGTCTTCGACACTTTAGGTAGGTCAATATGTAGTCTAAAAAGTTTTGAGCATATTTAATTTGTTCAAGGCATTCGTCTCTATGCTGCATGGGCATTGTACTTATCCTTTACTTCTTGCTGACCCAGTGGTTTGGAGATGCTGAAAAGCTTACAAAGGCTCTGTTCTCTTTTGCCAGCAAGCTGGCTCCCGTCATCATATTTGTTGATGAGGTGAGTTTTTCTGTTACTAAATAATATAAAAAAATATTATTGTGTTGCTTGTTAAGTATGTTTATGGTGGATGAAAAACCTTACCGCTGGTTTTATGCACAACAAGTCTGAAACATCCTAGATACAATAGAATGTTTCTCCATGTTGTTTTTGGCCCCAAGCAAACTGCATGGTTTTAAAAATTTGCAAATAATAGTGAGAGAATGGAAAATTCCTCAAAACAGTTCATGCTCATGGGGAAAACGAACATTTATGAACACGTCTTTCTAAGCTGTTTAGGATACGAGCTATGTTTTGGTCTATTTACTCCAATGTTGAGATTGTTAAGGTCTTCTATGCAGGTAGACAGTTTGCTTAGTGCTCGTGGTGGTGCATTTGAGCACGAGGCCACTAGAAGAATGAGAAATGAGTTCATGGCAGCCTGGGATGGGTTGAGGTCAAAAGACAGCCAAAGAATCCTCATCCTTGGTGCCACAAATCGTCCGTTTGATCTTGATGATGCTGTAATTCGCCGGCTACCAAGAAGGTAACACTGACGTTGTAATTTTTTATTTCCAGGTTCAAGTGTTGTTAGCTACATGCAGAAGTTTCCACACATGCATATTGCTCATGGGATTTTGATGGTTATGTTTAGGATATATGTTGACCTACCAGATGCTGAAAATCATATGAAGATTCTCAGAGTAATACTCACACGAGAAAATTTAGAACCAGATTTCGAGTTTGACAAACTTGCATGCAACAGAAGGATATTCTGGTAGTGATTTGAAGGTAATTACATGAGTCACATGACATTAGTGTCAGTTCCCAAAGGATGGGTGTTCATTGTCTCATAACTTTTTTATTTTTGGCCAGAACCTCTGTATTGCTGCAGCATATAGACCAGTTGAAGAACTTCTAAAAGATGAAAAGAAGGTATGCCTGCCATTTAACAGATATTTTATAATCTAAGTTCCCTTCCTGCGGTGGTTGGTCTGTTATTTCTTACATGATCATGCTGGCCAGAGTTCCCTAAAACCTGGTGGTTTTCAATCTTGATTCTGACCAACTTCCTTTAAATATCTGTTCCCTTTGTTCTTGGTGCAAAAGGGAAAATGGGATCTTTCACAAACTCTCATTTAACCCCTGCTTTCTTGTCCATCGTCGTCTATTGTAAAAGGATTAGGTGGAGTTAACTTTGACAATATCATTGTCGTCTATTGCTGCCTTTGTTTATACATGCAAGTTGCACTGCATCGGCAAGTTAACATATATGGTCACTGCTCTCACAATTTGATCACCACAATAAAGGTCGGTCAGAATTCCATTCTGATGATGCTTAATCTGGTTGCTTCTTATGTAGGAATGGCAGAGTAACGGAGCATTAAGGCCACTCAGTGTAGATGATTTTGTTCAGTCTAAAGTAAAGGTAAGAAAAGTTTATGCATATTCCGTTGGCATGGTAACTCTTAACTCTTGACTCGTTACTTGTCAACAGGTGGGTCCATCAGTTGCTTTCGATGCAGCTAGCATGAATGAACTTAGGAAATGGAATGAGTAATACGGTGAAGGTGGAAGCAGGAGGAAATCTCCTTTCAGTTTCTGAAACTAATATTCGGGGGAAATAATTTTTCCTTAGTAGGGGTTGTTCCTTCTTTATCCAAGAATTCATGCACTTGCCTTTATCTATATACCGTGGGGAAAGGCTTCCATTTCTTGTAATATAGTAGCTGAATTCAACAGGAAGAGGACTCGATTCGATCACCTTTCATTGTACCATAAAATTTAGGCAATCCTTTAGAATTTGCTCCTGAATTATAGGAGCTATTGATTTTGCAAGTGTACTAACAGTACTAACATTACACAATTGTTTTTCTTGAATTAATAATTTATCAAGTCTCATTTTTTAGAATTAATATTATATTTTATTCCCGGTTCTCTTGAACAAGAACAAGAATTTTGATGCAAATTTTACAAGCATGACAACATATTTTTGTGATGTTTTAATTAATTGTTGTTTAGTAACCTGTTCGGTTAACCATCACCTTATCACTGCCATCAATATACCAAAAAAGTTAGGTCCGAGTAAAGCCAACATGATCCATGAAAAAGTGTCACATGCAAGACATTAACTGGCACATTCTGAAATCAAAGCACTAAACACCAAAAGGAAAGGTTTACAAGAAATTGTCTCCAAAATTGTTTGACTCCAAAATTGTCACCAAGGTGTAGTCAACATTTGCGATGGAAAAACAGAGAGGCCTGAACCTACTCATGGCTACTTCCCTGCGATTGGCGGCAATGACGATAAGTAAGGCAAAAGAGAAAATGTTGTTTGCTGCTTATTTAGACTTCTTTTGCTCATAAACCCTTCCTCCCATTATCTTACAAATAGCCTGCTCTTCAGGTTGAAGGAGCTTTAAAGCCGGATGCACCTTGAGATCTCCCGCTACCAACTTTTGACCCACAACCAGTTCACTCAGATCCACATCAATATAGGGGGGATTATATCGGCAGGGCAGAGGAACTTAACAGTCCTCTTAATAGTGTTCAAAGAAGCACCTGCCAAATTTATAAAGTGACAGCGGATTTAAGCATATTAGTTCACCAGAAATCATTGAAATCAAAAGAAAGATAATCCAATTCAAATTCGCAGGGATAACATTAAAAAAACAACTTAAAATGGCTATACTTCTAAACAAAAGTTACGAAGCATGTATGAGTCTTTGTGCCACTCACTCCATCAAAGGAATCTATAATGAGAATGAACGGGGCAATTTACAATTTAATAGACAGATATGAATATACAGACACGAATTTTCCACCCATCCAAGAAATTGGATGCACTTTGCATTTCCTATCTATCATCTAACAAAAAAACTAAACCATCATGGTTGATACCCATAAGCTTTCCTGATTTTCATTTCAGTAGCTTGCTTATAAAGATTATTTCTGAAGGGTACACGGTTGAGGATAGCTTTTTGCACGGGATACTAAGGGTTCCAAGAAGGGAGGCACAACTATATAACCATAAACTATAAGCCAATTCAATAATGGTGCGAGCAAGGTTGATCGATCAACTAAAAAAATAGCTATATCAATGTTGCAATCATTTAAGCATGCACACCAAAGTTATTAACCATGAATCAGATACAGAATTTCAATTGTGAAACTATTATCAGTGCACTATTGTTGCCAACAAACATTAAAATTAACTGGCTATTGTTAGTGCTATTATCTGATGGAGAAAGTAGCAATACGTATCATTCACATTTAAAGCCACTAGGAGTCTAGGATGTAGTTTGATTCGTGCAATCTCATCTCTCCTTCCCCTACTATAGAAGTTCAAGCCTCTATACAAAGTCTCTTTATTTTTTTTAAAATACCATTGCCATAGAGACTACCAATACAGTGATACACAACAGGTGCAAAGTATGGGATGTTACAATAGTGTACCCATGTTTATTCAATTTGCATTGTACAAATGGAATTTTACTTCTTTGTATCCTTGCTATATTGCATAACCGAATTCCAATGCCAAATAAATCAAAACAAACTATTCCTAAGCATATCATTCTTTATGTACACTAGGAGGCAATGGAGTAACATGGTTATCCCAAAGACTGAAGAGGGATATCAACCTTCAGCAAAGCAGAGGAGGGTGCCCTTATGAAAGTCACGTTAAGAGGTGCATCTGCTCCAGAATGCAAATGAACCTAAAACAATCCAAAATCACAACTTTACAAAACCATTCATCATTTCCAGCAGTCCAATACTAAAACTATTCATTACATCCAGCAGTCCCAAATTAGTCCATGTCTGGCATCGGAAGGATTGCAAAACTATACTTAACCACTTTTATACGAGCACTTTCCAAGCTTTTTTCCCAAAAGCAGTTCTCAAATGCAATTGAAGAAAGAACCTTAAGTTAAAACATTAATCAAATTACATTATACATACAGATAACTAACATGAAAAAAATGCAATTACCTGTCTTGGCAAGACCCGAACTTTTTCAATAATCTCATCTGACCCAAAATCTGGTCTGACTTCAAGATCAAATAACTTGGATAAAAAGAAGGATCTACCAAACTTATTAACCAAGTTTCTTATTCGATTGGTTTGAACTGAAATGAGTCTTTTATTGCCACCATGCTGTCCATCTTCTTGCTCAAAGATAATGCTCGGGGCTCGACCAGTTTTACGCTCCTTCACGGAGATGCTCTTCCCGGAATCAGTACGAGGGATTGCTAGAATGGTCTCGGCGGGGCCTGGTTTTGGGAAGCCTTCAAGATAGGCAAGTGGCGTTGTGGGGATTATGGCATCTTCGAGAGCAGCTGCAGCGGATTGAGAGAAAAGATGGATGTTAATTAGGGATTTAGAGGAGGTTAAGCGGCGCACGACGATCATAGTGGTTGCCTAGGTGGTGGTAGCGGCGTGCGTGAGGATGGGCGTAGGGGCGGTAGTGGTAACGCCCGTTTAATTTCTTTGCTGAAAATTCAGGAGCAGACATGACAAAACTCAGTACCTAAGCAGACAGTAGTGAAAACAACAGAAACAATTCATAAAAGTTTGATATTTAATTTCACATTGCATAGAACAGGGGAAAAAACTAAATCGAAGATAAAAAAACCCAAATAACGGATGAGATATGAGAGGAATTCAAGCAAAAACACACTAAAAAAAGAAAAACCATGAGGAAAAGAAAAAAAGCATACCTTGGACGAATTAGAGAGAGAAGGGGTAAGGGTTTCTACATATTCCGGCACCAATCGCAGCGACCGAATTCTAGAAGATGAGAACACAAGAGGCAGCCAAGGAGTGAGGTAGGTGACGACGAGAGAGTTCAGATTGAGGATGGTGTGAGGAGGAGTCGAGAGAGAGGTAGGGGCGTGGGGTGCATATGTGGTGCGCGATTGAAGCGGAGAAGGATCAAAAAAACAAATTGAGGAGAAAAAGGCTTTATTATTATCAGAGATAGAAACGGAGGAGTTTTTATTTTAGGTTAGGGCTAGATGAACCGGCCGATTTGGCTCGTGACAGGCCTAGTCCAGAATGAAAAAAAGGGGAGAAATTAATTCTCGGGATTTTGCTATTCTCCCTTTTTCAAGAGTTTAAAATATTAATATTCATTTATTTATTACTGCACAAATAAGAATATAAGATAGGCCATTGAAAAGTAAAGTTTTTATTTTATTTTTTAGAGGAAAATAATTTCAATCAACATAAATTTTTCCTTGGCCAAACTCACAAATATACTCTTCTTATCCTATTCATTAACTACAAGGTTAACCGAACAGGTTACTGAACAACAATTAATTAAAACATCACAAAAATATGTTTATATGCTTGTAAAACTTGCATCAAAGTTCTTGTTCAAGAGAACGGGCATAAAATATAATATTAATTCTGAAAAATGAGGCTTGATAAATTATTGATTCAAGAAAAACAATGGTGTAACGTTAGTACTATTAGTACACTTGCAAAATAAATAGCTCCCATAATTCAGGAGCAAATTCTAAAGGATTGCCTAAATTTTATGGTACAATGAAAGGTGATCGAATCGAGTGTTTTTTCCTGTTGAATTCAGCTACTATATTACACCTATATCTTCTTCTCGTCTCTTGACCGTTAAAACCGGTGGAAGAGCAGAGGGAGAGGCCAAGCCGTCGACAAGAAATGGAAGCCTTTCCCCACGGTATATAGATAAAGGCAAGTGCATGAATTCTTGGATAAAGAAGGGACGGAGCCTCTACAAAGGAAAAACTGTTTCCCCCGAATATTAGTTTCAGAAACTGAAAGGAGATTTCCTCCTGCTTCCACCTTCACCGTATTGCTCATTCCATTTCCTAAGTTCATTCATGCTCGCTGCGTCGAAAGCAACTGATGGACCCACCTGTTAACAAGTAACGAGTCAAGAGTTAAGAGTTACCATGCCAACCGCATTGACTGGTATATGCATAAACTTTTCTTACCTTTGCTTTAGACTGAACAAAATCATCTACACTGAGTGGCCTTAATGTGAGAGCTCCGTTACTCTGCCATTCCTACATAAGAAGCAACCAGATTAAGCATCATCAGAACGAAATTCAGACCGACCTTTATTGTGGTGATCAAATTGTAAGAGCAGTGACCATATATGTTAACTTGCCGATACAGTGCAACTTGCATGTATAAACAAAGGCAGCAATAGACGACAATGATACTGTCAAAGTTAACTCCATCTAATCCTTTTACAATAGACGGCGATGGACAAGAAAGCAGGGTTTAAATGAGAGTTTGTGAAAGATCCCATTTTCCCTTTTGCACCAAGAACAAAGGGAATAGATATTTAAAGGAAGGTGGTCAGAATCAAGCTTGAAAACCACCAGGTTATAGGGAACTATGGCCAGCATGATCATGTAAGAAATAACAGACCAACCACAGCAGGAAGGGAACTTAGATCATAAAATATCTGTTAAATGGTAGGCATACCTTCTTTTCATCTTTTAGAAGTTCTTCAACTGGTCTATGTAGCTGTTTGGGAGTCTGGGTTGGGTACCCAACCCAGCATTCCCGGAATGAAATGACAAGAATGGTGTTTGGTAAACACCATTCCGAAAATGAAAAAGTGCATTTTTTGGTGGCCAAACCAAAAAAACAGGGGTTTACGGAAATGGAACTCCATTTGGCCTTCTCTCTTTTTTTTTTTTTTACTTTTTCATTTCATTTTAATTTTTTTACGTTATATAACCAACAAAATAAATTAAAAACTACCACAATAAAATCTCTATTTCAAGATAAGTAATTCTAGATCCATTTTTCCTATTTTTATTCATTTTTTGAAAATGGGTTTTATACTCCAATGTGATTCACGCTAGACACTTTTTCCTTGGCGTGATCACGCCAAGCCCTTAGCGTGATCACGGCAAGCCTTAGCGTGATCACGCCAAGGATTTTTCAAAATGGCCAAATAACTCCAGTAGGTAGCGTGAGTCACGCTAAGAGCTTAGCGTGAGTCACGCTACGCATTTTTTTCTTGGCGTGATCACGCTAAGACCTTCGCGTGATCACGCTAAGGCTGTTTATATAAAAGGGGAAATAGTTTTTACCACCTCTGAACTATCGTCGAAAATCAAAAACCTCCCCTGAACTTCATTTTTTGAAATTTGCCCCCCTGGACTATTATTTTTGGGCAAAACGCCCCTTCAATGCACATTTTTATAAATTTAAAAAAATTGTAAAAAATCTAAAGAAAATGTAAAAATTCATGAAAAAATGTAATTAACCTAAAAATCAAGAAACATTGTAAAAAATTCCAAGAATTCACAAAAAAATTGATTTAATTATGGACAAAAGGGGCTTTTTGCCCGAAAATAATAGTCCAGGGGGGCGAATTTCAAAAAATGAAGTTCAGGGGAGGTTTTTGATTTTTGACGATAGTTCAGGGGTGGTAAAAACTATTTCCCCTATATAAAATCGCGATTTCCTTCTTCTTCTTCACTTTTTCCAGAAATTTCTCTCTCCTCCAACCCGACCCCTTCACCTCCAAAATCGATTTTCTTCTTCGAATCTCCCACAAATCTTCTCCGAATCCTCTCAAATTTTGACCACACATTCCCTACATCCATTCCAACAAAACCCATCAATTTATTTCGACATCCATCCATAAAATCACTCTCAAATCAAAAATCACTCTCAATTTATTTCGGCACAATGTCTTATTTATGGTATATAGATCAATTTTATTAGATGTTAGATTATAAATAAATTGATTAAAAATATATATAAAGATAAAAAAATAAAAAAAATTTAAACACTTAAAATGAATTATGCCCTTTTATGGTCATTTTACATCCAAATCATAGTTTTGGAAAACTGGACTACCAAACAGCACCCTCCGTTTCCCAGATATCGTTTTCCCACAGAATTTTTACAATTTTACCAAACAGCACCCTCCATTTTCCAGATGTTTTTTTCCCAATGAATATTTCCTCATTGACCATTTCCCCACTAAACTAGACTGCCAAATAGAGCCTATATGTTGCAGCAATACAGAGGTTCTGGCAAAAAATAAAAAAGTTATGAGACAATGAACACCCATCATTTGGGAACTGACACTAATGTCATGCGACTCATGTAATTACCTTCAAATCACTACCAGAATATCCTTCTGTTGCATTTGCAAGTTTGTCAAACTGGAAATCTGGTTCTAAATTTCTCGTGTGAGAATTACTCTGAGAATCTTCATACGATTTTCAGCATCTGGTAGGTCAACATATATCCTAAACATAACCATCAAAATCCCATGAGCAATATGCAAGTGTGGAAACTTCCGCATGTAGCTAACAACACTTGAACTTGGAAATAAAAAATTACAACGTCAGTGTTACCTTCTTGGTAACCGGCGAATTACAGCATCATCAAGATCAAACGAGCGATTTGTGGCACCAAGGATGAGTATTCTTTGGCTGTCTTTTGACCTCAACCAATCCCAGGCTGCCATGAACTCATTTCTCATTCTTCTAGTGGCCTCGTGCTCAAATGCACCACCACGAGCACCAAGCAAACTGTCTACCTGCATAGAAGACCCTAACAATCTCAACATTAGAGTAAATAGACCAAAACATAGCTCGTATCCTAAACAACTTAGAAAGACGTGTTCAGAAATGTTCATTTTCCCCATGAGCATGAACTGTTTTGAGGAATTTTCCATTCTCTCACTATTATTTGCAAATTTTTAAAACCATGCAGTTTGCTTGGGGCCAAAAACAACATGGAGAAACATTCTATTGTATCTAGGATGTTTCAGACTTGTTGTGCATAAAACCAGCGGTAAGGTTTTTCATCCACCATAAACATACTTAACAAGCAACACAATAATATTTTTTTATATTATTTAGTAACAGAAAAACTCACCTCATCAACAAATATGATGACGGGAGCCAGCTTGCTAGCAAAGGAGAACAGAGCCTTTGTAAGCTTTTCAGCATCTCCAAACCACTGGGTCAGCAAGAAGGAATGGATAAGTACAATGCCCATGCAGCACAGAGACTCGGGCCGTAGCCTGATGTGTGGACATGGGCTAATACCTGGTGGTATGCCGGAGGACTTATTTCAAAGTATCTAAGAGCTTTGAACAAATTAAATATGCTCAAAACTTTTTAGACCACATATTGATCTAGCTAGTGTGTCGAAGACATTGGCCAGTGATGGTTGTGTGAACATAACCATAACATGCATCTGTTCTCAACCTCCCCATATCTTAATATTAAAACAAAAAATTAATAATGCCTTGACTTCCAGCTTAACTATGCATTGACTTTTCAGTTGATGTTTCATTTTGCTTTTGTACTAACCAAGGAAACACGTTAAGCTATTGGCTGATTGTTTTTGGTTTCATGCTGCTTCATATGAATGTTGCCTATGTTTGGAAAAGTCCAGACATGAAACAGCATAATGACCCGCAAAAAAATAGAGTACCGTGTTAAAACTAGAAAAATGCTAATATGCAAAAAATGGTTGTAGTCATAAATGGATCTCAAAGTCTAACCGAACTCAATCACCAAGAGATGTGAACCTTGATAGCTTCAAGTGGAATACAGTGCTTGTGTTTCAAAAATAAAAGAAATAAAAACCTAACCATTACACTTGCAAGTTATAAATAAATCAGGATGCCATAACCACAAATTACCACCAAAGATATCCATATAAATTTCTTACTTTGCTTTGTCAGTATTACACCATCAGTATCTACATGCAAAAGATCCGAGCAATACATTTCATTTTCTTCAAGAACCTGCAGCACAGTTTATTGTGTCATCTAACCCTCAAATGATACAGAAAACTTATTCCACAAATTTCTTAATAAAGATGCAATCTCGCGTATCAAAACCACATGAATGCTACCACCAAATTTACTTCATACCTCATGCAGTTCAGTTAGATTACTCCTTGAAATCACAATTTTCCTATCCTCTTCAACCTGTTTATTGAATGTCTGCAGAAGTTCTTCCTCCTGTAAAAAGCAGGGAAAGAGAATAAATATAAGATTCCAAAATGGAGGGATAATCTATTAAACAGTGAAATAGAAAAGGTTAAAAACAAAAAAAAAAGTTTGTGGATCCTATTGAGACTGAAATCACAGTGTCAACCCAAAGATAAGGTAGCCAACAATTTTATACCCTTGCCAAAAGAAGAATAAGACAAACATGTGAACTACAAGAATACCACAATGGGGGGCACATAAGATGTTCCATTTTAAAAGGATAAGAGTACATTTGACAAGCATTACGTTGGGAGGATGCATTAACAAGACATTAGTGAAGAGCTTATATATTTGGTTTCCACTAGATCTCTTTGTCCCTTTGAGTCCCTCAGTAAGGCGTTTCAAAGGGAGAGGCTGGAAGATAAAACCAAAGAGACTTTAGTGTTGGAGAAAGGAAACAAAAACAAGATAAAACTGTCATCAACAAACATTAAAAACGTAAAGAGCTATCAATAGCATAATTACTAGAAAATAGAAATCCTTACCAGCTGCTTAGCTAGGCGAGAAAAATTTGGAAGTATAATCGTCTGCGAAAGACCAGTTTCAAAAGCAAAATGAGAAAAGAAAAATAAAAAGGGAAGGAATGTTACTCGCAGATTATCAAATAGGTCAAAAAAGAAAAAAGATATGAAAAACAAAACAAATGCTTCCTATAAGCGCGCCACCATATTGAAAGGGGGGAAAAGCTCTTGAAGCTTACAAATTTTTCTTTCTCATGCCCCTTCATCAAATTTGCAGAGCTAAAATAAAAGATAACCATATGCATACTTGAAAGACTCAAACGATTAATGTAATACCACCAAATCAGTTTATTTCCAATTTCTATGAAAACAAGATTTCTAAGAGAAAAAAGAAAAACTGGGGGCAATAACCTTTCCACAAAATTCTAGAAAGATTTTCTATTCTCTTCCCCATTCAAATGCCAAGGAGAATCCTTGATATTGCGAGAAATTACCATGTATCCAATACACTGATGCCCCAGCAGGCTGCTCGGTGAGCTTTTCATCCTTATCTACATTTTGTTTGCTATCATGCCCCTCTACGTCATCACCTTTGCTATCACTGGTAATGTCCAAAATAACAGCAACTCGATCTCCATTCACTTTATATACCTCCCCACGTTGACCATTTGATAAGGGTCTGCAAAAACAACACACAGTTGATCAAATCTGCAGTATCTAAATGTCATAACTACTGGAAATTTGAAGATACAAGCAATTGCAGGCTTTTGTTCTCTTGGTATTTCCACTATGAACCCAGTATCCGGAGGCCAAACACTCAACTGTCCAAGACTAAGCACTACCACGCTAATGAATGGCAGTATGCTGATTTTTCATGATGTTTAAACAAGCAAGAACTAGTGGTAAAAAGAACTTCTTGATATACATAAACACAAAAGTGATATTAACATCCTGTGAACCTCGTACAATCTCTTAAGCACATACTTCCTCTGAAAACAAATACGCAAAACCAACAATATGTTTACCATATTCCAGAGTAAAAAGTTAAAATGGCCTTACAAACTTGCAAAGATGTATGAACACATCCTATGATTGGGTCACAGTAGATAGTCACATTGAGTTGAGCAGTTGGAGACTGTGAGGTTGAAGATGGGAAATGTAATACAGTTGGAATGGTATGTGATTGTTTGATAAAAGAAATTACTCTCTGTCTAAAAATTAAGTTAAACACATGAAAGGGGATTGGATACCTAATCCATCCACGTACAAAGAATACCAGTACTGCAACACCACAACATCACTAACAAGACCAGAAGGGGGGGGGGGGAGCACCTTTTAGCATAGCAAAAGAAGCAACATATCCAACGTAGTTCTACTGACATAGCAATGAAGTCATGACATATATAGCAAAGTGGAAAATTATTTGATGCTTTTGGAGGGGTGTCATTTGAGCATCTGTGAATGGAGCATTTATCTTGTCAACTACTTTGGATAGTGGTTCTCATAGCTTCACACTTTTATAGAGGTCCTTCCCATTGCAAGGAAAAGTGGAGAGCTCTTTGTATCAAATTGTCTAGTGCAGTGGGAAAATGCTCTATCCTCCTTATGTACTACATGCATTTCCTCTCCTAATAAAAGCCCTTTCCTACCATACTATATACTTTCTTTTATACATCAGGACGACTTACCAACCCACCTGCCATGAATAGTGGTATAAGCATTTTTTGAACCATCAGATGTAGGTATCTTCCCCAACCTGATCCTGTGACGTGAAAGTTTACGTGGGAGTAAGTTTGTGCAGAATGATTCCTAAAAGGTAGACCACAAACAAAGCCCTCCATGAAATGAACCCAGCTCAGACTATTCAATTATCAAACTGTGACTAATATCATAGCAGTTTCTAATTTCCCAGTGTAAGCTAAAATTTATGAACACGTAGAATATCACAGGCTTCTCCAAAGCAAAAGTACAAGGGAAAACAACATACACTACAAAAACAATTAGAAAATTTTTAAAGAGTAAAAGCAATCAGCATGCACATAAAACATAAAAAAGATATGAGATTCAAGTACTCTTGAACTGCAGTAGATACTGCAATGGATGCCACGTATTCAAGCATCACACATTTGATTATATACACGCAATGGCTGACTACAAACAAGCATGGGTATGAGTCAGCACATAACCAACGCAATCCAAGGGCTGAGAAATGAGGAGTGGAAACTATAATCATGGAAACTTTAAACAATATACAAGTGCTTAAACATTTTCATATCATTCCATATGCAATATGCATATAGTTCTAACTGGGTACTTATTTTCCCCTGTTGAACACTACAAAACTAAAACTAATCAAGAGAATGTCAAGAAGAGTAAAAGCAATCAGCGCAAGCATTCAACAGAATAAAATTAGAGACTCGAGTACTTGAGATCTGTAGTAGATCTGGCAACGGCTGACACAAACCAAAGGAGCTACTCAAAAGATTACAGAGAGAGTGGCCAACTAGAGAACATGTATGCATGTGCATGGAGTCAGCAAATAACCAAACCAATAAGAAGGCCGAGAAATGAGAAGAAACTAAAGTCATGGAAATATATTTCATATACAATTGCTTTTACATTGTTATATCATTCCACATGCATATAGTCATCTCTAGATACTTAATATCGTGTTAAACAACTGTATCCTAAATCCATTCGTAGTACAGTCATTTTGAGTTTTAAATATTGTGTTCAACATTTTGCTGTGAATTTTGTGCAGGCAGTGAAAGTTGTTCCTGCTAAAACATTATAAGAAGTATTGCAGCTTATAAGAGCCCATAATCGTACAAAAAAATATTTTGTAACCTTGCATGATCAACATGGCAATGGATCTTGCTAACTAACCTAGAAAGACCATCTTGACAAATTCTTATCACGCCATTAAGTCATATTCACATGAAATGGAGCAAAAATACCTGTCATCAGCCTTAACGTGTACAGAAGTCCCAATGTACTTCACTCAATCTCCTGTTGACATACAACAAAGAAAGTACTTGGATTTTTTATTTTTATTTTTGGTTAACAAAAGAAATATAACTGGACGAATGAATAAAACAAGAACAACATGTGTACAAGCTAGTTTTCTTATAATCCTTCATATAAGTAAAACATCTATAAAACTAACGCCAATGCAAACCAACAGTTACATGAATGCAAATATTTTTATTACTCAAATCAAGCATCCTAATCCCTGAAACTAAACCATCATCCCAACGAATAAATTAGCCTGTGGAAGACATTAAACAGACTTTCACTGCCAAAAAACTATTCCACCAAAACTTGAGAGAAGTATACTAATTTACCTTAATAAACCCAAAATGTAATAATTTCCCAAACTAAAAGGATGGAAACCAACATTGCTAGAAAAATACACTTCCACATTCATGTTTAAAAAACAATGAGAAATCCGTAAAACCTTACCTTAACTATCAGGGAACAAACATGTAGCAAAGAAACAAAGTCCTAACAGGGCAAAGGAAAAAGGTTGGCACAGTTTTTTTCTTTCTTTCTTTCAAATTAGTAAGGAGTTGTTACCTTTTCTGAGTGGCGGTTTGGAAGTATCAGAAGTTTCAGCAGCCTCAGACTTTGGGGTCTCAGATGAACTCTCAGCTTCTCTAGAGACTCTAATTCAAAGGTAATACAAGAAGCAGAGGTGTCAATTAGATGAATTGGTTTTCATCATAAGACAGAAATATATATCATAGATTAGAGTTTACTATAAGCTGTACAATCCGAAGTCTCAATCCCTTAAAGGAAATAAATAAATGGATCTTTTTTAGGCCAAAACCACATGTATCCCTTAAGCCTACTGGGCTAGGACCAATCTTGTTCACACCGGGTCGACCCACTAATTGCTAAAGTGCTCCCAGATGGTAATTCCTCCATTTACAATGATCAAACTAGTGACTTCTTGCTTACAAGGTAAGAGTGTCAAACCATTCACACTAACCACATGTTGGTAAGTAAGTTGATCTTGAAAAGTAGGAGACTTACGGGATCAACATTTTTAACTTTTTCTTATCAACATTATGCTTGAGCAAAACCACATATTCTACATGTGTCCTTTCAAATAAACCCAATATTGTTAGGAAATGTACCTTCTCAAACTCTCAAACTCTGCCACATCAGCTTGATCATCATCACTACAGTCTGATCTTGCATTCTTCTTCATTAGTTGCATCATTCTCATCTTCAACCTCCGACTCCGAAGTACACTCCTCCCCAGATTCTATGCCATCTTCTGATACACTTTCTGAGGTGCAATCATCACCTAAATCCTGGTCCAAAGAGAAAATGGAAAGATCACCAACGACTAAATTTGTCTACAGAAGGAAATACTAAGTATGCAATAATATCTTACATAAGGAGCAAGGACTCTGCTATCTAGAACGAGAAGGGGAACTTGTAAATCTCACGCAAGTGCTCTAACTATTCTCTCACGATAAAGCTCTGTACCTGAAGGTCATTATGACAAATAACGAATAGAGGCTCATTTTATGTTGTAATTAAGAACTTAGAACAAATCATTTTATAGTAAAAAGTTGAAATGATGCAAGAAACATTCTCAAAATAGAGTCCTGTGATCAACCTGGAACACTCTGAACCAGAATCCTCCCACTTGATGATGCCAAACGAGCCCCATAGGAAGCAGTAACTTTCTTATTTTTCAAATGTGAAGCAACACATTCCACCAAAATATTTTTGGAGTGCTCACTAGAAGAGAACAACAAGTGTGATTTAATTTTCTTTTTTTACCAAGATGCATTACGAATCATGTGTTACTAATAGCAAAACCTAACAACAAAGATATACAATGGGAAATATTAACAAACAACAAAGGACAGTAATTACTTGATATGAATCATGCGTTACTAATAGCAAAACCTAACAACAAAGATATACAATGGGAAATATTAACAAACAACAAAGGCCAGTAATTACTTGATATAGTATGGAAAATTTTCCAAATAGACGTGTATTTTCTCCCATGGAAAAACCCTCCGCAAAAACTCATTTTTAAACTTTTCATGTCTAGTTAGAAAAGGAGATTCCTTCTTTTTATATTCTATGGAAAGTCTCTCATTGCTCAACCATTCCTTTTGATCGTGTTCTGCCAGTCGAGTATTTACATCACAATCCCTTGAATCTTCTCTAACTGTTTCCTGCCGTCTCTTTCCATTACCAGTGTCACCCCCTTCTTTCACAGTTGAATGCTTATCCTTACTAGTATTCCTTCCATCAGCTCCTGAACTATAGGCACAAACATAATTTTTCTTCCAATGTATACGATCTCTCATGCAAAGCTGTAAGCCTACTCTCCAACGTAATCTCCCTAAAAGAAAGAGGATTTGAGGAATGTCTTTTGAGAGAAGTAGCATATGAAGAGCAATCTCGCACTAAAGCAGCACGGCTAAAAGAGTGATACGAAGCTTTCTCCCAGAAATTTGACCTAATCAAGTGTTTTGATGGCTGGAAAACTGAACCCCATCTCAGACTTCTACCCTTTATTACACTTGCATACATTGCAAATTTTCACCCGTAACTCCCTCCACACTGCAAAACAGCAGTGTCGCGCCTCGGAAATTTAAAAATAATTCGCGAGTGTGCAACGAAATTTGAGACCTTCAGATGCTCGGCGTAAAAGGGACGCCTAGCAGCATGCAATGAAGTCGCCACCCTAATTTGGTTGCTAGGCTTAGGGAACCCTAATCGTCATGGCATAGGAAATATAATAAGTAAAAAAACTAAAGGCACAAAAAAAGGGGTCTGGACCCCAGACAAAGGTTCGGGGTCGTATTATGGTCTCGGGAAGGTGTTAGGCACCCGAGACACATCCGAAAACGGTTACCGGTTGATGAGAGAGGTGTTTAAAAAGGTGTTTGAGAAATACGTTTTGAAAAAGGGGGCCCTCAGAGGAATCGTCACTTTAGTCTTTATTATGATCGTGATGGGACTGAATTTTCTGTGAGACTGAATGAGCGCCCTCTTTTTTCATCATCGGGCCATGCATGATTAAATTAATTACTACGTGATCCTAACATGGATTGCTACCAGAGTACCATTTTAAATGATGGATTTAAAATGATAGTTTGCTGTGGGATCGAAAGTCCCCATGTACATGCAGTCAAGATAAGCGAGAATTAAAATCACATGAACGCGGCATTTTAAGAAAGTCTTTAAACACGTTGTGCATGTGGGTTGATTTTAGTTCTAGCAGTTCTATGTATCATGCATACAATGGATATTTGCAGAAAGCACCGAATAAATAAAAAGGAATCGAAAGGCGTACTTTCGAGCGAAGCTTGAAACTAAAACCTGCAAAATGAGAGTGTTAGCGATAGCTCAAGAAATAAATAAGCAATTTATGAGTGCAAGATTTTAAATGACAGTTGATTGTACACGAGAAATGATGGATTTCACGCATACGAAATGAGATGCTGAGTTTGGTTGTATGCGAAAAATGATTGATTTTAAGCATACGAGAATTTATTGCTAGGTGATTGCATGCGAAAAATGATGGATTTTTCGTATGTGAGAATTTAAATGCTAGTTGATTGCATGCGAAAAATGATGGATTTTATGCATACGAAAATTAAACGTTGGGTTGTTTGCATGCGAAAAATGATTGATTTTAAGCATACGAGAATTTAAACGCGGGGTTGATTGCATGCGAAAAATGATTAATTTTACGCATACGAAAATGAAATGCTGTCTTGATTGCATGCGAAAAATGATGGATTTTACGCATACGAGAATTTAAATGCGAGGTAGATTGCATGCGAAAAAATGATTAATTTTACGCATACGAAAATGAAATGTTGTTTTGATTGCATGCGAGAATTTAAAGGCTACATTGATTGCATGCGAAAAATGATTAATTTTACGCATACGAAAATGAAATGCTGTTTTGATTGCATGCGAAAAATGATGGATTTTACGCATACGAGAATTTAAATGCGAGGTTGATTGCATGCGAAAAAGGATTAATTTTACGCATGCGAAAATGAAATGTTGTTTTGATTACATGCGAAAAATGATGGATTTTAGGCCTGCGAGAATGAAATGCTGTTTTGATAAGATCGAAAAAAAGTTAAATGTTGTTGGTGATTTACAGGGAATAAAAACAGTTTGATGATTGGCAGAAAATAAAACAAGTTGATAATGCAGAAATGAGCAGTTGGATATTTGCAAAAAAAAATAAGCAGTTGAATATTTACGAGAATTAAAATGCGACCGACCATATAGGCGGTATTTTGAATTTAAAGTGCGGAAAATTAAAGTGCAGAAAATTAAAGTGCGGAAAATTAAAGTGCAGAAAACTAAAGTGCGGAAAATTAAAGTGCAGAAAAGTAAAGTGCAGAAAATTAAAGTGCAGAAAATTAAACAGTTGATAAGTTGCGGAAAGATTTCCAGCAGTTTGCGAAAAATTAAAGCAGTTGAATATTTACGAAAATTAAAATGCGACCGACCATATAGGCGGTATTGAATTTAAATTGCTGAAAGTAAATTGCTGAAATTTAAAGTGCGGGAAATTAAACAGTTGATAATTTGCGGAAGGATTTCCAGCAGTTTTGCGAAAAATTAAAGCAGTTGAATATTTACGAAAATTAAAATGCGACCGACCATGTAGGCGGTATTGAATTTAAATTGCCGAAAGTAAATTGCTGAAATTTAAAGTGCGGGAAATTAAACAGTTGATAATTTGCGGAAGGATTTCCAGCAGTTTTGCAAAAAATTAAAGCAGTTGAATATTTACGAAAATTAAAATGCGACCGACCATGTAGGCGGTATTGAATTTAAATTGCCGAAAGTAAATTGCTGAAATTTAAAGTGCGGGAAATTAAACAGTTGATAATTTGCGGAAGGATTTCCAGCAGTTTTGCGAAAAATTAAAGCAGTTGAATATTTACGAAAATTAAAATGCGACCGACCATGTAGGCGGTATTGAATTTAAATTGCCGAAAGTAAATTGCTGAAATTTAAAGTGCGGATAATTTAAACAGTTGATAAGTGCGACCGACCATGTAGGCGGTATTGAATTTAAATTGCCAAAAGTAAATTGCAGAATTAAAGTGCGAATAATTTAAACAGTTGATAAGTGCGACCGACCATGTAGGCGGTATTGAATTTAAATTGCCGAAAGTAAATTGCAGAATTAAAGTGCGAATAATTAAACAGTTGATATTTACAGAAAATAAACAGTTGATATTACAGAAAATTAAAAGTGTTAGTACGACAAATAATCATACGAAGCATACGAGTATTTTACGAAAAAACGTGATCCGAAGTTTGGAAAACAATTGAAAATGGGCTGGGCCCAATTGAAGAATGAAAAGAAGTGAAAAATGGGCCAGGAATAGTGCCTGGCCCATGAGAATTTAAAAGGGAATGGGCCAAGCCCATTCCCGCGTGAACAGTGCCGTTGGCCTGGCACTGTTCATTCGTCACCTTCTTGGTCGCCGGCGTACTGCCGGCGGCACAGCTCAGGCCACAAGTGGCCGATTTGAAAACCGTTCGTACCGAAATGTTCGTCTCTTCGACGACTTCCCAACCGTACCAACCCCGATTTTTAATTTGACTCGTACAAAATTTAATTTCGAAAAAACGAGAAAACCGTTAATTATCGAAAACTAATTAATTCACACAAACTAACCGACGATTTTTAAAAGTGAAAACGTGTATTTAATCTATGTTATGTGTGTGAATTAATGACATAAAAGAAAGCAATTAAATTGCTCAAACAAGAGGCAAACGAATTTATACAAAACTTTGGCTTAAAAACCGAAAAAAGGCTAGAGAGAGAAAGCTCACCTCAAGGCCTTGAACTTGGACGATCTTCGCTTGAAATAAGCAACTGATCAAAGGAGGGAGAGAGGGCAAGAAAGCTTGCTGATTTGGTGCCGAATGCGTTGGAGGAGGGTGGCTATTTATAGCCGAAGATCGCGTGAGGAGGGAGACGCGGGGCTGCGCGTGGTGGCCGGCTGGTCGCGGTGGCAAGGCTAGGGTGCTAGCCATGATGATGGCGGAGGGACAGGAAGCTACGGACGCGATGGGAGCAGGTGGCTCGGGCGTGGGCTGCTTCGCTGCACTCCTTTGGCACTGTTCACGTGCATTATGCATGTTAATTCAAGGGCCATTGATCTGGTTGACTTTCCTTGGTTGACCAGATCAATGGCCATGATCAAATGGCCTTTTATCTGATTTAAATGGCCTCGAGCCGGTTCCCGCGAACAAACGTTCTGACTTTTTGAGCCGAAGGTACCGTCGCGTAGAGAAAAATATGACGGGTTTAACCGTCTACAGCGAAGGATGAAAATTCCTCGTTTAACGTGTTTATTTTCGCGTTCAAAATGTGAAACGTTTGAACGGAAAAATAATAACGTTACGCCGAAAATTACGCGAATCGCTGTAGACCGTTGCGACCAGAAAAAAATCTAGCAACTAGTTGATGGAAAACATTTTAAAGTCAAGCTATTGTCCGAGTGGACTTACTCGGGTCCAATAAAAGCTCGAATAAAAATAATAATAAAATAATAAAAATACTAAAAAATGTGCTAAAATATAAAAAATCCTAAAATTCGTGTGATGGCCTAAAACGAAGAAAACGTTAGCAAACGACTGCCTGATAATCAAAAATGTGATTTTTAAGGCTAAAAATATTAATGATAATAATAATGAAAATACATGCCGAAAAATTAAAAATGCGATTTCGAAAGCTGACGATGCTAACGATGATGCTAAAATGCCACGAAACACCTAAGAATGCTAGCGACATTAAATCAACTGAAAATGACTGTAAATTAACTGAATAACAGAAATGCTAAAATTAAATAAAAATGGCGTCAAAATTCGGGTATCAACAGTTGCCCCCTCTTTACTGTCTTATCGAAGT
The DNA here is from genome assembly GCA_963691705.1 of Viola odorata. NCBI lineage: Eukaryota > Viridiplantae > Streptophyta > Magnoliopsida > Malpighiales > Violaceae > Viola > Viola odorata. The sequence continues at coordinate 16,535,799 of OY829546.1, read as the reverse complement.
ATTTGATAAGCAGTAAAGACAGTTGCCCCTAGATATCCGAATTTTGGCGACACGGCAGGTCTTACCTCAAACTTACAGTGATGAGGTCGCTCTGGGAGGAGGTAGTTGCTTGATGTCGCTCTGGGAGGAGGAGATTGATTGATGCTGTTACTGGGGATACCAGGTGCTTGCTTGACGTCACTCTGGGAGGAGATAGGTTGTTGATCCTGCAAAGACGTAAACTTAGATCTGCTCGGGTATTGAGAGGCACATAAGTTGCAGGGAATGTAAATGACAACTACTCTACCGGGGATGGAAAGTAATTTTACGAAAATGTAAACGGCAGCCCCACTGGGGGGGATGATCACTTGACATGTGACTGATGTTGCTTCGGAAGATAGTGCGCGATTCGCAGAAGTATGAATGATTTGTCCTAATGATGTCACTCTAGGAGGAGGAAAATAATTATGCAGAAATGTAGAATTGTATGAATGATGTTGCTCTGGGAGGGGAAGAAATGCTAAGGTTTGAAAAAGGTAGAACTACGCTATGCTATCACTCTGGGAGGAGAAGAAATGCTACGCTGGAAACTAAATGTTGTCACTCTGGGAGTAGGGGAAATGCTACGCTGGAAACTAAATGCTGTCACTCTGGGAGGAGAAGAAATGCTACGCTGAAAACTAAATGCTGTCACTCTGGGAGGAGAAGAAATGCTAATGCTGAAACTAAATGCTGTCACTCTGGGAGGAGAAGAAATGCTAATGCTGAAACTAAATGCTGTCACTCTGGGAGGAGAAGAAATGCTACGCTGAAAACTAAATGCTGTCAATTCCCGTAAGAGAAAGCGCGAGATGCGGAAATTAAACTAAGGTCGCTCTGGGAGGAGAAGAATGCTAAGTGTTGTCGCTCTGGGAGGAGAAGAATGCTAAGGCAGAAAATTTAAACAACGCCGATTCCCGTAGGAGAAGGCGCGAGATGCGGAAATTAAACTAAAGTCGCTCTGGGAGGAGAAGAATGCTAAGTGCTGTCGCTCTGGGAGGAGAAGAATGCTAAATGTTGTCGCTCTGGGAGGAGGGGAATGCTAAATGCTGTCGCTCTGGGAGGAGGAGAATGCTAAATGCTATCACTCTGGGAGGAGGAGAATGCTAAATGCTAAAGACTAAACTATGATGTCACTCTGGGAGGAGAAGAAAGCTATCGCCAGCGGCCTTGATACGAACCTAGAATGCGCCTGCGTCTTGCTCAGGAGGTAACGACCCCAAGGACAAGACTTTCCCACGATTTGCAGCTTTAAGTAGTCCTCACCTGATATTAGTGTTTGCACTCACGCTCTGAAACAAGGCTAAGTGTTTTACACTCATAAAGATGCAACTAACATGATACATAATTTATAGTTCGCAATGTCAATCCGAGTGAATAGACTTCAAATGAAGATGCACATGCATGGGCATTCTAATAATCGATGGGACTTTTACGGAAAAGAATGAAAGGACATGAAACGTCCGGAAATGAGTTTGTTTTGAAAAAGGTTGCTTTTCCTGGAAGGTTTTTTTATGACTGACGCTTTGCTGATGAGGGCGAGGTACGTGAGCCTTTTCGCTTTTCGCTGAGGATGCTTGCTTGACAGAGTGCGTGAGCTCTGGGATCCTTGCTGAGGGGTGCTTTTTGTTCGGCCTGGGGCCCTTTTCTTGAGTCCTCATTGGGGAGTGTCGTCGCTGTTCTTTTTGTGACTCACTACTTGAGTTGGCGTGGGGCCCCTTTCTTCTCGGGTCTTTACTAGTGATGCTTGCTTTGAGGTTTCTTGAGTTGGCGTTGGGCCTCTTTTGCTTGACTTTACTGGGGAAAGATACTTTGAGATTTCTCGAGTTGGCCTTGGGCTTTTCTACTCGAGTTCACTAGGGAAAGTTGTCTTCGAGATTTTCTCGAATTGAGTTGTCCCCGGGCTGTGCTTGCTTTGGCTCTCCGACTGTTTTTATTCTTCGAATGTCTCTGAGTATTTCTCTCTTCTTCTTCTTTTTCCCTCTCTCCTTTTTTTCATTTCCCCTCTTTTTTTTTCTTTTTTTTTTCTTTTTTTTTTTTTATATCCCTCCCCTTTTTGATTTGATTTGAAAATGCAACAGAGCAGAGCAAGCACAGCCTTTGTCTTGATCTCTTCCCCTTCTGTCTTGAGGCCTCGACCTTCGTCGTTGCTGCTTCTTCGGTGATAGTCCTTAGCGATCTCTTGGTGACCTTTTCCGTCTCCTTCATCGTGAATTTGAACTTGGCGTACTTTTGCTTCCGGCTGGCAATTTTAGCTGAAACTGCTCTTTGGCTCCCGGGGTATGAGTGATATTGACGGTTTGGGGGGAGTGATGACATATATAGTGGAAAGAGGGAAGAAACGAAAAAAGTGGAGAAAATCATAAAAGTCCCACGTCATTTTATAGCTATCCCATGTCTAATGGCGCATGTACCCTGGATATTATGCGAACTCAACTAGTATCTAGTCAGGCCCTTACACTCATGAAGGATAAGACGTGATGGCTCAAAGATGCTTACCGGGATTTGTTTGTGACTGCTTACGTCGGAGCAAACCGCGGATATAAGAGCAAACAAGTAATATCATGCATGGCACGTAATTTGGATAGATGCTGGAGTTAACAGAGGGATTAAATATTCCTAACCTATGTTGTGCATGAAAATGCTTATGAGAGTAGTATGCTTTTGTTTGAGCCGGGCTAAAGAGGGATTTTTGATTGATTTTTGATTTTTGATTGATTGATGATTTGATTGCCGGATGGTTTGATTGCTAGACGTTTGATTGCTGGATGTTTGATTGCTAGATGGTTTGATGGCCAGATGTTTGATTGCTAGATGGTTTGATGGCCAGATGTTTGATTGCTAGATGGTTTGATGCCCAGATGTTTGATTGCTGGATGTTTGATGGCCAGATGTTTGATTGCTGGATGTTTGATGGCCAGATGTTTGATTGCTAGATGTTTTGATTGCTAGACGTTTGATTGCTAGATGTTTTGATTGCTAGACGTTTGATTGCTAGAATGTGGGGGACGACTTATTTGCAACGTTCTAACGAGGACCTAAGGTTGCCCCCCAGTGGGCCAGACGACCGTACTCGACTTAAAGCTAATCAAAGCGAGCAAGAATAAAAAAAAAAATTTAAATAAAGGGAAAAGAAAGAGGGACTCCCCTGAACCGCGCAGCGGGGCTGCGCGGGCGTCTTCCACAAGCTCCCTGCGGATGACAGCGAGATGCTTCCCGTCCCTGTGAGATGCAGAGGGGAAAACGGAAAGGGAAATTAATTTAAAAACAAAACTAAGATAAGTTCAGGGATTCTCCCTTCCTTTAACTCGGCTTTTCGAGGGTGCTTATGACGTGGTCCTAGGCCTGGGACGCCTTGCTTTGATTGGTTTCTTTTTTAGCCGTTTTGCGGGAACTGCCGATCTGAGCCGTAGCGAGGACGAGATCTCCATTCGGTTCATTTGCTTGCCGGTCCTGCTGGACCTTCGCTGATTGGCTTCGTGGTTACTCGGGGACAAAAGGGGAAAACTCTTTATCCCCGTGATATGCAGTAGGGCTGCAAGGGCGTATGCTTACCGTTCTTCTGTAGGCAACGAATTGGGGCGACCCCAGTCCCTGAAAAAGATATGGTGAGCGCAAATGAGGAGTAAATGCAAGACAATTTTTAGCAGAAGTAATGTGATTGATGAGTGTTAAGCTCTCCCTTTTAGACGGGCTACCCGTGGGTCATTGCGGTGTGATTTGCATCGGATGAGCTTTGTGACTTTGGTCCAGCGTTTAGTCCTTTGAGACCGGTTGTTTTGCGATGCCGATTGTGCTGGTAGCGCTGCGAGGAAAAGAAATTTCATTTTAGATGGTGATGATTTGTCTTAAAATCTTTCCTGATTCGCTCTTGAAGGTGGCCTGCTACGGCAATTCAACAGCTCCTACGAGCGGAACTCTCTGGTTTTATCGTGATGACGATTTGAGGCGTGAGACCTTACGTCCCTGCAAAACTGAAAGTTGATTAGTGGCGTTAGTCTAAGTGACGCGTCTTACGTCCCGAGCTACTCCTGGGGATCCATCCAAGCCATGCCTCTTTTTGTCATCTCACAAATTTTAAGAAAAAAGAAAGGGGACAATAAATTTTTTTAAAATAACGAGCATCTCCTGAAAAAAACTTGTTTTATTAATTTCAGGACAAATGTTTGCGCTAGATTGTCATGATAAAACCCTATGTCTTTGGCTGACCGGACGCTCTGTCCACGATGCTTCAGGCGAAGTATCTCTTGACTGCATCGACATTTACCGGTCTCAGGAGATCGTCTCCATCCATGTTGGTTAGCATTAGGGCACCCCCTGAGAATGCACTCTTGACCAGATACGGGCCCTCGTACCTTGGGGCCCACTTTCCTTGACTGGCCTCCTGATGAGGGAGAATTGTCTTCAGCACTAAATCCCCAGCCTCGAATTTGCGAGGTCAAACTTTCTTGTTGTAAGCGTTGACCATTCTTTGCTGATATAATTGTGCATGGCAGATAGCGGCCAAGCGCTTTTCGGGAAGGAGGTTCAACTGCTCGTACCTCACTCTTGCCCAATCTGATTCTTCTACTTCAAATTCTGCCAGGATTCTGAGAGAAGGGATTTCTAACTCGAGGGGAATTACGGCTTCCATGCCGTAAACTAATGAGTAGGGAGTTGCCCCTGTGGATGTATGGGTTGCTATCCGGTAAGCATGTAGTGCGAAGGGAAGCATGTCATGCCAATCTTTGTGCGTGATTACCATCTTTTGGATGATCCTCTTCAGGTTCTTGTTTGCTGCTTCGACTGCGCCATTCATCTTGGGTCGATATGGTGACGAGTTTCGGTGCTTCACCTTCCAACGTTGGCAAAGATCGTCAATCATCTTTCCATTGAGATTGGTGCCGTTGTCCGTGATGATGGTTTCTGGGACCTCATGACGGCAAATGATACTTCTCTCAATGAATCGCATGGTGGTTTTCTGAGTGATGCTGGAGTAAGAGGCGACCTCTACCCATTTGGTGAAGTAGTCAATTGCTACGAGGATGAAGCGATGGCCATTAGAGGCTGTTAGATGAATTTGGCCGATGATGTCGATTCCCCACATCGCAAAAGGCCAAGGCGATGTCATGCTGAAGAGAGGGGCTGGAGGGACGTGGAGATGGTCCGCGTAGATTTGACATTTGTGACACTTCCGGAAGTAGCTGATGCAATCTCGTTCGATGGTGAGCCAAAAATACCCTTGCCTCATTATTTGTCTGGCCATCATATGCCCACTTGCGTGTGTGGAACAGACCCCTTCGTGGATCTCTGTTATGATTCTCTTTGCCTCGGCCATGGTGACGCAGCGAAGCAAAGCTCCATCAGCTCTCCTTTTATATAGAACCTCGCCGTCGAGGTAGAAGTTTAGTGCTAAGCGCTGGAGGGTCTTTTTGCTAACCCGGCTTGCCCCCGGTGGGTACTCCCGGTTTCTGATGAACTGTACTAGGTCGTAGAACCACGGCTTGCCGTCAGGTTCCTCTTCCAAGGCAACACAACATGCCGGAGTTTCCTTTACTTCCACTCTCAACGGTTGAAGCATTACTCCACATTCTAACTTGAACATCGAGGCCAACGTGGCTAACGCGTCTGCGAAGCGGTTCTTTTCTCTGTCGACTCGGTCGAATTCGATTTCCTCGAATTCCCGCGTGAGTTGGGTGAGTAACCTTTGGTAAGGGATGAGCTTGGAATCCCGTGTCTGCCATAGATCCTGGGCTTGATAGATGACGAGTGCTGAATCGCCGAAGATTCGGAGCTTCTTTACTTTTAAGTCGATGGCTGCTGTCAGACCGCTGATGCATGCCTCATACTCGGCGATGTTATTGGTGCAAGGGAAGTTCAATTTGCATGCTATGGGGAATTGACGACCATCTGGGGCTATAACCACGGCTCCCACTCCCTTGCCCAAGAGGTTCACCGCACCGTCGAAGAACATGGTCCACCAATCGTCTTCTTGGAGATCTTCTGTGATCTCATCTTCAATCATTATGATGTCCTCATCGGGGAAGTCGAAGCTCAACGACTCATACTCGTCCGAGGCATGATCAGCCAAGTGATCGGCGAGGGCGCTTGCTTTAACCGCTTTCCGAGTCACATAGATGATCTCGTGCTCAGCTAATAAGACTTGCCATCTACAAATGCGACTTGACAGGTATGGCTTTTCGAAGATGTATTTCAAAGGATCCATGCGAGAGATTAGCCAAGTCGTGTAATACAACATGTACTGCCGGAGCCTTCGGGCGCACCATGCTAGGGCGCAACAAGTTCGTTCCAACACAGAGTAACGCATCTCACATTCGTTGAATTTTTTGCTGAGGTAATAGATGGCTTGTTCACGCCTTCCGGACTCGTCGTGCTGTCCCAAAACGCAACCCATGGCGCTAGCCGTGACTGTCATGTACATGAGCAAAGGCCGTCCTGGCGTTGGAGGAACTAATACCGGTGGGTTTTGCAGATATGTCTTGATTTTCTCGAAGGCTTCCTGGCAATCTTCGTCCCATTCTGCCTCTCCGTGCTTCCTTAGCATTTTGAACATCGGCTCGCAAGTAAGTGTTAACTGGCTGATAAAGCGAGCGATGTAGTTGATGCGCCCTAAAAAGCTTCTTACTTCCGTTTCGGTGCTGGGAGCGGGTAGCTCCTGAATGGCTTTTATCTTATCAGGATCCACTTCTATGCCTTTGTTGCTGACGATGAATCCCAATAACTTCCCGGAAGTCACTCCGAAGGTACACTTAGCTGGGTTTAGCCGTAGCCGAAATTGCCTCAACCTTTCGAACACCTTTCTCAGGATGTCCACATGATCTTGTGTGCCGCGAGACTTGGCTATCATGTCGTCGACATATATTTCCAATTCTTTATGCATCATGTCGTGGAAAAGGGTGACAGCAGCACGTTGGTACGTGGCTCCTGCGTTCTTTAATCCGAAGGGCATCACTTTGTAGCAGAAGGTTCCCCAGGGCGTGATGAAGGTCATCTTTTCACTGTCCTCGGGTGCCATCTTGATCTGATTGTACCCCGAGAATCCGTCCATGGAAGAGAACATGTCATTTCTGGCGGCACTATCTACCAAGATGTCGATATGGGGAAGAGGGAAGTCGTCTTTAGGGCTAGCTCGATTGAGATCCCGTAAAATGAAAATTTGCATATATATTGATTGTTAAAAAAGGGAATAGGAGTCCCTACAAAAATGTTTTCGTAAGAAAACGTGCCAAAAACATATATATTTTTCAAAATGAGAAATTACGGAGAGACATCCGGAAGCATGGTGATGGTCCAGTTGCCCACAGACTCCCCTGACTTCTTAACGAAAATGACTGAACCAGGCGATGATCCTTCTTCTCCTAGAGTGCAGATACGGAGGTCTGATACCCTGATTGTATTTTCATTGATGGTTTCAGCGGCGAAGGGGAACGTGGTTCTGATATGGGGAATCGGCATTTTGCCCTCTGGCGCAGAACGTCCAAATAGCTTAGCCAGCTCCTTTTCTTTCTTTTCTTGGGCGATCCTGGTGAAATCGACTTTGCTGGGTTGGTACCCTAACCCAAATCGATCTCCGAAGCTCTTCGGAGGCGCCCAGCCTTTCGATCCTTGTAACTCGGCCCCGAGCCGTTTTCCTAATTGGAAGCTTCCCTCTAGTGTTGACTTAGTGGTTGTTTCGGCTACCCCCGATTTTGAGGCTTCGCAAACGGGGGATCCCTCCTCGATCCAACCCGCGTTGACGATTTCAAAGGCTTGGAAGGAACTCTCCAAGGTTTCGGCAGTTTCGATGTAAGGCACGGATGCATGCTTGGCCAAGATCAAGGCTTCTTCGGCCTTTATCGTGATGAGGGCATTGTCTTTGACGTATTTGAGGCACTGATGCAGGGAAGAGGGGACGGCTCCCGCTGAATGGATCCAAGGCCGTCCTAGAAGCATGTTATAGGCGGGTTGGATTTCCATGATCTGGAATGTCAAGATGAAAGGGTGGGGCCCGATGACCATATCCAACTCAATGTTCCCGATGATCTCTCGAGTGGTGCCATCGAAAGCCCTCGCCATCATTCCGCTAGGTTTTATGAGGGAGGAATCGACCGGCAGCTGTTCAAGGACATGCCTGGGCATGACATTAAGTGCGGACCCATTGTCAATTAGGGCATTTGCTATGACGTGTCCCTTACATTCCACCGTGATGTATAGGGCCTTGTTGTGATCTCTTCCCGAGGGGTCGATCTCTTCTTCCGAGAAGGAAATGCTGCTTAAGGCTTGGATCCTTCCGACAAGGTTTTCCACCCCTTCTGTGGTGATATCCTTAGTCACGAAAGCTTGTTTCAAGACTTTTAAGAGAGCTTAGTGAGGATCAGCTCCATGATGGAGATACGAGCTGGGGTTTTCTTTAGCTGTTCGATGATGCTGAACTCACTCTGTTTCATGATCTTGAGGAACTCAGCTGTCTCGTCCTCGGTTACAGGTTTGCTCAAACCTTGCGCCTCCTCTATCGTCTCTTCGCGGATCACAGGGTCTTTCCCTTTGGCTTGTCGTTGCTTTTCTACTTCCTCCGAAATGTAACATCTTCCAGTGCGGGTCATGCCCCCGATATGAGAGGCTTCGCCGATAGCGAGTGTTGTTGGTGCGACTGCAGGAGGGGTGGTGACCACCGTGTATCCGTAGTTGAATGGGACCGCGTGTAAGTCCCGGCTGGGAGTATTCACAGCTAATGTGAATACTACTTTGCGTGGGATCGTGGCTGCCTCCCCTGCCTGGGCCACATATTCGAAGGAGTAAGGTGCTGGTGGATTGTCCTCGATGGCGTTGATGGCTCCTTGGGTTTCCCCTTTGGTTTGAATGATCCCGAATGTTGCGAGTTGCTTGACTTTTTGCCGAAAAAGTCTGCAATCCTGGATGTCATGCTTGCTTTCCCCTTGGCAGAATAGGCATTGGGCCTGACTATTCCCTGGGAATGGCAAATAAGCGTTGTTGGCTAATGCGAAGAACAATTCTTCATTGGGTACTTCCCCCATCGACAGGTGAGAAAGGTCAATTCCAATGGAAGAAATGTCGCTCATCCCAGGATTATGGTGCGGTAGAGGACTGGTTGTCATATCAGGATCCCTTGTCAAACCTTTGGACGAGATTCGTCCTTCTTTGGTTAGGTGCTCGACCTTCTCTCTAAAATCGTAGCAGTTTTCCAAGGAGTGTCCTCGGGTTCCGGCGTGATATTCGCAGCTATCCTTTGGATCATACCAGCTAGGGTAAGGAAGGGATTGAGGCGAGAGTGGGGATGGTGTAATCTGCCCGTCTGCCAAAAGGCTTGCGTAGATCTCTTTCAAAGGAAACGGAGGAAGCGACCATGTCGGTGAAGGGTATGACTCGGAGTCTGAGGATTCCCAAGAAGGTAGTAAGGGCACTGTGCTAGAATAGGAAGGTGGTGCCGAATACCTGACGAGGTAATCGAACTTCCCGGAAGGTTGGCCCAAGGTGTCAATCTCGCGGTCGCCTTCGTCGCGGCGCGCGGAGAACCGCTTGCACGATGAAGTCGATCTTTTCTTCTGGACCATTTGGAGCGGGGTTCCATTGGCGTTATGCGGGATAGGAAATCCATCTCCGATCGTGTTGATGGATCCTTCCCCAGGGGTCACTTTCTGGGTTTATATTACCCCGAGACTCGAGAGTTGTCTCACCTTTTCTACGAACGACTTGCAGCTTCGGATCTTATGACCGTCGCTTCCTTTGCAGTACATGCAGTGACTTGGATTGCCCCCTGAGTATAACACATATCCCTCTCGAGCTAAGGCCTGGAAAAGCTGTTCTTGTGGCCAACTCGATGCGGAAGACAAATGGTCGTTGCTTTCTCCTGCCGAGATGGCATTCACCCCTCCCTTTCCTTGGGAATGATTGGGAAGAGGGTTGGTGGATGTGTTGGGTCCTTTTGCTAATCCTTCGAAAGATACCCATCCACTTTTGATCAAGTGATGGACCTTTGCCTTGAATGCGAAGCAATTTTCCAGAGTGTGACCTGGGGCTCCAGCGTGATATTCGCATCTTGCGTTGTGATCATACCACTTTGGGTAAGGAGGCAATTGAGGCTGAGCCGGAACCGGTACGATCTGTCCGGCCGCCAGGAGATGTTTGTAGATTTCTCCTGCAGGGAGAGGGAGAGGAGGTGGAGGCTCTCGGTTCCACCGATTGTTGGTCGTGTTTTGGTTATTTGGGTCTTTTGGTGGGTTATATGGTTTGGGTTGCATAGGTTGTGATGTTTGCACTGGAGGTGGTGGGAAATGAGTAGGATTTTGAGGTAGGATATTAGCGATTGGTGGTGAATTAAAAGGAAAGGAGGTGGGTTGATATAGTGATGCCGGCTGATACGGCGGTGGTACTAAATAAGGCGGTGGTGGCGGAAACGGCTGCCCCTGATTAACTTGGGGAGCGACAAATCCGACGTCCCTTTTCACGACTGATGCTTTCTTTGGTACAGACTCTGGTGTTGGATGCGTGATTCGCCCAGACTTAATCCCTTGCTCGACTCTTTCGGCAATTAGGACCATGTCGGAGAAGCTGTTTGAGGGGTTCGAGATCAGGTAGGTGTAGTAGGGAGCTTTGAAGGTGTGCAAGAAAATCGACAAGAGTTCCTTGTCGCTTAAGGGTGGAGAGATTCTCGAAGCCAACTCTCTCCATCTTTGCGCATAGGTCTTCACGGACTCGCCGATTTTCTTTTCCAGATTTTGCAGGTCGGCGCGGTCAGGAGCCACCTCCATGTTGAATTTGTATTGCCGGTAGAAGGCATCGGACAGGTCTCTCCACGTCCTGATCCTGGCTCTGTCCAGCCCCATATACCATGTTAGGGCGTGCTTGGTCAAGCTTTCTCAGAATAAATGGATCAACAACGGTTCGTTGTGGATCATCTCTGCCATCTTGTTGCAGTATGCTCTGAGGTGGGTCTTCGGGCATTCTACCCCAGTATATTTTTCGAAGTCCGGGATCTTGTACTTCGGAGGTATGACGATCCCGGGGACCATGCACATGTCGGCGGGACCTGTGGGATCGAATGGATCGGCCCCTTCGATTGCTCTGAGTCTCTCCTCGAGAAGATTCAGTTTGTCACTTTTCGGTTTCTCGGCCCCGATGGGGTTAGAACCGAAGGGCAGCATTGGTTCTGATGAGAACTGAGGTTGTGCTGGGTTGAAAGTGAGGAGCTGAGTTCCCACAGGTCCGGGAACTGTGCTCGGAGGGATAGGAGGGAGATACAAAGCCTCCAGGTGGGCTTGGCTCTTGCTGGGGTCCACGGCAGGGTTGATTGAAAGGTGCTGAAGCAATGGGGAGATCTCTTCACCCGCCTTAGCTGTAGGATTTGCAGTGATGGGTACTGTGAAGGGATTATCCCATCTCCAATGGCCCGGGGGACCAGAAAGTGGCGGGAGTACGGAAGGTCCTGCGACGGTGAGCGAAGAGTGAGGTCCTTTTGTTTGAGGGAGATCAAAACCCGGTGGTACTTCAGCGACAGCTTCATCTCTTTCCTTTTCGGCCCTAGTGGCTCTTTCTGTAGTGATCTTAACTTGCTCCTCTAACTCTGCGATTCTAGCCATTAGTGCTTCGTCGGTCTTGGCCAGTTCAGTCATTTTTCGTTTTTGAAGTCTAGTTAGGGGGAGCCTGTGCGGAGTAGCTTGCTTTCGAGGAGCTATCGTGAACCTGAAAAAGGGAAAAACACAGAAAAAGTAAATACAAGTGAGGATATACAGGTGATATGCAATCCCTGAGGCCTCCACATTTGCTCATTCGTTTTCCGGCCACACTTTCATTTGATATTTTCAAGGAGGTCGGTGAGGCGAGGAATCCCAGTGGTTGACAAGATACGAAGGAAGCCTCTATACATTCCCCCGATATGAAGCAAACCTGAGATGCTAACGGCGAAGCCCAAATCAGCAGGGGTAACCAATGCCGCCATGCCAGGAAGGTCTCTTTTACGCTATACTCTTGACGATGTAATGTCTGATGCCTGGTAAACTCAACCGAGGGGAGAGGCGACAATCTTTGGAGTTTTTGTGATAAACTAGGAAGACATGGCCATGAGTGAGTGATACTCGGATGTTTTGAATACTTGTTCTGATTTTTTGTAATTTCGGTGAGATGATTGTGTTTTACCCCGGGGGGAATTTTTTTTTTTTTTTTTTTTAGTTTATATTGGAGGGATAGTTGATATGGAAAAGATGAGTCGATTTAATAAATATCCGAAAGAGTACGACTTTATTAAAAAGCGTTTACAAAATATGGTAGACTTGCCAACTTCCTAAATTCATCAAAAATGGCTAGGATAGATGAAATTAGGGGTCCTAGCTAAACAGAACAGATGGGCCGATCTCCGAGCCTTTCCCTGAAGGTGTCATTCCTGGGCGTCCGAGTCCTGCTGCCAAAGGTACTCCATCGAAGCCAACTCCCCTTTCTTCATCTCTAACTCAGCCTCTAAGGCGGTAATTCGGCTTTGCAGTACTTGGTTGTTCCTTTCTCCCAAGTCTGCGCGAGTAGTCAAAACCCTTATCGTTGAATCCCTGTCTTCAATTATGGCACTTGATGCTTCTCTTTTGCGGGTTTCACTGCTCAAGCGTTCCTTAAAGGCCCTGAGGGCAACATTCTTTTGTATTGTTTGTACGCGGACGAACTCCTTGTGCTGCCTGTCCAGTTCATTCATCTGGACCTTTAAGCCACATTGACGAGCTTCGGCCATATCCCTTTCCTCTATCATCAGATCTCGTTCTTCTTGTGCTGCCAGCATCTGTTCTACCACTTGAGCGTAAGCCATGACATCCATTCCTTCGCTCACTTGCGATTCCCCTTCTTCTTCCATCGGTTTTTGATTTTCTGGGCGAGGTAAGACATTACCATTAACTCGTCTCGACCTCCACTGTGGATATTATGGTATTGTGGTTGCAGAGATGCCGTGCCCTTTGAGGTAGAAAGGGTGGGCCCAGTCATGGGCGTACAGCTGAATGTTCTGATCTTCTCCAGCGTGTGGCAGGTCTGATTTCGTCATGCCAAAAGTTACTGGAATGATTTGGGTGATGCGAAACTGTCTGAGGACGAGGGCCGGACAATAGTGAACGCATCCCCATGCTCCGATCAAAGGAACCCAAGGTAAGTGTCCGCAGCAGACGATGGGATTGGAAGTCTGCAGCCACTTGGCGTGCCAACTGAAGTCTTCTTCTGAGAGATTTATGAATCGGTTGATCCAGACATCCTTATTTTCCATCTCCCATCTATCCGTGGTCATTGCATTGATAACCCTGAGAACAGGACATGACCTTATGTAACTTGCGAAGAAAATGGTCTGATCAGGAATCTGCTTGAAGTGGCTGACCAACCATACTGTCAACAATTGGGTGCAACATGTAAGTCTCCCTTTCCCTTTTCTTCGACAAGAGTCCAAGGAGTGAAAGTTCTCGGCTAGAATGGTCGTTGTAGGATTGATGGCATTTGTTTCCATCTCGTAAAAGATGTTGGCTGCTGCAAAGTCGATGGCATTCCTCATTTTCGGAAAGAGGACAAATCCTACAATGGCGAAGGCCAGAATCCTTAAGCGTTTCTTTCCGTTGGACAATCGAAAGCGTGCCTCAATATCTGACCAGCACCAAAAGTAGTCCCCCTCTCTGACACGAGTAGTGATTCCTAACAGCTTATCGAGCCTTATTTTGACACTTGAGGAGTCGAGTCGAACATTCTGGTATATGGCCGATATAGGAGAGGTGAAGCACATCAGAGCTGAGTACTCCTCTAGCGTAGGGGTCAAGTCTACCTCTTTGTCGAAAGAGAAGCACCGATAATAGGGATCCCAGAATTTTAGGGTTGCCCGGATGCAACCCCAATCAGTCTTTACGTCGACTAGGGTCAGTAGCTTTCCATAAATACCCTCAAACTGTGTCTCTTCGTCTTCAGTCAGCTCATTTCTCAACATCCGGATCCTAGTTAAGTCAAAGTCTACGACTTCTACTTTGATCTTAGTGGTGATGTCAGGGGCGAACCCACGTTCCAACAGATCTCCTTGTGCGACCTGATCGTCGAAACTTCGTCCCCCGAAAATATTAAATGAAAGTAGTGTAGGTGCTGACATGTCGAATGAGCAAAATGGGTCCTATGGGACAAAAATAAAATTTTAAATGCAAAGCAACCTGCATGGGTAAGAAATTTACAGTTCGTATAAAAGAAAGAAAAATCATGTCAATATGCCAACAAGACAAATAGAGCCACGACAAACAGGTATAATCATGATGCACATGCTGGGGCTCTGATTCCGACACCTCTAACTGGCTTGAATGGTTCCCGGATGATACCATGAAAAGGTCCCTAAAGTGTCGTCCAGTCGCCCGATTCCTTGCGAAATCGTATATCCTTTCGACTGGCTTTAGGGGTTCATCCGAGTTGGGATTGGTGAACACTACCCAGGACATGTGTCCTAGGGCGTCACTACTACCCTCCTATTTTGGTAATTGTCCCCTGGTTGTAGGGCGCTATGAAATGCATATGACAATTGATAAAGCAAATAAATAAACAGGCCAGCAATTGATCAAAGCAAATAAATAAACAAATAAAACACCTCTCTAAAAGGATAAAACCGGCTCCGACCCTAAAATTCCCCAGTGAAGTCGCCAAACTGTCGCGCCTCGGAAATTTAAAAAAAATTCGCGAGTGTGCAACGAAATTTGAGACCTTCAGATGCTCGACGTAAAAGGGACGCCTAGCAGCATGCAATGAAGTCGCCACCCTAATTTGGTTGCTAGGCTTAGGGAACCCTAATCGTCATGGCATAGGAAATATAATAAGTAAAAAAACTAAAGGCACAAAAAAAAGGGGTCTGGACCCCAGACAAAGGTTCGGGGTCGTATTATGGTCTCGGGAAGGTGTTAGGCACTCGAGACACATCCAAAAACGGTTACCGGTTGATGAGAGAGGTGTTTAAAAAGGTGTTTGAGAAATACGTTTTGAAAAAGGGGGCCCTCAGAGGAATCGTCACTTTAGTCTTTATTATGATCGTGATGGGACTGAATTTTCTGTGAGACTGAATGAGCGCCCTCTTTTTTCATCATCGGGCCATGCATGATTAAATTAATTACTACGTGATCCTAACATGGATTGCTACCAGAGTACCATTTTAAATGATGGATTTAAAATGATAGTTTGCTGTGGGATCGAAAGTCCCCATGTACATGCAGTCAAGATAAGCGAGAATTAAAATCACATGAACGCGGCATTTTAAGAAAGTCTTTAAACACGTTGTGCATGTGGGTTGATTTTAGTTCTAGCAGTTCTATGTATCATGCATACAATGGATATTTGCAGAAAGCACCGAATAAATAAAAAGGAATCGAAAGGCGTACTTTCGAGCGAAGCTTGAAACTAAAACCTGCAAAATGAGAGTGTTAGCGATAGCTCAAGAAATAAATAAGCAATTTATGAGTGCAAGATTTTAAATGACAGTTGATTGTACACGAGAAATGATGGATTTCACGCATACGAAAT
The DNA here is from genome assembly GCA_963691705.1 of Viola odorata. Lineage (NCBI taxonomy): Eukaryota > Viridiplantae > Streptophyta > Magnoliopsida > Malpighiales > Violaceae > Viola > Viola odorata. The sequence goes on along the minus strand of OY829546.1, from coordinate 16,520,283 downwards.
GAGATGCTGAGTTTGGTTGTATGCGAAAAATGATTGATTTTAAGCATACGAGAATTTATTGCTAGGTGATTGCATGCGAAAAATGATGGATTTTTCGTATGTGAGAATTTAAATACTAGTTGATTGCATGCGAAAAATGATGGATTTTATGCATACGAAAATTAAACGTTGGGTTGTTTGCATGCGAAAAATGATTGATTTTAAGCATACGAGAATTTAAACGCGGGGTTGATTGCATGCGAAAAATGATTAATTTTACGCATACGAAAATGAAATGCTGTCTTGATTGCATGCGAAAAATGATGGATTTTACGCATACGAGAATTTAAATGCGAGGTAGATTGCATGCGAAAAAATGATTAATTTTACGCATACGAAAATGAAATGTTGTTTTGATTGCATGCGAGAATTTAAAGGCTACATTGATTGCATGCGAAAAATGATTAATTTTACGCATACGAAAATGAAATGTTGTTTTGATTGCATGCGAAAAATGATGGATTTTACGCATACGAGAATTTAAATGCGAGGTTGATTGCATGCGAAAAAGGATTAATTTTACGCATGCGAAAATGAAATGTTGTTTTGATTACATGCGAAAAATGATGGATTTTAGGCCTGCGAGAATGAAATGCTGTTTTGATAAGATCGAAAAAAAGTTAAATGTTGTTGGTGATTTACAGGGAATAAAAACAGTTTGATGATTGGCAGAAAATAAAACAAGTTGATAATGCAGAAATGAGCAGTTGGATATTTGCAAAAAAAAATAAGCAGTTGAATATTTACGAGAATTAAAATGCGACCGACCATATAGGCGGTATTTTGAATTTTAAAGTGCGGAAAATTAAAGTGCAGAAAATTAAAGTGCGGAAAATTAAAGTGCAGAAAACTAAAGTGCGGAAAATTAAAGTGCAGAAAAGTAAAGTGCAGAAAATTAAAGTGCAGAAAATTAAACAGTTGATAAGTTGCGGAAAGATTTCCAGCAGTTTGCGAAAAATTAAAGCAGTTGAATATTTACGAAAATTAAAATGCGACCGACCATATAGGCGGTATTGAATTTAAATTGCTGAAAGTAAATTGCTGAAATTTAAAGTGCGGGAAATTAAACAGTTGATAATTTGCGGAAGGATTTCCAGCAGTTTTGCAAAAAATTAAAGCAGTTGAATATTTACGAAAATTAAAATGCGACCGACCATGTAGGCGGTATTGAATTTAAATTGCCGAAAGTAAATTGCTGAAATTTAAAGTGCGGGAAATTAAACAGTTGATAATTTGCGGAAGGATTTCCAGCAGTTTTGCGAAAAATTAAAGCAGTTGAATATTTACGAAAATTAAAATGCGACCGACCATGTAGGCGGTATTGAATTTAAATTGCCGAAAGTAAATTGCTGAAATTTAAAGTGCGGATAATTTAAACAGTTGATAAGTGCGACCGACCATGTAGGCGGTATTGAATTTAAATTGCCAAAAGTAAATTGCAGAATTAAAGTGCGAATAATTTAAACAGTTGATAAGTGCGACCGACCATGTAGGCGGTATTGAATTTAAATTGCCGAAAGTAAATTGCAGAATTAAAGTGCGAATAATTAAACAGTTGATATTTACAGAAAATAAACAGTTGATATTACAGAAAATTAAAAGTGTTAGTACGACAAATAATCATACGAAGCATACGAGTATTTTACGAAAAAACGTGATCCGAAGTTTGGAAAACAATTGAAAATGGGCTGGGCCCAATTGAAGAATGAAAAGAAGTGAAAAATGGGCCAGGAATAGTGCCTGGCCCATGAGAATTTAAAAGGGAATGGGCCAAGCCCATTCCCGCGTGAACAGTGCCGTTGGCCTGGCACTGTTCATTCGTCACCTTTCTTGGTCGCCGGCGTACTGCCGGCGGCACAGCTCCGGCCACAAGTGCCCGATTTGAAAACCGTTCGTACCGAAATGTTCGTCTCTTCGACGACTTCCCAACCGTACCAACCCCGATTTTTAATTTGACTCGTACAAAATTTAATTTCGAAAAAACGAGAAAACCGTTAATTATCGAAAACTAATTAATTCGCACAAACTAACCGACGATTTTTAAAAGTGAAAGCGTGTATTTAATCTATGTTATGTGTGTGAATTAATGACATAAAAGAAAGCAATTAAATTGCTCAAACAAGAGGCAAACGAATTTATACAAAACTTTGGCTTAAAAACCGAAAAAAGGCTAGAGAGAGAAAGCTCACCTCAAGGCCTTGAACTTGGACGATCTTCGCTTGAAATAAGCAACTGATCAAAGGAGGGAGAGAGGGCAAGAAAGCTTGCTGATTTGGTGCCGAATGCGTTGGAGGAGGGTGGCTATTTATAGCCGAAGATCGCGTGAGGAGGGAGACGCGGGGCTGCGCGTGGTGGCCGGCTGGTCGCGGTGGCAAGGCTAGGGTGCTAGCCGTGATGATGGCGGAGGGACAGGAAGCTACGGACGCGATGGGAGCAGGTGGCTCGGGCGTGGGCTGCTTCGCTGCACTCCTTTGGCACTGTTCACGTGCATTATGCATGTTAATTCAAGGGCCATTGATCTGGTTGACTTTCCTTGGTTGACCAGATCAATGGCCATGATCAAATGGCCTTTTATCTGATTTAAATGGCCTCGAGCCGGTTCCCGCGAACAAACGTTCTGACTTTTTGAGCCGAAGGTACCGTCGCGTAGAGAAAAATATGACGGGTTTAACCGTCTACAGCGAAGGATGAAAATTCCTCGTTTAACGTGTTTATTTTCGCGTTCAAAAATGTGAAACGTTTGAACGGAAAAATAATAACGTTACGCCGAAAATTACGCGAATCGCTGTAGACCGTTGCGACCAGAAAAAAATCTAGCAACTAGTTGATGGAAAACATTTTAAAGTCAAGCTATTGTCCGAGTGGACTTACTCGGGTCCAATAAAAGCTCGAATAAAAATAATAATAAAATAATAAAAATACTAAAAAATGTGCTAAAATAAAAAAAATCCTAAAATTCGTGTGATGGCCTAAAACGAAGAAAAAGTTAGCAAACGACTGCCTGATAATCAAAAATGTGATTTTTAAGGCTAAAAATATTAATGATAATAATAATGAAAATACATGCCGAAAAATTAAAAATGCGATTTCGAAAGCTGACGATGCTAACGATGATGCTAAAATTCCACGAAACACCTAAGAATGCTAGCGACATTAAATCAACTGAAAATGACTGTAAATTAACTGAATAACAGAAATGCTAAAATTAAATAAAAATGGCGTCAAAATTCGGGTATCAACAAGCAGAAAATCTTAGTCACAAACTCAAAAACGACCTTGCAACCTAACAGGTTCAATTGAAAACATGCAGCAATTGGGCGAGTCTCTCAAAGGTGGCAAATTTGCATTAAACAAAGTAATCGTTAAGAGTTGGTTCAAATTACAAAAATGAATCATACCCACAAAGGATAAGAACATAAAAGCATACAGCAAAGAAGTGAAAACAGAATTCAAAATGTTGTGCATCGTCTCCCCCTCCGAACTGAACTTATCATGCAAAATAGCAAAACATGAAAGCATTCAAATTCACATTATCATTTTCTCTTGCATCCTCAAAAAGAAATGGAAAAAAGGGAAAAAGAACATACAAAAGTATTTGCAAGGAATTAAACTAGAAATGCGAAGCAAAAAGGTGGATAACATTGACGAACATAATTAGAGAAGTGATTTGCAAGACCTAGTTTGGACCATGGGCGCCCAACAGCAGCTAAAGATAAGGTATCTTGTTTCTCGGAGGTAGAGAGCGGCAAAAGTGGAAGCGAAAGTTTTGGTGAGAGAAAGATCTGATGGAGCAGAGAGAGAAAGGGAGAGTATGGAGATGAGGAGAGGATATGGAGGAGGAGAGTGTTTCTGCAGGTATGTTACTTGCAACATCTGTCTCTCTAACTGCTAAGCTTATGTAGTTTTGCTCGTCTTTGTGATATATGCCTCTGTTGCAGGTTATTTTTTGCCCTTTTTTCCAGATAAAGGAGTGTGCAAATCAAATCTTGGCCCAATAATCAAAGCCTTTACTCCATGGGCCTACCACCCAACAACAATCTTTTTTTCTTTTATTTTTTCAGGATAATTAGGGAAGAAAAAGACGTCCGGTTTTGGGTTTATTTTTTTCAGAATAATTAGCTTTGTTCAGCGAATAAACTTTTTTAATAAAATTGTTAAATTTAGGTATTTAAATTGCTTTTTTCATCGCAAAGTGACTCCTCTATTAAATTTTCTATCCAAAACTTTAACATATTTAATTTGACCATATAATTATATTCTCTTTTATTTTTTAAGAAAAGAAAAAATTATAAGAAATAGCAAAAAGAAATTTGAAAAAATATAAATAAATAAATAGAACAAAAACAAACCTAGAATTTAGGAAACATATTTTTTAAAGGAAATGAAGTAGTTTAATGAATATTTATTCCTTTTGATTACTTTTGTTTTTTAAAAACAACAACAATATATTCCTTGAATAAAGAAAATAAAATTATTTTGAAATTAGTTTTTTTATATAAAAAATTCCAAATTTTCCTATTTTCTCTTTTTTCTAAAAAAAATAGACTAAAAAAATAAGGTCAAAATAAATATCTCAGGGTTTTGGATAGAAAATCTAATGGGACCCGTTTTGTTACAAAATATAATTCAGGGACCCGAATCAACAAAAAAAATCTTTTTTTTTCTCCTTCCCTATAGATGACTCTTTGCCTATAGTTTGGGGATGGGAACAATGCAGCTAACCGCAAAAATCATCCAAATGACAACCTAATCACATAATTCTCTCAAAACTACAACCTCATCGGAACTGTGAAATTTACGCTATCTGAAATCCACAACCTCCTCATGAACTATTCGCGGTCAGCGATTATCCACTAGTTAAAAAAAATACTCAATTAATTAATAAAATTAGTGAATATATAATATAAAAATAATAAAGATATCATTCATCAAAATGGTAGATGAGGTTAGAACGCACGGGGATAAAAAGAAGTGGTGAGGATGCGCAGGGATAAAAAGAAGTGGCGAGGACGTTCGATTATGGGGGAGTGAAATTGCATTTTGTGGGTAAAAGTGAAAATGGAAGAGATGGGTTTGATGTTTTAATTTTATCTTTATTTATTAACTAAAAGGGTTTATTGTTTTTGTAGGAAGAGGGAAAATTAAATTGATTCACCGCTCAAATGTGAAACCAAGTTGTCGAATAAAATTGAAATGAAAAGTTACAAAAGTATGTTTAAAAAATTCTAATAATTTTAATTGGTTATAAATTTTATGTATTACTATTATTATTATAATTATTAATTTTATTAAATATATTTATAAATATATAAATATTAAGTGGATGCACTTAATAAACAATTATTAAGATGTAAAACTACAACCTAATCTTTTAATGCGGTTAATTACATGTCCATAACTACAATCTCATAATCTATAAACGATCACGCGTATTTAACTGCACCACACCCATGCCTATTAGGAAACAACTCTTAAATGACTACGGTCATGCCGGCATTGATGCCAACAATAAAATTGATTCAATAAATAAATGTTAATTCTTTTTATTATAGGTAGGAGTGGTATTTACAAATCCAAAATTTTCTTGAAAATACAGCTCAAGCAAGTACCTCAAGTTAGGTAGACAATGAAGGAAATCTTTAGTTTGACCAATTTTAAAGTGCTGGCATTTTGCAGAGTAAAAGTTTATAGTTTTTTTTAATTCTGTCTTCGAAGTAACCTAAAACACAAAAAGTTAATGACATTTTTCGTTAACTTACTTATAGAAATTGTTTAATCAAGTCCCCAACCAAATTATTACACATTTATAATCCTCATCTGTTTCAATGTAAGTCATTTTTAGTCCCTCCTTTGTTAAAGTTGCTTGTGTAGCATAACTTCCGTTAAGGCCAACACATCCGCACTAAAAGGAAAACCTACAAACTTCTTCATCCTCATCCTCATCCTCATCAATGGCATCTTCCTATTCCGTAAACCCCTCAATTTCATCATCTTCATCCTCCTCCAACATCGCACTACTCTCAGCCCTGTCTTTCAAACCAGTGTTCAAAACCACAGTCTCACATTCGTCTCATCTCTCAATCCGCTGCAGTTGCTCTCTGATGGGTGTCGAGTCCAATCAAAAATAAATTACAAATTATCACTTAGCAACAAAAAGGATTGTGCATAGCGGTAAGAGGTTCGATCCTCAGAGACAAGTCGGTCTGATCTTTGTTTTCCTGTAAATAACCAAATAGAACGCAAGGTCTTGAGATGAGTTCACAATTTAAATAAAACAATATAGAAATGTAAAGGAGTAGGCGAATTTTGCATGCAAGAAAACGGTTGTAATTAGAGAAAATCAGTGGAGAAATAATCCCTAGTAGAGATCTTTATGAGGTAACAATTCCATGTTGTTGATCATTGACAAAAATATTTTTAAAACGGTTTCATAGAAAAGTTGCAGGAACCAGTTGCACTGTAATTCCCCTAGCCTCGCTTCACAAGTTGTTTAAAAGAAACCTTCTATTCAAACGACCCTAATCTTCCTAGACATCTCCTAAGGTTCTAATCTGCCACTTTGCTAGGCCAATCGACTGTCACCCAGAAGGCCTTGGCAAAGGAATCAGAACACTTATGGAGATGCTTAGGCGATTGATAAAATCAGTGAGGCCCTTTTTCTAGACATCGGGAGTTGTTCATCATCCCAAGCTCCTGGTCTAGTCTGGTAACATTCCCGGCTGTCACCCAGGAAGACCCTTCTCATGGCCTTGGGATGGGAGTATAGTCTAATTCTTTCCTTCTACCAGCCTAGACCTAGTTAATGCCCTTTAACCCTGCTGATATGTTGTCTACTTGTGTTCCCCTAATCATGGATTAATCACAATATCAGAGGAACTGACTGTAATCATTCAAGTTAAAATCCAAGTTGGCCAAACTCAAAGCTAACATAAACAAATTGGAGTTAAAACAAGAAGAAAAGAAATATAAAAACCATTTCTATTAAAATCAACAAGTCTCACAACATAAACGAATTGTCAACCTCTAGATCCCTACTAGGAATCGAGGATTTAGCTACAACTCATAATAAAAACAACAAACTAAAATAATAAAAAAAGGAAAATACATGAAAGTGGAAAATAATAAAAATGAGAGAACTAGTTTCTCTCTTCCGTCCCCTTGCACCTCTCTCCTTCAAGTCTGGTCTTCTTCTCCTTTTGTAGACAACAAGAAGGCTCCAGCACTTCAGAATAAACAATCTTTAGTCAAGCAAGCATGCAACACAAGTTACAAGGCACAAGTAACAATAAAAATATTCTTTGTGAACCCAAGAGGAGTGTTTTATTCTTCCATGTTGTCCCCTTAGTGCTTTAGTCATGTGGAGAATATTTCTGGCATAACACATGTGTTGCTGCTCCCAAGAGGTCAGAACTAGCACTCATGAATAAAATATTTCTGGCACACAAAAATATGGTCAGTGCTGCAGCCTCATCAAAAGGTCTTGGGATGAGTTCTCCAATTTTATATCCCAACACTCCTCCATAAAAAAATCATCTTCAAATCAAGCATGAGGCACAAGTAAACAAGCTACCAGCACAGACTTTAAGGCACAAGTTACAAGAAGAATATTCTTGTGCAAACAAAGAAAAAGTGCTCCACATTCTTCATCTTGTTTCCTAGGAACTCTTAGTAGCATGCTGAATGAATAACAGGCTGGGAACTCACATCTCTGGCCTCCAAGTCCCGAGTTGTCAGAAGTAGCACTCACAAATAAATATTTATTGGCCCGCAAAAATATGTTGAATTTGCCTAGAACTGGACTTGTCATCGCGGCTTTATCCCAAGGCCTTGAGATGGGCCTGAAATGCTCCATTTGAAAATTTCCAACGCCAATTGATTGTTTTAGCTCTAATCTTCAAGCTTTTCATTCCTTTTCCTTCATATTGGTATTCCATGCATGTCCAAGGAGAAAGGAAGGAAAAAGGCTCAAAGTAGCAATATTATTATCTTAATTAGCAATAAAAGAGACAACAAAACATGAAAAATAAACAATCAATCACTCTCCTCGAAGACCCCATAATCCCCACAATGCGACTTACCTATCTTGAAGGCTTCCTAAAATCAGGCCCCGCCGAGACCATTTTAGCAATCCCTCGTACCGATTCAGGGAAGAGCATCTCCGCGAAGGAGCTTAAAGCTGGCCGAGTCCCGAGCATTATCTTTGAGTAAGAAGATGGACAACATAGTGGAAATTATAGTGTGTACCGGGGATGACATCTCACACCTGCGAGTTCTCATCCCCCAACCAATAAAAAACAAACACGTGTAATTTTTTTCCAGCTCACTCCTCACTTTCCCTTTCCCTCACCGCCGGCCTCACCCTCTCCACTCTCGGCCACCCTCACAACCTACATCACATCACCGTCGGCCTCCAACCATTCTCACCGCCAACCATCATCAACCCATCTCCTCACCGCCGACCTCTAAACACAAAACTCTACACTCCAAACCATCAACATCACTAACCACACAACCGCCAGCCTCCATCAACATCACCAACACAAATCCTCACCACCGCTGGCCGACACAAACACAAAATCCTCACCCTCTCCATCCATCACCACCGTCGGCCTCCATCAACGTCACCATTCCCATACCACCACCGCCCATCCATACCCGATCTTTCACTCTCGGCTCAATCATCAACCCACACCATATTACCACCATCATCAACCCACACCACATCCACACTCTATATTTACCATTGGGAAACAGAGAAGCCTGAACCTACTCATAGCTACTTCCCTGCATTTTGCGGCAATGGCGATAAGTAAGGCAAAAAGAGAAACGGCAATGACGATATAATATAGGGGGATTATATCGGCAGGACAGAGGAACTTAACAGTCCTCTTAATAGTGTTCAAAGAAGCAACTGCCAAGTTTATAAAGTGACAACGGATTTAAGCATATTAATTCACCAGAAATCATTGAAATCAAAAGAAAGATAATCCAATTCAAATTCACAGGGATAACATTAAAAAAATAACTTAAAATGGTTATGCTTCTAAACAAAAGTTACGAAGCATGTATGAGTCTTTATGCCACTCACTCCATCAAAGGAATCTATGATGAGAATGAAGGGGGCTATTTACAATTTAATAGATAGATATGAATATACAAACATGAATTTTCCACCCATCTAAGAAATTGGATGCACTTTGCATTGCCTATCTATCATCTAACATAAAAACTAAACCATCATGGTTGATAGCCATAAGCTTTCCTGATGTTCATTTCAGCAGCTTTCTTATAAAGATTATTTCTGAAGGGTACATGGTTGAGGATAGCTTTTCGCACGGGATACTAGGGGATCCAAAAAGGGAGGCATAACTATATAACCATAAACGATAAGCCAATTCAATAATGGTGCGAGCAAGGTTGATCGATCAACTAAAACAATAGCTATATCAATGCTGCAATCATTTAAGCATGCACACCAAAGTTATTAATCATGAATCAAATCCAGAATTTCAATTGTGAAACTATTATCACTGTATCATTGTTGCCAACAAGCATTAAAATTAACTAACTATTGTTAGTGGTATTATCCGATCGCGAAAGTAGTAATACGTATCATTCACATTTAAAGCCACTAGGAGTCTAGGATGTAGTTTGATTCGTACAATCTCATCTCTCCTTCCCCTACTATAGAAGTTTGAGCCTCTATACAAAGTCTCTTTATTTTTTTAAAAATACCATTGCTAGAGAGACTTCCAATACAGTGATACACAACAGGTGCAAAGTATGGGATGTTACAATAGTGTACCCATGATTATTCAATTTGCATTGTACAAATGAAATTTTACTTCTTTGTATCCTTGCTATATTGCAGAACCGAATTCCAATGCCAAATAAATAAAAACAAACTATTCTTAAGCATATCATTCTTTATAGACACTAGCAGGCAATGGAGTAACAAGGTTATCCCAAAGACTGAGGAGTGAAATAGAGAGTTTTTCAATGTCAAAGCAATCACACATTATACATAATTGACCCAATTGATACATGTAGTTGCAAATAAAAAACTGTAGAATAAAATTTAAACAACTAACGTTTCTTAAGTCCAGGAGACACATCATCACCAATATACACAAGCGGAATATCAACCTTCAGCAAAGCAGAGGAGGGTGCCCTTATGAAAGTCACGTTAAGAGGTGCATCTGTTCCAAAATGCAAATGAACCTAAAATAATCCAAAATCACAACTTTACAAAACCATTCATCATTTCCAACAGTCCAATAATAAGAACTATTCATTACATCCAGTAGTCCCAAATTAGTCCATATCTGGCATCAGAAGGATTGCAAAACTATACTTAACCACTTTCATACGAGCATTTCCCAAGACTTTTTCCCAAAAGCAGTTTTCAAATGCAATTGAAGAAATAACCTTAAGTTAAAACATTAATCAAATTACATTATACACACAAATAACTAACATGGAAAAAATGCAATTACCTATCTTGGCAAGACCCGAACTTTTTCAATAATCTCATTTGACCCAAAATCTGGTCTGACTTCAAGATCAAATAACTTGGATAAAAAGAAGGATCTACCAAACTTATCAACCAAGTTTTTATTCGATTGGTTTGAACTAAAATGAGTCTTTTATTGCCACCATGTTGTCCTTCTTCTTGCTCAAAGATAATGCACGGGACTCGGCTAGCTTTACGCTCCTTCGCGGAGATGCTCTTCCCGAAATTGGTACGAGGGATTGCTAGAATGGTCTCGGCGGGGCCTGGTTTTGGGAAGCCTTCAAGATAGGTAAGTGGCGTTGTGGGGATTATGTCGTTTTCGAGGAGAGCAGCTGCAACAAATTAAGAGAAGAGACGGATGTGAATTAGGAATTTAGAGGAGGTTAAGCGGCGTAGAGCGATCATAGTGGTTGCGCTGGTGGTGGTAGCAGCATGCATGAGGATGGGCGTTGGGGTGGTAGTGGCTGCGGGGATATGAGAAGAAGAGAGAACATACTAGGGTTGTAAATGGGAGGGTTTTTGATTGTCGTCGGACGTTGAAGTTTAAACACCGGAGTTTCATGATAAGGCTATCTTCGGCTCATGAGCCCAATTGTTTCCAGCGGGCCTTCCAACCACATTGAGGAAGCCCATTTGTTAGTGGTGTCGGCGACGATTGAAGGAGGAGAGGGTCTGTCGGCGCCGAGGCGGGTGCCGTGGGTTGATGATGGTGGTGATGTGGTGTGGGTTGATGATTGAGCCGATAGTGAGAGATCGGGTATGGATGGCCGACGGTGGTGTGGGAGTGGTGACGTTGATGGAGGTCGATGGTGGTGATGGATGGAGAGGATGAGGATTTTGTGTTGGTGTCGGCCGGCAGTGGTGAGGATTTGTGTTGGTGATGTTAATATAGGCTAGCAGTTGTGTGGTTGGTGATGTTGATGGTTCGGAGTGGAGAGTTTTCTGTATTTGGAGGTCGGCGATGAGGAGAAGGGTTGATGATGGTTGGCGGTGAGAATGGTTGGAGGTCGACGGTGATGTGATATTAGTTGTGAGGGTAGCCGAGAGTAGAGAGGGTGAGGCCGGCAGTGAGGGAAAGGGAAAGTGAGGAGTGAGCTGGAAAAAAATTACACGTGTTTATTTTTTATTAGTTAGGGGATGAGAACTCACAGGTGTGAGATGTCATCCCTGGTACACCCTATAATTGCCACAATGCGGTCCATATTTTTCTCAAAGATAATGCTCGGGACTTGGCCAGCTTTACGCTCCTTCGCGGAGATGCTCTTTCCCGAATCGCTACGAGGGATTGCTAAAATGGTCTCGGCTGGCCCTGATTTTGGGAAGCCTTCAATATACGTAAGTGACATTGTGGGGATTATGTGGTCTTCGAGGAGAGCAGCTATAGTGGATTGCGGGAAGAGGGATGTGAATTAGGGATTTAGAGGAGGATAAGCGGCGCAGAGCAATCATAGTGATTGCGCCGGTGGTGGTAACGGCGTGCTTGAGGATGGGCGTTGGGGTGGTAGTGGCTGCGGGAATATGAGAAGAAGAGAGAACAAACTAGGGTTGTAAACAGGAGGATACTAGGGGTTCCAAGAAGGGAGGCACAACTATATAACCATAAATGATAAGTCAATTCAATAATAGTGTGAGCAAGGTTGATCAATCAACTAAAACAATAATTATATCAATGCTGCAATCATTTAAGCATACTCACCAAAGTTATTAACCATGAATCAGATCCAGAATTTCAATTGTGAAACTATTATCAGTACACCATTGTTGCCAACAAGCATTAAAATTAACTAACTATTGTTAGTGGTATTATCTGATCGAGAAAGTAGCAATACGTATTATTCACATTTATAGCCACTAAGAGTCTAGGATGTAGTTCGATTCGTACAATCTTATCTCTCCTTTCCCTACTGTAGAAGTTTAAGCCTCTATACAAAGTCTCTTTATTTTTTTAAAAATACCATTGCCATAGAGACTACCAATACAGTGATATGCAACATGTGCAAAGTATGGGATGTTACAATAGTGTACCCATGATTATTCAATTTGCATTGTACAAATGGAATTTTACTTCTTTGTATCCCTGCTATATTGCATAACCGAATTCCAATGCCAAATAAATCAAAACAAACTATTTCTAAGCATATCATTCTTTATAGACACTAGGAGGCAATGGAGTAACATGGTTATCCCAAAGACCAAAGAGCGAAATTCAGAGTTTATCAATGTCAAAGCAATCACACATTATACATAATTGACCGAATTGATACGTGTAGTTGCAAATAAAAAACTGTAGAACAAAATTTAAACAACTAACCTTTCTTAAATGCAGGAGACACATCATCACCAATATACACAAGCGGGATATCAACCTTTAGCAAAGCAGAAGAGGGTGCTCTTATGAAAGTCACGTTAAGAGGTGCATCTGTTCTAGAATGCAAATGAACCTAAAACAATCCAAAATCACAACTTTACAAAAGCATTCATCATTTCCAACAATCCAATACTAAGAACTATTCACTACATTCAGCAGTCCCAAATTAGTCCATGTTTGGCATCAGAAGGATTGCAAAACTATACTTAACCACTTTCATACGAGCATTTCCCAAGCCTTTTTCTCAAAAGCTGTTTTCAAATACAATTGAAGAAATAACCTTAAGTTAAAACATTAATCAAATTGCATTATACACACAGATAACTAACATGAAAAAATGCAATTACCTGTCTTGTCAAGACCCGAACTTTTTCAATAATCTCATTTGACCCAAAATCTGGTCTGACTTCAAGATGAAATAACTTGGACAAATAGAAGGATCTACTAAATTTATCAACCAAGTTTCTTATTCGATTGGTTTGAACTGAAATGAGTCTTTTATTGCCACCATGCTGTCCATCTTCTTGCTCAAAGATAATGCACGGGACTCGGCTAGCTTTACGCTCCTTCACGGAGATGCTCTTCCCGAAATCGGTACGAGGGATTGCTAGAATGGTCTCGGCAGGGCCTGGTTTTGGGAAGCCTTCAAGATAGGTAAGTGGCGTTGTGGGGATTATGTCGTTTTCGAGGAGAGCAGCTGCAACAAATTAAGAGAAGAGACGGATGTGAATTAGGAATTTAGAGGAGGTTAAGCGACGTAAAGCGATCATTGTGGCTAAGCCGGTGGTGGTAGCGGCCTGCATGAGGATGGGCGTTGGGGTGGTAGTGGCTGATGTGGTGTGGGTTGATGATTGAGCCGAGAGTGAGAGATCGGGTATAGATGGCCGGCGGTGGTGTAGGAATGGTGATGTTGATGGAGGCCGACGGTGGTGATGGATGGAGAGGGTGAGGATTTTGTGTTGGTGTCGGCCAGCGGTGGTAAGGATTTGTGTTGGTGTCGACCGGCCGACCGACTTTGACATTGAAAAACTCTCCATTTCGCTCTTCAGTCTTTGGGATAACCATGTTAGTCTATTGCCTCCTAGTGTCCATAAAGAATGATATGCTTAGGAATAATTTGTTTTGATTTATTTGGCATTGGAATTCGGTTATGAAATATAACAGGGATACAAATAAGTAAAATTCCATTTGTATAATGCAAAATGAATAAACATCGGTACACTATTATAACATCCCATACTTTGCACCTGTTGTGTATCACTGTATTGGTAGTCTCTATGGCAATGGTATTTAAAAAAAAAAAAATAGACTTTGTATAGAGGCTTGAACTTCTATAGTAGGGGAAGTGGAAATGAGATTGTACAAATCAAACTACATCCTAGACTCCTAGTGGCTTTAAATGTGAATGATACATATTGCTACTTTCTTCATCAGATAATACCACTAACAATAGCCAGTTAATTTTAATGCTTGTTGGCAACAATGGTACACTGATAATAGTTTCGCAATTGAAATTATGGATCTGATTCATGGTTAATAACTTTGGTGTGCATGCTTAAATGATTGCAACATTGATATAGCTATTTTTTTAGTTGATCGATCAACCTTGCTCGCACCATTATTGAATTGGCTTATCGTTTATGGTTATATAGTTGTGCCTCCCTTCTTGGAACCCTTAGTATCCTCCCATTTACAACCCTAGTCTGTTCTCTTTTCTTCTCATATTCCCGCAGCCACTACCACCCCAACGCCCATCCTCACGCATGCCGCTACCACCACCGGCGCAGCCACTATGATCGCTCTGCGCCGCTTAACCTCCTCTAAACCCCTAATTCACATTCGTCTCTTCTCCCAATCCGTTGCAGCTACAACTGCTCTCCTCGAAGACCCCATAATCCCCACAATGCCACTTACCTATCTTGAAGGTTTCCCAAAATCAGGCCCCACCGAGACCATTCTAGCAATCCCTTGTACTGATTCTAGGAAGAGCATCTCCGCGAACGAGCGTAAAGCTGGCCGAGTCCCAAGCATTATCTTTGAGAAAAAGATGGACAACATGGTGGAAATTATAGGGTGTACCGGGGATGACATCTTACACCTATGAGTTGTCATCCCCCAACCAATAAAAATCAAACACGTGTAAAAAATTTCTAGCTCACTCCTCACTTTCCTTTTCCCTCACCGTCGGCCTCACCCTCTCCACTCTCGGCCACCCTCACAACCCACATCACATCACCGCCGGCCCCCGACCATTCTCACTGTCTACCATCATCAACCCATCTCCTTACGACACCAACACAAAATCCTCACCCTCTCCATCCATCACCACCGCCGGCCTCCATCAACGTCACCACTCCCACACCACTGTCGTCCATCCATACCCAATCTCTCACTCTCGACTCAATCATCAACCCATACCACATCACCACCATCATCAACCCATGCCACATCCGCCTCGCTACCGATATACCCTCTCCTCCCTCAATCGCCACCGACACCACCCACATTCGCCTTGCCGCCGACACCACCCTCTCCTCCTCAATCAGAGCCATACCTGACACCATCTCATCATCATTATCATCGGACTCTCACCCTCTCTATCTCATCATCACCCTCCCGCCGACAGACCCTCTCTCCGCCTCACTGCTGGCCATCCTCACATTCAATCTCAACCGTCGACTATCCTCACCCATCTCCCACCATAGCCGAGCCACCACTACCCAACCCGAATCCTCCTCCATCATTGGAAACAGAAAAGAAAGAAAAAACAAAAGAACAAGAAAAGAAAAGAGTGGTAGTTCTAGTTTGGTTGTGCAGGAGTAAGGAAATAGAAAGAAAAAGTAAAGGCAATGGAAAAAAGCTAGGAGAGGAGAGGGAAAGGGAAATGGAGGAGATGGTGAGGTCGGCGGTGATGTGGTGTCTATTGTCCGATTGAGGATGGTTGGCCGGGAGTGTTTAGAGGCCGACGGTGATTGTGGTGGTTGCAATTGAGGATTGTTGGCAGTGAGGAGATCGAAAAGGGAAAGGGAAAGTGAGGACTGAGCTGGGATACTATTGTCTTTTATTAGTTCATCCCAATATCGTATAATTAGTTTATCTTTTATATTATATTTCAATTATGTATCTCTTATTTTAGGTACAATATATAAATAAATAACTCATTGGGCGCACGATTAATTAAATTTAGATTTTGTCGTTGACCCATGACATCTAAAAACCATTTTTTTCCCTTTAAAATATACATGACTAAAAATCTAATTGTATTTTAGTTTTTCTTATTCTATTTTTTTTTCCATGGCCAAAACCGTGCAACACTCGATCTTTTTGGGTTCAAGTTCTTTGTTTTCTTTTTTCCAATTATAGCCTATTTTTTTGTGTTGGAAATTTGGTCAGACCTATGAGTCTGAACTTGGAAGCCGAGAATCAAACACAAACTCGAGTCAAATGACATAGTAACTCTTTCATTTTCATGAAAAAAATATTACATTTTATTTTTTCCCTAAGTAAAATTACACTATATATATTGGAAAGTCAATAACAATTGTCATTCATAATAATTAAAAAAAAAAATCTAATAATTGTCATTCATTTTTTTTTTTTTCAATTTATGTTATTTTTTAGAGAGAGATTCAATATACATTAATCTATAAATTGTAAAATAGGTCATTTGGGCATTGCGCTAGAACAAACCTAGTTTAAGCGAAAAACCTATAAGAATCTTTGCTTCCATTTGGAAGCTGGACACGTGGTGTGCACGGCCTGGCCTCATTTAGTGAAAATGGAGCACAAACACAATCACAATTTAGTCCTTCTAGATAAAAAAATTATTGGATAGTCTCTAATTTACCTAGCATGGCGCACCCATTCAATTTTACGCATTGTCATCATCGAGTTCGGCCATGATGGGACGACACTTCTATGCAGGTACATACGACAACGTTTTTGATAACTATCGATACCATAGAAGCGGCATCTCCACTACCCCGCCGGGTGACCCGGCCAACATACTGTACCCGCCGCGGGAGACAAGACCCTGTTCTTACCGCCCTTAGCCTGGCGACCGACCCTGGGATGGTCGACATCAGCGGGGGGGGCTCTCATGCGGCATCCGCACGGCGGCATCCCATCCCAGGTCATCCATGATGTCACTCCGCATGATGTCATCCCACATGACATCACTCAATGCCACCCCAGCAGCATCTATCACCCCAGCGACACCTACCAGGGACTATTCCCACCCCCTGTCGGTACACTCTTTCCTTTGCCTATAAATACCCCCACCTTTTCAGACAAGGGAGTAAGCCTAAGATAGCGTACTGAACCCCTGCCATTTTGACTACCTGCACTGACTTTGGCATCGGAGTGTTTACGCCGGAGACCCCCTCCGGCGCTTTGCAGGTGACGAAGACCCCAGTACAGTGTTCCCGACTAGCCCAGATCAAGCCGATCCTGCTCAATATCCCCCAGACTCTTATCAAGTGGTGCTTTCATTGAGAGCTTTGGTTAATTAAGTGAGTTTTCCTTAGTAACCAAGCTCTGTTCTTTCTGAGAGTCGAAGGATCATGGCTTCAGATTCAGAATCCACACCCCCTCATACTCGTGGGGTTCACGCGCATAGGGAACTTTTTTCCACGTCTTCGTCAAGTACATATGTCACATCACGTGAAACTTCCTCTGTGCAGACAGACTTTCTTTTCGGGCTGACAGCTGGCACCCCGTTTTCTCAAACGGGTACCCCGTTTCCGCAAATGGGTTCCCTTATTTCCTCAATGGGTGCCCCGTTTTCCCACACGGGCGGATCCAGTCACTCCACCCCTCCGCTTGTAAGTTCTAGGATGGATGGCCCTACTACTCCCTCCGTAAGCTTGATGCTAGCTCTTCGTGCCCACTTGGACTATTTAATTGGGATGGCCGCATGCCCTACTTCTAGTACCGCGATATCAGGTGTGTCTCCTCGAGTTATTTTCACTCCGTCTATTGTCTCTGATCGACCAGTATCACCTCGTCGCCAGGAGAGTGTCCCTTTGACCTCACCTGCGATAAGCATGCCATTCAGCTTTGCGCGACTGGCAGACGGACAGGAGGAGCACTACATACCGCGGATACCGCGGATTCCTGTCTCTCAAGTGGAGCGACCGGTAGATGAATACAGAGAGCGTTGGGACGGCAGGAGAGAGGGAGCCGGTAGGGAGGTATCTATGGAGCGGAGTGAGAGATCAGGCAGTAGGAGGCGTCGAACCCGTTCGCCTAGGAGTCGCAGCCGGTCTCCCAGGCAGCAACGCACCCCGGAGCTTCGAGGGCACCGACGACGCCTAGACATGTCTCCTTCTCGTCATGATCGTGAGATTTTGGATGACACCGCTGGTCATCCTTTCACCCACCGTGTAAGGCACCACAGGGTCAGCCGACATGTTAAGCTTCCCACGGAATCATACGATGGCACCAAAGACCCCATCTCGCACCTTAATAAGGTGAAGGATTTCGCCCAGTTTCAAACGCACAACGACGCGGCGTTGTGTCAAATATTTGTTATGACATTGTCGGGAGTAGCCCGCCTCTGGTTTGAAGGACTTCCTGCTCGATCAATTGATAATTTCCCGCAGCTAGAGGCCAAGTTTAAGAGTCACTTCAGCATAGCTATCCCCATTCGAAAGTCTGCAGCAGCCTTGTTTGATATATATAGAAAACCAGAAGAGTCTTTGAATAGTTATCTTGGTCATTTTAATATGGAAATGTCGTTAACTCCTGGTATTACTATTGATTTCACCATAGAAGCTTTGAAGCGGAATTGTGGATATGGGAAGCTGAGAGATACGCTGATGGTGGACCCCCCAACGACTTTAGACGCGTTAAGGTTGAAGGCTCACAATTATGCGAGAATGGAAGAAGAGGAATATAGAAACAAGATACGGGATACGCCCCAGAACGCCCCTCCTGCTCCCACGGCTCAAGGCAGTATGACCCATGACACCCGTCCGGGTGACGAATACACCCAGCAGAAAGATTACATTCCCAAGGCGTCGAATCGCCAGAAGGGTAATTACTCTAGAGGAAGGGGCGGCGGTCTGAATGTTCAGCGACATGGGGATCCCCCTAAGGGTCGAATGTACGATCCCGACCTTCCTCCCCTTACACTCCCACGAGCGGAAATCTTAGCCATCATTCAGTAGCGGAACCTGCCGATCCGCTATCCAGCCCCTGTGAAGCCAGGGGTGGTCATGGGAGGAAGGGAAAATGTTTTTTGTAAATTCCATAAGGTTAAGGGGCATTCTACAGAGGCATGCAGGGAATTGAAGTTAGCAATAAAGCGCCTGTTGGAAGAAGGCTATCTTGGAGAATTCGCCACTCGTATGAGAGAAGAAACTAGGAGCGACCCTCCGCACGGGGCGTTAGGTGACCATCAATTGCCTCCTCCCCTTGGGAGCAGCGGGACTTCTGAGGCCAAGGGAAAAGAAGCGCTAATGATGTATGACGAGGACATCCCCATCATTAACATTATCGCTGGGGGCGCGTCGTTCCTGGATGAGATTACCCCAGCAACACTCATGGCAGGAGAGAAGCGGAAACGGGAAAGCCAGCCTGTAAAAAAAGGAGTGATCGATGCACTGGACAGGATGGTAATATCTTTTTTGGAAGAAGATGAGAAGGGCGTTGTCTTCCCTCATAACGACGCGCTAGTAGTCACACCGGTTGTTGGGAGCCATGGGGTACGAATGACCCTCATTGATAACGGCAGTGCGGTAAACTTATTTTCGTTGGAAGCATATAATCTCATGAAACGCCCTGCCGGTGAACTGGCGCCTTGCAAGAAACCAATTATTGGAGTGGACGGCATCCCTATACCTGTAATTGGAGTCACAACGCTGCCTGTGTATTTTAGAGAAGACGCGTCGAAATGATCAGAAGAGTTGATGTTCTTGGTTGTGGATCTCATCCTACCGTATAATGCCATTTTAGGGCGGCCATTCCTCAATCGTTTCGGGGCGACGGTATCTCAGAAATACCTCAGGATGAAATAGCCCTCTTGGGAAGGGGTAGTATCGATCAAGGGTGATCAAAAGCTAGCCGTCGAGTGTTATTCACTCATGATCCAAAAAAGTTGTGATCAATATGTGTGTGTGGCAGCGGATCCTTATGAGCAAAGGGATGAAAGGCGAACCCAGCAAGTGGATGCGATGGTGTCCATCCCCGTCCAAGGCAATGATAAGGCGAGCTTCCAGGCCAGTGACAAGTTGACCCTTGAGGAGAGAGCACAATTAGCCCGGCTGTTGAACAAATGCAAAGGAGAGTTCGCGTGGAAACCAGCGGACATGCCTGGCGTGTCTAGGGAAGTGGCTGAGCACCGACTCAACGTTGACCCACGCGCCACGCCAATTCAACAGAAGCGGCGAGCATTCTCCACGGAAAAGTCGGTGGTGATTGATAAAGAGGTAGTGAAACTGCTAAACGCAGGATTCATCTGATAAGTTCAATACCCCACTTGGTTAGCCAACCCCGTCTTGGTCCGCAAGCCCAACGGAGACTGGCGCATGTGCATTGATTTCACTAACTTGAACGACGCTTGTCCTAAGGACTGTTATCCGCTCCCTCGGATTGATCAGTTGGTTGATCAAGCGGCAGGGTATGCATATTTGAGTTCTTTGGACGCCAATTCTGGATATCATCAAATTCCTATGGCCAAGGAAGATAGGGAAAAGACGGCATTTATAACTCCGAAGGCCACCTACTGCTACACGGCAATGCCGTTTGGCTTAAACAATGCAGGGGCGACCTTCCAGCGTATGGCCAACAAAGTGTTTGAAAAGCAAATCGGGAGAAATGTAGAAGCGTACGTAGATGATGTATTGGTCAATAGCAAAAGTTTCAGTGACCATCTGGCCGATTTGCAGGAAGTGTTTGATACATTGAGGAAGTACCAGATAAAGTTGAACCCCGCAAGTGCGCGTTTGCATTTCAAACGGGAAAATTCTTGGGGTATGTGGTAAGCCAAAAGGGCATCCAGCCGAACCCCTCAAAGATTAAGGCTATCCATGATATGGTATCGCCGCGAACTCTCCAGGAAGTACAGAGGTTAACAGGACGCGTCATTGCTCTAGGGCGGTTCATCTCTAAGCAGGGCGAGAAGTGCTTGCCGTTCTTTAAAGTCATACGTAAGTGTTGCTACCTGATTTTGGATTTTAAATTTTTCGTTTTTTTGCATTTCTATCATCAATTTTCAAAAATCGTACTTTCGTTTATTTTTATCAATCTGATGTTTATTTTTACGCTTAAAGTCATTTAAATTTTATTTTGTACATTTTTCGCATTTTTATCACTTTTCCCGTTCGAACCCGTATCGGTTCCGAGTAGAATTCTACAAATCGAGGGTCGAACAATTCCGGTCATTAGCTACTTAACTTTTATTATTTTTCTAACCCGCGCTATCTCTTTGCGTTTTGTACAATTTTTATTTTAGCATTTTCTTACGCTCGAACTTTT
Organism: Viola odorata; assembly: GCA_963691705.1. Taxonomy (NCBI): domain Eukaryota; kingdom Viridiplantae; phylum Streptophyta; class Magnoliopsida; order Malpighiales; family Violaceae; genus Viola; species Viola odorata. Next base: position 16,498,885 of record OY829546.1, on the reverse strand, counting down.
TTTGCCTACATGCGAATTTTTATCGAACCATTCGACAAACTTTTCGTTACTCACTATATGCTAATTGTCTTAATTTATTTTATTCTACGTCTTAATATTTTCTGTTTAAAGTTTTAACAAAATTTCTTGTACTATAAGTTCGAACTAAAAATATTATGTTCGTATGGCATTAATGTGCATTAATGCACATCAATTCATTTCTGCACACCGCCTTACTGTTCTCCTCCTCGAGCCTCACGTTCTTCCTCGAGCCACACCACTGCCCTCACCTCCACCGCCTCAAGCTTCTAGCAGCCGAAGCCACAAGCATAAAAGGGGGAGAACACACACAGAAACACCAATTCACGATCTCCCTCTCCTGCCAATCCAAAATCAATCTAAATTAACCAAACCAAATCAATTCAAATTAATCCAAACCAACCAAACAAACAAAGATCAAACCAAATCAATCACAAATAATCCTCCATCTCTCAATTCCAATTTCAATTTCAACCCAAACCAAATCATCTCTCATTCGGGCTCCACAGCCATCGCCGCACCACAGCCAATCACCGCCAGCATAGCTACCGCGGCAACCAAACACCCAATCCACAAGCCATTGCCGCAACCAAACCCCCAGTCCATCGCCACACCAAGCCGCAATCAGCACCATCTCTGCCACTGCCCAGCCGCACCGCCCACCACCGCATCCCACACCCAGCTGCAATCGGCCAACCATGCCACACCCAGTCGCACCGTCTCTGCCACTGTCTACCGCCGCCCCAGCAGCACCACAGCCACACCCTCAGCATCACAGCCACTCCGCCCTAGCCACGCCGCCGCCGGCTCACCCACAACCGCCTACGAGAGAAGAAAGCAAGAGAGAGAAAATAGAAAGGAAAAAGGGAGAGGAGGGCTGCGCGCTGCAGCCCTAAAACGGGAAAGGAGGAGAGAAATTGGCCAAGCCCAAATACAAGGAAAATGGGCCTAGCCCAAATGCAAATAGAATGGGCCCAAATAGTTAGCCCAATTTCTAGGCCCAGTGGGCCTAGTCCAATTTATTTCGATCCATCGCATTTATTTTTCGTAACATTTGTCTCGTACGCCTGTGCTATTTATTTATCTTCATACTTGCATGTTTAGTTTTCGTACTTGCATATTTAATTATTTTCACATTTGCATATTTAATTTTCGCATGTTTATACTGTTTATTTAATTTTTGTATGCTTGTACTGTTTATTTATTTTTCTGCACTTGTACTGTTTATTTAATTTCCGCACCCATGTACTGTTTATTTATTTTTCCGCATCCATGTATTGTTTATTTAATTTTCGCACCTATGTACTGTTTATTTGCTTTCGTATGCTTGTACGGTTTCAGTATTTCCGTATGCTTGCATGTTTAATTATTTACTTTCAAATGCTTGCATGTTTAATTATTTATTTTTGTATGTTTTGCGTGTCTAGGTAATTATCCTGCCCACGTTGGTTCAAAATAATTACCTTCACTCACGCACAGTAATTGTTTATCAATCATCCTCCGTCAAATACTAATCGCTCATCAACCATCTTCAATCGATAAAAGGGTAAAATCAACTGATACCCTTCGCAAGTAAATGTTTCTTCCCTTTTATTTATTTTACGCTTTTCGCATATACATTCGTATGCATGATATTTAAAATTTAATCCATTGGGCATGATCACGTAAATTAGGATTTTATTTTTCAAACATGATTTTTTAGCACCTCTTTATCCGGTAACCTTTTTAGGATGTGACTCGGGTGTCTAACACCTTTCTGAGTCCATAATACGACCCCGAACCAATGTTCTCGGGTTCAGACCCACTTCGCCTTAATTTTTATTTTTGATGCATGACAAATAGGTTCCCTAAACCTAGAAACAAATTAGGGTGGCGACTTCATTAGCATTATGTGAGATGAGTTCGATTTCATCTCACATCTCGTCCCAAATTTGCGTCGCGCAAATAGAACCAAAAAGGGGGTGCGACAGTTTGGCGACTTCACTGGGGACCAATAGGGTCGAAGCCGGAATTTTTTGAGGTGTTTATTTTTTTGTACATGATTAATTATTTTTCATGTATTCATTGTTGTATTATCACATGATTTTTACATGATTAATTGTTTTTCATGTATTTATCTTCTTTGATAAAATGTTTGTACTTGATTTGTTGCCATGTGTTACTCGCTTTGATAAACTGTCATTGCATGTGCATCTCATGCATAATCCCTATCGCCGGGCATCACCAAATAGGATTAGGTCGGTAGTAGTGAAGTCCTGGGGCCCACGCCCTAGTAAGCTTTCACGAACCCACACTTGATACGATCCTGGTTCCTTAGGATGCGTAGCACCAATTTTGATCTTTGTTCAAAGATGGATTTCCTGCGGAATAGATAGAATAGGTAGAACTCACTTGCACAATTAAGACCTGCTGAACGCTAAGCAACAGCCAACCAAAATCCGAACAAGAGAGGGTCCTTGTGAATGATAAACTTGCACAACTAAGACCTGCTGAACGCTAAGCAACAGCCAACCAAAGTCCGAACAAGAAGATAAACAACAAGTAGGATGCAATTCCAAGATTTACTTGTATACGACCCAAGTATTGCGGACTCAAGAAGAACAAGGTTCAACCAACTTGAACAAGGGGCGGAGATTGAAGAGAATATCTCAATTTATCAAATAACAGCCTACTTAATAAAGTAGCCAAGTGGTTCCTTATATAGGTTACAAACAAACCCTAATAGTAAACCAAATAGGAATAGAAGTAGGACTTCTAAAATAGGAAGATAACTTAACTAATTAAAACTGTCTAATTAACTAATTAAGCTAAAATAATTAAAGTCAACAACTTAAACTTCAGTCAACGCGCGCTTCTGGACACGCGAAACGGGCAGGAGCCGTTTTGAGCAATCGGCACGCGAGACAGATGAGTGAAACGGCAATGGCTGAGTGAAACGGTCAGGTGCCGATTTAAGCGAAACGGACAAGAGCCGTTTTGAATGAATCGGATAAGAGTCGTTTTGGTGACAAACGGTCAAGTGCCGTTTCTGGCAGAATCATCTTCGGGCATTGTGAATGTAAGGAGATTCACAACTCTTGGTGTCTTCTCTCTAAGTGCAGCTTCCTCACTTGTCCTCTCACATTCCAGCTCCGTGTGAATGAGAGATGACAAACGGTCTTGAAGCTTTCTAGCTCTGGCTCGAGTCATGGGACCAGCTGGTGGTAACGGTAGTTGGATGCGTGGATTCGCATCATTCCCTCCCCCTTCGGAAGGATTCGCCCTCGAATCCGAATCGGCATCAGCTGAAATTCCATACTCGTCATCTGCATCAAACAATTCTAAGTCAGAGACATTAAAGGTAGAGCTAACGGCATCATACTCACTCGGCAACGCCAGTTTATAGGCATTGTTGTTGATCTTCTCGACAATCTGGAACGGTCCATCGCCTCAAGGAGATAGCTTGCCGCGGCGTTGGGCAGGAAAACGCTCCTTGCGCATATGCAACCAAACCCAATCGCCAACCTGGAACGTCACTAGCCGTCGGCCATCATTCCGTTTCAGCATCAGCTTCTCATTCATGCGCTCAATGTTCTGCTTTGCCTTAGCATGCAATTGCTTGACAAAATTAGCCTTCTGGGCACCATCTAAACTGACAACATCACTCAAAGGTAAAAGAGTTAAATCCAAAACAGTTCTAGGATTAAATCCATACACTAGTTCAAACGGCGAGTAATGAGTAGTAGATTGAACAGCACGGTTGTAAGCAAATTCAATAAACGGTAAATGATCAACCCAAGTAGAAACATGCTTACGAACTAGGGTGCGTAAAAGGGAGCCAAGAGTCCGATTTACCACCTCTGTTTGACCATCCATTTGTGGGTGAAAAGATGTAGAATACAATAACTTAGTACCAAGCTTCTTCCATAAGACACGCCAAAAATGACTAAGAAACTTAGTATCTCTATCACTCACAATCGTCAAAGGGATACCATGCAAACGGACTACTTCACGAAAGAACAAATCAGCAATCTGAGTAGCATCAGAAGTAGTCGAACATGCAATAAAATGGGACATTTTTGAAAATCTGTCCACTACAACAAAAATACTATCCTTTCCGTTCTTAGACCTAGGCAATCCTACCACAAAATCCATAGATAAATCGGTCCAAGGGTGAGAAGGAACAGGTAACGGCATGTATTCTCCATGACCAGCCGATTTAGACTTGGCTCTACGACATATTAAACATCTAGCAATAATGCGCTCAACATCACGCTTCATGTGAGGCCAGTAAAAATGATCATGCAATACATCCAAAGTTTTAGTCACGCCAAAGTGACCCATTAAACCACCACTATGGGCTTCATGCACCAGTAATTCACGAAGAGAACAATGAGGAATACACAAGTGTTTACCTTTAAATAAATATCCCTCTTGTTTAAAGAATTTAGAACCAGAAATAGAAACGTCATGCATATAAATATCACCAAAATCAGAATCGGCAGCATAGAGTTCTATAATATGCGAAAATCCAAGTAATTTGGCATTTAGAGAAGTAATGAGCACGTACCTTCGAGATAGTGCATCGGCAACAACATTCTCTTTACCTTGCTTGTACTGAATGTGGTAAGGGAAGGCTTCAATGAATTCCATCCAAACGGCATGTCGCCGATTCAGCTTCCCTTGACCCTTTAGGTATTTCAAGCTCAAATGGTCTGTGTGGATGATAAACTCTCTCGGCATCAAGTAGTGTTGCCATGTTTCCAACGCTCTGACAAGAGCATAGAACTCCTTGTCATAGGTAGGATATCGGAGTTGAGCATCCTTGAGCTTTTCACTGAAAAAGGCAATCGGTCGTTTCTCTTGCATCAGAACGGCGCCGATTCCTAACCTGCTGGCGTCACACTCTATCTCAAACGCCTTGCTGAAGTCGGGCAGTGCTAGGACGGGAGCAGCACAGAGCCGATCCTTGAGGGTAGCAAACGCCTCTTCTTGTTGCGGATCCCACCTGAAAATAACATTCTTCTTGGTTAATTCATTCAGAGGAACAACGATGGTGCTAAAGTCTTTGACAAATCGCCGATAAAAGCTCGCCAAGCCATGGAATGATCGCACATCACTAACGGACTTCGGCGTCGGCCACTCCTGAATCGCGCGGATTTTCTCTTCATCCACTTTAACGCCATCTGCACTCACAATAAAACCAAGAAAACCAACTTGTTCCATTGCGAATGAACACTTACTAGGTTTAGCATATAATACCTGTTCACGAAGTGTTAGAAAAACCTCCCTAAGATGCAAAACATGCTCATCAAAAGATTTGCTATAGACTAAAATGTCATCAAAATAAACGACAACAAATCTGCCAATTAAGTGCTGAAGTACGTGGTTCATTAACCTCATAAAGGTGCTAGGGGCATTAGTTAAACCAAACGGCATAACCATCCACTCATACAAACCATACTTAGTTTTGAAAGCAGTTTTCCATTCATCCCCTTCTTTCATGCGAATTTGGTGGTAACCACTCATTAAATCAATTTTAGAAAAAAATTGACTACCACTTAATTCATCTAACATGTCATCTAATCGAGGAATAGGGTGGCGATACTTTACAGTAATTTTGTTGACTGCTCGGCAATCAACGCACATTCTCCAAGTGCCGTCTTTCTTTGGTACTAGAATGACAGGAACGGCACATGGAGACAGGCTCTCCCGAACGTACCCACGCGCAAGCAAATCGTCCACTTGCCGTTGCAATTCCTTTGTCTCCTCTGGATTGGATCGGTAAGCTGGCCGATGTGGAATTGCCGATCCAGGGACAAAGTCAATCTGATGTTCTATGCCTCGAAACGGAGGTAGGCCAGGCGGCATCTCGTCGGGTAGAACATCGGCAAATTCCTGCAAGAGAGAAGAAAGTCCAATCGGAACGGCATGTTCACGATCCGTTTCATCAGATAGCAAACAGTAAGAGCGAAAACGGATTAGAAGGAAGGGACGGCTTTCGCCAAAACCGTGTTTGTAAGAAATCAGTGTTTTCCTCACTTCACTCCCTTTGGCATATACACTCAATTGCTTTTTATTTGCCTCTCCTTTTCTCTCAATGCCACTCTCAGCACGCTTACTATTTTCGTGCGAATGTTTACTCTCTCCCTCTGCATGCTTGCTGTTTTCATGCGAATGTTTTTCTCGCTCACACTCACCCTCTGCATGCTTACTCTTTTCATGCGAATGTTGAAAGCTCACACGCTCAGTTTGGCTTTCAATGTTTTTCACACTCAAACCTTCTTTTTCTCTCTCAAGCCGTGTCGCTACTTCATATTCAGCATGTGACTTAGCAAGCCATTGCTGATCCTTAAACACTTCAGCTTGTGTTAACGGTGCCAAGGTGAATTTTTGACCATCCTTTTCTATCTTGTAAAGATTTCTCCTTCCCTCATGATTTGCCGCTAGGTCAAACTGCCACGGTCGCCCAAGGATGATATGGCTCGCTTGCATCGGCACAACATCACAGAGAACTTCATCATAGTACTTGCCGATTCTGAACTTTGCAAGTACCAGTTTGGTTACCTTAATACCGTTGTCATCCGTCATCCAATGTAGAAGGTATGGTTTCGGATGCCTTACCGTTGGTAAACCCAGTGTATCAACCATCAACCAACTCGCACAGTTGGTGCAACTGCCGTTATCAATGATAATGGAACAACCTTTCTTGTCTATCACGCCTCGGGTATGAAACAGATTGGTCCGTTGCTCCTCATCACAAACTTCTTCTGTGGTTTGTACGTTGAGGTTCCGACGCACAACAAGCAAGTTCACCTGCTCTCCTTCCTGTCGGTCAACATCTGAATCGGCATCGGCATTTTCCGATTCCGATTCCTCCCGCTCATCATCCGATTCCTCCTCTCCATTCGGCCTGATGATGAAGACTCTTTTGTTAGGGCGTTCCGATTTCTTATGCCCTCGGCCGTTACACTTAAAACAAACAATCTCCTTAGTAGCTGGCCGATCCACTGGTGGAGTATAAGGTTTGGTAGTTGCCGTATTAGAAGGAATAACAGCACTGGCAGATCCCTTCAAAACGGCAGGGGCCGTTTTGTCATCCTTATTCCAAGACGTCTTCTTCCAAGGTGTCGACCCAGTAGACTTATAGGAACTCCTAGCTTTCCTATGTTTCTCAATCTTTTGAGCCATATGAAGCATCTCCTCAATAGTGTTATATTGAGTCAGCTCCAATGCATCGGCAATATCTTGATTCAACCCAGCACTAAATCGTGCCATTGTCACTTCAGGTGCCTCAGTAATCCGTGCTTGAGCCAGGGCGATTTCCATCTCATTAAAATAAGACCCAACCCCCTTACTGCCTTGCTTCAATGTTTGAAGCCGTTGATGAAGCTCTCGGTGAAAATGGGCAGGAACAAACCGTTGCCTCATCGCCTGCTTCATCTCTTCCCAATTAGCAATCGGACCAGCTAAGACAGCTGCCCTTTTCAGATTGAACTGCTCCCACCAATGACTAGCATACCCACCGAATTCGACTGCTGCGAGCTGAACCTTTTTACTCTCCGAATAATTGTGACATACGAAGATGGCATCGACCTTCCGTTCCCATGTCAAGAAGGTATCAGGGTCGTCAGTACCCTCAAACGGAGGTATTTTCATTTTGATGCTGCTGAGATTAGCATCCAAACGGTCATCCTCCCGTTCTCTCCTACCATCACGACGGTCTCGTCTCTCTCTCCTCTGTCCATCCCTTGTATTTATCCAGCCTTCTCCCCCATCAGGTTCTCCTTCCAAATCAGAATGTGGTAATTGTGGACCACGTCTGGCAAGTCGCCTAGGAGGGACCAAAGCAAGATTATGCCGACGATTCACATCACGTGGTCGACGGGCGTTGTCATCCTCTTCAGACAGATCAGTCAAACGGCCATCACGTTGGTTATTCGCGGCTATAGGAACTGGATTAATGGTACCTAACGCTTCCACCCTAGCCAGCCTTGCATCGGCAGTTAGCTGCCGCTCATTTGCAGTTAATTGCCGTTCATTCAATGTTCGGAGCTGTTCCGTCATGTTGGCTAGTATAGCCGATAGATCGGGTTGTTGTACTCCCTCTTGAGACATCGTTTACTTTTCCTGAAATTCACAACACCAAAGAAAACGTAAAATTGCACTAACCTAGCACTCCCTCACGTGTTTACTCTCGTGTTTAATCACTCTAATAATCTCACAAAATCTCTCAAAATTCCCTGCAAAGTTCAAGTGTTAGTGAGACTCAAGAATCCAAAGAAAAGCTTCCAAGAAGACTCTCAAAGAAAACTAGCACTGAAAAGAATGGTGACACTTGATATTTGAGTAATTGTAAGAACAACCAATCAAACAAATAGCAAGTAGAGTAGAAGGCAATTTCAAGGAATCAAAGAAAGCTCAAAATTGACTCGAAAGGACTCAAACAAGTTCAATTTCAGTTATGATTGTAATACCCAATCGCAGTGCAATTTAATTCCTTGATAAATCTGGTTTTGATGGAGCAAATACTTCGATATATTTTCGTATTTGCAGAATCGAATCCCTTTCTTTTCTTTGGGAATTTTCCCTGTTGTTTTTTTTTTTTTTTTTTTTTTTTTTTGGACAGCAAAACACAATTTAGTGTTTTGATCAGAACTTTTTACTCTGAACTCCGAATCGACCGATTCTTTTTGATTCGGAAGCCCAACAGATTCAGCTTTCCAACGAAACCATAATTACTAAAATCGGACTTCAGTTGCTATATATATAAATACAAATTCGACAACTGATACTGAACAGAATTTTCTCTTGTATTTCGTGACCTTCCTGTGGGTAGAAAACACAAGTAATTTAGCGAATTTCACACAACAAACTGGAACGAAACACAACCAATTGTATCCATGTAACTAACCAAGCACAGCAAAGAAATCGGTTTTGAATGGAGTAGAAAGAAATACCGATTTCAACGATGGAAACTTGACAACAATTAAGATACTTACCAATCTTTGAATGCCTTAAGCTCCGCTACCAACTGATACGATCCTAGTTCCTTAGGATGCGTAGCACCAATTTTGATCTTTCTACGCGTCGACCCCGTGGACTTCCTCAAAGCAAGCGACCAAAATAGCGGCAGTCTGCTCGACATGCCACAGGCTCCTATCGGCCGACTCTTCCTCCAGGGAAGCTTTCTCCTTGGCCAGGGATGATTTCTCATTCTCCAAGGTCATAACTTTGGCCCTCTCCGCTGCCAAGGCGACAGACTGTTCTTCTTTCTGCTCCTGATGAGCCGGCAATAAGTTTGTACGCTCCTCCAGTAACTTTTTCTTCTCATTCCGCTCTCGTGCTAATTCTTCCAAAAAGGAGGAAAGAGAAGCAGCATGACGCTGCGCTTCCTCCGCCCAGTAATGGAACTGCATCAAATTTGTAAAAAGGTTGGAGCGTAGTGAGTTCACTCTGTCAACCCCGGGCCTGGAAAGGAAGGCTTCTCGTTCTGTCGCAGACGCCAATACTTGAGAAGCCAGCAAAGCCGTAACCTCATCCGAGCCATCACCCCCCAGTGCCGCCAGACCAGTGTTACGCAGATCGTACAGTCCAACTTGATGGGTCACAGTAACGGCCCCACTTATCGGACTAAGATCCGCCATAAAGTTAAAGGTGGTACCTCCTTCGCCATAACGGGCCGATAGGGGGATGCTTGAACGAACGAAGGCCAGAGGAAAAGGAGGGCGAGCCTGTGTGGACGAACCTCCTGGAGCAAAATAAGTGCCATGAGGCTGATAGCCTGAAAAATCTGGCATAACCTCCTGATATCCCATGTTGGAGGAATATGCGTGAACAGGACCACCAAAAGAATTGGGCGAAACCCCGAAAGTCTCGTCCGTGCCTAAGTTCTCCAAAAATTCTGACGGATTCCCTCCCTGGGGAACAGTCGTAGAGTCAAACCCGTCCGCAGGTCTGTTCCCCATCCCGGTGGTAGAGGAGGATGGATTTCTGCCCTCCTCTTCTGGCCGTTGTCTCTTCTTTGAGCCCGTCAGCATGTAGCCCAGATTCATATCGGCTAAGGGAGGAGCGGAGGTAGCGACAGCAATAGTATCCTGCCAAGAACGCAATAAGAAGCATAGAAAAAAGAAATCAGATGGCGACAAACATTGAAATATAGCATATCATGGCTAAAAGGCACCCTTACCTTAACAGCGTTGGGAGGAGGTGCTTCTGAAGAACCTGCCGCGTCCGGAGAAGGCGTAAGAGCGGCAACGCTTCTTGTTTTTCTCTTCTTTTTTCCTTTGGCAATGGCCTTAGGAGCCTTAGAAGAAGAAGAAGGCTGGGCAGGAGGAGCAGCGATGGTCACAAGGGGAACGCCTGAAGGAATGTCAGGATCCCTCACACCGGCTGAAGAAGAGGAAACTTGAACAAGAGTAGCGGAAGTAGCCGGAAGATCGGTGGGGTTATCAGTTGCTTCCGTGGAAGTAGTTCTCTCTTTTTCTTCTCTCTCTTGAGCCCTTTTCAAGCGTCTCCTTACGCTCTCAGGTTTATAGTTGGGATCCGTCGCTGCGGAAGCACAAAATAACGTCAGCATTAGTATCAGCGATAACAAAGAAAGGAGCAACGCGACACTCACGTTTAACACAAGATTGAATGTCCATTCTACAAGCCACTTGATGAATGTGAACGCTGATTTCCAGTTTGAGCAATGTGTTTAACCAGTCTTGTTCACGTTTCGGAAGGGTCCCTGGTCGGCTCTAGACGTTGTCATCCACGTTTTGGTTAAACCCAGATCACCACCAGGAACCAAGATCTCCAGGAAGATCTATCACAAAAAACTCCTTTTTCCAGGCATCAACGGAAGACTCGATATGGAGGAGTTTCCAAGTAAAAGACTTTAGAGAGTCATCGTCAAAACGGGGCGATATCGTTATCACCCCCCGCCATTTCATCAGCTTAAAAAGAGATTTAAGCAGTAGAAGGGAAGGGGAAGTAATCCCTTTGTATTCGCAAAGTTCCAAAAAAGCATAAACACAACAATATGCATTTGGGGATAGTTGGGCCGGATTCAGATCGCCGGCAACAAGCAATTCTTTGACAAAAGAGTCAATGGGAATCCGGAAGCTATAACGGAACATTTGGCATACATGACCCTACGATTGCCCGTCAAAACGCTGTTCAAACGTAGTGACTCAGGGGCAATAGTGGTTTTATAATCATCAGGAATATCAGCATTATGGGCGGCCAAATGCTCACGGAGAGTGGCCTCAGATGTGATAACACTAGCCGTAATATCCATCCTTTTCTCATCGGTAAATTTCGACTCAGTACGGCGAGTCTTAGCCATGGCAGAATTAAAGAATTAAAAGATGAAGAAGACGATGGAGGAGAAAGGAAATACCTTTAGAGAAAAGCACTTCAAAGAGCCTTGAATAGTGGGGAGAAAATAAGACGGCTAAAAGAAAATATGAGAAAGTGGGATGATAAAAGAAAAGGGAAAAGAATAAATATTGGGTTTTATAACCCTAATGATCGAACGAATCGACGAATGCCACAGTCGTTGCGTGGAAGCGGCATAAGGAACAGACTCAGGCAATGAGTACAATCCTAGAAAAGCGCTACAACGCCTCGGTTTAGGTAAAGTACTCAAGCACGCTAGCTCGTAGCGCTGGAAGAAATGGACACGTGTGCCTACACAATCACGACTTTTCTAAGGAAAGGATAGCAAGCATTAAATGCTCTGAAAAGCAGGTACCATCTCTTGGGAAAAACAAGAGCGATATCGCAAGAAAGGAGATAACGCAAGATGGCGTTGATTAAAAGAATAGCGTTGGGTTAACGCGAAAAGGCGGAATGAAAATCAAATAGCAATCAACTACAAGTATTGTCGCACAACAAGGCGTTATTACAAGACAAAGAAACAAATAAGCGGAAAATCTTCTAAATAGAGCAACCTCGATTAATCATGGGCCCTCGCGAGCATCGCGATCACCATTCCTCCGCTTTTCTCCAGAAGAAGGAAGATCTCTCTCACCTTCGCCCAAATCCTTCAGTCTCTTGGAAGCGTAATCAGCCAGCACTGACGAGTCAACAGTTCCCTGGCGATAGAGACTCATAAATTCAGCGATACAAATATCCATGGTCTTGTTCTTCCACCAGGCTATCTTTGAAGGCACTTTGGCCAAATCCGCATCACGAGATGCTATCTCTTCATGAAGGAAGATATTCTTTCTGTCAGCCACCACCAATTTCACCTCCAGAAGGTCTGTCTTAGCTTTCCCTTTTGATTTTTCTCGAGCAAGCTCAGCGCGACAGTCGTCCAACTCCGCTCGGGTCCGCTCCTGAAGCTGCGACATCTCCGTTACCTTCCCTAAAGCAGCATCTAGTTCTCCCTTTAAATCAAGAGAAGGCTGAACCTTGTCACGCTGATCCTCGAAAAAGTAGTTTAGCTCGCGGAAGCAGGCCAGCATGTCAGTCAGAAGACGTGAATGTCGTACGTCGGGAGGACGCCGCAAGAACTCTTCTTTGTCCTTCGAAGAAGTAAACATTTGCCCCACTATCGCGCCCACTGGTTCCTCTCGCGATGACGGGTCCGATACCCCTAAAGCACGGAGATCGTCGGTACCCAGGGAAGACAAGTCCAGCTGATAAGCGATGGGGCCTTGAAGACCTTGAGGGGAAAGATTGGCGATATAAGGAGGAGAGCAATTTTTTGCAGAATCACCAATGCCCGAAATCGAAGAAAGAAACAAAGGCTGAGGCTTCCGTGGGGGAGGAGCAATTGGATTCGGAGTTGGTAAGTTCACATCTGGAATAAAGGAGCGAATAGGGGAGCTAGGACCGCCAGACACCGAGGGAGAGCCCACCGCTGCCGAAGCCTCGTTAACCTTGGGAGGAATGGCAGAGGGCACCTTGGTAACTTCCGTCACTGGCAAGGGACCCGTAACGTGCGAGGCGTCAACCTCCTCGGAAGGAACCCCATTGATTTCCTCCACGGAAGGAACTGGTGGGTCAGATTTCTCTTTGCGAACTCTTTTTACGAGACGCTCCGTTTCGGCAGTGATCTCTTCGTTATCGTCCTCGGTTGACTCCGCTGCAGGATCACCTTTTCTGGACCTGAGTTTCATTCGTTGGGCAAGGGTGGCATGACGCAGCTCGGAACCAGTATCCATGCTTCCGCTATCACTGTCAACCTCTTCAATCACGGGATTACTTAGGGCTACTCCCTTACCGCGAGACGGTAGCCAATTCTCAAAGAAACGGGAAGGTCGAGCGGAGGTATTACGTGTCGCGACGGTTTTGTTTCTCCTTCCTCGCGGCGGAATAGGCGGACGACTAGAGCCTTCGGGTGGAGGAGAAGGAGGTAATGTCTGAAGCGGCACCACATTTAGAGGAGTGTCACTTTCCTCGAAGGATCGACCCTCAGCGTCACCTGCCGATAAAATATTTTAATATGACAAGAAAGTTGAAGCGATAAGGCGATAAAAGAAAAGACTCACCAACGACACACTCTGACAAAGGCCTGAACCGAGCAAATTCCCGAATGCGGAAAGGCCCTTCTATTTCTAATAAGGCGTTAACATTGGATACATCCATACTAGACAGCACATCTGGTTCTCGCCAAGCGGCACTGGTAATCTCTCGGTTGAAACCACCGCGCCAATACCGAGAGGGCAAGCGAAGTGTGAAGAAGCCATTTTTCCAGTTGTCCACATTCTCTTCGAAACCTTGAAAATTCCGCCAGAAGAACCGAACAAGAGCACCATTCCATCTTGGGGTAATATCCACTAAGCAGTTGTGACACCTCAAGGTGAAAAACGTGCGGAACAGATCGAGCGATGGAGCGAAAATATGCTTCATCTCACACGAGCGAAGAAAGGCGTAAAGCCCACACCAGGAAGGCGGAGTTATTTGAACAGGATTGAGATCGTAATGGTCTAGCAGCTTCATCAGAGAAGTATGAAGCGGGAGACGAAACCCGTAGGTAAACATCTTGAAATAAACCAACCGGAACGTCCCCCACATGGCATCAGTGAGCCGAGTATCCTTCAATGGGACAAAGGGGCGGTATCCCGTGGGAAAAGTGATACCGTTCTCCTCTAACTCAGCCCTCAAAACCTCATTTACAATCAAAAACACTACGAGCTCTCCTGACTTCGGGATCTAGAGGATTTTCGATAATTGCAGAAGGCCTAGCGCGAGACATAATGGAATGGAAAGTAAAGCTATGGCAATAGAGAAGCAAAATACCTGGAGCAGAGAACCCGTGAATCGGCCGTCGGCACCGACGAGCAGTTGCAGTAAAATCCCTCAGGAAGAAAGAAGCACAGAAGAAAGGAAATACGAAGAATTTCAAAATATTAGCAAAAAATACTAAAAGAGAAGAGCAAATTCCTTATAAAGGTTAAACCTAAAAAAGGAACAGCCTGTGAAAATAAAACACGTGCAGAGTGGAAAAGGACGCGTGGGCAGTCATCAATGTCTTTTGGGAGAAGACAGTTACTGACTGAAAACCGAAAGGCGGTTGCGTCCAGCGAAAGGCCTACTCCCGCGATAATCCTGGAAACATAAAGGAAGAAAAGCGGCAGAAGAGCGAAAAGAAATAAAAACGTCATTTTATTATTTGGAAAAGCCATACGGCATCTACAAAGAAGCATGGTATGCCCAACTATTCACCGTCAGACCAGGAGATGCCGTAGCAGTAGACCACGTCATCATCGTCTTCACCTAAAAGCGATGGATCCTCGCCAGCGAAAGGGAAAGGTTCCTTAACCTTCTCCCCCACGCGTGTGGATGATCGATCCGACTCCTCCTTGACAGACGGCGACACCGCTTTAACAACTGAACAGGCGGAAGGAGCCCTTGGTAGTGACTCGTTAGGAAGGAAAGACGTTTCTTTCCCCTTCAAAGAGAAAGAAGCAAGAGAATCAAAGAACGATTTAGATGCCCTCGCAGCATCTTTCCTCTGCCTCTTGCGGCACCGTCGGCGAACAGGCGGCCTCCAGGGAGGCGACGGAGGAGGATTATCTGAGTCAGGAGAAGTCGGAGGAGTTGGTGGAGAATCTCGGGCGAACGTATCTAAAAAATGAGAATCAGCCATGAGATCACAGAATACTAATCAGAGGAAAAAACAGCAAGGAGACGAATGATAACGAGGGGAAGAAGATCCCTTAAATAGCCAAAAAATTGGGAAAAAAGGATCTTCGATCTTCTAACCCGACTCTTGAGAGAAGACACGTGTACAGCCTGAAGTGCAGATATGGATTTACAGTCACGCCTGTTGAGATTTTTCCCTGATCGAGGAAAACCGCAAAATCGCCCAATCAATTGCAAGGACAACAGCGGCGTAGATTTAATACTGAACAACCAATCAGAAAACCACCCAGTGGCTGAACCGTTTTCAGTTGGGCTAAGAATATCTCCAAGGAAAAAAGACAAAGGGTGCATTAAAGAAGAAGAACAGTTGCAAACGGCGTAATAAAACCAGTTTATTTATTATGGCCTAATGGCCGGAAAGTACATTTACATGACAGGAGGAAAAGAGAAAAGGCCCAAAGGGAGCCATCGCTATCAGGCATCAGAGCCAGCGTCCTCAGGCACTTCGGGAAGGTCTCTCAGAGAATCCATGACCAGAATCAGATCATGGGAGGTGGCTCTCATCCCCTTCAAGCAGCACCCCAGCATATCCTTGCGCTGCTGCAGCATGGCAATCACCACTTGAATCCGAGCGATGGAGGCAACCAACTTTGACATGCTCTCCAAAGGACTGAAATCCTCCAGAGACGTGGCTCCCAGCCTAGAATGAAGCGGGGTCAGCATTCCTTGCAGCTCCAGGATGTCCTCAGAGGTCTTGACCAGCATGTTCTCCAGGAACCCGACGTCGACATCATTGAGGTTCCTGAGAGAATGACCCTTGGAAAGGAGGAAATTCTTAGTCAAATGATCCATGATGTGAATTGCCAGAGATGAGGAGAACGTGGGTGGAGAAAGCTCCCCAATTTATAGGCCCCAAGAGAGAGGCCTTGGAAAGAACAAAGAGGTCCTCAAAAGGCGAGCCGTCCCGTCACCCTTAAAGACTGATAAGCCTGAAGCAGAAGCAAAGGTTGATGCTCGTATGCTATCTGCGACATGGATGTTCGAAGGAATGCGAGATAAAGTATGGAAAAACGCCAAAAGGCACGATATCACGGGTAGCCATGACGTAAAAGCCATATGGTTACCGGTATCCACAGTGTAAGGCCGCGTTGATGTCGCAGGTGGCCTTAGATGCGTAAAACCTCGTCGACATCACAGGCATCTGGTGGTATAAAGTCGCGCTAATCGTAGGCAGCTGAGGGCGTAAAGCCGCGGCGATATCGTTATTTCCTTAAGCGTGAAAGAAAGACAGGGCCCGTGTGACCTCAAACCCCTGTAAGTACAAAGTTTACTAACGTCTCTATAAATACCTATCTCCTCCGTGTGTTTGCAGTACACTTGAAAGGATGATGCACCCGGAACGAATGCAAATCCACGACATGACCTGGTTGCAGTCCTTGGCGGTATCACAAGTGACCCATCAGCAGCCCTTCTATGACATGAATAAAGTTGAGACTCCGTAAGCCCTGCCAAGAGACCAAACTGACTAACATCGCTGGGCGAAAGCAATGCCCTCATGATCACGAGCGTAATAGCAGCGTCTCTCGTGGACCTCTTAACACCTCAGAAAAATAGGTCTCTAGATAAGAATGAAGGACGGAATCCGCTTGTTCGCTGGAAAGCTTCAGAACTAAGTTCCAGCTCATCACTTAACACGGTTAACGTCGAGCAGTCAGAGAAACTCGGAGATCCTGCAGACATACCGCCCCACGAAAGAACAAGTTTTCATCTAAGATTTCAGACATGGACAGCCCTTGGTAAACACTCGGGCTCGTTTTCAGTTGGGCTTATGATAACAATCAAGACAGCCCTAATGGTGCTACCACACTTGCGGCTCCCGCCGGGACGATTTCCCATAAGACCCGTAAGATATCTTCATATCGCCTGAGAATCAGCGAAGGATTCCTAGGATGGTCGACATCAGCGCGGGGGGGGGGGGGGACTCACGCGACTCTATACACACGGCACCATCCCATCCTAGGGACCCACGAGGTTATCGTTCCTGGCAGCCCCGTCAGATATCGCTCATGACGTCATCCATCGGTATCGCTCATGACGTCATCCATCGGTATCGCTTGTGACGTCACCATCAGACGTCGCCTGGATTGTTATCGCCAGGTATCGCCGAATAGGCCTATAAATACCCCTATTTTTCCCAATCAGAAGGTAAGATCAAGATCACTCAGACGAACCTCTGTTGTTTTTGAAACCTGAACTGACTTAAGCATCGGAGTGTCTACGCCGGAGCCCCCCCTCCGACGCTTTGCAGGTACATCCGACACCGACCGCCACCGTTCCAATCAGGCACGACTCCGAATCTTACAAGATCGACATTGAATCTTATCAATTTTATTCTACGTCTTAGTATTTTCTGTTTAAAGCTTTAACAAAATTTCTTGTACTATAAGTTCGAACTAAAAATATTATGTTCGTATGGCATTAATGTGCATTAATGCACATCAATTCATTTCTGCACACCGCCTTACTGTTCTCCTCCTCGAGCCTCACGTTCTTCCTCGAGCCACACCACTGCCCTCACCTCCACCGCCTCAAGCTTCTAGCAGCCGAAGCCACAAGCATAAAAGGGGGAGAACACACACAGAAACACCAATTCACGATCTCCCTCTCCTGCCAATCCAAAATCAATCTAAATTAACCAAACCAAATCAATTCAAATTAATCCAAACCAACCAAACAAACAAAGATCAAACCAAATCAATCACAAATAATCTCCATCTCTCAATTCCAATTTCAATTTCAACCCAAACCAAATCATCTCTCATTCGGGCTCCACAGCCATCGCCGCACCACAGCCAATCACCGCCGGCATAGCTACCGCGGCAACCAAACACCCAATCCACAAGCCACTACCGCAACCAAACCCCTAGTCCATCGCCACACCAAGCCGCACCACCCACCATCGCATCCCACACCCAACTGCAATCGGCCAACCATGCCACACCCAGTTGCACCGTCTCTGCCACTGTCTACCGCCGCCCCAGCAGCACCACAGCCACACCCTCAGCATCACAGCCACTCCGCCCCAGCCACGCCGCCGCCGGCTCACCCACAACCGCACACGAGAGAAGAAAGCAAGAGAAAGAAAATAGAAAGGAAAAAGGGAGAGGAGGTCTGCGCGCTGCAACCCTAAAACGGGAAAGAAGAAGAGAAATTGGGCTTGGCACAAGCCAAGACCAAATACAAGGAAAACGGGCCTAGCCCAAATGCAAATAGAATGGGCCCAAATAGTTAGCCCAATTTCTAGGCCCAGTGGGCCTAGTCCAATTTATTTCGATCCATCGCGTTTATTTTTCGTAACATTTGTCTCGTACGCCTGTACTATTTATTTATCTTCGTACTTGCATGTTTAGTTTTCGTACTTGCATATTTAATTATTTTCACACTTGCATATTTAATTTTCGCATGCTTATACTGTTTATTTAATTTTTATATGCTTGTACTGTTTATTTATTTTTCTGCACTTGTACTGTTTATTTAATTTCCGCACCCATGTACTGTTTATTTATTTTTCCGCATCCATGTATTGTTTATTTAATTTTCGCACCTATGTATTGTTTATTTGCTTTCGTATGCTTGTACGGTTTCAGTATTTCCGTATGCTTGCATGTTTAATTATTTACTTTCAAATGCTTGCATGTTTAATTATTTATTTTCGTATGTTTTGCGTGTCTAGGTAATTATCCTGCCCACGTTGGTTCAAAATAATTACCTTCACTCACGCACAGTAATTGTTCATCAATCATCCTCCGTCAAATACTAATCGCTCATCAACCATCTTCTTCAATCGATAAAAGGGTAAAATCAACTGATACCCTTCGCAAGTAAATGTTTCTTCCCTTTTATTTATTTTACGCTTTTCGCATATACATTCGTATGCATGATATTTAAAATTTAATCCATTGGGCATGATCACGTAAATTAGGATTTTATTTTTCAAACATGATTTTTTAGCACCTCTTTATCCGGTAACCTTTTTAGGATGTGACTCAGGTGCCTAACACCTTCCCGAGTCCATAATACGACCCCGAACCAATGTTCTCGGGTTCAGACCCACTTCGCCTTAATTTTTATTTTTGATGCATGACAAATAGGTTCCCTAAACCTAGAAACAAATTAGGGTGGCGACTTCATTAGCATTATGTGAGATGAGTTCGATTTCATCTCACATCTCGTCCCAAATTTGCGTCGCGCAAATAGAACCAAAAAGGGGGTGCGATAGTAAGAAAGCTTCTTTCGGATGGACACAAGAGTGCGAAGAGGCATTCATGGGTTTGAAAACATACTTGTCGTCCGACTTGGTACTAACACGACCGGAGCCGGGCGATACCCTATTCTTGTACCTCGGCGTCGCGGATGAAGTGGTCAGTGCCGTTTTGGTCCGGGAGGATAATCACGCCCACCGCCCCGTATTCTTTGTTAGCCATGTGTTAAAAGATACCGAGGTGCGATACACCCACATTGAAAAGGTGGCATTCACCCTGCTACAGTCCACACGGAAGATGGACAGATACTTCCAGGCCCATCCAGTCATCGTGCTCACGGATCAACCTTTGAGAAGAATTCTTAGGAAACCAGAATCCTCGGGGAGGATGTTGATTTGGTCAATTGAGTTGGAACAATATGGATTACAGTACAAAGCTCGACCATCCATAAAGGCTCAGGTTTTGGCAGATTTTATCGCCGAGTGTACATTTACTAGGGACAAGGCGGCGGAGCCGCTCGAGAAGAAAGAAAGTGATGCAAAGATCACACCCTTAGAGGCCCCCGCGGACGTATGGGTCATCTATGTGGATGGCGCCAAAAATCAAGAGCTGACGGGAGCTGGCATATACATGATCGGGCCACATAATGTGCAGGTGCGGCACGCCATTAGAATCCTGCAACCATTGTCCAACAACGCAGCAGAGTATGAAGCGTTATTGGCGGGGATTAGAGTAGGAAGAAGCCTCTTCGCTAAAACTGAAAATGACCTGGTAGCAGGAGCCCCACGGTTGAAAATACGAGGGGACTCCAAGTTGATAATTGATCAAATCTTGGGACATTCCCAAGCTAGAGAACCGATCATGGCGCAATACCTCTCGAAAGTGAAAAGGGAATTGGCAGAAATGGAACAAAGCAGCGTGTGTGTTACTTTCGAACACATTCCGCGGGAGGACAATACCGAGGCGGATAATCTTGCCAAGCCGGCAGCTAATCAGGAGGTTGTCATACCAGAAGGCGTCTACTATAAGGAAAGGTCATTACCGTCCTTCATGGAGGAATAGTTGTCGCTATGTGTGGAGGAGATTGAAAAGGACTGGAGGGTCCCTGTGATAAATTTTTTGAAGCACGATGAGTTGCCAAGCTACAGTACAGAGAAGAAAAAAGTGCTGAAGCAAGCGGCAAGGTGCACTTATTATGATGGGGAGTTAATTAGGAGATGTTTCTCGCACCCAGCCGCAAAATTTATAACAGAACAAGAAGGCCTCCATACCCTGCGCGAGATTCACGAAGGCATCTGCGGCATGCACGTGTCGGGTGGTACCATGGCCGCGCAGGTGTTCCGGTCAGGATTCTATTGGCCCACTATTCGCAGGGATTGCAACAACTTCGTGCAATCATGCCATAAGTGTCAAGAATTTGCCAAATTCCCTCGACGACCCGCCACTGAAATATCTCAGATCGTGGCGCCTTGTCCTTTTGCCAAGTGGGGAATCGATATTTTAGGCCCTTTTCCTAAGGCCAGGTCTCAACTGAAATTTGTAATTGTGGCAGTGGACTACTTTACCAAATGGGCAGAAGCGGAAGCGGTAGCCAGTATTACGACGGAGAAGGTATGGCACTTCTTTAAGCACCAAGTGATCATGTGTTTCGGGGTGCCTCGCGTGCTAGTTAGTGACAACGGGGCACAGTTTACCAGCCGCTTCTTCAAAGAGCAATGTGAAGAATTCCAGATCGAACAGAGGTTTTCCTCTGTGGCCCATCCTCAGACTAACGGCCAGGCGGAGGTAACCAACTGAAGCATACTGAGCGGTATTAAGAAAAATCTTGAGGGGTCGAAAAAGAAGTGGCCAGACAAGCTACCCTATGTAATGTGGGCTTACCGCATGACCATCAAAATTAGTACGGGGAAACGCCCTTTGCGATGGCCTTTGGTACCGAAGCAGTAATGCCTGTCGAAATTGGCACCCTAAGCTTAAGGGTGGAACATTTCAAGGAGGAGTTAAACGAGGAAAGGTTACGTGCTAACCTTGATATGCTGCTTGAGGCGCGCGAGGAAGCCCTTTTAAAAATAATGCACTACAAAAGAAGAATGGCGCGGTATCACAACAGACATGTTAAGGAGCGGCTGCTCAAGGCGGGAGACCTCGTGCTCAGGGACAAACGGGCGGCGGGCCAACGAATGTCGAAACTTAGCTCAAGCTGGGAAGGCCCGTACCGCGTCACTCGTGTTATCGGAAAGGGAGCGTATCACCTCGAAACGCTTGACGGTACTCCCTTACCTAACTCTTGGAATATTGCTCGATTAAAATTATATCATGCTAGAATTTGACATGCCGTGGGGCATGGTCTTGAAATAGAAATTGAATTAGTCTTGAAATAGAAATTGAATTTGTCTTGAAATAGAAATTAAATTTGTCTTGAAATAGAAATTGAAAGTGACATGCCGTTGGGCATGGTTTAGAAATTGAATTTGACATGTCGTTGGGCATGGTCTAGAAATTGAAATGTGACATGCCGTTGGGCATGGTTTAGAAATTGAATTTGACATGCCGTTGGGCATGGTCTAGAAATTGAAATGTGACATGCCGTTGGGCATGGTTTAGAAATAGAATTTGACATGCCGTTGGGCATGGTCTAGAAATTGAAATGTGACATGCCGTTGGGCATGGTCTAGAAATTGAAATGTGACATGTCGTTGGGCATGGTCTAGAAATTGAAAGGTGACATGCCGTTGAGCATGGTCTAGAAATTGAAATTGAAAAGTGACATGCCGGTGGGCATGGTCTAGAAATTGAAATGTGACATGCCGTTGGGCATGGTTTAGAAATTGAATTTGACATGCCGTTGGGCATGGTCTAGAAATTGAAATGTGACATGCCGTTGGGCATGGTCTAGAAATTGAAATGTGACATGCCGTTGGGCATGGTCTAGAAATTGAAAGGTGACATGTCGTTGAGCATGGTCTAGAAATTGAAATTGAAAAGTGACATGCCGGTGGGCATGGTCTAGAAATTGAAATCGACATGCCGTTGGGCATGGTCTAGAAATTGAAATCGACATGCCATTGGGCATGGTCTAGAAATTGAAATAATGAAAAGTGACATGCCGGTGGGCATGGTCTAGAAATTGAAATCGACATGCCGTTGGGCATGGTCTAACAATTGTTGTAGAAATATTTCTTGTTCCTTGTTGGTTGTCTGTGTAATGTGCAGATAACCAGGAAAGGAGGATGTTAGGGGTGAAAAGTCCTAGCCTTGGGGCAGAACGGGCTAATGCAGATGGGTCGTCAAGACGAGGCACGCCCCGGCGATCCTGGAAATATATGGTGCTGGAAGTGAAAAATTCTGGCCTTGATCAGGCGGCTCGCTAAGACGAGACACGCTCCAGCACTGTCGGGAGTGAAAATCCTATCCTGGGGAAACCCAGAGAGGGCACGCCCCGACTCCCCTAGGGGCGTAAAGTCCTATCCTTGTGACAGCCCGTGTTCACATAGGCGGATGATCATTAAGTGAGGCACGACCCTAGGGAAGATAAAAACTCCACCTCGCAAGTGAAAATCCTATCCTTACGAGGGTAGCGCTAACATAGGCTCCTCGTAAAGAAGGGGCACGTTCCGAGGTGCGAGGGCAACGCTGAGGAAGTGAAAAGTCTTATCCTCGTGATGGCTGGCCCTGATCAGGCGGCGCACTGAGAGGGGGCACTTCTTGGCCGATTGAAGAAATGCGGGAAGTCACGGTACCCCAGCTAGTAACCGGAAGGGACAAATCCGGTGAAGTTTGGCTGGAAGAGTACGTGACACGAGCGACATCGGGCGAGATAGCGCCAAGTGAGTTGGCGAAATACGCGCCCACACCCCAAGGTAATTAAGATATTTTAGTAGATGTCGCTACTAATGTATATAATAAGTGAAAATGTACAGAAAATTCGGCACAAGTGATATCTCGGAAGGATCGTGCTAAGTAAGTAAGGAGCACGCGCGGCAATGGCTCAAGGTAACTAAGGCTTTTCGGGAATATGTCGCTACTAACGAAAGTTATAAGTAAAATGTGCAGAAAATTTAGTAAAGTGTCAAAGTGATGGAGCACTTGGAAAATAATGACGCCGCGGAGAGGCAGAGCGTCTAAAGGAGAGACCCAGTCGTCCCAAGCACGGTACGAAATAATGGTAAGGAGCGGATCTACCCTATTGTGCTGAGAGAAACGCGCGACGACAGGGCGTGTTGTGACCCCGCAAGGGAAGTTCGAAGGCGCAGGCCACATCAGTTCAACGGTGGCAACCAGTTTTGAAAGAAGGGCTAATAAAAGTAAAGCAAGAAAGATCATCGATAAAGTAAAATGATGGCAAATTGTGCAAACTGTTTGTACAAGAGGGGATACTTGTTTAAACAAAAGGCCCCAAAAACACAAAAAGGACAAAGAAGTCAGGGCGCCCGATGGACAAAAAGAGAAGTGACATTTACGGCCTGGGCATGCTGCTATCCCCCTCGCCATGTCGTGGCCTCTTCGCCTGGCGGTAGCCCTCTTCCGTGAGGAACCCGGACTTCTACTTGAAGAGGCGGATAATGGCATCAGCGTCGAAGAAATTGCGGCCGTGACGCTCAATGAAGCAGTCGGCCATAAGGCCTGCAGTTTGTTCTAGAAACCATTTACACTTGTCCGCCGTTTCCTTCGTAAGAGCGGCATTCTTACTTTGCTCCGCTTGAAGGGCGGCATCCCTCGTGACCTGGTGTCCTTTGGCCTCTTCCAACTCTTTCCTCGCAACTCCCAAACTGGCTTCCGCACATTGTCGCTCTTCAACACACTTCCTCAGCTCTTCCTGAGTTTTATGAAGTTCCCTTTGGTACTTGTTGATTTCTTCTAAGAGCTGGTGATTAGTGTTGCGCCATTCCTGGGAGGAAGATTGGAGAGAGCTCATTCATCTCGTCATATTCCTAGACCAGTAATGGAAGCCCTGAAAGCTAGAGAACAGCTGGGTCCTTATCTGCTGTAGTTGCTCGCCCTCGGCAATGGAGAGGAAGGCCTGCTCCTCCTCCTCAACCGACATCAGATGCCCTGCCAGATAGGCGGATGTCGCTAGGGATTTGTCGCCCCCCAATGCTGGGAACCCGCGCTGGCGAATGTTACTTAAATCAACTTGATGGGTGGCGGCTCCGCTAGAGAGTATAGTGCTTAGGTCAGCCACCATGCGCGGAGTGTCCACGGGGGGAAGAGAGGGAGAGACTGTTTGAACAGCAGTAGGAATGAAGAAGACATCAGGAGGGGGCGGAGGGGAACGATTAGATGGTCCAGCGTCAATATTGAAACCGCCAGTTTGTAGGGAGGGAAAGTCCTCCTCTACAAGATCCTCCAGAAAGTCCAAGGGATTGCCAGGTGGAGGAGATGACGCGGCAAAAGAAGAGTGAAGCGGCGCAGAGGTAGCCCCGTTCCCTGCCAGACTAGAGCCTTGATTCCCCGCCAAGGGGCCGGTATTGGTGACGCCGCCTTGCCTTTCCTGACCAGCGGCAGAGTCGTTTGCTGAAGTTGAGTCCTCATTAAGACGCGGTCGCTTGGGGTCAAGAATACCCGACAAATTCATGCCGTCGCGCGAAGGAGTGGCAGAAGAGGCAACAGCAGCGGTATCCTACATGCAAAAGAAATAGGGGAATTAAGAAACGAACAAAAAATATATAGATAGAGAAAATTTTGTAAAAACCACCTGAACAGGAGGACGGGTAGGAGCGATAACGCGAAGGCGGAGAGTTCTTTTCTTCTTTCTCGCAAGGGGAGGACGAGAAGACGACGCTCGTGTAGGAACAACGCTAGGGGAGGAAGTTGGCTCAGCAGTTGATGTGGCAGTAGCCTCCGCTCGAGGAAGAGAAGAGGACTCAGGTGCAGAAGTGGACGCGTGCGTGGTGTCAGTCACGGTACCAGCCGAGGCGGCAGAAAGAGCCCTTTTTTCTCTCTTCTGCTGAGCTCTTCTCTCTCTTTTCTTGATGCAATTAGGTTTCCACCCGGCGGGAGGATCTGTAGAGATAAGAAATGAATATTAGAGTTAGTATTGGCGTGGAACGGCGAACAAAGGGACGGTGCTCACTTTGAATGCAACCCTGGATGTCGCCCCGGTACGCGAGTTCGCGAGTGCGAACACCGAGAATCCCCGACAGGTTGAGCAGCTTGTCCAGCCAGTCTTGGTCAACTGGTCCTAACTCTGGCCTGCCACCCCAGGCAGCGTCTCGGACGACAAGATTAAACCCGCTCCGCCACAAAGGCTGGGGCAGATTGATGATAAAGAATCCTCTTTTCCAAGCATCAATAGAAGATTCAAGGAATAACAGCTTCCAGGTAAAGGGGTTTAGAGCTTCAACATCATAGCGAGGCGATATCGCTATGATGCCGTTGTTATGGTGGTATAATTGAAAAAGGGAGTGAAGTAACAACAAGGAAGGAGATTCATTCCCTATATATCTACAGAGGGCTATAAAAGCATAAATGCCACAGTAGGCGTTTGGACTCAATTGGGCAGCATTCAGATCAAATTCAGAGAATAACTTGGCAATTAAAGGATCTAGAGGCAACCGAAAACCATAATGAAACATTTTGGCATAAAGAACCCTACGGTTGCCAGGTAATTCGCTATTAAGGCGAAGGGACTTTGGGGAAACTTCAGTAGAATACCCCTCCAGCTGGTCGAGAGTGGCATTATAGCTCCGCAGGTGCCGTCGAAGGACGGCGGTGGAAGCAATGGTGGAAACAGTAGTATCAATATCCCCCTCCCCAGCAGAGCGGGGATAGCGGCGGTTGCGAGCCATGTGCAAGCTTAAAAGAAGAATAGAGAGGAAGGTACCTGTGGTGAGGAGAAGATCGAAGCACCCAGGCGGCGGCGGATCATAGGAGGAAGAAGAGGAATTGTCTTTTCTTTCTTTTCGTTTTTCAAAAGAGAAAGGTAACAAGAGATAAAAAGAAAGCACGTGGGGGTTTTATAACCCTAAGGACTAAAGGGAACAACGGGTCAAGCGATCGTGGGGTGTGACGTGTCAAGGGCAAAGAGACGCGGGAAGCGGGTACAACCCCTGAGGAGCGAAAAGACATGCTCAGCCCGCAAGTCCTTTAGCGTTCCCCTTTGATGACACGTGGGCTCAAAGCATCATGACTGTCTCCTCCATATCAAGTAAAAGGAGTCAGAGCATTAAACGCTCTGAAAAGGGCGCAGTCAAACCCGGCGAAAAGGAGCGGCAAGATGTAATGACACGGCATGCAAGAGGCAAAGTGCGAAGAAAATGTAGTCAAGCGGCATGTGATAAAGGCCGACATCGTTAAGAAACACGCATTATTTGGTCAAGATTACAAGATCTGTTAATTATTGCAAGCAAGGAGGCGACGTCAAATATCCAAACGGGAAAAATAATACAATAAGGGAGTAAGTAAAGAAGCGACACCCCCAATCAAGCGGCATCAAATGGGCCCTTCCCAGGCACTGATCCACTACTCCTCTTCGGAGGAGAGGAAACCCTCTTGGCTCTCGTCAATCTCTTTCATCCTCGCGGAGGCATACCTGGCGACCTCAGCGGGATCAGCGGACCTGCTGCGGTGCTGATCTGTCACCCCAGCGATAAAGGCTTGTTCAGTCTTCTTCTTCCACCAGGTCACTTTCTTGAAAGCTTTCGACAAGTCCGCATCACGGGAGGATACCTCCTCAAGAAGGAATGAGTTCTTCTTCCTCTCAGCCACCAACTCAGCCTCTAAAGCTTCAACCTGGGCTTTTCCTTTAGACCTTTCTCGAGAAAGGTCAGTGCGGCACTCGCGCAGTTCGGCCTGAGCACGTTTGTGGAGTCGCGACAGCTCCTCTACCTTTGCTAGGGCACCAGAGTTTTGAGATTGTGTCCCACGAGCCTTGATGAAGTAATGAAGTTGTCGAAAGGCAGCAAGGCAGTTGTTCATGATGCGCATATACTGAACTTTGGGAGGAAGTTGCAGTAGCCTACTGATTGATGGTTTATTTTGGATGTTTTATCTTTTCTTTTATTATTAATTGAGATGATAATTATGCTACTTTAAGCCCTTTTGCTTCCTTTCCCTATAAACAGCCTTTGGAGCATCAATCTGAAGGAAAGGAGCAGAAAGCTTGAAGATTAGAGCTTAAATCAATCATTTGGTGATGGAGTCCCGTTTTCAGCTTTGCTGCCTTGAATTTGGTCCATTCGTCCCTAGGCCTCGACAAGAAGCAACCTTCCGGAATCCCAGCTGGACTTGCACTGACCATGTTTTTCCGTGCTTCAATTAATTATTCTCTAGTGCATTTCCTGTCTTCTTGGGACTCATTTTTATCAGACACTAGACTTCTTGGGCCACTCTTTGTTATTCTCTTGAGCTTACAAACGTCCTTGGAAGAATGCATCAAACATTCTTCCTTATTTTAAGGGAATGTTCCCACTAGTTTACAACCACTTTGAAGACAAGATTTTGGGAGCTTGTGAGCTAGTGCTGACTGACCTTGGAGAGGAGCATGAGGACAGAGGGAGGACCATTTAAGATAGCAATTTCGGGCTGAAGAGGGCATTAGGAAAAAGGAGGACAGTAGAGAGCAAGAGAGGAGAAAATCAGCATTTCTCACATTTTCCAGATTTTTCAGCTTTTCTTTGTATTTTCGGATTTTAACTTCTTTTGCTGTTTTGATTGGTTGTAATTAATTCCTCCAATTCCTGGTAGGGATTGAGAGGTTTACAAGTCCAGTATGTTTTGAGACTTTGTTTGAACTTAATTAAATTCGGTTTTGTATTTCTTCCTTCTTGTTTTAACTCCAATTTGTTCATGTTTGGTTTGAGTTTGGCCAACTTGGATTTTGACTTGAATGAATATTGTCAGCTCCTCCGAAATTGAGTATTATCCATAACAGGGGGAACATAAGTAGGCAATTCTCTAGTGACTGCGATTGGTCCGGCATTAAGAGAAAGGAGGAAAGAATTAGACCATGAGATGACGATCTCACCCCAAGGCCTAGGAGAAGGGGCTTCCTGCGTGACAATTGGTAGGAATGTTACCACCGGACCAGGTTGGCGCTTGGGAGATTGACGAACTCATCCATTGGTCTAGGGAAGGATTTCTTTGACTTCCCTATGAAATCGTTTTGAATATATATTTGTCAATGATTAACAGCTTGGAATTGTTACCTCAAGAG
Organism: Viola odorata; assembly: GCA_963691705.1. Taxonomy (NCBI): domain Eukaryota; kingdom Viridiplantae; phylum Streptophyta; class Magnoliopsida; order Malpighiales; family Violaceae; genus Viola; species Viola odorata. The sequence goes on along the minus strand of OY829546.1, from coordinate 16,470,391 downwards.
ATCTCTACTGGGAATAATATTTCCCTCATCCTTTCACTCTCTTTGTCTTTACTTTTTTTTCGTTTCTTATTTTCTATTTGTATTTTGTGCATGGTCGACTCGTCCCGAGGCCTTGGGATGAAGCGACCATGTCTGCTGCTGTTTTTTATTTTCTTGTCATTTATTTTCTTGTACTGTTTTGACCTCCCCCTTCGTTTTGTTCAGTTTGGTTTGGTTGTTTGCAGGAGAATAAACATTAGGCCGATAGTCCCTGTGTTCGATCCTCTTACCGCTATGCACAATCCTTTTTGTTGCTAAGTGATAAGTTGTAATTTTATTTATGATTGGATTCGACACCCCATCACCTACTCTCCTCCTCGGAGGCGCGAAATATTTCGCAGGCCAAGATAGTCGTGGGTTGATCTTGCGATAAGGGGTCTGATATACCCAGGGCACGGAACCCGTCAGTCCCAAATTTTGACAGATTTAGCCGGTGAGAGGGGGCCCCTTGAGGCCCGTCACGGGAAAGATCAGCAACAAAGCAAGGGGCGGAGATACCGCCTAAGCCCCCGATGTCTCGAATTGAAGTAAGGAACAACGGGCAAGGGGACTTCGGGGGAGAGTGAGAAGAACCAGGCCCACTTGGGACTGAGGGACGCACGTCAGGAATACAGGGGCCAATGGGCGAGTGTGGAGGCTTCATGACAGGAGTGGAATTTGCAGCGGATGGTGGCATCGTCGCGGCAGAGGAGGTCTTGTTGGGGGCAGCCAGCCCCAGAGTCGAGGAAGCGCCACCCAGTGAAGCGGCACCCTCCATAGTGGTGTCGGGAGAAGCGGCAGTTTGGGAAGCGACGGTATTTGCGGCGTCGCTTGGAGGAGATTGAGCAGCCATCTTGGTCACTTGAGCTTCGCTCACTTCCCTTAGCTTCTTTCGTTGAGTTGAGGAAGCCAGGCGGAGGCTCAGTTCCGTGTCCATATCCTCCATGTCCTCGACTACGTAGGAGAAAATCTTTGTCTCAGTCACTGGCAAACCAGACCCGGACCTCTTCTTCTGACTGGGTAACCAGTTCTCCACAAAGCGGGAAGTGCGGAAGGAGGAACCGCTTTCCCTGGAAAGAATCTCGTCTAAAGCTCTTTTCTTTATGGGCATACGGTGATCAGCTCGAGCCCTAGCGGAAGTAGAGGGAGCAGTCGTTGAAGGGGTGATAACCTTGTGAGGAGCGTCACCTTCGGAGAGCGGTCGAGCGATGGTCTCCCCTGCGAAAAGTATGTTAGTAAACAAGGGGTAAGCAAGGCAGCGGCGAAGCTCAAAAGTTCATCTATGGTACACTCAGTTAAAGGCCTGTACAAAGCAAAGTTTCGGATCTGGAAAGAGGACTCCATCTCCAGTAAAGTGTTGGCCTGATCCAACTCTTCCCTAGACAAAGGTGTTGGCCTCGCCCAATCAACCACCTCGAGGTTGAAATCAGGACGCCACAGGCGAGAGGGTAATTCGACAACGAAGAAACCGCTCTTTCAGTTCTCGACGTTCCCCTCAAATCCTCGAAATTTCTGCCAGAAAGGCCTTACTAGAGCATCATCCCATCTTGGAATAATATTAATGAAGCCGTCGCGAAAAAGCAAAGTCAAGAACTTGCGAAATAAAGCGACAGAGGGAGCAAGAATATCTTTTAATTCGCAAACACGAAGGAAGGCGTAGATGTAGCTCCATGAGGAAGGGGTGATCTGCGCAGGGTTAAGCTCGTGCTCGCGCAACACACGCTCTAGTGTGTCATGAACTGGGAGGCGGAACCCATATTGAAACATTTTAAAATAAAGAATCCTATGAGTTTTCCAGGGCCGGCTATGAAGCCTCATAATGTCAGAAGGAATAGTGGGGCGACAGCCATAGGGGAAGGTAATATTATTGCTTTCCAGTTCGTGGCGTAAGACAGTAGGGCAAGTAAAGATGCTGGGGGTGTTTTCAAGCTCGGGATATCGAGAAATTGGCCTAGGGGTAGCTAAAGAGCTAGATTGAGATCTCGTGCGAGGCATGATAGATAAAGCAGCAAAGGAAAATCAAAAGCAAGATCGAGCAGAATACCTTGAAAGAGAGAAGACTGAAATTAATAGGCGAGTTGTCTGGATGCGAACGAGAGAATTTCCTCAGAGCGAGCGAAAAACGAAGAGAGTTCTGAAGTATAAAAAGGAGTAAAAAGGTACGAAGAAGGAGTATTTTTCCTTTTAAAAGAGACGGTGGAAAAGTCAGACAGAAGGGCAACCTATCACAGTAAGACACGTACGGGACAAATGGGACACGTGGAAAGACCCTGACAGAAACTTAAAGTCAAGTGCTCGCCTTAAATGTCGTAAAAGAAAGACTCGTTAATTACAAGAAACCCCACAAAGATGGTCGTATGAAGCGGTAATTGGCTGTCCAGCGGCAGTTATCCCATAGGGCGGCGATTATAACAAAAGCGAAAAGAAAAAGGCAAATGACATTTTGTTTCATTTCATTCTATCTTATTTATTGAAAGAGAAAGCCAGTGGCATCTACAATAAGTGCGACATCGTCAGTCCTCGTTCGCCTAGTGTATGTCATAGACGTAATCGTAATCCTCCGGAGACGATGGTGACCCACTGTTATAGAAAGGAAAGGGCTCACCAATCTCGAAAGGTCTTTTACCAAGCCCAGTCGCGGAACCTGTCGTAGGGGCAGTTTCCTCCTTTGAAGCGGCGTGGGAGCTTTCCTCCAGGGTCGGGGTAACCAGTCCTGGGGCGGCATCTTGCATAGAAGTCCCGTCCTTGGGAAAAGGACAAGGGACGGATGGTGACGCTTCATCCTTTTGCCGCAGCGAAAGGTAGTGAGGTTCAAAGTCGGCAAAGAAGGATTCAAAAGATTGCTTCTTTGTTTTCTTCAATCTCTTACGACCCCGGCACTTTACGGAATGTCTGGCAGGCCTCCAGGGGGGTGAGAGTGGAGGATTGTCGGAGTCGGGAGAAGTTGGAGGGGTCGGAGGAGAATCGCGAGCGGCAGTATACAAAAAACGGGAGTCAGCCATGGAAATATCAGTAAGAGTGAGAAGAAAGAAGAAAAAAGATGAACAGAGAAAGAAAGGAAGAGCCCCATTATATAGCCGAGGTGAGGAAGCGTGCCTGCCTTTTCGCGTATTATCGAGGACAGTTAATGATATCAGAGATAACGTCTATTGGGGGGAAAGATCTGACTCCGCAACTGTCAAAAGTCTGCACCAGCCAGGAGGTACCGAAATCGTTGCCCAATCTGTTAACACTGAAAAACGGCGCAAAATACATTCATAACGGATGCGATATGGGAAAATCGTCATTATGAGCCAGGTAGGCAAATAAAGTTATAGGATCCCAAGGGACACCACGCTCACAATTAGTGAAAATAAAAGTTGTTTTCTAAGAAAGACGATATGAGAAAGAAGAAAAACATTGACAGCGCGGCAAGTGAATAAGGGAAAGCATATTTATTTATTTAAAGGGCTCAGCGGCCCGAGATTACAAAAAGGCCTAACGGCCCGGAGTTACAAAAGGTGGCCCCAGAGAAGCACAGAAAGACACGCCGAGAGGATCCCCATCGTTGGTCAGGCATTCGACCTAGGGTCATCATCTTCCCACTCCAGGAAAGGAATTTACCTCAGGGCATCCGCAAGAGCCGTCAGTTCAGAAGAATAGGCCCTCATGCTCTTCAGGCAGCATCCCAGCAAGTCCTTCCTATGCTGTAGCGTCGTCATCAGCAGCTGAATTTGAGAAACAGGCACCGACAGCTTCACCGCTTCCTCCACGGGACTAAAATCCTCTAGGGTAATGGCAGCCTGTCTAGCTTGCAGGGGAGTCAGCATCCCCTAGAGCTCCAGTATATCCTCCGAGGTCTTAACGCTCAGCGAACCCAGAAAATCGGTGTCTGCCTGAGTTAGGTTCCTCAGGGCATGGGTTTTGGAGAGCAGGAAGTTTTTGGTGACTTCGTCCATGAAAAGAAGAGAGATAAGGAAATTTGAAGAGAGAGGTGGAAAAGTTGTGAGAGTTATGAGGCAAGTGCAAAATGAAAAGCCTATTTATAGACTTCGGAAAAAGGCATTTCGAAGATATACCTTTATCGATCGTCGAGCCCTCATTAGGGCAGAAACCTCTGAAGGGGCAGGACCGGAGACGCTGTGATAGCCCTTGGTAAACACTCGGGCTAGTTTTCGTTTGGGCATATGATAACTATCGATACCACAGAAGCGGCATCTCCACTACCCCGCCGAGTGACCCGGCCAACATACTATACCCGCCGCGGGAGACAAGACCCTGTTCTTATTGCCCTTAGCCTAGCGACCGACCCTGGGATGGTCGACATCAGCGAGGGGGGCTCTCATGCGGCATCCGCACGGCGGCATCCCATCCCAGGTCATCCATGATGTCACTTCGCATGACGTCATCCCACATGACATCACTCAATACCACCCCAGCGGCATCTATCACCCCAGCGACACCTACCAGGGACTATTCCCACCCCCTGTCGGTACACTCTTTCCTTTGCCTATAAATACCCCCACCTTTTCAGACAAGGGAGTAAGCCTAAGATAGCGTACTAAACCCCTGCCATTTTGACTACCTGCACTGACTTTGGCATCGGAGTGTTTATGCCGGAGACCCCCTCCAGCGCTTTGCAGGTGACGAAGACCCCAGTACAGTGTTCCCGACCAGCCCAGATCAAGTCGATCCTGCTCAGTATCCCCCGGACTCTTATCAGTTTTTAAGCTCAAATATTAATTTCATGCTTTATTTGATTTGATTTGGTTGATGCAGATGGATGAAGTGCTGGCATGAGTTGCTGAGACGATCAAGAACTTTGCGGTATTTTTATTTTTGTCCTTTTTCCTTGCATAAGCGTTATGAACCCTTCTTAATTAGTTATTCGGTAGTTTTTTTCTCTATGATCAAGATTGAGGTTGGAAGTTAAAATGAGTGGGTGCTGAAAATACAAGAGAATTTTATGCGTCTCTCGCTAAAGATTGATTTGTTGTTGATTGATATTGAAAAATAAAATTAAAACTGGTGAGAGTAATAGGGAAGCGAGATGGACAAAGCCAGATGATTTTTGGGGGGAAAAAAGCTTGTTAGTTTGCATTTGTTGACATGGGCTGGATCAGTCTCGTGGGCCACTTCCTTCGATACTTGACATGGGCTGGATCGGTTTGCATATGCTGACATTGGGCTGGATCGGTTTCAATAGCTCGCTTCTTCTGTTTGAACAAAAACTGGAAAAAATTAAAAATAAAATCAAGGCGTGAGAGCGGACCAGAAACTGAGCATCATAATATCTGGAAAGCAACGGGGAATATCAAGGCGCGGCCGCAGTAGAAGAGAAAGTCCAGTAAAGGGTCAGGATGAAAAGGTGATTGGGGCAAATAACTTGACCGTCAGCACCCCAAAGCACACATCTGCTGTTAGCCGGAATACCATAATCGTGGTAATTCTTGCTGTAATCGTCGCCAATCTGGCCCGTTCCGGAGTGTAGTAGTGATCAGCAATCCCCCACCACATGATGTGTTAGAAATCTGATCTAATCAATGATTCCTGATGGAGAAAAGATTTAACAACGCAGGTAAATGATCTGGTGATGATTGAACAATTACAGGGTTAGTAAGAATCCAATTATGTACAAATCATCCGATCTTAACGGTTAACCGTTTCGGGGCTTCTTTTATGCGTACAATCTGTATAATAATGTTTTCTTTTTCTTTCTTTCTATATATATATATAAACATTTTTTAAGTAATTAATTTAATAAGAGAAATATTTTCAAAATTAATTACTACTTTTTTTAGTCATTCAAAAAGATTGTGCAATTTATTGATTATGGACCACTCGGCCACCAAACTGTAACGTTTCATTAAGTTTCGGATATTTTTATGATGGGCTTGGACCGACCATTGGGCCATAATTTGGTACCACTTACTTACTTAGACTCGAATAGGAGTGTAAGAAAACCGAACCGAACCGAACCGAACTGAAATCGAAATTTTTTGGCCCGAATCGGCCCGAATTTTAACATTCTAGTTTGGTCCGGTTCTATCCCACTAGAATTGAAAATTTTCGGTTCAGCTTGGGTCTGTCGAATATAAAATTCGTAAACCGAACTGTAGAACCGTTTGAATCGGAAATTTTTATATATATAAATATATATGTGCATTAATTATTAAAAGTTCAGTTTTGCTTTAATGGTTAAACCTTTCACTCCCTTTCAAAAGGGAATGAGTTTGAATCCCCTTCTTCTCAAATTTCTTTATTTTTTTCCTTCATTGGCTGGGCCGGGCTAGTTTCTTTATTTAATTTTTTTTAAAATTTATTTTTTTATGTAGGAATAAAAAATCCAACTACCAATTTTATAATTGTATCAATACATTTTAATTATAATCAATCGATCTCATTATAAACACGTATCTAATTAATTAGTATATTAGATTATTAACACGTAACAAAAAATAAATTGAAAAAATAAAATAATAGTCATGTCATTAGTGAACTATATGTATAAACTAAAACCATTGATTATTAATGATACGACATATACTAGTAATATTTTCATTAATACTTACTCTAATACATAATTATTAAAGTATATTGTGGATATATGTTTATTGTTCAGTATTTTACTTAATAAAAAGAGAATTATATTGGTGTAAGAAAGAATGATGTCAATTTTCATAAAAAATATAATTACTAATTAGATGACAACTAAAATAATGAATTTAGATAAAGATTAATGGACATTTATGGTTTAGATTTATGGTATTTATATTTCAATATCATTATTTACTTGAGTTAATTGTTTAGAGGTTTAGAATTTAAATTTAAATTGTATTAATGTGTCACGCAATACATGAGTATAACTAATTAACTATTTTATTGTTCAAGGAAATGTAAGTGATCTAATTTTATCTTCGTATTAAGTATGATTATACTTGAAATTTTTTCATATGTATATGTTAGGCTCAACATGAAGCACCATACTTCTTGACTAGATAATTGTTAAACATATTCATTACATTTCAATATATTAATACTTATTATTTATTAATATTTAATCACTTTAAATTTTTATATGTTTTTATCATAAAATTTAAATATTTATCATACTAAAATATCTTTATAATATTAGGCTATCATTTATAAATTGATAAATCAAAACAATATTTAAACAAAAATCAAAACTGTGTTTAACAATAAAACGACGCCGTTTTCACCAAACACTAAAACATCGTCGTTTTTCCTAAATACTGAAACGACGTCGTTTTTCCTAAATACTGAAACGACGTCGTTTTGTGAAAGAACTAAAACGTTGTGTTTAACCACTAAATGACGTCGTTTTGAAAAATAAATAATAAAAAAAAACTGGGAACCGAACCGTACCGAACTGCCATAACTAGAAATTTCCGGTTCGGTCCGGTTCTAGCACTATCAGAACTGAAAATTTCCGATTCGGTCCCGTTCTACCCCTAAAACCGGACTGAACCGGCCCGGTTATACCCTTAGACTGGAAGATGATGCTACTTAGTTACTCAAATTATAGATTTTCTATCACCTTTTTTTTCAACTACAAGAGAAGTGTGATGCCGAAAGAAGACATCAACGTTGGTTTGGTTATGGACCTTATAGTCAAAGACTGATAAGGCGATATCCATTTCTAACCTATATCTCGGGTTGAAATATAGAAAATGAAAAGAAAAGTATATAAATTAACTTTTTTTTAGGGTCTGATGATATTCAAATAAAGAGGACAAACCATTAAATTTAAAAGATGGTTCGAATTTATTCTCTTTATCTTTCTTTTCATATCCTCTCATTGGTAAAACTAAGTGGTTCCACCAGGCTAGTTAACATTAATTTCTTTTTCCTTTCAAAAAGATTAACATTTTTTTATAGGCAGAAGTGAAAAAATATATTTTAAAAAAATGAAAGATAATTAATCCTGTGGGCTTAGAACTGGCTTCTTAGTCATTTGGATTATCTATATCTTATGTCTTTAAAGTAGTTAATAGTGATGGTTGATTATCACTTTCTAAATATATGGACCTTCATTATTAAAATCCTCAAATTTTCATCTCAATCACCTTTTTATAACAAAGAAAGAAGTTGCCAAAGCGAGCAGGGTCGCTGAATACAGCTTCAGTCTTCTTTGTTCTTTTTAATGTGGGTGGATATACTAATTGTCAATTTTTTTCCTTTGCAGTTAAAACTGTAGCTCTTTACTCTTTACTCTTTAAGCTTAATGATGTTATGCTATGCAATACTCAGCATGCAGAATGTAATTATGGACCATTTCCTATTTTCCAACGTGCTAGTAAGTTAGTAACTGTAATGTGCTTGTTCTTTAAGAAGAGATCGCTGAGTCAATAACCATTTGAGTTCCTAATTCTCCCCTTCTTTCCGTTATTTCTTGAGAGTTGAGATGTCCTACATGAAAAGCTGAAATATTGACCCAAAAATTAGTAAAATTACATAGCGAGCTGGCAGTAATTCTGTTTAACTTGGACTTAATTTTGAATACAAACAGTCAGAGAAAAAGAAGCGGCAAGCTCTGATCCAGGAGGCTAAAAGGAAGAAAAATATCCAGAAGGTGGAGCGTAAGATGGCTGCAGTGGCGAGAGATAGAGAATGGACCCAGGTTGGCTGAGCTACAGCGACTCGAGGAGGAGAAGAAGAGTTCTATGGCTTAGCACTTGTTTTGGCCCCTATATTTCTTGGATACTTCGCAGCAGAATATTAGCCCTAATTCTTAAGTTCCTCATATGGTGCTGTCACCTAAGCGTTAGCATTGACTAGTTATGATGTTATTGGCTGGCAACCATGGTTTCAGTTTGTAGTTGTAGACTGATTAGAAATTCTGAATTCTAGGTTGGGTTCGTATTGTAGCATACACAGAATTGGAAGATTGTTCTGCTCTCAATTGGATGCAGCTTTTCTTGTTGGTTGGGCTTCTTGATGAATAAATCTGTTCTATGCTAGTTTTTTTTATTGGTTTGAAGCAATGAAATACACATTTCTTTAGGTGTGAACCAATTTTATTTGCATCGGGTTAAGGTTAGTTTTATATCAAGTAAAATGCTCTTATCAAGTAATTTTTTTTTATTGAACCAACGATCTCGCACCAATCACAAATAAAACACATTTCCATGTGAACTTGTTTGATGATCTATCCACCTGACCTTATCTTTGGGTGAAGCAAGTACAGTACCTGGAGTTTTGTAACATAGCTCCTCCAACTCAATAAAATTGAGTAGTTTGTTGTAATTTTTGTTATCCATGGAAAAAGACATCCCATTCATGGACCAAAATAAAGTCATCATGGGCCATCAATATACCAAAAAAGTTAGGTCCGAGTGGAGCCAACCTGATCCATGAAAAAGTTTGTCTACATGCAAGACTAATGGCACATTCTGAAATCAAGGCACTAAACACCAAAAGGAAAGGTTTACAAGAAATTGACTCCAAAATTGTCACCAAGGTGTGCTCAACATTTGCCTTGGGGAAACAGAGAGGCCTGAACCTACTCATGGCTACTTCCCTGCGATTATCGGCAATGACGATAAGTAAGGCAAAAGAGAAATGGTTGTTTGCTGCTTATTTAGACTTCTTTTGCTCAGAAACCCTTCCTCCCATTATCTTACAAATAGCCTGCTCTTCAGGTTGAAGGAGCTTTAAAGCCGGATGCACCTTGAGATCTCCCGCTACCAACTTTTGACCCACATCCAGTTCACTCAGATCCACATCAATATTGGGGGGGATTATATCAGCAGGGCAGAGGAACTTAACAGTCCTCTTAATAGTGTTCAAAGAAGCACCTGCCAAGTTTATAAAGTGACAGCGGATTTAAGCATATTAGTTCACCAGAAATCATTGATATCAAAAGAAAGATAATCCAATTCAAATTCGCAGGGATAACATTAAAAAAACAACTTAAAATGGCTGCTTCTAAACAAAAGTTACGAAGCATGTATGAGTCTTTGTGTCACTCACTCCATCAAAGGAATCTATGATGAGAATGAACAGGGCTATTTACAATTTAATAGACAGATATGAATATACAGACACGAATTTTCCACCCATCCAAGAAATTGGATGCACTTTGCATTGCCTATCTATCATCTAACACAAAAACTAAACCATCATGGTTGATACCCATAAGCTTTCCTGATGTTCATTTCAGCAGCTTGCTTATAAAGAGTATTTCTGAAGGGTACATGGTTGAGGATAGCTTTTCGCACAAGATACTAAGGGTTCCAAGAAGGGAGGCACAACTATATAACCATAAATGATAAGCCAATTCAATAATGGTGCAAGCAAGGTTGATCGATCAACTAAAACAATAGCTATATCAATGCTGCAATCATTTAAGCATGCACACCAAAGTTATTAACCATGAATCAGATACAGGATTTCAATTGTGAAACTATTATCAGTGCACTATTGTTGCCAACAAGCATTAAAATCAACTGGCTATTGTTAGTGCTATTATCTGATGGAGAAAGTAGCAATACGTATCATTCACATTTAAAGCCACTAGGAGTCTAGGATGTAGTTTGATTCGTGCAATCTCATCTCTCCTTCCCCTACTATAGAAGTTCAAGCCTCTATACAAAGTCTCTTTATTTTTTTAAAAATACCATTGCCATAGAGACTACCAATACAGTGATACACAACAGGTGCAAAGTATGGGATGTTACAATAGTGTACCCATGTTTATTCAATTTGCATTGTACAAATGGAATTTTACTTCTTTGTATCCTTGCTATATTGCATAACCGAATTCCAATGCCAAATAAATCAAAACAAACTATTCCTAAGCATATCATTCTTTATGGACACTAGGAGCAAATGGAGTAACATAGTTATCCCAAAGACTGAAGAGCGAAATGGAGAGTTTGTCAATGTCAAAGCAATCACACATTATACATAATTGACCCAATTGATACGTGTAATTGCGAATAAAAAACTGTACAAAAAAATTTAAACAACTAACCTTTCTTAAGTCCAGGAGACACATCATCACCAATATACACAAGCGGGATATCAACTTTCAGCAAAGCAGAGGAGGGTGCCCTTATGAAAGTCACGTTAAGAGGTGCATCTGTTCCAGAATGCAAATGAACCTAAAACAATCCAAAATCACAACTTTACAAAACCATTCATCATTTCCAGCAGTCCAATCCTAAAAACTATTCATTACATCCAGCAGTCCCAAATTAGTCCATGTCTGGCATCGGAAGGATTGCAAAACTATACTTAACCACTTTTATACGAGCATTTTCCAAGCCTTTTTCCCAAAAGCAGTTTTCAAATGCAATTGAAGAAAGAACCTTAAGTTAAAACATTAATCAAATTACATTATACATACAGATAACTAACATGAAAAAAATGCAATTACCTGTCTCGGCAAGACCCGAACTTTTTCAATAATCTCATCTGACCCAAAATCTGGTCTGACTTCAAGATCAAATAACTTGGATAAAAAGAAGGATCTACCAAACTTATCAACCAAGTTTCTTATTCGATTGGTTTGAACTGAAATGAGTCTTTTATTACCACCATGTTGTCCATCTTCTTGCTCAAAGATAATGCTCGGGACTCGGCCAGCTTTACGCTCCTTCGCGGAGATGCTCTTCCCGGAATCAGTACGAGGGATTGCTAGAATGGTCTCGGCGGGGCCTGATTTTGGGAAGCCTTCAAGATAGGTAAGTGGCATTGTGGGGATTATGGCGTCTTCGAGGAGAGCAGCTGCAGCGGATTGAGAGAAAAGACGGATGTGAATTAGGGATTTAGTGGAGGTTAAGCGGCGCACGGCGATCATAGTGGATGCGCAGGTGGTGGTAGCAGCGTGCGTGAGGATGGGCGTTGGGGTGGTAGTGGTAACGCCCGTTTAATTTCTTTGCTGAAAATTCAGGAGCAGACATGACAAAACTCAGTACCTAAGCAGACAGTAGTGAAAACAACAGAAACAATTCATAAAAGTTTGATATTTATTTTCACATTGCATAGAATAAGGGAAAAAAACTAAATCGAAGATAAAAAAACCCAAATAACGGATGAGATATGAGAGGAATTCAAGCAAAAACACACTAAAAAAAAAGAAAAACCAGGAGGAAAAGAAAAAAGCATACCTTGGCCGAATTAGAGAGAGAAGGGGTAGGGGTGTAACCGGTCCGGTTTGGTCCGGTTTTGGACTTGGAACCGGACTGAACCGGAAATGTCCAGTTCTGATGGGCATTTAATATAATTAATTAAAAAATACATTAAAAAAATTCAATAAAAAACAAACAATTTTTTTTCAGTCTCACAATCGCCAAACAATTGAACTCAAGGCCATTAATTAATTCTGCAACACATTAACTCACCTATAATCCAAAAAACATCCATAATGAATTTACAAACAAAAACCGTGAACTCAATCCCACAATCCCAATTGAACTCAAAGCCACAATCCAAAAAACATCCATAATTAAGGAGCTGCAGCATGCAAAAGAAGGTAGTATCCCAATTGAACTCAAAGCCACAATCCAAAAAACATCCATAATTAAATTAAGGAGCTGCAGCATGCAAAAGAAGGCAGTATCCCACAAAAAATAAGACAAACAGCCACATTCAACAGAAATTGCATTTTCCAGTAGAAAATAATGTTAATAATTACAACAATCTAGTAACGAAAGAGTAACTACTGGTTGCCAATGTTGTGAAACTTGCATCTAATGGCTTTTCAAAATATAACTAAATGAAAAACTACATCCTTTGAAATACAATCTAGTAACGAAAGAGTAACTACTGGTTGCCAATGTTGTGAAACTTGCATCTAATGGCTTTTCAAAATATAACTAAATGAAAAACTACATCCTTTGAAATACAAATTACAAGTCACTGAACGAAGTTTAAGCATTATAAATGGCTAAATTTAAGTTATGCAAATTAAGAGCAATTCAACTTTTTAAAGGAGCATAATAATGAATAATCATATAATGAACATACAGTTCGTAATAAAAATGAAATTTATACATAGGGGAATAACTACTGGAGAATGATTTTCAATATGGACATTGCGGAGCTAATAATCTAGGACAGCAAAGACAAGTGCTTTTCCCGTTATTTCGTATATTTAAAAAAAAAACTTATTACAGAGAAGAACAGGATGAATAACACATCCTCCAGGAGGGAAAACACACTGAAAACAAGATGCTAGGGTAACTAAAATCCTTTCACATTAGGCTAAAATCCTTTCAGAAATTTAAAACATGCATCTAATGGCTTACATTGATTGATTCAGTGTTTTGAGTTCATGTTCTTCGTGGGTTGTTGTCGTGGTGGCGGCGGAGCGGATCGAGGGAGAGACGGCGAGGGAGCGAGCGAGGGAGCGAGTGAGGGAGAGACGGCGAGGGAGCGAGGGAGCGAGTGAGGGAGAGACGGCGAGGGAGCGAGCGAGCGAGGGAACGATGCGGCGGCGAGCGGCGAGGGAGCGAGCGAGGGAACAATGCGGCGGCAAGCGGCGAGGGAGCGAGGGATCAAGAGAGATGGAGGAATGAGCGGCGAGGGAGATGGAGGAGCGGCGCAGAGGGATTTCAGATTTGGCTGAGATGGAGGAGCGGCGCGAGGGAGAAGGAGTTAAAGAAAATGAAATGAAAGGAAAATTATTTTTAGGTTTTGGTAAAAACCATCCAAAATAAAAGGGGTTAAAACAAATTTTGGCAGCTAAACTGTTATTGTTTAACTCATTTGGCACCTCTATTTTTTTTTTGCTTTAAAAGGCACCTGAATTCTTTAGAAACGTCACATTTGGTACTCGCCTCTCACACCGTTAGTCGCAACCGCTAACTAGCTGACGTGGCATGCCACACGTCATAATGCCGATGACGTGGCATGCCACGTCATAATTTATTTTTATTTTTAAAAAAAATAATATAATTAATTTAAAAAATTCAGAAAAATAATATAATTAATTTAAAAAACTCAGAAAAATAATCTATTAATTTAAAAAATCCAAAAATACTGTAATTAATTTTAAAAATACAGAAAATTAATATATTTCATTTAAAAAATTCAAAAAAATACTATAATTATTTTTCAAATTCTGAAATATAATATAATTAATTAAAAAAATTGAAAAATAATATAATCTAATAGTACATGTCAAATAATTAAATGAAAGATTTCATACCTCGGTTGTATTTTGCTTTTAAAAGATACTTGTACAATAACAAGACGTCACATTTGAAAAATAATATAGTTAATTTAAAATTTTGGGAAAAATAGTATAATTAATTTAAAAATCCTGAAATATAATATAATTAATTCTAATAGTATAATTTCTTTTTTCTTTAATTTCTTTTTTCTTTTTTCTTCTTTCTTCTTTTGTTGGGTGCTGTGTTGGTGGTTGCCGGCGGTGGCTGGGAGAGGAGATGGAGGTGAGATTGAGGTGGGTCGGCAAAACAGAGGAGAGAAGAGGAAGAAAAGAAAAAGAAAGAAAAGAAAAGAAAAAGAAAAAAAGAAAGGAAAAAAGAAAGAAAAATACAGTATTTTTTTGAATTTTTTAAATGAAATATATTAATTTTCTGTATTTTTTAAATTAATTACAGTATTTTTTGGATTTTTTAAATTAATACATTATTTTTCTGAATTTTTTAAATTAATTATATTATTTTAAAAAAATAAAAATAAAAATAAAAATAAATTATGACGTGGCATGCATTATGACATGACATGCCACGTCAGCTAGTTAACGGCTGCGACTAACGGTGTGAGAGGCGAGTACCAAATGTGAGTAAAGAGTTCAGGTGCCTTTTAAAGCAAAAAAAAAATAGAGGTGTCAAATGAGTTAAACAATAACAGTTCAGGTGCCAAAATTTGTTTTAACCCAAAATAAAAGTTAAAAAAGTTTTGCGTGGGAGGGTCCCCTCCCTTTAGCTTGGAACCAAGTTTTTTAACCACTGAAGCAAAGAAAACATTTGATAATTAGGGAAAAGGCACCACGGGTCCCTATGGTTATTATTTTCATTTTAGTTCATCTTACATTTCAAATTCTGTTCAATTTGATCCCAAGCGTCATCTCCATTAGCACTCCGGGGTCCCTATCGTCAAAATTGACATTAACGGTCACTTTTTTCCGTTAACGTCATTATTTTATTATTATTTTTGCCACGTGTCAAATCAGAAAAAATTATAATTAATTAAAAAAATCAAAAAAATATATAATTAATTAAAAAATTCAGAAAAATATATAATTAATTCAAAATTTCAAAACAAAATATATAATTAATTTAAAAAATCAGAAAATAATATAATTGAGTAAAAAAATCATAAAATAATATAATTGATTAAAAAAATCAGAAAATAATATAATATGTTTTCCTTTTATTATCTAATTAATTTTTAAAAAATTAGTTTTATTATCTAATTAATTTTAAAAATTCAGAAAATAATATAATTATTTTAAAAAAATCAGAAAATAATGTAATTAATTTATAAAAAGTAATGTAATTAATTTAAAATTTTAGAAAATAATATAATTAATTAAAAAAAATTTAAAAAACAATGTAATTAATTTAAAAAATAAAATTTCTTTTATTATCTCTTATTTCATTTATTTTCACTTCTCCTCATTTTTTCTTTTCTTCTTTCTTTCTTTTATTTCTTCTTTTTTTCTTTCTTTCTTTCCCTAGTCAAATGTAAATAATGTAAATAGTGTAATTAATTTTATTTCATGTCTATACACACAAAAATGAGCCACATTTACATGGCCACTCATCTCGCCTGCCACGCTCCACTGCCCAGATCCCCAACCAAACCCAACACCGTCGCCCTCTCTTTATCATCTCTCGTATGCTGTAAAAAGAAATCTTAATTTATGTTATTTTTTGAAATAATTAATAAAACTATTTTGGAGATATTTTTGAAAAGAGGAGGAGAAGTTAAAACAAAGGATATAAGAGATAATCAAATTAAAAATAAAAAAATTAATTATATTATTTTTCTGAATTTTTAAATTAATTACATTTTTTAATAAAAAATTAAATTATTTTCTGATTTTTTAAAATAATTATATTGTTTTTCTGAGTTTATTTAATTAATTATATTTATTTTCTGAATTTTTAAATTAATTACATTTTTTAATAAAAAATTTAAATTATTTTCTGAATTTTTAAATTAATTATATTTTTTCTGATTTTTTTAATTAATCATTTTTTTTTGAATTTTTGAATTAATTATATTCTTTCTGAATTGACACGTGGTAAAAATAATAATAAAATAATGACGTTAACGGCAAAAAGTGACCGTTAACGTCAATTTTGACGATAGGGACCCCGGAGTGCTAACGGAGATGACGCCTAGGACCAAATTGAACAGAATTTGAAATGTGGGACGAACTAAAATGAAAATAATAATCATAGGGACCCCGTGGTGCCTTTTCCCTGATAATTATTGCATATATATATATATATATAGACCGGTTCTTCCAGTTCTACGATTCGGTTTACGGATTTTGGTTGGAGTAGAACCGGACTGAACCGGAACTTTTCAGTTCGGTTCCAGTTCAGTTTTCGGTTCAATCCGGTTTTCTTACATCCCTAAGAAGGGGTAAGGGTTTCTACATATTCCAGCTCTAATCGCAGCGACCGAATTCTAGAAGATGAGAACACAAGAGACAGCCAAGGAGTGAGGTAGGTGACGACAAGAGAGAGTTCATAATGAGAATGGTGTGAGGAGGAGTCAAGAGAGAGGTAGAGGCGTGGGGTGCATATGTGGTGCGCGATTGAAGCGGAGAAGGATCAAACAAACAAATTGAGGAGAAAAAGGCTTTATTATTAACAGAGATAGAAACGGAGAAGTTTTTATTTTAGGTTAGGATTAGATGAGCTGGACGGTTTGCCTCGTGATAGGTCCAGTCCAGAATGGAAAAAAGGGGAGAAATTAATTCTCGGGATTTTGCTATTCTCCCTTTTTCAATAGTTTAAAATATTAATATTCATTTATTTATTACTGCACAAATAAGAATATAACATAGGCCATTGAAAAGTAAAGTTTTTATTTTATTTTTTAGAGGAAAATAATTTCAATCAACATAAATTTTTCCTTGGCCAAACTCACAAATATACTCTTCTTATCCTATTCATTAACTACAAGGTTAACCGAATAGGCTACTGAACAACAATTAATTAAAACATCACAAAAATATGTTTATATGTTTGTAAACTTGCATGAAAGTTCTTGTTCAAGAGAACCGGGCATAAAATATAATATTAATTTTGAAAAATGAGGCTTGATAAATTATTGATTCAAGAAAAACAATTGTGTAACGTTAGTACTGTTAGTACACTTACAAAATCAATAGCTCCCATAATTCAGGAGCAAATTCTAAAGGATTGCCTAAATTTTATGGTACAATGAAAGGTGATCGAATCGAGTCCTCTTCCTGTTGAATTCAGCTACTATATTACACCTATAGCTTCTTCTCGTCTCTTGACTGTTAAAACCGGTGGAAGAGCAGAGGGAGAGGCCCAGCCATCGACAAGAAATGGAAGCCTTTCCCTACGGTATATAGATAAAGGCAAGTGCATGAATTCTTGGATAAAGAAGGGACGGAGCCTCTACTAAGGAAAAACTGTTTCCCCCGAATATTAGTTTCAGAAACCGAAAGGAGATTTCCTCCTGCTTCCACCTTCACCGTATTGCTCATTCCATTTCCTAAGTTCATTCATGCTCGCTGCGTCGAAAGCAACTGATGGACCCACCTGTTGACAAGTAACGAGTCAAGAGTTAAGAGTTACCATGCCAACCGCATTGACTGGAATATGCATAAAGTTTTCTTACCTTTGCTTTAGACTGAACAAAATCATCTACACTGAGTGGCCTTAATGTGGGAGCTCTGTTACTCTATCATTCCTACATAAGAAGCAACCAGATTAAGCATCATCAGAACGGAATTCAGACCGACCTTTATTGTGGTGATCAAATTGTAAGAGCAGTGACCATATATGTTAACTTGCCGATGCAGTGCAACTTGCATGTAAAAACAAAGGCAGCAATAGATGACAATGATACTGTCAAAGTTAACTCCATCTAATCCTTTTACAATAGACGACGATGGACAAGAAAGCAGGGGTTAAATGAGAGTTTGTGAAAGATCTCATTTTCCCTTTTGCACCAAGAACAAAGGGAATAGATATATAAAGGAAGGTGGTCAGAATCAAGCTTGAAAACCACCAGGTTATAGGGAACTCTGGCCAGCATGATCATGTAAGAAATAACAGACCAACCACCGCAGGAAGGGAACTTAGATCATAAAATATCTGTTAAATGGCAGGCATACCTTCTTTTCATCTTTTAGAAGTTCTTCAACTGGTCTATATGTTGCAGCAATTCAGAGGTTCTGGCCAAAAATAAAAAAGTTATGAGACAATGAACACCCATCCTTTAGGAATTGACACTAATGTCATGTGACTCATGTAATTACCTTCAAATCACAACCAGAATATCCTTCTGTTGCATTTGCAAGTTTGTCAAACTGGAAATCTGGTTCTAAATTTCTCGTGTGAGAATTACTCTGAGAATCTTCATACGATTTTCAGCATCTGGTAGGTCAAAATATATCCTAAACATAGCCATCAAAATCCCATGAGCAATATGCATGTGTGGAAACTTCCGCATGTAGCTAACAACACTTGAACCTGGAAATAAAAAATTACAACGTCAGTGTTACCTTCTTGGTAACCGGCGAATTACAGCATCATCAAGATCAAACGGGCGATTTGTGGCACCAAGGATGAGGATTCTTTGGCTGTCTTTTGACCTCAACCAATCCCAGGCTACCATGAACTCATTTCTCATTCTTCTAGTGGCCTCGTGCTCAAATGCACCACCACGAGCACCAAGCAAACTGTCTACCTACATAGAAGACCCTAATAATCTCAACATTGGAGTAAATAGACCAAAACATAGCTCGTATCCTAAACAGCTTAGAAAGACGTGTTCAGAAATGTTCGTTTTCCCCATGAGCATGAACTGTTTTGAGGAATTTTCCATTCTCTCACTATTATTTGCAAATGTTTAAAACCATGCAGTTTGCTTGGGGCAAAAAACAACATGGAGAAATATTCTATTGTATCTAGGATGTTTCAGACTTGTTGTGCATAAAACCAGCGGTAAGGTTTATCATCCACCATAAACATACTTGACAAGTATCACAATAATATTTTTTTATATTATTTAGTAACAGAAAAACTCACCTCATCAACAAATATGATGACGGGAGCCAGCTTGCTGGCAAAGGAGAACAGAGCCTTTGTAAGCTTTTCAGCATCTCCAAACCACTGGGTCAGCAAGAAGGAAAGGATAAGTACGATGCCCATGCAGCACAGAGACGAATGCCTTGAACAAATTAAATATGCTCAAAACTTTTTAGACCACATATTGATCTAGCTAGTGTGTCGAAGACATTGGCCAGTGATGGTTGTGTGAACATAACCATAACATGCATCTGTTCTCAACCTCCCCATATCTTAATATTAAAACAAAAAATTAATAATGCCTTGACTTCCAGCTTAACTATGCATTGACTTTTCAGTTAATGTTTCATGCTGCTTCATATGAATGTTGCCTATGTTTGGAAAAGTCCAGACATGAAACAACATAATGACCCGCAAAAAAACAGAGTACCGTGTTAAAACTAGAAAAATACAAATATACAAAAAATGGTTGCAGTCAGAAATGGATTTCAAAGTCTAACCGAACTCAATCACCAAGAGATGTGAACCTTGATAGCTTCAAGTGGAATATAGTGCTTTTGTTTGAAAAATAAAAGAAATAAAAACCTAACCATTACACTTGCAAGTTATAAATAAATCAGGATGCCATAACCACAAATTACCACTAAAGATATCCATATAAATTTCTTACTTTGCTTTGTCAGTATTACACCATCAGTATCTACATGCAAAAGATCCGAGCAAGACATTTCATTTTCTTCAAGAACCTGCAACACAGTTTATTGGGTCATCTAACCCTCAAATGATACAGAAAACGTATTCCATAAATTTCTTAATAAAGATGCAATCTCGCGTATCAAAACCACATGAATGCTACCACCAAATTTACTTCATACCTCATGCAGTTCAGTTAGATTACTCCTTGAAATCACAATTTTCCTGTCCTCTTCAACCTGTTTATTGAACGTCTGTAGAAGTTCTTCCTCCTGTAAAAAGCAGGGAAAGAGAATAAATATAAGATTCCAAAAGGGAGGGATAATCTATTAAACAGTGAAACAGAAAAGGTTAAAAAAAAAAAAAAACTGTAGATCCTATTGAGACTGAAATCACAGTGTCAACCCAAAGATAAGGTAGCCAACAAGTTTATACCCTTGCCAAAAGAAGAATAAGACAAACATGTGAACTACAAGAATACCACAATGGGGGGCACATAAGATGTTCTATTTTAAAAGGATAAGAGTACATTTGACAAGCATTACCTTGGGAGGATGCATTAACAAGACATTAGTGAAGAGCTTATATATTTGGTTTCCACTAGATCTCTTTGTCCCTTTGAGTCCCTCAGTAAGGCGTTTCAAAGGGAGAGGCTGGAAGATAAAACCAAAGAGACTTTAGTGTTGGAGAAAGGAAACAAAAACAAGATGATAAAACTGTCATGAACAAACATTAAAAACGTAAAGAGCTATCAATTGCATAATTACTAGAAAATAGAAATCCTTACCAGCTGCTTAGCTAGGCGAGAAAAATTTGGAAGTATCATCGTCTGCGAAAGACCAGGTTCAAAAGCAAAATGAGAAAAGAAAAATAAAAAGGGAAGGAATGTTACTCACAGATTATCAAATAGGTCAAAAAAGAAAAAAAGATATGAAAAACAAAACAAATGCTTCCTATAAGCGCGCCACCATATCGAAAGGGAGGAAAAGCTCTTGAAGCTTACAAATTTTTCTTTCTCATGCCCCTTTATCAAATTTGCAGAGCTAAAATAAAGGATAACCATATGCATACTTGAAAGACTCAAACGATTAATGTAATACCACCAAATCAATTTATTTCCAATTTCTATGAAAACAAGATTTCTAAGAGAAAAAAGAAAAACTAGAGGCAATAACCTTTCCATAAAATTCTAGAAAGATTTTCTATTCTCTTCCCCATTCAAATGCCAAGGAGAATCCTTGATATTGCGAGAAATTACCATGTATCCAATACACTGATGCCCCAGCAGGCTGCTCGGTGAGCTTTTCATCCTTATCTACATTTTGTTTGCTATCATGCCCCTCTACGTAATCAACTTTGCTATCACTGGTAATGTCCAAAATAACAGCAACTCGATCTCCATTCACTTCATATACCTCCCCACGTTGACCATTTGATAAGGGTCTGCAAAAACAACACACAATTGATCAAATCTGCAGTATCTAAATGTCATAACTACTGGAAATTTGAAGATACAAGCAATTGCAGGCTTTTGTTCTCTTGGTATTTCCACTATGAACCCAGTATCCGGAGGCCAAATACTCAACTGTCCAAGACTAAGCACTCCCAAGCTAATGAATGGTAGTATGCTGATTTTTCATGATGTTTAAACAAGCAAGAACTAGTGGTAAAAAACACTTCTAGATATACATCAACACAAAAATGATATTAACATCCTGTGAACCTCGTACAATCTCTTAAGCACATACTTCCTCTGAAAACAAATACGCAAAACCAGCAATATGTTTACCATATTCCAGAGTAAAAAGTTATAAACACATGGCCTTACAAACTTGCAAAGATGTATGAACACATCCTATGATTGGGTCACAGTAGATAGTCACATTGAGCTGAGCAGTTGGAGACTGTGAGGTTGAAGATGGGAAATGTAATACAGTTGGAATGGTATGTGACTGTTTGATAAAAGAAATTGATATTTTACTTGCCGTCTAGGAAAGGCAAGGGTTGAAATGATTTGGTGCTTTTGGAGGGGTGTCATTTGAGCATCTGTGAATGGAGCATTTATCTTGTCAACTACTTTGGATAATGGTTCTCATAGCTTCACACTTTTATAGAGGTCCTTCCCATTGCAAGGAAAAGTGGAGAGCTCTTTGTATAAAATTGTCTAGTGTAGTGGGAAAATGCTCTATCCTCCTTATGTACTACATGCATTTCCTCTCCTAATAAAAACCCTTTCCTACCATACTATAGGTCTGTTTGGCGTTCCGGTTCTAGTTGGAAAAGTTTTGTGGGAAAAGTTATGTTGGAAAATGACTTCTGGTAAATGGAATGTGAGATACTTGAGGTGTTTAGTAAAACAGTTTTTCAAAACTATGGTTTGGATGTAAAATGACCATAAAGGGTATAAAGCCCATTTTTAAAAAATTAATAAAAATAGGAAAAGTGGATCTAGAATTATTTATCTTGAGGTAGAGATTTTATTGTGGTAGTTTTTAATTTATTTTGTTGGTTATATAAAGTAAAAAAATTAAAATGAAATGAAAAAAAAAAAAAAAGAGAGAGAGAAGTCTTTTGGACTTCTCGTTGGCCACTGGAGCAAAATGCTCCAGTGGGAGGCAAGGCTAATTGGCCTTGCATTGGAAAATGACTTTTGAAAGAAGCCTAGTGCAAAATTGATTACCAAACACCCAAACCTCCATTTTGGGTTTGGAAAAGGCATTCTGGCCATTGGACCAGAATGCCAAACACCACCTATATACTTCTTTTATACATAAGGATGACTTACCAACCCACCTGCCATGAATAGTGGTATAAGCATTTTTTGAACCATCAGATGTAGGTATCTTCCCCAACCTGATCCTGTGACGTCAAAGTTTACATGGGAGTAAGTTTGTGCAGAATGATTCCTAAAAGACAGACCACAAACAAAGCCCTCCATGAAATGAACCCAGCTCAGACTATTCAATTATTAAACTGTGACTAATATCATAGCAGTTCCTAATTTCCCAGTGTAAGCCAAAATTTATGAACACGTAGAATATCGCAGGCTTCTCCAAAGCAAAAGTACAAGGAAAAACAACATATACTACAAAAACAATTAGAAAATTTTCAAAGAGTAAAAGCAATCAGCATGCACATAAAACATAAAAAAGATACGAGATTCAAGTACTCTTGAACTGCAATGGATGCCACGTATTCAAGGATCACACATTTGAGTAATGGTTGACTACAAACAAGCATGGGTATGAGTCAGCACAAAACCAACGCAATCCAAGGGCTGAGAAATGAAGAGCGGAAACTATAATCATGGTGGAAACTTTAAGCAATATACTAGTGCTTAAACATTTTCATATCACTCCATATGCAATATGCATATAGTTCTAACTACGTACTTATTTTCCCCTGTTGAACACTACAAAACTAAAACTAATCAAGAGAATGTCAAGAAGAGTAAAAGCAATCAGCGCAAACATTCAACAGAATAAAAGTAGAGACTCGAGTACTTGAGATCTAAAGTGCTCCCAGAGGGTAATTCCTCCATTTACAAAGATCAAACTAGTGACCTCTTACTTACAGGGTAAGAGTGTCAAACCACTCACACCAACCACATGTTGGTAAGTAAGTTGATCTTGAAAAGTGGGAGACTTAAATCCTAGTCCAAAGAGAAAATGGAAAGATCACCAACGACTGAATTTGTCTGCAGAAGGAAATACTAAGTAAAAAGTTGAAATGATGCAAGAAACATTCTAAAAACAGAGTCCTGTGATCAACCTGCCGAAATACCCAAAATTTTGAATTTAAAACCTGCCGAAATTCACCAGTACCACAAGCATCACCATATAACTCCAACATCATTTCATAGAAATATCACAAGAATACAAGGAATAAACTGGAATAGCCTAATCTTACTTTTTTTTTTCTTAAGAAAAAGAAATTTGACGCTACTCAAATGTCACAGGTCAATTCCAGGTAGAAGTCAAGTCAACAAGTCAACAGACATGTCAATAGAGAGAGGATCAAATGAGCGGGAAAGAGAATCCAGTTGTCAAGCGAATGTTGTTTATAGCTGTTAGTTGTTAGACTGTTAGCTATTAGAGTAGCTTAATTAGCTAGCAATTCCGTGGATAAATTTTGGAATCCGTAGATTGGTAATAGATGTATAAAGAGGGAAAGAAGAACAAATTGTAGGGTAGCTTTGTATTTTTGATATCATAAAATCCATTTTGTTCAATGAACTGTGGTAGATTCAATGAATCTGATTCTGTTACAATGCTCAACTACACCACACTTCTAACCCTCACTCATTCAACCGCTGCGCTCTCTTCTTCATCAATCATCCGTCATTGTTGAAGCTTGCTCACTCTGTAAGCCTCTGTTCTTCTTCCTTCTCTGTCCTGTTTTCTATTTTCCTTCTTGTTTGTGTGTTGCGTTGCTTGATCCCCTGCAAGCACGTAACAAGTGGTAGCGAAGCAAGATCTTGCTCCCTGTAATTGAAGATGGCACGAATACACAATCCTAACCCCGACGGTGCTGATACAGAGACCAGCGACGGAGCGTCAGACAGGGGGAGTATTTTACCTTCCTTTGGAATCATTGGAATCAGTTTTGACGTGTTCGAGCAAATCGTGCGGGAGATACAACGCTCAGTTCACATTGCGATGCATTATGATTCTTCTCCTCGAGGCCCTGGTGCTAATCCTATGCATCGCAACCCGTATCAGATCTTCAAAACACTTGACCCTATGGCTAAAAAGGAAGGTCTAGGGACTTTTTATAAGAGAAATTTACATGCTGCAATGGACAATGGTCGTATGGAAGAAATTTGCAGCAAGTTTGGGGTCAAGCATACGGACCTTAGCTTCGTCCAACTTGATTCAGAAGATTCTGCGATTCTGTCCAACTGGAAACAAGTGAAGGTTGCTGCACATGCTAGTGTTGGTGATCAAGAAGGAAAGATGATGACAAGGAAGCGGAAGGCTGCAGAGAGCCAACAATCTCCATCATCAAAGAAACCCAAACATGATCAAGGAGGTACTACTACCACTGATGAGAAATCATTATCATCATCAGCCGGTGGTGGCAATTTTGAGAAAGAGTGTCAAGAATTCGGAGAAGCTATTAAGCAGAACCTCTCTGTTGACAAGATGAGAGAAATCTTAAAGATAAAGGATCAAAAGTGCAACTCTCGTGTCTCTGACGTAGCTGTTATCACCACGCGTGAGGAATTGCTGTTCTTTGGGCCACCGAATGAGTGTGCAATGTGCAACACCAATCTGAAATTTGATGGGAAACAGTATAAATGTTATGGGTTCTTCAGTGAGTGGTCTAGTTGCACTTTCAAGATTCGAAATCCACCAAGGAAACAAGAAGAGACCAAGTTAACGAATTTTGTTCGCAATTCCCTAGTTGATGAATTACTAAAGAAGCACCAGGAAATCAGAGTGCCAGAAGGGTACTTGCTTTTGTATTACAGGAAATCAAAATTAGGTAGTGAGAAAGATAAAGATGCAGAAAAGAGGCTTGAAGAAAAGGGTAATGTGGACGATGCCATTAAGGAGTTTGTAAGGATTTTTGAGGAAATCACTAGAGATGAGTTTGAACCATGGGAAGGGGAGAAAAAGATCCAAAAGAAGCGAATGAGCTTTTTCCCAGTTGATATGGACATCGGAGTTAATGCCATATATGGAGAGCTTGACCATAATCAACAAGGATCTGCTGTCATGCATGGCAAACTTGAACCCAAGGGTGCAAATTTTATGCAGGTTTTGTGCAGTCAAGGTACCTATTGGTGTGCAATCTACTGGTATACTCTGAAGGAAATGTTTTCTGCACATGGTAGTGCTTCTAAAGCAATCATGAATGAGCAACCTATATCTTCCCTGTATGCAGTCTGTGAGGTAAGGATAGGAGTGGGTTGATGAAATCCAGACCACTTATCTTCCCTCTTCCTTGTGGGCAAGGAATCTCCAAGGGAGGGGTATTGTCACAGGCCAATTCCAAGTAGAAGTCAAGTCAACAAGTCAACAGACAAGTCAATAGAGAGAGGATCAAATGAGCGGGAAAGAGAATCCAGTTGTCAAGCGAATGTTGTTTACAGCTGTTAGTTGTTAGACTGTTAGCTATTAGAGTAGCTTAATTAGCTAGCAATCCCGTGGATAAATTTTGGAATCCATAGATTGGTAATAGATGTATAAAGAGGGAAAGAAGAACAAATTGTAGGGTAGCTTTGTATTTTTGATATCATAAAATCCATTTTGTTCAATGAACTGTGATAGATTCAATGAATCTGATTCTGTTACAATGCTCAACTACACCACACTTCTAACCCTCACTCATTCAACCGCTACGCTCTCTTCTTCATCAATCATCCACCGTTGTTGAAGCTTGCTCACTCTGTAAGCCTCTGTTCTTCTTCCTTCTCTGTCCTGTTTTCTATTTTCCTTCTTGTTTGTGTGTTGCGTTGCTTGATCCCCTGCAAGCACGTGACATCAAACCTAACCAAGTAACCATACATCAATTCATCACCATCTACAGATCCAAAACAGAAGACGAAGAAGAAGAAGAGGATGCAGTCATACCGTGATTCAGGCCATGAGGTGACTGTGGCCGTGATTGAGCGAGAGAGGTGAGAAGAGATTGAGCGAGAGAGCCGAGAGGTGACTGGAGATTGATTTTGGGGGTTGGGGTTGC
This sequence comes from Viola odorata, assembly GCA_963691705.1. Taxonomy (NCBI): domain Eukaryota; kingdom Viridiplantae; phylum Streptophyta; class Magnoliopsida; order Malpighiales; family Violaceae; genus Viola; species Viola odorata. Next base: position 16,443,770 of record OY829546.1, on the reverse strand, counting down.
TACTGTTTCGCCGCCGCCGCTGCCTCCCTATCGCTCTGTTGCCGCCGCTGCTGCTCGGTTGCTGCTCCACCACCGCCGCTGCTGCCTCCATGTCGCTCTGTTGCCATCGCTGTCAATGCTCCGCCACAGTTGCTTGCTGTTTCGTTTGCTCAAGGAAGAACAAGACGTTGAGCATGGAGGGAGAGAAGGAAAAAAGGCTTGGGCTTTTCGGTTGATTTTGGGGGTTAGGGTTACTGGACAGATTGATTTTGGGGGTTTTGGTGGAGGAAGAGAGAGGTTGTGCGTTTGACAGTTTGTGTCGTGGGAAATTGGAAAACTAAGGCCCTGTTTACCTCAGGGAATTTTCCCAAAAATTCTCTAGTTTTTTGAAAACTGTATTTTTTTTCCCGATAGAATGAAAACTCATGTGTAAGTTTTGAAAACACCAAAAACCTGTTTTCAAAATTTTACAAAAGGAGCTTTACAAATGGAGATCTCGGTTCTCATTTGGAAAATGGGTTAAAACAAATTTTGGCACCTGAACTGTTATTGTTTGACTCATTTGGCACCTCTATTTTTTTTTTGCTTTAAAAGGCACCTGAACTCTTTAGAAACGTCACATTTGGTACTCGCCTCTCACACCGTTAGTCACAACCGTTTACTAGCTGACGTGGCATGCCACGTCATAATGCTGCTGACATAGGATACGAACGACGCGTCGTTCGTTCTCAAGGACAAGTTGACAAGCAGACGACGCGTCGTTTGGTAAATTGAAAAAAAAACCCAAAAAATGCAAAAAAATTCCAAAAAACCAAAAAAATCTAGAAAAATTCCAAAAATAATTTACTTAATTTAAAAAATGAGAAAAAAATGTAAAAAATCCAAAAAAATGTACAAAATTCCAAAAAAATGTAAAAATTCTAAAAAAAAATGTAATTAACCTAAAAATTAAGAAAAATTGTATAAAATTTCAAAAAAAATGTAAAGATTCACAAAAGAAATGTCATTTTTTTACTTAACCTAAAAATCAAGAAAACAATGTTAAAAATTCAAAAAAAAATTAAGAAAGAATTCTAAAAAAATTTAATAATTCCAAAACAAATGTAAAAATTCCAAAAATAAATGTAAAAATTCTAAAAAAAATTAATTAACCTAAAAATTATGAAAAATCTAGAAAAATAATATAATTAATTTAAAAATTCAGAAAAATAATATAATTAATTTAAAAAATCCTGAAAAATAATATAATTAATTTTAAAAATCCAAAAAAATAATATAATTAAGGAAAAAAATTCAGAAAAATAATTTAATTAATTTAAGAAATTTAGAAAAATAATATAATCATTAGTTTAATATTTCTTTTCCTTTCTCTTTTTCTTTTCTTTTCTTTCTTTTTCTTCCTTTTTCTTTTCTTTTCTTTCTTCTTCCTGTGCACAACAGCCTCAATGACCCCAATAATTATAAGGAATTTCCTAATTATAATCACAACTCAATCAATTCAATATCTTCTTAATTAGCACCCAAGCTCCACCATTTTGCCCAAGCCCTACAAAATTTGCATTTAATAGCTCAACATCATCATCAATGTTCCCACCATCAAACAAAATTAAAACAGATCAAACAAAGACCCAATCAAAGACCCAAACCCGTTCATATAAGATCCGGATCCGTTCATACAAGATCCAACTCTCCTTCTTCCCCAACCGCATGTTTTCTTCCTCCAGTCTGGTGCCGCCGCCGGCCACCGATGCTGCACCATTCCAGCAGCCAATCGACACCTACGAACAAGAAAAACAACACCCAAACACAGCCCCAAACAAAACCACCTCACCGTCGCCACCACAACCATCATCATCACCGCCACAGTCGCCAACCCCCAAACCAAACCGCCACTGCCACCAAACCAAACAACCACTGCCCAAAAACCATCACCATCTCCACCCACCGCCGGCACCATCATCTCACCAAATCGCCACTGCCCAAAACCCAATCCCGATCTGCACAAAACACCCAATCCCGATCTGCACAAAATCACCCAATGCCGATCTGCACAAAACACCCAATCGCCATCAAACCACAGTCCCCGAACGCCACACTCCCAACCAAAATCACCCAATCCCGATCCCAAACCATTTCCTCCATCACCGTCGAAACCCAACACCAAAAATCCAAACCCGAATCCTTCTCCATCGAAAAAGGGAAAATAAAAAAGAAGAAGAAAAGAATAGGAAGGAAGAAAAGAAAAGGAAGCAGAGACGGTGAAAGAAAGAAAGTGAAAAGAAAATGAAATAGTGTTTTATGTATGTTTTTGGTAAATGAAAAACTTAAAGGAAAAAAGAGAGAGAAAAATCAGAAAAGATAAAGAAATGAAATGAAAAGAAAGGATAGAAAAAACAGAAAAAGAAAAAGAAAATGAAAGAAAAGAAAAGAAAAAGAAATATTAAACTAATGATTACATTATTTTTCTAAATTTCTTAAATTAATTAAATTATTCTTCTGGAATTTTTGGAATTTTTCTGCATTTTTTGGGTTTTTTTTAAATTTACCAAACAACGCGTCGTCTGCTTGTCAACTTGTCCTTGAGAACGAACGACGCGTCGTTCGTATCCTATGTCAGCAGCATTATGACGTGGCATGCCACGTCAGCTAGTTAATGGTTGCGACTAACGGTGTGAGAGACGAGTACCAAATGTGACGTTTCTAAAGAGTTCAGGTGCCTTTTAAAGTAAAAAAAAAATAAAGATGCCAAATGAGTCAAACAATAACAGTTCAGGTGCCAAAATAGAGGTGCCAAAATAGAGGTGCCAAATGAAACTTTCATAATACCAACTCTACCCTTACTCATCTACCTCTTCGCGACATCCTCATTCTGTCACTCCCGAAGAGGCATCAACCTCTCGTCCTCAACCCTAAATTCCATTCTCTCGACCCTGCTCTCGACTCTCCATCACCCAGCACCAAGGATAGCAGGTACTGAATCAGGTACAACCTCTCGTCCTCAACCCTAATTTCCCTCGTCTATTTCTCCTTTGTTTTACCCATCATCATGCAGTTCTGTTCCTAAATCCCTAAACCCCAGCCCAGGCCATCCACCGCCTCACCTCCGCCGCACCGGAACTTTAATAACTATAGTGATCTTTTATTATTAGGGGAATATTACAATAATACATACTCCATCTTTGCCGTTTAATAAAACACAACTCAGGCGAAACAAAGTTCAGGATCAGTTATGGCTGCCAGGAGTTCAGCAACGAGCATAGCTCAAATCTGCTCATCTTTAGCTCCCCGAGAGGATAATACCTTTTCAAGAAACCGAAACCGAAGCGGAAGCCGAAGCCAAAGCGTGAGCGGTAGCCGCCTTCATTCCACACAACGCCGGGCTTTGCCAAAGCTTTGGACTTCTGCCTTGCCTTCTCAATCCCTAATTCCTCCCAAAAGGTTGGTGTAGTATGAGTACTTGATTACCTTGAATTTCCGTTCTTGAGTGAGGTCCAGCAGTTTATACGTTGCTGCAGGTAATGGCAAGCAAGACAAAAATATACATCGTTCTAGAATTTGTGACTGGCGGTGAACTTTTTGACACAGACCAAAAGGTGCGATGCTTCTAATCTTGGGTTTCCTACTATATTTTCCATATTCCAATCATGTCAACCGCCATGTTTGTTCAATAAAATTTTGAGAGGTGAAGCACATTCTTTTATTAATGTCGATGATAGACTAAGTTGTTACGTTGGATTAGATGTTAATTACTGTTGTGATTTTAACTCAGCCTGAAAATCTGCTGCTGGACAATACTGGATTTCTTAAAGTTTCAGATTTTGGATTGAGTGCACTACCTCAGCAAGTTCGAGTGAGTTTGATGATGAGACTTATGTCCTTTTTCCACTTATTTTATTTGATGTTTGACTTAAAGTGCCAGAGATAACTTACATGAGCATTGCCTATTTACTGTTATTTTATGCTCGTTTATGTTTGTTTCTCCTTCAGGAAGATGGATTACTCCACACAACATGTGGAACACCAAATTATGTTGCTCCAGAGGTGCGTCAGCCTTTCGTGCAATATACTTCGTCAACTCCTTGTTCTCTTCTGTTCATTATCTTGTTCTCTTCTGTTCATTATCTGTCACTTTTCTTTCCAGGTGATCAATAACAAAGGCTATGATGGAGCTAAGGCCGATTTGTGGTCATGTGGTGTGATCCTTTTTGTCTTAATGGCTGGTTACTTGCCTTTTGAAGAATCTAATCTTATGGCCTTATACAAAAAGGTGAAGTTTTTCTTTCTTTTCTCACTGCAGTATGTATGTGCACATGGGCTAGGGCTTCCTGCTGTTATTGTTGTTTTCATTGGCTATTCCTTGTTGCTTTGTGATTGCAGATATTTAAGGCTGAGTTTAGTTGTCCCCCATGGTTTTCCTCCAGTGCAAAGAAGCTAATCACCAAAATTCTGGACCCTAATCCTGCGACAGTATGTTCCTCTGCTTTCCTATTCTCCTTGTAACTTCATTTTATGAAGAAAAAAACCTGGAAGAGTGTATACATAGTTTGGTGCCTGTGAATTTATTGTCTATCCTATGGTGCTGAGGTTATTCAAAATGAGTGGTTTAAGAAAGGGTATAAGCAACCTACTTTTGAACAAGCTGACGTTAGTTTGGCTGATGTGGATTCTATCTTCAATGAAGTAGGGGTAAGATTCTAGTGTATTACTTGCATATTATGCTCTTTTGGCTAAGCGCATCGTCACTGGGGTTTGTAACTGATTCTTCTTTTGGTGAACAGGATTCTCAAAACCTTGTTGTGGAGAGGAGAGAAGTTGTAGGTCCCATGGCACCTGTGACCATGAATGCATTTGAACTCATCTCTACGTCTCAAGGCCTCAACCTAAGTAGTCTTTTTGAGAAACAAATGGTATGCTCAAGACTAATTAGTGCGCTTGGTAAATGATACCAACTTACATTTCATTGCATTCTTGTAGTTTAAAGCAATCTATGCAAAAGATCAGAATTGATGAATCCTCTGTTCATTCATGCCGTCGTGCATTTTTCTCCACAATTCTGTTGTATAACGAACCACAAGTATTTTGATGTGTGTTCATTTTCAAGTTACACGTCCACATGAAGTTAAGGGGGTTAACATTTCCTTTGCAACCAGGGACTTGTTAAACGGGAGACAAGATTCACATCCAAACATTCAGCTAATGAGATAATCTCACAAATTGAAGCCGCTGCAATGCCTTTGGGTTTTGAAATTAAGAAAAATAACTTCAAGATACGATAAGTAATCTCTCTTTCTGTTGCATGGGCACACAGCTTAGGTATTTTAGATGCAATGACTGGTTTACTCAATCTAAGTTCCCAGCGCGACTTCCACGGTTCCACGCTTCTGCTTGCTATGTGCAATCCTGATTATGAGTCATTTGATATGAATTTTGTCCTTTTGTTCTTGCTTGCTCCTTTTATCATCACCAGGAATATAAATGAGATATCTATGCTAGGCCTTTCTTACATGGAGGCAGATGTCTAATTACTCATGTTTTCAATCACAGATGAAGCTTCAAGGGAACAAGGATGGTTGTAAGGGTCGCTTGGCGGTTGCAACAGAAGTAAGGCTTCAGAATACCTACACATACAGGAAGCGTTTAGGGTGTACACTGGCGAATCATTTGATTGTTGTTTTGTAGTTTGAGCTGGTTGGTCATATATTTTTCTTTCCTTCAGATCTTTGAGGTTGCCCCGTCCCTTCATATGGTCGAGCTTCGCAAGTCTGGTGTAGATACTCTAGAATTTCACAAGGTATGTCTTTGGTTTGTGAATGCACCTGTAACTACGACATAAATTTTTAAATTTCTTTAGTACCATGTAAGCTCCAATTTTGAAATAAAATGGTTTAAATTACAGTTCTACAAGAACCTCTCAACTGGGCTGAAAGATATTGTATGGAAAACAATTGACGATGAGAAGGAGGAAGGCAAGGGTGGCAAAAACAGTTAGTATTCATTACCTCGCAGTCAAGGCTCGCATTAACTCTGTAGAGACTCTTATCTGTGCGCCAAACGGTTTATGCGTTCTCGGTAGCATGGTATTTTTGTCAGCCGAAGATGAGAGTAGTTTTTTTTCCTGCAGGTGCCAGTTCCAGCTCAAAAGCTTGACAAACGAACTCTGATTCCTTCAGCGCGGAGAATTTTATCATGAAAAATGATCTTCAAAGGGAATGTTAAATCCAAATATTGATTGTTCAAAAGAATTTTATCTAGATTGCAGGGATTTATCTTGAATTCTTATGATGGTAAGCAATGGGGTGTTGTACATAACACTGAACTCATTTTTTTATCAAACCCCTTATGGCCCCAGCTTGAACTCTAATTTTTTGTTCTCTTTCTTTCTTCGGTTTATTGATTTTATTTTATTATTCGTTCGTATTTTGTTTTTATATTGTTTGTTGTTTCTCTCTCCTCTGTTTTCTTTTGCAATTCCCAACCTACATTGGAGGAGTCTCAACTAAATCCACACGAAAATACTAAGCAAAATCAAACAAAAAAGAAAGGCAAAATGGATGGATTAATTAACATACAATTATTAGATGACTTTGTAATAAATAAGAAATTTTGAAGGCAAAATTGCGTTAATTGATAAATGATGAGTCAACAAAGGCATGAAAGATTGACAAGGGTGAATGTAATATTACCTTTTTAAAATGACTATTTTTATTTTAAGTTTCTAAATTAATAAAACTTTTTTCCATATTTATTTCATATTGAATATATTAAAATAAATAATTAGGATTATTAAAATAATTTTCAAATGATTTCTTTTCATTACAAATATTTTTGGTTTTCCACAAAAAATGAAAACGAGCGAAATAAACACGTTTTCTAGTTTTCAGATCAGGAAATTCTTACATTCAGTGCGAAGTAAACGCGTTCTCCAGTTTTTCTGATCAGGAAACAAGCGCGAAGTAAACGCGTTTTCTAGTTTTTAGAATGAAAATAAAATTCTCGAAAATTCTCAAAAACAACAAATTAAAAATTAAAAATTCTCCCAGGTAAACGGACCTTAATCATTAATATTTCGGAAAAGCAGAAGTCTACTAAAACATTAATATTTTTTCCCAAAAACCATTCCGAATTTCGCGGGTCTGGTCGGGTTCGGGTCGGGTCTGGCCCGCAGAGGCGTATTGACAACCCTACCTACTAGGAAACAACTCTTCAATGACTACGGTCATGCTGGCATTGATGCCAGCGATAAAATTGATTCAATAAATAAATGTTAATTCTTTTTATTATAGGTAGGAGTGGTATTTATAAATCCAGAATTTTCTTGGAAATACAGCTTAAGCAAGTACCTCAAGTTAGGTAGACAATGAACGAAATCTTTAGTTTGACCAATTTTGAAGTGTTGGCATTTTGCAGAGTAAAAGTTTATAGTTTTTTTTAATTTTGTCTTCGAAGTAACCTATAACACAAAAAAGTTAATGACATTTTTCGTTAACTTACTTATACAAATTGTTTAATCAAGTCACCTACCAAATTATTACACATTTATAATCCTCATCTATTTCAATGTTAGTAATTTTTAGTCCCTTCTTCGTTAAAGTTGCTTGTGTAGCATAACTTCCGTTAAGGCGAAACATCCGCACTAAAAGGAAAACCTACCAACTTCTTCAGCCGCAACCTCATCCTCATCCTCATCAATGACATCTTCCTATTCCATAAACCCCTCAATTTCATCATCTTCATCCTCCTCCATCATCGCACTACTCTCAGCCCTATCCTTCAAACCAGTGTTCAAAACCACAGTCTCACATCCGTCTCTTCTCTCAATCCGTTGTAGCATCTCTCCTCGAAGACCCTATAATCCCCACAACACCACTTACTTATCTTGAAGGCTTCCTAAAATCAGGCCCCGCCGAGACCATTCTAGCAATCCCTCGTACCGATTCCAAGAAGAGCATCTCCGCGAAGGAGCGTAAAGCTGGCCGAGTCTCGAGCATTATCTTTGAGCAAGAACATGGTGGCAATTATAGGGTGTACCGGGGATGACATCTCACACCTGTAAATTGCCATCCCCCAACCAATAAAAATCAGACACGTGTAATTTTTTTCCAGCTCACTCCTCACTTTCCCTTTTCCCTCACCGTCGGCCTCACCCTCTCCACTCTCGGTCACCCTCACAACCCACATCACATCACCGTCGGCCTCTAACCATTCTCACCGCCAACCATCATCAACTCATCTCCTCACCGCCGGCCTCCAAACACAGAAAATTCTACACTCCGAACCATCAACATCACCAACCACACAACCGCCAACCTCCATCAACATCACCAACACAAATCCTCACCACTGCTAGTCGACTCAAACACAAAATCCTCACCCTCTCCATCCATCACCACCGCCGGCCTTCATCGTCACCACTCCCACACCACCGCCGACCATCCATACCCGATCTCTCACTCTCGGCTCAATCATTAACCCACACCACATCACCACCATCATCAACCCACGCCACATCCGTGCTCTACATTTTCCATGGGGAAATAGAGAGGCTTGAACCTACTCATGGCTACATCACTGCGATTGGCGACAATGACGATAAGTAAGGCAAAAAGAGAAATTGTTGCTTGCTGTTTATTTAGACTTCTTTTGCTCAGAAACCCTTCCTCCCATTCAAATGCCCTCATATTGAAAGGGGGGAAAAGCTCTTGAAGCTTACAAAATTTTCTTTCTCATGCCCCTTCATCAAATTTGCAGAGCTAAAATAAAGGATAACCATATGCATACTTGAAAGACTCAAACGATTAATGTAATACCACCAAATCAGTTTATTTCCAATTTCTATGAAAATAAGATTTCTAAGAGAAAAAAGAAAAACTAAGGGCAATAACCTTTCCACAAAATTCTACTCGATTTTGATTTAGAACTTCTAAATCGACAAAGACTCATAACAGAAAATTCAAAGACACTTTTTGATTTTTGTGATTTTTTTTTGACTCTATATAAAACAAAAATACAACTAGCTGGATGAAGGGTATTTAACTCCAGACTAGAGTAAATCGACACAAGAATTTAACAAAACAAAAACGTACCAAACTTGAACGGCCTTCGCTCCGCTACCAACTGATACGTTCCTCGCTAGGCTTGAATTGTTTCTCCGTATACGATCGTTGTTCAAGTGTGGATTTCCTACGGAAGTACTTGGATAAACTCAAACGAGCGCTGACCCTGCTAGATCGTAATGTCTAGCCAACCCAGCTACGCGTATGAGGATCTTGATCGAACTCCTAACCCTTTAACTGGCAATTGGTTAGCAACCTAGGCAGTCAAACAATGGGGGTTGAACTTTCAATTTACTTGAGTTGTTCTTCGAGTGTTCGGACTCAAAGGATTCAAGGTTCTTGTCGCAGCCCCTTTTTGAAGTTTTCCTAATGCGACGCGGGTTTGGGACGAGATGTGAGACGAAATTGGACTCATCTCACATGATGCAAATAAAGTCGCCACCCTATTTTGTTTCTAGGTTTAGGGAACCTAAAGTCATGGCATAAAAAAAAGCTAAGGCAAAGTGGGTCTGAACCCGAGAACTTTGGGTCGGGGTCGTATTATGAACTCGGGAAGGTGTTAGACACCCGAGTCACATCCTTAAAAGGTTACCGGATAAAAGAGGTGTTTAATCATGCTTGGAAAAATATAAAAGTCCTAATTTATGTGATCATGCCCTATAGATTCTAGCAATTCTATATATTCATGCATACGATTATATATGCGAAAAAAACGTGAAATAAAAGGGTAAGAAAAGCGTACTTGTGAAGGGTATCGGTTGGTTTACCCTACAAAGACGAGATTATTAGTTCGGAAAATGATAGTCGAAAAATAGATGAATATTTAATGACTTATCACGAGTGAAATAATTAATTTTAGTGATTAAATATGGGCAGAATAATTATTTAAGCATTCGAAAGCATGTAAATAATTAATTAAAAAGTACGAGCATACGAATAATCGGAATCAAAATTATCGTATGCAAGCAAAGTAATAATTTTTTTGACGATTAAACGCAAGCAGAATAATTAAACATGCAAAAGCATATTAAAATAGGTAATTAAACATGCAAGCATACGAAAATAAATAAACAGTACAAGGGCGAAAATAAACAGTACAAGCATAAAAAAACGCTACGAAAACTAAATGGGTTGAAAATTTGGACTAGGCCCACTGGGCCTAGAAATTGGGCCCACTAGCTGCCCAACCCTTTCTTATTTCCAAGCCTAGCCCATGATCAAACCAAATTAAAAATGACACAGCCCAAGCCCGCTTCTCCTTCTTCTTCTTCAACGTCGTCTTCTTCCTTTTAACCCAAGCAGAACCAGCAGCCATGGAGCAGCATAGTAGCGTCTCGACTCCGGCGACAGAAGCAGCTTCGGCGACGGCAGCAGGCAGCGACATGAGCAGCAGCGGCGAGCCAGCAACGTCACCTTCTGCCTCAGCAGACCAGCGACGTCGCGGCGGTGAGAAAAACATAAAAAAATGCAGAAAATATAAAAATAAATAGACAAGTGGAGGATAGAGTGCATGAGCTCTTCATTTGGCCCTTCTATCCCCGCTTGAATCAATGGTATGAGCTTGGTATTTATAGGAAATTTGAGTCTGTTGAGGGCAAGGATGACATCGCGGGGTGACGTCAGATTGATGACGAGGGATGACGAGAGCTTGATGACTGGTTATGGTTGTGTGGCTGAGAATTGATTGGAAGCTTCGAGGAAGAACTTGAGGCGCAAGGAGGGAAGATGTGGCTAAGAATTGAGGTTGAATTGTTTCTTGCGCAGGAGCAGAGGCAAAGGTGGTTAATTACCTCCACCCTTGATCTTGTTTGACTCTCAAAGTCAATTAGATCAATGGTGGAGATGAGGGGCTGGTTTTCCTACTTAATTATTTGGTTCAAGCCGACGGTACGAGCAATTTCGCTTGCAAATGCATAAAATCTCGAACCAAAAATGCTAAAACGTAGAATAAAATGGAAGAAAGCAATTAGTACACAGTAAGTGATGAAAAGTTTGTTGAATAGTTCGATAAAAATTCGCATGTAAGCAATAAAAGTTCGAGCGTATGAGAATGCTAAAATAAAAATTGAACGAAACGCAACTAGATAGAGCGAGTTAGAAAAATAATAAAAAATAATTAGCTAATGAGCGAAATTGTTCGATCATTAGTTTCGAGAAATTTACCCGGAACCGATATGAACTCGAACGGGAAAAGTGATAAAAATACGAAAAAGGTATAAAATAAAACCTAAATGACATGAAACGTGAAAATAAACATCAGTTGGACGAAAAATAAATAGAAATACAATCTTAGAAAATTGATATTAAAATGCGAAAAAGTCTTGATGAAAAATCAAAAATCGGGTGGCAATAGGTCCCCCCTCTTTACAGTCTTATCAAAAAATGAGGTGTAACCAAGATTTTTGATGAGCAGTAAAGATGGTTGCTCCCGTGTCAATGATGGTTTTGAAAAGGCAGGATGCAAGTGCAGACTTCCATGAGATGAAAAGTAGATACAGAAATGTAAATGACTTATCACGGATATTGGGATGAAAAGTAAATTGGCAGAAATGTAGATGATGACTTGGAAATCAGGTAGGGCGAGGGTAGTACTCGCAGTCCATACCTTCGTGCAGAAAAGTTTTGATGGTTGCTTTGCCTGGATGTTGAGGCAAATCTTGGCTTTCTCGGATAATGAGGAAAAATATCTTCTCGGATAATGAAGAACTAACCTTCTCTGATAATGAGGAGGGATGTCTTCTCTGATAATGAGGAAGTTGGCCTTCTCTGATAGTGAGGATGGATGTGATATTCTCTCGGATAATGAGGATGGTGGCCTTCCCTGATAGTGAGGATGGATGTGATCTTCTCTCGGATAATGAGGAAGATGATGATCTCGGATAAGATCGGATGTCTCTCTGATAGTGAGGACGGATGATGATCTCGGATAAGACTGGATGTCTCTCTGACAGTAAGGATGAATGGTGATCTCAAATAGTGAGATCAGATGCCTCTCTGATAGTGAGGACGGATGATGATCTCGAATAGTGAGATCGGATGCCTCTCTGATAGTGAGCACGGATGATGATCTCGGATAGTGAGATTAGATGCCTCTCTCATAGTGAGGACGAATGATGATCTTGAATAGTGAGATCGGATGGTCTTCTCTCGGATAATGAGGAAGATCGTCTTCTCTGATTTTGAGAAAATATTTTGATTGCAGAAATGTAAATCAGGTAGAGCGAGAGTAGTACTCGCAGTCCATACGCTGTTGTAGAAAAGTAAAGGTATCTGGGTGAGGCTATTGCAGTCACGAACGTTGATGCAGAAAAGTTAAGGCATCTAGGCGAGGCTATCGCAGTCACGGACGCTGATGCAGAAATGTAAAGATATCTGGGCAAGGCTATCGCAGTCACGGATGTTGATGCAGAAAAGTAAAGGCATCCGTGAGAGGCTATCGCAGTCACGGATGCTGATGCAGAAATGTAAAGATATCCGGGTGAGGCTATCGCAATCACGAACATTGATGCAGAAATGGAAATCAGGTAGGGCGAGGGTAGTACTCGTAGTCCATACGCTGTTGCAGAAAAGTATAGGTATCCGGGCGAGGCTATCGCAGTCACGGACGCTGATGCAGAAATGTAAAGATATCCGGGCGAGGCTATCGCTGTCACGGAAACTGATGCAGAAAAGTAAAGGCATCCAGGCGAGGCTATCACAGTCACGGACGTTGATGCAGAAATGTAAAGATATCCGGCCGAGGCTATCGCTGTCACGGACGCTGATGCAGAAAAGTAAAGGTATCCGGGCGAGACTATCACAGTTACGGATGCTGATGCAAAAAAGTGAAGGCATCCGGGCGAGGCTATCGCAGTCACAGACGCTGATGCAGAAATGTAAAGATGTCCGGGCAAGGCTATCGCAGTCACGGACGTTGATGCAGAAATAGAAATCAGGTAGGGCGAGGCTATCGCAGTAACAGACGTTGATGCAGAAATGTAAAGATATCTGGGCGAGGCTATCGCAGTCACGGACGTTGATGCAGAAATGGAAATCAGGTAGGGCGAGGGTAGTACTCGCAGTCTATATGCTGTTACAGAAAAGTAAAGGTATCTGGGCGAGGCTATCGTAGTCACGAACGTTGATGCAGAAAAGTAAAGGCATCCAGGCGAGGCTATCACAGTCACAGACGCTGATGTAGAAATGTAAAGATATCCGGGCAAGGCTATCGCAGTCACGGACGTTGATGCAGAAAAGTGAAGGCATCCGGGCGAGGCTATCGCAGTCACAGATGCTGATGCAGAAATGTAAAGATATCCGGGTGAGGCTATCGCAGTCACGGACGTTGATGCAGAAATAGAAATCAGGTAGGGCGAGGCTATCGCAGTCACAGACGCTGATGCAGAAATGTAAAGATATCCGGGCGAGGCTATCGCAGTCACGGGCGTTGATGCAGAAATAGAATTCAGGTAGGGCAAGGGTAGTACTCGCAGTCCATACGCTGTTTGATGCAGAGGAGTATGATGGTGATGTAGCTTTGCTCGGGCGTTGTTGCCCTTGAGACATCGATGTAGAAATTGAAATGGAAACTGCACTCGGACGCTGCTGCCCATTGGAGGTTGTTGCTGATGTTTGATTGATTCTATCGTACCTTTGCTTGAATGTGGGGGATATTTGAAGATATATTGTGGGGATATGACCAATCACAATATTTTTAAAAGACAGGATGTGAGGGACATGACCTTTCACACCATTTAAAAGCAGGATGTGAGGGACATGACCTTTCACACCATTTTAAAAAATATGTTGTGGGGACGTGACCGCTTACAACATTTAAAAAGACATGTTGTGGGGACGTGACCTTCACAATGTTTAAAAAGACATGTTGTGGGAACGTGACCGCTTACAATATTTAAAAAGACATGTTGTGGGGACTTGACCGCTTACAACATTTAAAAAGACATGTGCGAAAGCGGAAAAAGGGGCGACCAAGTCGTCATACTAGCACGGGTGACCAAATCACCGCGATAAGACTGATAAGTGGATTTTGAAGGTAGAGTTTTGAAACTTTGAAAGGTGGGGTTTTGAACCGCTTTGGAAGGTGGGGTTTTGAACCACCACACAAAATTTTGAAAGGGGAGTGGTAACATATCTCCATTCGGATGCTCAGATGGTGGGGGAGCGCGATCCATCGCACGAAGTTGATTAGGAGTGGTAACGTACTCCATTCGGATGCTTGGATGGTGGGGGAGCGTGATCCGCCGTACGAAGTTGATTGGGAGTGGTAACGTACTCCATTTAGATGCTTGGATGGTGGGGGAGCGTGATCCACCGCACAAAGTTGATTAGGAGTGGTAACGTACTCCATTCAGATGTTTGGATGGTGGGGGAGCGTGATCCACCGCACGAAGTTGATTGGGAGTGGTAACGTACTCCATTCGAATGCTCGGATGGTGGGAGAGCGTGATCCACAGCACGAAGTTGATTAGGAGTGGTAACGTACTCCATTCGGATGCTTGGATGGTGGGGGAGCGTGATCCGCCGCACGAAGTTGATTAGGAGTGGTAACGTACTCCATTCGGTCATTGCTGGATTTGTTGGTGGAAATTCCACTGAAGCATATCTGTATCCTGCAAATAGGGAGGAAACAAACACGAAGCAGCAATGGATGGAAAAAGAAAAAGCAATTGATAGATGGAAAAACAATGAGAACAAATCATATATGATGCATATGAAAGTATTCCCACACTACCCTAAGGTTTGCCCCTAGCATTTTATCAAGGTGAAAACAACTTCCTTATCAAGAGAAGGTTCAACAAATTTATGCATTTCTGGAGAACATGTCATCCAGTTTCTATCATATAAGCATGCTTGATACAGGCCTAGAAAAACATCTGCATCTTGCCCAAGAGATAACGACCTCAAGGACAATACTTTCCCACATCATGTAGACGTAAGCAATCCTCACCAGATATGAGTGTTTGTGCTCTCACTCAGAAATCAAGCTACGTGTTTACACTCATAAAAATGCAACAAACATAGCACAAAATCAGATTTGCAATGTCAATCCGAGTGAATAAACTTCAAATGAAGATGCGCATGCATGGGCCTTCATGTAATCGAAAGGACTTTGCTGGGAGGAGAAGTGAATATTTTTCTCAATGAACAGGGCCTGTTGATTGGCCGCGATGAGGGCAAAGTGCACAAGTTCTTCAGTCTTCATTGGGGATGCTTCTTCCCGCGATCACTTTGAGGGTGTAGTGCCTAGATTCTTGGATCCTTACTGGAGATGCTTTCCTTCTTGGTCTTTCCGAAGACAAGGCGCTCTAGTTCTTTGATCTTCATTGAGGATGCCCTTCTTGATTGCTTTGAGGGCACTGTGCCTAAGTTTTTGAATCTTCGTGGGGGTGATTTTTCGATCGCTTTGGGGGTACTATACCTAATTTTGCGATTTTCATTGGGAATGCCCCTCCTTGATTGATTTGAGGGCACTGTGTCTAAGTTTTTTAATCTTCATGGGGGTGATTTTGTTTTTATGGAGCTTTTTTTAAGAGCTGACCCTGGGGCCCCTTTTGCACTTGCTTCTGCCTTTGTTTTATTGTGTTCTTTGAACACTTTTGATTTTTTCTTTATTCTTTTTCTTTTTCATTCTTTATTCTTTTTTCTTCTCTTTTTCTTTTTTTCTCACAAAACACATCAGCAAGCAAAGCAAGTACAATTTTCGTGCCGACTTTCTTCAGTTCGGGTTTAAGGCCGAGGCCTTCGTCTCTTATTTTTGTTCGGTCTTCTTCCAGCGCTGGCCATCAATAATCCTTAGAGCTTTCGCATCCCTTCTTGCGAAAACCGAGTTCACTGTGCACCCTTCCTCTGGTTAGCCATCTCAGTCAGGCACTGCTCGTTGTCTTATTGAAAAAATAAAAAAATGGAAGAAAGAGCAAAGTCCCTTGTCATCTTACAGCTATCCCATGTCTAATGGTGCATGTACCCTGGATATTATGCAAATCCAACTAGCACCTAGTTTGGCATTTATTCTCATAAAAGAAATAAGGCGTGAAGGCCCAAAATGCTCACAGGGATGTGTTTGTGATTGCTTACATCTAAAGCATGCTGTAGATATAAGAGCTAGCAGGCAAGATCATGCACCTCATATAATTTCAAATGGATGCACAAGTTATCCATGATGCAGTAACATGTTGAACATGCTCAATCTACGAAAGGTTTGAAAATTTTGAGGGTAGTGTGGCTTTCATTCAAAGAATATTTATTCACAGTTTATAAAGGTAAAACTGTTATTGATTTTACAGACAAAATGTGAGGACATGACCACTCACAAAAGTTTATGAACAATTTAAAATGTTGCCCCCAATGTTGGAATGAATGCAAAATGATTGTATGATGGCTAAAACTGAAAGGCTGAGAAGAAAAGTGAACTTCTCTAGATATGTGCAGCAAACAGCTAGTGATAAGACAGGTTCATCAGTAAGGGATTGACCATACGATTCTGATCCAGCATCATCCGTGCTAAAATTGGATGATAATATTGCTGCAGACATTTCCAACGGTTCCGTCATAGTTGACCACAACATCTTGAAGGATGGTTGTTAAGTTCTTGAATAGTGTTTTATGAGCGGACGACAACTCCTTGCTAGAAATTAACTGCGCGATCTCTTCGTGAGGATCCACTCTCCGAAACAGCTGCATTACTCCTAAATTTGGGTTAGGTGGCTAAAGAAAGATGAGCTCGGAATGAACTTTAAGACTGGTTGTTTGTAAATGCAGTATGTTCTATAAGGAAACCAGCTCATTATGGTAACCAAAGGATCATCTTGAAATTTTCTGATTTGCTCCTTGACTGGTCTCGACGAGGAGAAATATTCCATGCTGAGGATGGCCAATAACTGATGGTCTGTTCAAGAAGTATGGCTTGAACATCCTAAGTGATGGAAGCGAGTTCTTGGTTAGCTGGAGATTTAGGTTGTCACTGGGAAATTTGGCCAATTATTTCTTTGCGGAGGAGCTCTAACACTGTAGTTTTTGCAGCAAGGGATTGCAGATAGAACAAGTGAATGCAATCCCATCAACATCCGTGCTTATTGGCTCACCAATCAAAGGATTGGTCTTCACTGTATGATCATTGCGCGTGTACACGGAGAGATATTGCTTGTGGTGATCACTATTCAAAACATGAAAGATTTGGTCATGGTCGAGTTTTGAATTTGCAATCAGAAATCGTGTAGGCCAAGAATGTCGCTATATCTCAGAACAAGGCCGGTTCAAGCATGTTGATTGGTCTTTCTGCAGCGAAAATGTGAATGTAAGGAGTTCATCATGATGAATGACCAACATTCTGTCCCATGTTCTCTCTTGTCGCTTCAAAGGATAAGATAACCAAAGAATTTTGAAAAAATGCAATTTTTGAAAAAGATTCCTTTTATTGATTCATGATAGACATTAGATGGTTTTGTCTTGAGAAACCCTATGTCTTTCGATTGAACCCGACGATATCTAAGCGAAGTACATCTTGGCTGTATCGACGTTCCCTGGTCTCACTAAATTATCTCCGTCCATGTTGGTGAGCGTTAAGGAACATCCTGAGAAGGTGTTCTTGACTACTCATGGATCTTCATACCGTGGGGGGGCCATTTACCTCGACCCTCCTCCTGATGAGGGAGAATATTTCTTAGCACCAAAATCCCCAGTTTTGAACTCGGGAGGTCGTTCCCTCTTGTTGTAGGTATTAACCATCCTCCTCTGATACAATTAGGCATGACATATGGTAGCCAATCGTTTCTCCGAGATCAGATTCAGCTGTTCATATCTGACTCTTGCCCAATCGGACTCTTCTACTTCAGATTCTGTCGAGACTCGGAGAGAAGGGACTTCTACCTCGAGAAGAATCACTGCTTCCATACAGCAATCCAGGGAGTAAGGAGTATTTCCTGTAGAGGTATGAATCGCAATCTGATAAACGTGTAGAGCAAAAGGAAGCATGTCGTGTTGATCCTTATGAGTGATGACCATTTTCTGGATGATATTTTGTTGGCGGCCCCAACTGCGCCATTCATCTGTGGTCGGTATAGTGAAGAATTTAGATACTTTATCTTCCACCGTTGACAAAGATCGTTGATCAGCTTCCCACTTAGATTAATGCCATTATCTGTGATGATCTTCTCGGGGATCCCATAGCGATAGATGATGTGCTTCTCAATAAACCGCAGGGTCATTTTAGTAATGATGTTTGAGTAGGAGGCATCTTCCACCCATTTGGTAAAGTAATTGATCATGACAAGGATGAAGCGATGACCGTTATAAGCTTTTAGATGAATTTGGCCAATGACATCGATTCCTCATATTGCGAAGGGTCAAGGTGACGACATGTTTAAAATGGGAGCTGGAGGGATGTTAAGATGATTTGTGTAAACTTCTCATTTGTGGCACCTCATAAAGTAGTCAATGGTGAGCCAAAAATAGCCTCGTCTCATTATTTGTCTTATCATTATGTACCCACTAGCGTGTGTGGAGCAAACTCCATCATGGATTTCTGATATGATCGTCTTGGCTTCGGAGATAGTTGATAACAATTAAGGCAATTCCAGGGGCATTTTCGCCTTTACTCCAGTATTATGACCGGAACACTGTAGCATCTATCGGGCGCCTGCCGTGGAGGTTGCCGCCCCTCACGAAGAGAAGAGCCCTGGGATGGTCGACATCAGCGGGGTGGGGGGGTGGGGGTCTCACGCATTATCTGCCTATACGCACGACGTTATCCCATCCCAGGTCTGCCCTGACATCACTCAGGGCGTTATCTTCCCCAGATAACGCCCCCGACCAGAGGTAACACCCACATTCTACCTAACCAGGGGTGACGTCACTGGATGTGACGTCACTTGGAGGACAGGGGCATTATCTTCCCTAGATAACGCCCACCCCTAGAGGTACCCCATTTTTTCACTCCTATAAATACCCCTCTATTCGAAATGAGAGGCAAGCCTAAGATCACTTACTGAATCTCTACCATTTTACTACCCTTACTGACTTAAGCATCGGAGTGTCTACGCCTGAGCCCCCCTTCCGGCGCTTTACAGGTACACTGTACAATGACTACAGTAACTCCGAGCAGTCATCGTCCTCACCCCCGATTCTCTAGAAGTCCGAATCTTATCAAAGTGGTGCTTTCATTGAGAGCTTTGATTTTATTAAGTGAGCGTCCTTAATAGCCAAGCTCTGTTTTTCTTGGAGATCGCAGGACCATGGCTTCCAATTCAGATTCTACACCGCCTCAATCTTTTAATATTCCTTTTGCTACGCGTAGAGAACTTTTCCCCTTCGCTACAGCTGATGTTTCTGCCACAATACAGGAGACCCCTCTTGGGTCGGCAGATTTCTCCTTTGGACAAACAACGGGAACCCCTTTTTCCTAGATGATCACCCCTATTTCTCAAATGGCGGGATCTAGCTTTTCTACACCTCCTCCGATGGGATCTACGATGGATAGTGCCAACAACCCCTTTGCGAGCTCAATATCCACTCTTCGTGCTCAGTTGGACTACTTGACCGAGTTGGCCGCAAGATTCACACCTAATGTTTCCGGATCGGGTGTTCCGTCTCAGACTATTTTTACTCCATCTATTTTCACTTAACGACCGCTGTCACCTCCGCAGTAAAGAAGCATCCCGTTGACCTTGCCTACGACGGCTACACCCGCCAGCCTTGTGCAGCTCGCTCATGAGCGAATAGAGCCTTACGTGCCGCGCCCACTGTAAATTCCTATCTCTCAAGAGGAACAACGGCACGACGAGCATAGAAATCGTTGGGATGGTCGACAAGAGGAAACAGATAGAGATATATCCCCCGAGCGCAGCAAGAGGTCGAGCAGTAGAAGGTATCGAACCCATTCACCGAGGAGTCGTAGCCGATCTCCCAAGCAACATCTTACCCCCGATCCGCGGGACCGCAGGCGCCATTTAGAGGTATCCCTGTCTCGCCATACTCGTGAAATCCTCGATGACACTTCAGGTCATCCGTTTAGCCGTCGCATAAGGCGTCACAGGGTCAACCGACATGTGAAACTCCCTACGGAGTCCTATGATGGCACCAAGGATCCCATTTCCCACCTTAACAAGGTAAAAGATTTTGTGCAATTCCAAACCCACAGTGACGTGGCCTTGTGCCAGATATTCGTTATAACGTTGTCAAGAGTTGCACGCCTCTGGTTTGAAGGTCTCCCAGCCAAATCCATTGACAGTTTCTCGCAGCTGGAGTCAAAGTTTCAAGCCGGTTCAGTACCGTTGTCCCTATCAAGAAATTCGCCGCAACTTTATTTGATATACACAAAAAACCTCAGGAGTCTTTGAAGGATTTCCTTAGTCGTTTCGATCGGGAGATGTCGTTAACGCCGGGTGTTACCATCCATTTCACTGTGGAAGCCTTGAAGCGGAACTGCTGTTATGAGAAACTGCGAGACACGTTAATGGTGGACCCCCCGATGACTCTGGACGCATTGAGGCTGAAAGCTCATAATTATGCAAGAATGGAATAGGAAGAAAACAGAGATAGAACTCGAAATGTGCCACAAAATGCACCTCAGGTTCCTAACGTTCCAAGTAACACGACCTCTGACGATCGTTCTATTGACGATTACGCCCAGCAAAAAGATCACATCCCTAAGACCTCCAACAGACGAAGAGGCAACTCCTTCAGTGGAAGAACTGGTACCTCTTCCACTCGGCGGCGGGCAGATCTTGCCAAGGGCTAAATGTATGACCCAGATTTTCCTTCCCTTGTGTTGCCGAGATCGAAAATCCTAGCGATTATAGAACAATGGAACCTACCCATCTGTTATCCTACTCCCGTAAAGCCAGGCGTAGTTATGGGAGGAAGGGAAAATACTTTCTGCAAATTTCATAAAGTTAAGGGACACTCCACAGACGTGTGCAGAGAGTTAAAACTGGCGATAGAGCGCCTGGTAGAAGAAGGTTACCTCGAGGAGTTTGCTACCAAAACAAGAGAAGAAGTCAGGAACAACCCAACAAACAGGGTGATGGATAACAGATAGACACCTCCTCGCGTTCCAGGAGACAATAACGCTCCTGCTGGGAGGGGTGGGGAGACGCTTATGGTTGACGAAGATGATTTCCCCATGATCAATATTATCGCAGGAGGTACACCATACCTTGAGGAGCCTGAGCAGTTGACGCCTACAGTCGGAGATAAGCGGAAGCGAGAGGGCGAGTTAATAAAAAGCAAAGCGATAAGTGCCCTAGATGGAATGGTGTTGTCCTTCTCTGAAGAGGATGAGAGAGGAGTCATTTTCCCACACAATGATGCGTTAGTATTCACACCCGTTATCGGCAACCATGGGGTTAGAAGAACCCTTGTTGACATTGGAAGCGCGGTGAACCTATTTTCACTCGAGGCTTACAACCTCATGAAGCGTCCTGATAATGAAATGACACCTTGCAAGAAGCCGATAATCGAGGTCGACGGAGTCCCAATCCCAGTGACTGGAGTCACGATGTTACTAGTGCACTTTAGAGAAGACACATCCAAACGGTCAGAGGAGCTGTTGTTTTTTATCGTAGACCTAACCCTGCCCTATAATGCCATACTTGGGCGACCGTTCCTCAACCGCTTCGGAGCGACGATATCTCAAAGGCACTTGAGGATGAAATATCCCTCTTGGCTAACCCATACTTGGGCGACCGTTCCTCAACCGCTTCGGAGTGGTCTCCATCAAAGGTGATCAGAAATTGACGGTTGAATGCTACCTGCTCATGACTCAGAAAACTTGTGATAGATATGTGTGTGTCACAGTGGATCCATATGGGCAGAACGATGAGAAACACACTCAGCTTGTAGACAGGATGGTCCCTATACCAGTTAATGACATCAGTGAGGCTAATTTCCTGGTCAGCGAAAAGCTCAGCCTAGAGAAAAACCTTCAGTTAGCCCGACTATTGAACAAATGTAAAGGAGAATTTGCATGGAAACCAGCCGACATGCCTGGCATCTCACGAGAAGTAGCGGAACATCGACTTAATGTCGATCCCTGTGTCAAGTCAGTCCAACAGAAATGATGAGTGTTTCCTATAGAGAAGGTGTTAGCCGTCGACAAGGAGGTGACAAAGCTCCTAGACGCAGGCTTCATCCGCGAGGTCCAATATCCAACCTGGCTGGCTAACCCAGTTCTCGTTCCGAAGCCCAACGGAGACTGGCGTATGTGCATTGACTTCACTGACTTGAATGATGCTTGTCCCAAAGATTGCTACCCTCTCCCTTGAATTGACCAACTAGTTGATCAGACTGCTGGGTACACTTATCTAAACTCGTTAGACGCCAACTCTGGGTATTACCAAATTCCTATGGCTATCGAGGATGAAGAGAAGACTGCCTTCATCACTCCAAAAGCTACTTACTGTTACACGGCGATGCCGTTTGGGCTGAAGAACGTTGGAGCAACCTTCCAACGTATGGCAAACAAAGTATTTGAAAGGTAAATTGGAAAGAACGTGGAAGCCTACGTTGACGATATACTGGTCAAGAGCCCAAGCTTCAAGGACCATTTGCGTGACTTGAAAGAAATCTTCGATGTGATGGGAGAGTACAATATGAAGTTGAACCCCCATAAATGCGTGTTCGCGTTCCAAACGGGCAAGTTTTTGGGTTACGTGGTCAGCTAGAAAGGTATCCAGCCCAACCCGTCAAAAATCAAAGCTATTCAGGATATGATATCTTCTAGAACCGTCAAGAAGGTGCAAAAACTAACAGGGCGCATTATTGCACTAGGACGGTTTATCTCTAAGGAAGGCAAGGGATGCCTGCCCTTCTTCAAGGTTATACGTAAAAAAGCTCTTTTTGGGTGGACAGTGGAATGTGAAGAAGCATTTACGGGCCTCAAAGCTTACTTATCGTCTGACCTGGTGTTGACAAGGCCAGAACTGGGTGACACCCTATACTTATACCTCGGCGTTGCCGACGAAGTGGTTAGTGTTGTCCTTGTGCGAGACGACAATCACACAAGGTTGATAGTACGTTTCATGGTCTCTGTTTTACCCTCTTTTCTAGCCTTTTCGGGGGCTTGATGTTGCTATTTGACCCTTATTCTGATCTTATTTGTAGATTAGCATCAAAAGAGGGAAAAGATCGAAAAGAAGCAATTTTGGAGCATTTCTGAGGAATTCCAGCTTCAAGGCCTAGAAGAAAGGAAGTTGTCAAGACCTCGACGCGAACCAGACCAGTGCGCTGTCTCAAGGTCTTGACAGTTCTGCATCTTCCACCAAAGAGAAGCATCTTCAAAGATCTGTACGGAATCCCATGCGCTTCCAGAAGGTATCAGGCGTGGCAAGAATCCCAGAATATTCCTTTTGCAAGGACATGTGCTGTCACGTCCTCATTGCCCTTAACTGTTTTGTCTCCTAGCTAGTATTAGGCTATATAAGCATAGTGCTAGGGTTTTTGTAAGGACGGTTGTTGTCCTAGGATATTCTCTTACATTAATTTCAGCACTTGTTTTCTGGGGATCCTCTCCTCTTGTCATCAAGAACAACCTTTGTCTCAAGTTTCCTCTTCGATTATTAATTAATCTATCGGTTTCTTCTACTCCCTTTTTATTCTCTTTGTTAGTGCATGATTATATATATCTATTGTTTATATTATAGTATGAGTAGCTAAATACCACCCTTCTTAGTGAAGGGTGTTTCAAGGGTTGTAGGGTTCGGCTAAGAGGTCTAATGTATGCTTAACATATTCTTTTGTGACACATGATTGTTTGCCGATTTAATTCCATGCTCGTATAGGAATATTAAGAGTCTGATCACCTGTTAGTATTTCTGCATGAGTGAATGTCATTTCCAGGGTTATACCTGATGCGAAGCCCTGGAATAGTAGTAGACACCTAGCAGAGGTAGCGCGAGAGACCTTTGTCTAGGGGTAAACAGTTATCTAGGGTATGGGATACGGGTCTGACAAGCCGAGCTATCGCGCCCTAGATCTGTCTTACCTCCCCTTCATGGGCGTTCTGAGTTTGGCCTCCTCGCATTCGTTCCTAGGAGGATGGCGGAACGTCAAGGTCACCTCATATGTGGAAACGGGGGGTGACTTTTATCTAAGAAGGTAAGCAGGGGATGCGGTGTGGAAACGCGGTCCCTATAGCAAGTCTGCACATGAGTCTGGAATATCTCTGTACTGATGACTAGCCAACCTAGAAAACAACCCAAAGGAACACCTTTTTCTAAGATCTCTCCTTATTTGATTGATATCTCTTTTATTACTTTTCTAGCCCTCGATGTGTTTACAATTCTTGCACTGGACTACATTTTACTTTCGTTCCCTAGATAGTTATTTTACAATTCTGTTTTGTTAGCTCCCATACTCCGCGTTGATTAATTCGTTAGTCAACATAAACCCCCCCCAGTAGTGTTATTTTGGTTCGATCTGTTGCATATTGCCTTGTCATACATCTTCATTAGCAATTTACCCCTTCAATCTCTGTGGTTCGACCCTGTCTTACCCTGTACACATTTATTTGTGCATTTAGGCATCAGGATAAATTTAAGTATATTTGAGTGACGATCAAATTTTGGTGTCGTTACCGGGGATTGAACGGTACTAATTTTGTTTTTGCTTTTGTATGACCAGGAGATCTGTCCCCGATCTACTCCCTCTAGACCTCGAGTTGACCAGAACGGAAAGAGGACTTCATAGGCAAGCCCAAGGAACATCTGCTCATCGTAGAGTGATCCCTCATCCGGCCCTCAACGGATCCCCGTCCACCCTGGCTGACCAGGAACACCAGCTTTACGTAGACCTAACCTTCCTTCATCGCAACCCCGACCACCCCATACCAGACCATTTTGATTTTCCAGCAATGGAAGACCTAGACAACCAGGACAATCATGAAAACCGTGAGCGTCGTGAGGACCAACCACCACCACCACCACCAGATCAACAAACCATTGATAATTTCCATGCGACCCCCGATATGACGAGTAGCTGCATTGACTGGACTCTAAAGTCAGTCGTACTTCATCATCTGCCTACTTTTCGGGGGGTAGCTAAGGAAAATGCTCTTCGTCACCTCCAACAACTCCACTCTATTTGCGAGGTCATGAAACCCGCCAACGTCAGTATTGAGCAAGCCAAGCTTCGCGCATTCCAGTGGTCCCTCAAAGATGATGCCCTCGACTGGTATTATGACCTTCCCGCAAGATCTATTCGTTCTTGGGCAGACATGTCAAAAATCTTCACTGAGAAGTACTATCCGACTTCTATCTCCAACACCACACGCAAGCAACTAGTCTCCATAGTTCAGAAGAAAGAGGAGACTCTAGCCCAGTACTATGAGAGGTTTCAGAAGATGCAGTCTAGCTGTCCAGCCCACAACCTTACCGAGCACGCCCTTGTTCAGTACTTTTGTGAAGGTCTCAAACCTCATGATAAGGCGTTGCTCAACGCAGCTGCCAACGGATCCCTAAATACTCTCACTCCAACAGCCGCTCGAGCAACAATAGAGCTCATGGCCAAGAATGCCTCTAAAGACCTTGCCAACAATCCAGGCCAGGATGCCCAAGTAGCTGCCCTTCAGAACCAGATATCATCCCTTACAGGAATATTTCAGAACTTTATGACTGGACAACCCGCACCTGTCAAAGCCTGCCAAATATGCAATTTTGTAGATCACCCCACTGATGTATGTCCCCATATTCCGGATGAAATACAAGTGAATGCTGCTGGCCAATTTATCCCAGTCCCTTACGGTCAAAACTACAACCAAGGCTGGAAATAGCAAAATCCAGGATGGGTCCCAAACCCTCAGCTTTCGGGACCTAGCCATCAACTACACTAGAACCCCTATGGAAACCCTCCTCCTAACATGCCAAATTTCAGACCTCGACCCACATATCATCAGAATCAGTATCAACGCCAACCTCCTCAAGACCAGACCTTTATCCAGGCCCCGAATGCTGAAATGCCTAAGAACCCCGAGCAGCAAAAAGAAATTGATGAGCTTAAGAAGCAAATGAGTGCCATGAATGCCAAAATGCAAGAGTTAACGAATCATGGCAGATTACCACCTCAGACCGAAACGAATCCAAAGCACAATGTCTATGCAGTAACTTTACGCAGTGGAACGACCATGAAACCACCTGAGCTTCCAGACCAAGATGTTGAAAATTCTCCAGAGGCCGAGATCCGGCCTAAACCAAGGGCGAAGCTCCCCAAAGTCCCTAGATTCGTAGAGGTCAAAGAGGATAGAATCCGCTCTCCCAGAGGTTCACCACGGAATGACCCCAACCCACCAAAGTTTACGCAAGAGTACATTCATAAGATTCTCGAGCCCTCATTCCCTCATAGATTGGTCAAGGCCAAGAAAGATAAGGAAGACCGAGATATCTTTGAAATGTTCAGTAAAGTGGTTGTTAACATCCCTCTCCTCCAGGCAGTGAAGAATGTCCCTCGCTATGCCAAATTCTGGAAGCAATTATGCACGAATAAAAACAAGTTCGCCGAAGTTAACAAGATCAGCGTAGGAGCCAACGCCTCGGCACATATCCAGAGTAGAATTCCTCCGAAATGCAAGGACCAAGGCATGTTCATTATCCCTTGTCGAATCGGCACAGTCGATATTGGCAAGGCCATGTGTGATCTAGGAGCAGGAATTAATGTCATGCCCTTGATAATCTACCACAGTCTAGGCCTTGAGCCTCTCGTGCCTACAGACCTTGCCATCCAACTCGCTGATCATTCTGTTATCTACCCCGAGGGGATCATCAAGGATGTCTTAGTCCAAGTGGGAGAATTCTTGTTCCCTGCGGATTTCTATGTGATTGCAATGGAGAATGAAGACTCCACCAAGTCAATAGATGTTCTTCTAGGCCACCCATTTCTGGCCACGGCCCGAGCAAAGATTGATGTTCATGATGCCACCATCTCTCTCGAGTTTGATGGAGAGATCATCAAATTCAATATGCTAGAAGCCATGTGATACCCCTCTGAATTCTCTAGTGTAAATTATGTTGATATTGTTAACCCCATTATAGGGGAGATTGATGAAATATATTCTACTGAACCCTTGTATTCTGCCCTTGATAGGAGTCTGACACCCGCTCTTCTAGATGTCGTGGCCTCGACAATTCCCATTCCACCTGAATTACACTCCGTCATCGTTGCCCTAGAAGAATGCGTTGTTACTCAGCATGAGTCTCCGAAGCAGTCTCCTGAATATCCAGGCCATGTTAAGTTATTCCCTTCTATTGATCAGGCTCCAGCCCTAGATCTAAAACCATTGCCTTCCCATTTGAAGTATGCTTATCTAGGCCCCGATAACTCTCTGCCTGTCATCATCTCCAACAAGCTCAAGGACCCCAAGGAATCCAAGCTGGTTTCCTTGCTAAGCAACTTCAGACAAGCCATAGGATGGACCATTGCGGACATCAAGGGCTTGTCTCCAGCGTTATATACTCATCACATCCATCTAGAAGACGCGAGCAAAACCATCCGCCAGCCCCAGTGTCGACTTAATCCGCCAATGATGGAGGTGGTAAAGAAAGAGATTCTCAAGTTGCTAGATGCGGGAGTTATCTACCACATCTCAGATAGCCCTTGGGTCAGCCCTATCCAGGTCGTGCCTAAGAAAATATGCATAACCATCACCATCGGCCAAGATGGCGAATCCATTCCTACCCGGATCCAGAATGGGTGGAGAGTGTGTATTGACTACCGTCGATTGAATGCTGCTACCAGGAAAGATCATTTTCCCCTGCCCTTCATCGATCAGATGCTAGAACGTCTTGTAGGGAAGACCCACTACTGCTGTCTAGACGGTTACTCCGATTTCCATCAGATCCCAGTTGCTCCTGAAGACTAGGAAAAAACCACCTTTACCTGCCCTTTTGGGACCTTCGCGTACAGACGCATGCCCTTCGGTTTGTGTAACACCCCTGCCACTTTTCAACATTGTATGGTCAGCATTTTCTCTAAGCTAGTTGAAGATGGAATCGAGGTCTTCATGGACGACTTCACTGTCTATGGGAATTCTTTTGAGGAATGCATGAGCAATCTGAAGAGATGTCTAGAGTGCTGCATAGAGACAAATCTTGTCCTGAATTTTGAAAAATGTCACTTCATGGTGGATCGAGCCCTGGTACTTGGTCATGTCATCTCGGCCAAGGGAATTGAGGTTGACAAAGCTAAGATCGAAGTGATAGAATCCTTGCCCTACCCCTCCTATGTCCGAGATGTGAGATCTTTTCTAGGCCATGCCGGTTTCTACCGACGGTTCATTAAGGATTTTTCCAAGATTGCTCAACCAATGTGTCAATTGCTCCAGAAGGACGTACCCTTTGATTTCAGCGAGGCTTGCAAAGCTGCTTTTGAACTTCTCAAGACCAGACTTATCTCGGCCCCGATTATTCGTGCACCCGATTAGACACTACCTTTCGAGGTCATGTGTGATGCTAGTAATCAGGCCCTAGGCGCCGTTTTGGGCCAGAAGAAGGATAAAGAGACCCATGTTATTTACTATGCTTCCAAGCTACTAGACCCGGCCCAGCAGAATTACACAACCACAGAGAAAGAACTCCTAGCCGTAGTCTATGCCCTAGATAAATTCAGGCAATATCTCCTAGGCACTCATGTGCTCATCTACTCAGACCATTCTGCTCTTCGGTGTTTGCTGACCAAAGCTGATGCAAAACCGCAACTTATTCGTTGGATCCTGCTCTTGCAAGAATTTGACATCGTTATCAAGGATAAGGCAGGAAGAGAAAACCTCGTGGCAGACCACCTGAGCAGACTTCCAGCCCAAGAAGATAATTCGCTTGAGCCAATCCGAGATACTTTTCCAGACGAGCAATTATGTCTAGCTCAGGCTGTTTATTCCCTATGGTTTTCCGATATTGCAAACTTTTGTGCTACTGGCACTTACCCAGCTGATGCCCCCCCTCTGAATGCAACAAAATTAGAAGGCAAGCCAAGTACTACATTTGGGACAGCCCCTATCTGTGGAAGCACTATTCGGATCAAATAATTCGTAGATGTGTAACCATGGATGAGGTGCCCTCGATCCTTAAATTCTGCCATTTAGAAGGAGGCCATTTCACGGCCAAGAAAACTGCCCTGAAGGTCCTGGAAGCTGGTCTGTACTGGCCCACCATTCTCAAGGATAGTTACATGTATTGCGCTTCGTGCCCCCGATGTCAGGCCACTGGCAATATCGGGGCCAGGAATAAGATGCCCTTGACAAACATTATCACTTGTGAGATTTTTGATATCTGGGGTATAGACTTCATGGGTCCCTTTCCCAACTCCTTTGGCAACATCTACATCCTTCTGGCCGTCGATTATGTTTCCAAATGGGTTGAGGCCAAGGCCACTCGGACGGATGATTCTAAGGTGGTCGTGAATTTTCTCCGCACCAATATCTTCAACCGGTTTGGTACACCTAGAGCACTCATTAGCGATAGGGGTACCTACTTCTGCAACCGTGTCGTGACCTCGCTCTTGACAAAGTATGGAGTCCACCATAGAACATCCACTGCCTATCACCCTCAGACTAACGGCCAGGCCGAGGTCTCGAACCGTGAGATTAAGCCCATTCTTGAGAAGACCGTTAACCAGTCCCGGAAAGATTGGAGCCTGAAATTGGATGATGCT
This sequence comes from Viola odorata, assembly GCA_963691705.1. Lineage (NCBI taxonomy): Eukaryota > Viridiplantae > Streptophyta > Magnoliopsida > Malpighiales > Violaceae > Viola > Viola odorata. The sequence continues at coordinate 16,414,107 of OY829546.1, read as the reverse complement.
CTCTGGGCCTATCGTACAGCATTCAAGACCCTAATAGGAATGACTCCCTACAGACTTGTCTATGGTAAGTCGTGCCATCTCCCAGTAGAGATAGAGCACAAGACTTTTTGGGCCATCAGGAAAGTAAATACAGATCTAGGCCTCGCCAATCAACACAGGCGTTTGCGAATACAAAAGCTAGAAGAATTAAGGGACGATGCTTATGAGAATTGATAACAATTGATGAAATTCCAAGGGTACATTCGTCATCTCACCCGAGATCAAGGTTAGATCCCTGTAGCCCTTGACTTACGCCAGCACCCGGCTGTCACCCGCGATAAGTTGTGGACCCTGGGATAGTCGACATCAGCAGAGGGGACCCACATGGCATTATCCCATCCAGGAAGGCCGACAGCATCTCATGGGCGATACCTCACCAGTGATATCTTATCTCGCTAACGGACGGTGACGTCATCCTGGGCGTTATCTCCCCTCGATAATGCCCACCCCTGGGGTAACGCCTTCTCTTCTGCCTATAAATACCACCCCATTCTAGATCTAAAGTAAGAGTAAATTCTCTACTAAAATCTCTGTAGAATTTTACAGCCATACTAACTTAAGCATCGGAGTGTCTACGCCGGAGCCCCCCCTTCGACGCTTTGCAGGTACGACAGACTGCAGCCACAGTGATTCCGGACAGTCATAATCTCTACTATGCTCCCACAGAAACTTGAATCTTATCAAATTGGTGCTTTCATTGAGAGCTTTGGTTTTGATTAAGTGAGCGTCCTTAATAGCCAAGCTCTGTTCTTCTGGGAAATTTGAAGATTATGGCTTCTTATTCAGATCCACTGTTGACTCAGTCCTCTAGTCTCCCATTTGATACCCGCAGGTGACTCTTCGCCTTCGCCACTTCTGATGCTTCCACTTCGGTGCAAGAAATTCCTCCAGGAATGCCAGATCTTTCTCTTGAACAAACAACTGAAACGTTTGTGTTATAGTCGCATACTCCTTTGTCCCAAATAGCGGGGCCGAGTCATTTTCCTCTTCGATCAGGGGGATCCGTGGTGGACAGTGCAAATAACCCTTTCGCGAGCTCGATTTTAGCCCTTCGGGCTCAACTGGACCACTTAACAGAATTGGCTAGCAGATATACGCCTGCTGCTTCTGGATCAGGCGTGACATCTCAATTCATTTTTACTCCACCCATCATTACAGAAAGACCACTGTTGTCCCCACCGTATGCCAATATCTCTTTGACACTGCCCGCACTGAGTGCGCCAGTCAATCTCGTACAAATTGCTCATAGGACAGTGGAGCCGTACATACCACAAGTGCCTCTACTTCCTATTTCCCAAGAGGAGCGGCAATGGCGTGAGGAGGATAGAGGTCATTGGGATGGAAGGAGAAATGAAAATGATAGAGACATGTCTCCTGGAGGGAGTGAAAGATCCAGCAGTAGGAGACATCGAACTCGGTCACCAAGGAGTCACAGTCCGACTCCCATGTGACATCATATCAGAGATCCGCGAGATCATAGACGTCATTGGGAGGTATCCCCACCCCGGCTTGCGCGTGAAATTCTTGACGATACCTCTGGACACCTGATAACAATTGGAATGCTCCTGACGGCAACATTGGGGCTACGACATCAATCCCGGACAAGTTTCTATACGCTTCCCTGAAATGCCAACCTATCGCCTGGGCCAGCGGAAAATTCCTAGGATGGTCGACTTCAGCGGGGGGGGATCTCACGCACCTTTATGCGCACGGCGTCATCCCATCCTAGGGGACCAAGGAGGATATCGCTCCCGATAGACCCTACATGATTATCGCCCCAATGACGGAACTGATATCGCCCGAAGCGATGGTTACAAACGTTACCTACCCCTATCGCTGTAAGGTATCGCCATCTTAAGCCTATAAATACCCCCTCGAATTCCAAACAGAAGGTAAGATCGAGATCATCTTGGAGAACCTCTACCATTCTGAAAACTCGAACTGACTTAAGCATCGGAGTGTCTACGCCGGAGTCCCCCTCCGGCGCTTTGCAGGTACCTCCGACGCCGATCGCTTCCCCTCCGACTAGCTGCAGCAGCCGTTTCCGACCAGAAGAGATCTCGGATCTTATCAAATGGTGCTTTCATTGAGAGCTTTGGTGTATTAAGTGAGTGTCCTTAATAGCCAAGCTCCGTTTAGTTGGGAGATCGGAACGGTTATGACAGCCAGATCGGAGCCAAACCGGTCTACATTTTCCAATATTCCTTTCTCAACTCGCAGGCGGTTATTTCCTTTTGCTACTGCTGATCTCTCTATGACGACGCAATCGACTATCTCGGGACCTCTGGACCTCTCGGTCGGGATCGCCGGAGGATCTATCTCCTCACAGACGGTCATTTCTTCATCACAGACGGTGGGATCTGATCTTTACACTCCTCTTTTAGAAGGATCTGTGCTTAGCAATGAAAATCCCTTTGCTATGGAAATAGCGGCCCTTCGTTCCCGCTTGGAATATTTGACTGAAATGGCCACTAGAGTCACGCCTGGTGCTTCTGGATCTAGCGTTCCTCCTCGCGTCATATTTACACCATCTATTGTTGCTGATCGACCTTTGCCCCCGTTGTTTCCAGAGAACCCCCAAGTGCCTTTATCCGCAGGAAATCCCCCGGTTGGTCATGTACAACTCACTCAAGGAGTAGTAGAGGCTTATGTACCACAAATGCCGCAAAGACTTCCTCTGCAGGAAGACAGGCAGCTTGAGGCGTTAAGGAACCGTTGGGCCGGACGGAGGGAAGGAACAAACAGGAGTTTATCTCCCGTGTACAGTGAAAGATCCAGTAGCAGAAGATATCGAAGTCGTTCTCCCAGGAGTCGCAGTCGGTCTCCCAGGCGACATCATATACCTGAACCAAGGGAAGGAGGGCGACAAGGAGACATATCTCCCCCACGTCATGCGCGTGAGATTCTTGATGATACCTCAGGTCACCCTTTCAGTCGTCGTGTAAGACGTCACAGGGTCAGCAGGCGAGTGAAGCTTCCCGCTGATACTTATGATGGTACTAAAGATCCTATTTCGCACATCAACAAAGTGAAGGATTTCGTCCAGTTTCAAACCCACAGTGATGCGGCTTTATGTCAGATATTTGTTATGACCTTATCGGGAGTTGCTCGTCTTTGGTTTGAAGGTCTTCCTGGCGGATCCATTAGTAATTTCGCACAGTTCGAATCCAAATTTCGGAGCAGATTTAGTACAGCAATTCCAATTCGGAAATCTGCCGCAGCGTTATTTGACATACAGCAGAAGCCCCAAGAGACATTGAAAGAATTTCTCAGCCGATTCGATCTGGAAATGTCATTAACGCCGGGCGTTACCGTTGATTTCGCCATAGAAGCTCTGAAAAGAAACTGCCATTATGGAAAACTGAAAGATGCATTGATGGTGGATCCTCCAATATCCTTGGACGCACTAAGACTTAAAGCCCATAATTATGCGAAAATGGAAGAAGAAGAAAATAGAAATAGAACATTTAATATGCCGCCTGGGGCACCTCACATCCCTGCCGCTCCCGCAAATCCTCTGGTTGACGATCATTACACTGATGATTACGCTCGACGGAAAGATTACATCCCAAAGACCTACGATAAGCAAAAAGGAAATTCCTCGAAAGGAAAACAAGGTAGTTCCCCTCATCAGCGTCAAGGGAACGCTAACAAAAATCGGGCGTATGATCCGGATTTTCCCTCCTTGAATGTACCAAGAGCGGAGATCTTGGGGATAGCGGAACAGCGAGATCTTCCTATCCGTTATCCTGCACCCACGAAACCTGGAGTGCTTTTAGGCAGAAGAGAAAACGCTTACTGTAAATTCCATAAAGCCAGAGGAAATTCCACAGAGGCTTGCAGAGAATTAAAGTGGGCGATAGAACACTTGGTGGAGGAAGGATATCTGGGAGAATTTGCGACTCAAGTAAGGGAAGATGCCCGAAATAATCCGATAAGAAGAGCGGCAGACGAACGACCAAGGCCCCCTCCAGTCCCACAGCCGGATAACGCTCCCAAAGGAAAGGGTGTGGAAACCTTCGCGATAGATGACGACGACATCCCCATAATCAATATCATAGCGGGAGGGATCCCCTACGCAGATGAAACAGAACAGTCGATGGTGGCGAAAGGGGAAAAGCGTACGCGAGACGGCATGACAAAGAAAGGTGGAGCGATAGACATACTTGATCGCATGATCTTATCCTTTTCAGAAGAGGATGAAAAAGGCGTTATCTATCCCCATAATGACGCCTTGGTAGTCACACCTGTCATCGCCAGTCATGGTATAAGAAGGACTCTTGTGGACAACGGGAGTGCCGTGAACCTTTTTTCGCTGGAAGCTTACAACCTCATGAAACGCCCCCACGATGAGTTAACACCTAGTAAGAGACCCATAGTCGGAGTGGATGGGACCCCTATCCCTGTTACGGGAGTAATCACCTTACCCGTATACTTCCGAGAAGACACTTACAAACGGTCAGAGAATTTATTGTTCCTTGTTGTGGATCTGAATCTGCCCTATAACGTCATACTCGGACGGCCTTTCCTCAATCGCTTTGGAGCGGCGATATCACAAAAACATCTAAAGATGAAATACCCCTCCTGGGACGGGGTGGTATCGATAAAAGGTGATCAGAAACTGGCGGCAGAATGCTATTCGCTCATGACTCAGACGAGCTGCGATAGATACGTGTGTATAGCGGCAGACCCCTACGAGCAGGGTGATGAAAAATGCGCTCAACCCCTTGACAAGATGGTACCCGTATCAGTGATAGGCAAAGAGGGAGCCAGCTTCCTGGTCAGCGATAAGCTCAGCCCAGCGGAAAATCTTCAACTGGCACGGCTGCTGAACAAATGGCAAGGAAATTTCGCATGGAAGCCCGCCGATATGCCAGGTATATCACGAGAAATAGCCGAGCACAGGCTTAACGTTGACCCTGACGCCAAGCCAGTTCAGCAAAAACGACGGGCGTTCTCCGCCGAAAAAGCGTCGGCTGTGGAAAAGGAGGTTGTAAAGCTCCTTGACGCGGGTTTCGTTCGCGAAGTACAGTATCCCACTTGGTTGGCCAACCCGGTTCTTGTTCCTAAACCCAATGGAGACTGGCGTATGTGCATTGACTTCACCGACTTGAACGACGCTTGTCCTAAGGATTGCTACCCGCTTCCTCGCATAGATCAGTTGGTTGATCAAACCGCTGGGTACGCATATCTAAGCTCATTGGACGCCAATTCCGGATATCATCAAATCCCTATGGCCCTAGAGGATGAGGAGAAGACCGCCTTCCTTACTCCTAAAGCCACGTATTGCTACACAGCGATGCCATTTGGACTAAAGAACGCGGGGGCCACATTTCAGCGAATGACAAATAAGATTTTTGAGGAACAGATAGGGAGAAATGTGGAAGCATATGTCGACGACATACTGGTGAAGAGTGCGAATTTTCATGATCACCTGCAGGATCTAAAGGAAGTTTTTGATGTGATGAAAAGGTATCGCATGAAGCTAAACCCCCGGAAGTGCATGTTTGCATTCCAGACGGGTAAGTTCTTGGGCTACGTAGTTAGCCAGAAAGGTATCCAGCCTAATCCTTCCAAGGTTAAAGCTATACATGACATGATATCGCCGAGAACCGTTAAGGAAGTGCAAAGGCTAACGGGGCGCGTTATCGCTCTGGGACGATTCGTCTCCAAGCAAGGAGAAAAGTGCCTCCCTTTTTTCAAAGTCATACGACGGAAAGCCACGTTCGGGTGGACCCCAGAATGTGAGCAAGCATTTGTGGACTTAAAGGACTATTTATCATCTGATTTATTATTGACAAGGCCCGAATCCGGCGATACCCTGTACTTGTACTTGGGCGCGGCGGACGAGGTGGTCAGCGCCGTCCTTGTTCGTGACGATAACCACACTCATCGCCCAGTTTACTTCGTGAGTCATGTCTTAAAGGACGCGGAACTGCGATACGCTCGTATTGAGAAAATAGCGTTCGCCCTTATACAAGCCGCCCGCAAGATGGACCGATACTTCCAGTCTTATCCTATCGTTGTACTTACAGACCAACCCTTGAAGAGGATATTTCGAAAGCCTGAATCTTCAGGAAGAATGCTGATCTGGGCCCTAGAACTCGAACAATATGGTTTGAGGTACCAGTCCCGGCCATCCGTAAAGGCTCAGGTCCTTGCTGATTTTATAGCAGAGTGTACTTTCACAGAGGACCCTTTGAGTGGTGTACCTGAAGCGGAATGGAACGATATGGATCTCCCGTTCCCAGAAACATATACGGATCTTTGGATCGTTCATGTGGACGGAGCCAAAAACCAAGAACTGGCGGGGGCCGGAGTCTTCATAAACGGGCCGCACGATATGCATATACGGTATGCTATTCGAATCTTACAGCCTTTGTCCAATAACGCAGCCGAATATGAGGCGTTGCTAGCTGGACTCAGAATAGGAAGAGAGTTTTCTTCAAAGGGAAGGCGCGATACCGGCCAAACAGGAGATCTGCGTCTAAAAATTTGTGGAGACTCCAAACTGATAATTGACCAGGTCTCAGGACACTCTCAGGCTCGAGAACCTATTATGGTGCAATACCTCTCTAAGGTAACGCGAGAACTAGTGGAAATAAAGAAAGAGGGCATGCAAGTCAGCTTCGAGCACGTTCCCCGAGAGGAAAACGCTGAAGCCGATTACCTTGCCAAGCTGCCCGGGAATCCTGAAGCATCCATACCTAAAGATGTGTACTATCGTGAGCTATCGGTGCCGTCCTTCATGGAGGAACAAGCCTCTTTGTGTGTGAATGAGCTCGAGAATGATTGGCGGATTCCGGTAATAAAATACCTGATGCACGAAGAGCTGCCTGACGGTAACGCTGAAAAGATGAAAGTGCTAAGACAGGCTGCTCGTTGCACGTACTATAATGGGGATCTAATTCGAAGATGTTTTTCTCACCCCGCCGCCAAATGTATAACCGAACAAGAGGGCCTTCACACCTTACGCGAAATCCACGAAGGGATATGCGGAATGCACGCGTCAGGCGGCACCATGGCGGCACAAGTTTTCAGATCAGGATTCTACTGGCCCACCATACGAAGGGATTGCCACGATTATGTACAAGTTTGCCCCAAATGTCAGGAATTCGCTAAAATTCCTCGACGTCCAGCCACGGAAATATCGGAAATCATCGCCCCTTGCCCTTTTGCCAAATGGGGGATTGACATCCTGGGTCCATTTCCAAAGGCAAGGTCCCAACTGAAATTTGTGTTAGTGGCTGTGGACTATTTTACGAAGTGGGCGGAAGCTGAAGCGGTTGCCACAATCACGGCAGAAAAAACATGGCGTTTTTTCAAACATCAAGTTATCATGAGATTCGGGGTGCCTCGTATCCTTGTCAGCGATAACGGGACCCAGTTCACCAGCCAATTCTTCAAAGACCAATGCTCAGAATTCGGGATTGAGCAGAGATTCTCTTCCGTGGCTCACCCACAAACCAACGGACAGGCAGAGGTAACTAATAGGAGCATCCTCAGCGGTATTAAGAAAAACATAGAGGGGTCTAAGAAGAAGTGGGCTGATGAATTGCCATACGTGATGTGGTCATACCGCATGACCGTAAAAGTTAGCACTGGAGAAACGCCTTTCGCGTTGGCTTTTGGAACTGAAGCCGTTACGCCAGTGGAAATTGGGGCCATGAGCCTACGGGTGGCTCACTTTCGTGAGGAACTGAACGAGGAACGGTTACGTGCTAACCTGGACGCGTTACCAGAGGTTCGAGAAGAAGTCCTACTGAAAACGCAACACTACAAAAGAAAAATGGCCCGTTATCATAACAGGCAGGTCAAAGAGCGATTGTTGAAAAACGGTGACCTGGTGCTCCGAGACAGGCGAGCAACCGGACAACGTATGGGAAAGCTTAGTCCTAACTGGGAAGGACCGTATCGTGTAACCCACGTTGTCGGAAGAGGGGCCTATCGCCTGGAGACACTTGACGGTACGCCCTTATCCAACTCCTGGAATATCGCTCGTTTGAAGTTATATTATCCTAGAGTTTAATTTTATCTGCACTATTTGGATTATAACGACCCTAACCGTGGCTAACGCTCAATAGGAGAGTTTTCGTGGGTTTGTGGTTGCTTTTGTGCAGATAAAAAGGGGGGTACCCTGGGAGTGAAAAGTCCTATCCTTGTGATGGTCGGTCTTGATCAGATGGCCCACTAAGTGAGGGCACGACCCCTAGTGTATCCTTGATTAGCGTCGGATTGAAAGATCCTTGATGCCCCCGGGGGTGAAAAGTCCTATCCTTGTGATGACCGATCTTGATCAAATGGCTCACTAAGTGAGGGCACTGCCCGGTATCTTTGGGAGTGAAAAGTTCTTTAATGATAACCGATCTCGTGGAGACGGTACATCAAGACAAGACACGCCCCAAAGAGTTAGAAACTCTGTTTAGAAACAAGAATCCTATCTTAACGGTCGGGCTGGTGCAGCTAAACCATTAAGTAAGGACACGGTTCTAAACGAAAGGACAACGCCTATAAAAGTGAAAATTCCCTAGCCTTGTGATAGCCGTCCAGATCCGACAGCTCACGAGATGAGGCACTTAGAAAGGCCGAACGAGAGATAAGGGAAACGTGAAGGATCGCGTAATTCCAGCTAGTAACCGGATGAGTAATCCCTGGCGAAGTATAGAGCCGAGGGACAACGCGATTCGAAACGGGTTCCGTGATAAAGCCCAATGATGGCAGCAAACTGGCTCCTACGGGTAATCACTATCTCTCAAATCTCGTTTTGTTACTGACGATCTACAATTAGAAATGTGCAGAATACTTCTGAGCAGCGGAAGGAGCGGTGGTCATGATACCGATAGGCTTATCGAAAGGCCAAACCGACATAGATCTTGGTCATCTTGGTATAAATACCAAGGATCTGCTCAAGAAAGTAAACGCACCGTGAGGATAAGGCAACCTCAGTGACGAGAGAAGTCTCGCGATGAGAGAAATAAAAGAGGAACATCGATAAAGGGATTGTCTAGAAATATTAAAGGCATCTCAAGGATTTACAAAGATTCACTGTTCAAAATATTTATGCTGCAAAGGCAAAAGATAAAAGCCAAGCGATATTTGATCGCTGGAGGGAACGGCAAAATATCGCGACACATCAGCTCTCGGGGTCTTTTCGTTTCCAGCCCGCTGCCTTGGCTTGGCGATAGCCTGCCACGTTGATATGGGCAGAACTCTGTAGAAAGGCTTTCGCGACATCTTCGCCCTTGTGCGCATCCACCCCATGAATTTCTTCGAAACACTTAACTAGAACACGGGCGGTCTGTTCAGCATGCCACCAGCCCATATCGACTGACTCTTCCGCCAAAGCTGCCTTCTCCTTTTCTAAAGAGGACTTCTCATTCTCCAAAGCAGTCACTTTGGCCTGTTCCTCTGACAAAGCCGTTTCCAGAGCGGAATGCTGTTTCTGTAACTCGTGGTGAGCCAGCAGTATCTTGGAACGATCTGCCAACACCTTTTTCTTTTCATCTTGCTCCTTGGACAGCTCCGCCGAAACAGAACGGAGGGAAACAGTCCGATGCTTCACCTCCTCCGCCCAGTAGTGAAATTTCATCATATTGGAGAAAAGGCTAGCACGGAAGGAGTTCACTTGGTCATCCTCCGCCAGGGAAAGGAAAGCTTCCCATTCTGCAGATGAGGCCAGAATTTGAGAAGCCAGCAGCGCAGAAACCTCATCTGAACCATCGCCCCCGATGGCTGCCAAACCACGGGTACGGAAGTCGAACAACTCAACCTAATGGGTCACTTCGCCGAGCCCGTTTAATGGACAAAGATCCGCCGCAAAATTGAAAGAGGTTCCGGCTTCATTATAGCGTTGCCGCCAAGGAACGCTAGAGGGAACGAAAGCCAGAGGACCAGGGGCGCGAACCTGTGAAGAAGAACTGCCCGGGGGCAGGAAGGTACCATGAGGCTGATAGCCCGAAAGGTCCTGCAAGACGTCTTGATAGCCTAAAGAAGAGGAATAATGATGCACAGGCCCACCAAAGGAACTGGGCGAAGCACCAAAGGGGTCCGCACCTCCTAGGTCCCCCAAAACTTCAGCGGAATGTCCACCTGGAGGAACCACTGCGGAGTTAGGAACGTTAATGGAACCACCTTCCCCCACGATGTTAGAGGAGGGTATGTTCTCATCCTCGCCTTCTATCCGGGTCCTCTTCGCGGAACCCCTCAGCACATAAGTGAGATTCATATCGCCTGAAGGAGCGGAAGCAGTAACTACAACGGCCTCCTGCAAGGAGTACAAATTGAGAAAAAAGGAAAATAGATCAAATGACGAAAGATATTGAGGCACAACACGCTTACGGTAGCGGTGTTGAGGGAAGGTAGTGCCTCAGAAGAACCCGCAGCGTCGGGAGAAGGAGTAAGAGTGGCGATACTCCGTGTTCTTTTCTTCTTTTTTCCTCTGGCAATGGCCTTAGGAGCCTGAGAAGACGAGGGAGCAGCAACGGTCACGATGGGAACACCTTCAGGGATGTCGGTATCCCCTTCGCCAACTGAGGAGGAGGATACTTGAGCGAGATTCGCGGAAGTAGCTGGAAGCTCAGAAGGATTATCAGTGGCCTCTGAATCGAGCTTTTCCCTTTCTTCCCTATTATGAGCTCTCCTTAAGCGTCTTCTTACGCTTTCCAGTTTATAATCAGGATCCGTCGCTGCAAAATCACAAAATAACGTCAGCGTTAGTATCAGTGATGAAAGGGAAAGGTAGCGCGATACTCACGTCTAACGCACTCCTGAATGGCCATTCTGCAGGCCGTGAGTCGAATGTGAACGCTGATCTCCAGTTGGAGTAAGGTGTTTAACCATCCTTGTTCACGAGCGGGAAGTGTCCCTGGTCGACTCCAAACGCCATCTTGGACGTCCTGGTTGAACCCAGAACGCCACTCGGGACCAGGAGTATCAGGAAAATTTATCAGAAAGAACTCCTTTTTCCAAGCCTCAACAGAAGACTCAATATGGAGCAACTTCCAAGTAAAAGACTTGAGAGAATCATCGTCAAAGCGAGGCGATATGGTTATCACACCCCGGCAATTCATCAATTTAAAAAGGGATCTAAGCAACAAAAGAGAAGGGGAAGTGATCCTCTTATATCTACAGAGTTCCAAAAAAGCATAAACACAGCAATATGCATTTGGGGCTAACTGGGCAGGATTGAAATTGCCAGCAATAGGCAAACCCTTGACGAAAGAATCGATAGGGAGCCGGAAACCGTAGCGAAACATCTGGGCATATAACACCCTTTGATTACCGGTCAGAACGCTGTTTAAACGAACTGACCTAGGGGCAACAACAGCTTGGCAACCGTAAGGAATAACGGCACCGTGAGTAGCCAAATGCTCCTGGAGAATGGCCTCCGTGGTAATAACACTGACCGTGGTATCCATTTTCTTCTCATCGATGGATTTTGACTCAGAACGGCGAGTCTTTGCCATGATAGGGCTAAGGAAATAGAAATGAAGAAGACGAGGGAAAGGAAGGGAAATACCTTTGAAAGGAAAGAACTTGGAAAGCCTTGAATGGAGGTGAGAAGGACAAGACGGCCGAGAGATAATATGAAAAAGTGGAGTGAAAAAGAAAAGGGAAGAAATAAAGAGGGTTTATAACCCTAGTAATTAAAAGGAAACGACGGATGCTGCAGTCGTTGTGTCGAAGCGGCATGAGGGATAAGATTCAAGCAATGAGTACGACTCTAGAAGAAGCGCGACAAACACTTCGATCTTGTTAAAAATTTCTAAACACGCTAAGATAAAGCGGCAGAAGAAACGAACACGTGTGTCTGCACCATCATGACTTTTCCCGCGCACCGACGGAAGGGTCGCGAGCATTAAATGCTCTGAAAGTAGATGTGACTTTTTGATAAAAAGCAAAAGCGATATCACAAGAAAGGAAATGATGCAAATCGGCGTTGAATAAAAGAACAGTTCTCAAGACAGTACAAGAGAGCGAAATAAAATAAGATATCGCCCGAAGAGCAAGGTACCGATATCGCCGCGAAATAGGACGTTATTACAAGACATGGAAACAAATAGCAATGTTCTTCAATGGATCAATTAAGAGTCATCGCATGCCTCGCCGTCATCATTCCCTTGCTTTTCCCCAGAAGAAGGAAAACCCCTTTCGCCTTCACTAAGATCTTTAATTTTTTGGGAAGCGTAATCGGCCAGCATGGATGAATCGACGGCGCCTCGGATATAGAGATCCATAAATCCTGCGATACAAACCTCGATGGTCTTATTCTTCCACCAGGCTATCCTCGAAGGAACTTTGGCCAAATCGGCATCGCGAGATGACAACTCTTCACGGAGGAAGACGTTCTTTTTATCAGCCACCACCAGTTCCGCCTCTATTAGCTCTGCTCTCGCTTTCCCCTTCGACTTCTCCCGAGAAAGTTCAGCGCGACAATCCTCCAACTCCGCCCGAGTTCGTTCTTGCAACTGCGATAGCTCCTTCGCCGTCGCCAGGGCCGCGTCTAATTGTTCCTGCAAATCCGAAGAGGGTCGAGTTTTGTTACGCTGGTCTTCAAGAAAATAATGAAATTTCCGAAAGCTAGCCAGCATGTCGTTCATGAGGTGTGACTGTCGTGTCTCGGGAGCATGCTGTAAAAACTCTTCCCTGTCCTTGGAAGAAGTAAACATCTGTCCCACTATGGGACCCACGGGCTCTTCTCGCGATAACGGATCCGATATTCCTAAGGCACGAAGCCCGTCAGTGCCGAAAGAGGACAAATCCAGCTGATATCCAGTGGGGCCCTGGGACCTCTGAGGAGAAAGGTTGGCGATATAAGGAGGGGAACAACTTTTTGCGCAATCACCAACGCCCGAAATTGAAGACAGAAACAAAAGAGGAGGCTTCCGTGGGAGAAATTCAGGAGGAGCGCTTAAATTCGAAACCGGTAGGGTTGCCTCTGGGATAAAAGAACCTATCGGGGAAGCAGGATGGCCCGACGACAAAGGAGAGGTCGCGGCTGCCGAGGTCTCATTGTTTTCGATAGAAACGGCGGAAGGCACCCTGATAGCTTTGATATTTTTCACCACTTGCGAAGTACTCGCGGCATGAGAAGCGTTAATATTCTCGGGGGGGACCGCGTTAACTTCCTTCAAAGGGGGAACTGGGGGGTTAGTTTTCTCTGTGCGAACCTTCTTTACGAGACGCTCCGTCTCTTCTGCAATTTCTTCGCTATCGTCCTCAGCCGATTCCGCCGTGCCATCATTCCTCCTCGACCTAAGTTTCATCCTTTAGGCAATAGTAGCATGACGTAATTCAGGACCAGTGTCCATGCTCTCGCTATCGCTGTCGATTTTCTCAAATACAGGATCGCCTTGAGCTACCCTCTTGCCACGGGACGGAAGCCAATTTTCAAGGAAACAAGAAGGTCGAGTGGAGGCTCTGCGAGTTGTGACGATTTTAGTCCTTTCCCTTCCAGGCGGAATGGGTGGGCGGCGGGAATTTTCAGGCGGAGGAGAAGGAGGCAGCGACTGGAGAGGTGTTACGTTCAAAGGGGCGTCACTCTCCCCAGAAGAACTACTCTCAGCGTTACCTGCCAACAAAACATATTAGCAAATTAAGAAGATTGAAGCGATAAAGAAGAAAAAAGAAACTCACCCACAACGCACTCTGACAAGGGCCTGAACCGAGCAAACTCCCGGATACGGAAAGACCCTTCTATTTCTAACAAGGCGCTAACGTTGGAAACATCCTGGCTTGACAGCGCTTCCGGTCTTTTCCAAACGCCACTATTGATTTTTCGATTGAAACCCCCGCGCCAGAGTCATGACGGCAAACGAAGGGTGAAAAAGCCAGACTTCCAGTCACCTGCGTGTTCCTCAAAACCTTGAAAGTTCCGCCAGAACAGTTGCACAATGACATCATCCCATCTGGGGGTAATATCTACCAGGCAGTCGCGACAACTCAAGACAAAGAACGTGCGGAATAGATCAAGCGATGGAGCAAATATACGCTTCATCTCGCACGAACGAAGGAAAGCGTAAATACCACACCAAGAGGGTGGAGTAATCTGGACGGGATTAAGGTCATAATGATCTAGCAGTTTCAACAGAGAAGCATGGAGTGGGAAACGGAATCCGTAAGTAAACATCTTGAAATAAACTAACCGGAATGTTCCCCACATGGCGTCAGGCAGTCGAGTGTCCTTCAAAGAGACAAAAGGGCGATAGCCCGTGGGAAAAGTAATACCACTCTCCTCTAATTCAACCCTCAAAACCTCATTACAATTGAATATGCTGCGAGTTCTCCTAGCTTCGGGATCTATGGGGTTTTCAACAGTTGAAGACATAAGGGACAGGGAAAGTAAATCTACGGCTGTAGAAGGAGTAAATACCTGGAGCAAAAAGCCAGTGAGCCGGTCGCCGGCACCAGTGAGCGGTCGCGGTAAAACCTCTCGAAGAAAAGAAGTGCAGAAGAGAGAGAAAATGTGCAAAAACTCAAAATATTAGCAAAAGCAGTAAAAGAGAGATGATTTCCTTATAAAGGAAAGCCTAAAGAAGAGATAGCCTGTAAAAATGAAACACGTACAGAACAGAAAAAGACGCGTGGATAGTCATTTGGGCCTTCTGAAAGAAGACAGTTACCGATTAGAAGTTGAAGGCAGTTACCCGTAGCAAAAGGGACGCTTCCGCGATAACCCGGAACGCTCAGAAAGAAACAATAAGTAAGCGATGAGAAGCGAAAAGGAAGTAAAACCATCATTCATTATTATGAGGAAGGCCATACGGCATCTACAAAAAGAAGGGTTAGGCCCTACTCTTCACCGTCGGACCAAGTAATGCCGTAGCAATAGACTACGTCCTCTTCGTCATCGCCACCCCAGAATGGTGAATCCACAACAGCAGGGGGAGAAGACTCACCGACCCTCTTTCTAGCGGCAGTAGTCGACCCGGTTGTTTTCTCCTTAACGCTTGGCGATACTGCATCAACGGCTGAACCAGCAGAAGGAACCCACGGAGGCGAATCACTCAAAGGAGGAAACGAGTTTTTCTCCTCCCTAGCCAGAGAAGCCAGAGAGTCAAAAAATAACTTAGAGGCCTTGGCAACCTCCTTCCTTCGTTGTTCGACTTCCTTCCTCCGCCTCTTGCGACCTCGCCGGCGGACAACCGGCCTCCAAGGAGGCGATGGGGGAGGATTATCTGTGTCAGGGGTAGTCGGAGGAGTTGGCGGTGAATTCCCCGAAGCCGTACCTAGCAAATAAGAATCAGCCATGAGACTCGCAGAGGATCTATAACGAAGAAAAATGAAGGAGAAAGAAATGGATAAGAATGAAGGAGGAAAAGCCTCATTAAATAGACGGGAAAAGAAGAAAAGAGACTCTTCGATCCTCCAACCCGACTCTTGAAGATTGGCACGTGTACAGTCTGAAGTGCAAATGTAGATTTGCAGTCATGCCTGTTGAAATCTCGCGCAAATCAAGAATAATGCTAATATCTGCCGATCAGTTGTTATAATGATGACGGCGCGGAGTTAAGGCAGAACGATCAACAGAAAAACCGCCCAATGGCAAGACTGTTTTCAGTTGGGCTAAGAATATTCCTTGGAAAATGACAAAGAGCGCAGTAAAGAAGAAGAACAATTACAAGGCGGAATGATTGAAACGATTTATTTATTATGGCCTACCGGCCGAAAGATACATTTACAAGGCAAGAGGAAAAGAAAAAGGCCCAAAGGGAGCCACCGTTATCAGGCGTCAGAACCAGCATCCTCGGGCACCTCAGGAAGGTCCCTCAAGGAATCCATGACCAGGACAAGATCATGGGAAGTGGCCCTCATCCCCTTCAGGCAGCACCCCAACATGTCCTTACGCTGCTGCAGCATAGCAATCACCACTTGAATCCGAGAGACGGAGGCAGACAGCTTTGAAACACTCTCCAAAGGACTAAAGTCCTCCAGAGAGATGGCTCCCAGCCGGGAATAGAGCGGAGTCAGCATCCCCTGTAGCTCCAGAATATCCTCAGAAGTCTTGACCAGCATGTTCTCCAGGAAACCGACGTCACCGTCGTTGAGGTTCCTGAGTGAATGACCCTTGGAGAGAAGAAAATTCTTGGTCAAATGATCCATGATGCTGACTGATAGAGATGAGGAGAACGTGGATGGAGAAAGTTCTCCGATTTATAGGCTCCACTGAAGGGAGGCCTTGGAAAAAGAAATTGAGGTCCTCAAAAGACGAGCCGTCCCGATATCCTCAAGGACTGATAAGCCTAGAACGGAAGAAAGGGGTAACGGTCGCGATATAGATACTGGAAGGAGTACGAGGCAGAGTCTGAAAAAACACCGAAAGACACGATGTCACTGGTAGCCCTGACGCTAAAACCATAAGGTTACCGGTATCCACAGTATAAGGCCGCGTTGATGTCACCGGTGGCCCTAGATGCGTAAAACCGCGTTGGCATCACAGGCGTCTGGTGGTATGAAGCCGCGATAACCATAAGGTAGCTGATGGCGTAAAGCCGCGTTGATACCGCTACTCTCTCGGGCGTAAAGAATAAATCGGGGCTCGTGTGACCTCAGACCTCTGTAAGTATAAGGTTTGCTAACCTCTGTATAAGTATCTATCTCCTCTGTGTCTTTGCAGTACACTCGAAAGGACGATAGCCCCGAATATATGCCAGCCTAGGGCACGGCCTGGTTGAATATCCGTAATGACGCCGCACGTAACCCAACAACGGTCCTTCTATGACTTGAACGAAGTGGAGACTTCATAAGCCCTATCGAGAGGCCAAGAAGATTAATATCGCCTCATGACCGAGCAGATCCCTATTCTAAGATATCAGACGTGGATAGCCATTGGTGAACACTCGGGCTAGTTTTCAGTTGGGCTTATGATAACAATTGGAATGCTCCTGACGGCAACATTGGGGCTACGACATCAATCCCGGACAAGTTTCTATACGCTTCCCTGAAATGCCAACCTATCGCCTGGGCCAGCGGAAAATTCCTAGGATGGTCGACTTCAGCGGGGGGGGGATCTCACGCACCTTTATGCGCACGGCGTCATCCCATCCTAGGGGACCAAGGAGGATATCGCTCCCGATAGACTCTACATGATTATCGCCCCAATGACGGAACTGATATCGCCCGAAGCGATGGTTACAAACGTTACCTACCCCTATCGCTGTAAGGTATCGCCATCTTAAGCCTATAAATACCCCCTCGAATTCCAAACAGAAGGTAAGATCGAGATCATCTTGGAGAACCTCTACCATTCTGAAAACTCGAACTGACTTAAGCATCGGAGTGTCTACGCCGGAGTCCCCCTCCGGCGCTTTGCAGGTACCTCCGACGCCGATCGCTTCCCCTCCGACTAGCTGCAGCAGCCGTTTCCGACCAGAAGAGATCTCGGATCTTATCAACACCCTTTTAGCCAGTGCATAAGACGTCACAGAGTCAGCAGACATGTAAAGCTCCCCTCAGAGTTCTATGACGGTACTAGGGATCCTATCTCTCACCTTAACAAGGTGAAAGACTTTGTGCAATTTCAAACCCACAATGACACTGCTTTGTGTCAGATATTTGTAATGACCCTGTCAGGGGTTGCGCGCATGTGGTTTGAGGGTCTCCCCGGTGGGTCTATTGACAGTTTTTTCCAACTGGAATCTAAATTAAGGAGTCGATTCAGCACTGCAGTCCCTATTAGAAAATCTACCGCTGCCTTGTTCGACTTACATAGAAGACCTCAGGAATCTTTGAGGAGTTTCCTCCATTATTTTGACACCGAGATGTTGCTTATGCCAGGAGTAACATTTGATTTCGCTATCGAAGCCTTAAAGCGAAACTGTTGTTATAGGAAGCTTAGAGATTCTTTAATGGTGGATCCTCCTGCAACTTTAGATGCATTAAGGCTGAAAGCCCACAACTATGCAAGGATGGAAGAGGAAGAAAATAGGGATATGATTCGAAACATGCCGTCAGCTATGCCTCCAGTCCATAACGCTCCCATTCCTACCACAACCAAGGATCGATTCATTGATGATTATGCCCAGCGAAAGGATCACATTCCTAAGACCTCTAATCGGAAAAGAGGCAACTCCTCAAAAGGAAAATCTGGCAACATCTCTGCCCAGCGGCAGGGTGATACCCCAAAAGGACGGGTGTATGACTCAGACCTTCCTTCTTTCATTCTACCCAGAGCCGAAATACTAGCAATAGTGGAACAATGGAATCTACCTATCCGTTATCCAGCTCCTGTGAGGCCAGGGGTAACTTTGGGAAGAAGAGAAAACGCCTACTGCAAATTTCACAAGGCTAAGGGACACTCTACGGAGGTATGTAGAGAACTCAAGGCAGCGATAGAGCACCTAGTTGAAGAAGGGTATCTAGGAGAATTCGCTGTTAAAACGCGAGAGGAGGCTAAGGGTAACTCATCGAACAGGGTGGCCGATGATAGACCAGCACCATCCCGTATCCTGGGCAACGACGTGGGTTTGCAGGAAGAGATAGGGAAACTCTTAACGTTGAGGACGAAGACGTCCCCATCATTAATATCATCGCTGGAGGCACACCTTACCTTGATGAGTCTGCGCAGCTAACTCCTACGGCAGGAGAAAAGTGGAAACGAAGGGGCATGCCGATCAAAAGTGAAGCAATAAGCGCCCTGGATCGCATGATTTTATCCTTTTCTGAAGAGGACGAGAAGGGCGTGGTATATCCCCACAACGACGCGTTAGTGGTTACACCCATTATCGCTAGTCATGGAGTTAGAAAGACTCTGATCGACAACGGAAGTGCCGTGAATCTATTCTCGTCGGAAGCTTACAATCTACTGAAGCGTCCTAACAATGAGCTCACACCTTGTAAAAAGCCCATTATCGGGGTAGATGGAGTCCTCATCCCAGTGACCGGGGTAACCACATTGTCCGTGTATTTTAAGGAGGATACCTCCAAGAGGTCGGAGGAACTTCTCTTCTTGGTAGTGGATCTAAACCTGCCCTAAAACGCCATATTAGGGCGGCCATTCCTCAACCGCTTTGGAGCGGTGATATCGCAAAAGCACCTAAAGTTGAAATACCCATCCTGGGATGGTGTGGTCTCGATCCGAGGAAATCAGAAGTTAGAGGCTGAATGCTACCTACTCATGACTCAGAAGAGTTGCGATAGGTACGTGTGCGTGACGGTAGATCCATACGAGTAAAATGATGAAAAACGTACTCAACCCATAGACAAAATGACTCACGTCCCAGTCAGCGGGGTAGATGGAGACGTGTTTCTAGTTAGCGATAACCTCAGCCCAGAGGAAAATCTTCAGTTGACCCAACTGTTGAATAAATGCAAAGAAGAGTTCGCATGGAAACCATCTGACATGCCTGGTATCTCGCGGAAGGTGGCAGAACATCGACTCAATGTTAACCCTGATGCAAAACCGGTCCAACAGAAACGGTGCGCTTTCTCTGCCGAGAAAGTAACGGCTGTCGAAAGGGAAATCATTAAACTTCTTGACGCTGGTTTTATTCGAGAAGTGCAGTATCCCACTTGGTTGGCTAACCCTGTCCTGGTTCCCAAACCCAGCGGAGAATGGAGCATGTTCATTGATTTCACAGATCTGAATGATGCTTGCCCCAAAGATTGTTACCCTCTCCCTCGGATCGATCAGCTAGTTGATCAGGCTGCCGGGTATGCATACTTGAGCTCATTAGACGCCAACTCGGGGTACCATCAAATCCCCATGGCCAAGAAAGATGAAGAGAAAACTGCTTTCATCACTCCGAAAGCCACCTATTGCTATACGGCGATGCCCTTTGGATTGAAAAACGCTGGAGCCACCTTCCAGCGAATGGTGAATCAAGTCTTTAAAAAACAGATTGGGCGAAACGTAGAAGCATATGTCGATGACATACTGGTCAAAAGCCAAAGCTTCAAAGACCACCTGTCTAATCTGACTGAAGTCTTCGAAGTAATGAGGCAATATCAAATGAAGTTGAACCCTCGAAAGTGCATGTTTGCCTTTCAAACGGGTAAATTTTTGGGTTATGTGGTCAGTCAAAAGGGCATTCAACCCAACCCGGCAAAATCAAAGCCATTCAAGATATGATATCCCCTCAAACTATAAAGGAGATACAGAAGCTAACTGGGCGCGTTATTGCTCTTGGACGGTTCATCTCAAAACAAGGCGAGAGGTGCCTTCCCTTCTTCAAGGTCATACGAAAGAAAGCCGTCTTCGGATGGACAGCGGAATGCGAAGAAGCGTTCGCTGGACTAAAAGCCTATTTATCTTCTGACTTGGTGTTGACTAGACCAGAGCCTGGCAACATCTTGTACCTATACCTTGGGGTGGCTGACGAAGTGGTTAGCGCGGTCCTAGTACGAGATGACAATCACACGCACCGTCCTGTATACTTCGTGAGTCACATCCTGAAAGAAAATAGCGTTTGCATTGATACAAGCCACGCGAAAAATGAGTCAATATTTTCAAACTCATACCGTTGTTGTGCTAACAGACCAACCTTTGAAAAGGATCTTTCGAAAGCCAGAATCCTCAGGGAGAATGCTGATTTGGGCCCTTGAACTTGAACAATATGGATTACACTATCGATCCCGACCGTCTATAAAGGCTCAAATCCTAGCGGACTTTATCGCGGAATGCACCTTTACGCCAGATCCAATGACGGAGTTGATTGAAAAGGAAAAAGAAGATTTAGATCTCCCCTTCCCTGAAACCTACACCGATATGTGGGTCATCTACGTAGACGGTGCCAAAAATCAAGAGTTTGCCAGGGCTGGAATCTTCATAAGTGGGCCTCACGGCATCCATATGCGATTTGCCATCCGGATATTACAGCCATTATCCAACAACGCCGCAGAATATGAAGCATTATTAGCCGGACTCAGGATGGGGAAAAGTGCCTCTGTAAAAGGAATTCATGACTCAGGGAGAATGGGAGATCTGCGGTTAAAAGTTTGTGGAGACTCCAAGTTGATAATTGACCAAGTACTGGGACACTCTCAAGCTAGAGAACCCATCATGGTACAATACCTTGCAAAGGTGAAACGTGAGCTGATAGAAATAAAGAAGTGTGGCATTCAGGTTAGCTTCGAGCACATTCCTAGAGAGGATAACGCAGAGGCTGATAACCTCGCCAAACTCGCAGCCAATCCAGAAGCGTCCATACCCAAATGGGTATATTACCGGGAGATACCCGTACCTTCCTTTATGGAAGAGCAGGCGACGCTCTGTGTGGAAGAAGATAAAAATGATTGGAGAATCCCCGTCATAAAATACTTGAAACATGACGAGCTGCTAGCGGATAACGCTGAGAAGAAAAAAGTTCTTAAGCAAGCGGCACGGTGCACGTACTTTAACGGGGAATTGATGCAGAGGTGTTTCTCCCATCCGGCTGCCAAATGCATAACGGAACAGGAAGGCCTCCATACTCTCCGCGAAATCCATGAAGGAATTTGCGGCATGTATACGTCTGGCGGAACCTCAGCTGCACAAGTCTTCAGATCGGGGTTCTATTGGCCTACTATTCGGAAAGACTGCTATGATTACGCGCGAACTTGCCAAAAGTATCAGGAATTTGCCAAGATTCCTCGACAACCCGCCACAAAAATTTATGACCTTATTGCTCCCTGTCCTTTCGCGAAGTGGGGAATTGACATCCTGGACCGTTTCCAAGGGCAAGGTCTCAGTTAAAATTTGTGGTCGTGGCGGTAGACTACTTCACCAAATGGGCGGAAGCTGAGGCGGTCGCCATTATCAGAACATAGAAAATCTAGCGTTTCTTCAAACACTAAGTTATCATGCGCTTCGGAGTTCCTCGCGTGCTAGTCAGCGATAACGGAACGCAGTTCACCAACCAGTTCTTTAGAGACCAATGCATGGAGTTCGGAATCGAGCAGAGATTCTCTTCCGTGGCTCATCCACAGACTAATGGTCAGGCCGAGGTGACGAACCGACCCATCCTTAACGGTGTTAAGAAGAACCTAGAAGGATCTAAAAAGAAGTGGGCAGATGAACTGTCGTATGTGATGTGGGCGTACCGCATGACCACGAAAACTAGCACAGGAGAGACACCATTCGCACTGGCCTTCGGTACTGAGGCCGTTACGCCCGTAGAAATTGGTACAATGAGCCTACGAGTGGCCTACTTCAGAGAAGAGCTGAATGAGGAAAGGCTGCGCGCAAATCTTGACGCACTCCCTGAGTTGCAAGAGGAAGCTCTTTTGAAAATGACGCACTATAAGCAAAGGATGGCGCGTTATCATAATAGACACGTCAGAGAACGGCTTTTGAAAGAAGGTGACCTGGTACTCAGGGATCAACGAGCAACTGGTCAACGTCGGAGAAAGCTCAGTCCGAACTGGGAAGGGTCGTACCGTGTTACCTGTGTTATAGGGAGGGGGCGTATCATCTGGAGACACTCAACGGTACCCCTTTACCTAACTCTTGGAATATTGCTCGTTTAAAATTATATCATGCTAGACTTTGATTTATCTCTGCACCTTTTGCTAGCGATAGCCCTAACCCGTGCTAACGCTCGAATAATGAGCTTTCTTGTGTTTTGTGGCTACGCGTGTGTGTGCAGATGATGAAAGAAAAATGAGAAAGAGGTTGTCGGGGGTGAAAAGTCCTATCCTTGTGACGGTCTGTCCTGATCCGACGGCTCACTAAGTGAGGGCACGCCCTAGCACACCTAATATTCGATGCCGGGAGTGAAAAGTCCTATCCTTGTGACAGCCTGTCCTGATCCGACGGCTCACTAAGTGAGGGCACACCCTGGCACGTGAAATATTTAGCGTTGGGAGTGAAAATTCCTATCCTTGTGGTAGC
The DNA here is from genome assembly GCA_963691705.1 of Viola odorata. Classification (NCBI taxonomy): domain Eukaryota; kingdom Viridiplantae; phylum Streptophyta; class Magnoliopsida; order Malpighiales; family Violaceae; genus Viola; species Viola odorata. The sequence continues at coordinate 16,391,261 of OY829546.1, read as the reverse complement.
CACGTGTGGGCCATAAGATGAGGCACGCCCCGACAACCCCGGGAGTGAAAAGTCCTATCCTTTGGAGGGTCGGTCCTGATCAGACGACTCGTCGAGATGAGGCACGCCCCGGTATCCCCAGAGGAAAAAGTTTGACCCTTACACCAACTATTCTCGTGGAGACAGCTTGTTAAGGAAAGGCATACCTCAGGGAGAGAATAACTCTATCTTGGAAGTAAAATTCCTACTTGGGCGACCGGGCTAATATGGACGGTTCGTTAAAGGGGAATATAATTCCAAGATACGAGGGTAACGTCAAAAGTGAAAATTCCTAACCTGGTGAGGGTCTGTCCTGATCAGACGGCTCACTAGGAAGAGGCACTTTTCCGGCTGAACGTGGAAATGTGAAGAATCGTGAAATCCCAGCGAGTAACCAGATGTGGGATCCCTGGCGAAGTGAGCTGGTTGAGAAAGCGATAACAAGCGACACTTGTGCCCTAGAATGGCGGCGGATAGGCTCCTACGGGAAACTCGTGCCCGCTATCACATATCTCCTACTGACTAAAATTAATTGAGAATGTGCAGGATATCTCTGAGTGTCGCACCGTCGCGAGCGAAATTCGGGACGTGAATGAAATTCACATAACAATGAAGTCGCCACCCTATTTTTCTAAGGTTTAGGGAAACCTAAAAAGTCCGCAAAAAGGAAGAAAATAAAATAAAACTAAGGCACAAAAGAAAAGGGTCTAAACCCGAGAACGATGGTTCGGGATCGTATTATGGACTCGGGAAGGTGTTAGGCACCCGAGTCTCATCCTAAAAGAAGGTTACCGGTTCTAAAAAGAGGGGTTTAAAATCATGTTGAAAACAAGTAATTTGACCCTCAGAGGGGGAATCGCCGCTTTAGTTCTTAAATTGGTTTGATTGATTTTATCCTAATTAATTACCGAGTTGTTAAAAGAAAATAAACATTTTAATCTTCTAAAAGATAAAAAGGTTGGTTGCGCACCTATTTCGGTTATATTTAGCCGAGTTCAAAATTAGTCCGATTACATGCAAAATTAGGTGAGATTACTACCATTTAATCTTTACTAAAGCGAGACCCTAGTGAACAACGATGGATCACTATCATCATCGGGCTTATGCATATGATTAGCCTATTTACTAAGTTGTCCTAGCATGCATAGACTAACATAGTACCATTTTCATGAATGCGAGAAAAACACGTTGGAAAGAGAAAAAACCGGGGAGTGGGGTCGAAGCCGCGCACATAACACATTCGTCAAGATAACATAAATTAAAATAAAATCGTGGGGACGAAGCCGCACACAAAACACAATCATCCAGACAAGCATAAATTAAATTAATTCGTAGGGACGAAGCCGCACACGAAACAAGCATGAAATAAAGCACATTCATTGGTATAAGCATCATGCAAACAGATTAATTCGAAATCTAACAATTTTAAATAACCATGCATACGATAAATAATAAATTAAAGTGCACTTATCCAAAAGAAAAGGAAAACATACCTGGACGAGCTTAACCTGTAAATCAATGATTAGTGGCAACAATTGATAATAAAATAAATAAACACTGCAGATAAATATTACAAATTCCCAAATATATAAATACAACGGTTAAATTCTCCATTCGAGCTCCGCAATTGGGAATGAACATCGGACTCCTCGTCGAGCTCCATCAAGCTCATCAAGCATCATCGCAACGAACATGCAAGTAAAACATACGAACACCACAGACAAATAAACGCGCATTAGTAAGGGATTCACAAATAAATTTCAAATGATCAAATATCACTAAGAATGAGATCACCTTACCCATTAAAGTTGGCGGAGCATCCGATCGGGATGGTAATCGTGAATTCGGTACCTGCAAAGAGAAGAACGAGTTAATACACGATTTTAATTAAAAGGGCTTGGGCCGTAGCCTATTCCTTTTATTTTCACTCATGGGCCGCAGCCCATTCTTTCATTTTTTCTCTCTTTGGGCCGCAGCCCATTCTTTCTCTCTTTCTTTGGTTGGGCCAAAGCCCAACCCCACTCCTTTTCCTTGTCAAACGACAAGGCTTCTCCCTTCTCCTTCTCTTTTACCCCATTTCTTCATTCTCTTCCATTTTTAGGGCTGCAGCACGCAGCCCCCTTTCTCCTCATCCTCACTTCTTTTCTTTCTCTTTTGTTATTCTGGCCAAGGCGATCAATGGCAGCGGTGATGGGTTGGCGGGTGTACGGCGGCGGCAGCGAGCAGGAAGAGATGGCGCGGCGGTGAGGCGCGGCTGGGCGTGACGGTGGTTCGGATGGGGGTGGATTCGGCAGCGATTTGGTAGCGATGGCTGGGTTTTGGTTCAGCTGCAGGTTGGTGTTTGGTTCAGTGGTGCTGGTTAGGTGCGGCTGCAGGTTGATGTTTCGGGAGAGGGTAAGGGATTTGGTTGCGATGGGTGTTTTGTTTTGGTTGTAAGGGGTGATGACTGATTTGGTTTGGGTACTTTGGGATTTATTGCTTGGGGTAATTCGGCAATGGGTTTGGGGATTAAAGGGGTTTATGGGTGCTGTTTCAAGAGTGTTTAGGGGCTGTTTACGAGGGTGGTTGTGCGGCGGAGTGGGGGTGGCTGATTGGTTGTTCGGTTAAGGGGGTGATTTAGGATTTGGTGGATGTGCGGCGGAGTAGTGGTGGGTTGATTTTGTGTTTGGTTTGATTTTTTTGGGAGAGGGAGAGCCTGGGATTTAACTGGGCAGAAACTGGATTAATTTGGTAGAGGGGATTGGGATTGGGTTCGGTAATGGCGGTAGCAGCAGCGGTGGGAAGAAAGCTCCGGCAAAGCAGCAGCCCCGGCGTCAACACAGCGGCAACGGCAAGCAGTAAACAAGCAGGAAAACAAGGAAAATAAGTAGAGGTGAGAGCCCACAATGATTAATTAAATCCACAGATAAGAGAATAATGATAATGGAGGGATGTTGCTTGCCTTGCTTGTTGGTTCTGCGGAGAATGAGGATGAGCGTGGGATGATGATTGCTGTGGTTGCTACGGTGAGGGAGAGGGATTGATTCAGCCCCCTCCCCTCCCTCTCTCTTCTGTTCGAACGAGAAATTTATCCATTTCATTTAGGGAGGTAGCATGGGTTTTCTGATTGTAAAATCAGGTGGTGGGTGAGAGCGGGCTTGGTCGGGCGTGAGAATAAAATGAGGAGGCAGACCCGAGGAAGTGACTGACCGGCCGTGAGAATAAAGAAATGTGAGTGGAAATGACAAACCAAGTAATATAATTAAGTACGAACCAAGTAAAATAATGATACTAACAAACATGCAAAAAATTATGAAATCGATGGTAAAATAACTCGAACGAATAAAGATAAAAAGGCCAACAAAGCAAAATAAATCTAGACGATTTAAATGGTTCGTGGTCAAAAATCAGGTAGCAACAGTTGCCCCCTCTTTAATATCTTATCAAAAATAAAGTGTAACTAAAATTTTTGATGAGCATTAAAGATGGTTGCCCCAGTATCACCTAAATGCAAAAATGAACGTGTCATAGACATTGCAAGGCATAACTCTTATAAGCGAAAGAAAGAAGATGGCTCCACTCGGACACCATGATGCATAACTGTAATTTGCGAAAAGGTGAGCTTACCTCCACTCGGGCGGCTTGCAGAAATATAAATTGCTTAAATGTAAAGTTACCTCCACTCGGACGTTGATGCGGAAATTAAAATTGCTTAAATGTAAATTCACCTCCACTCGGACGGTTGATGCGAAAATTAAAATTGCTTAAATGTAAATTCACCTCCACTCGGACGGTTGATGCGAAAATTTTAAATTGTAGGAAAATAAATCCAGCTCCACTCTGATATTGATGGACAATGACTCTACTCGAACATTGAAAGGGTCAGCTCCGCTCGGACGCTGATGGATCCACTTGGACAGAGAATAGGGTCGTGGGGACAAAGCCGCTCGCGAGAACAAGGTGTGGGGACTAAGCCGCTCACGAAAACAAGGTTGTGGGGACGAAGCCGCTCACAAGAACAAGGTGTGACTTCCCTTGGACGCTGATGTCCTTAGGATGCAGATGACTTCTAGTGATCAGGCAGTGTTTTGAGCTTTAAGTCTGGTGCCTGCAAAATTGAAGGTTGAATTTTAGTAATTTGATATGATAAAATTCAATTCGAGATACCTGAGGGGGTCAGAAGTGCATCCAACTCATTGATTAGGTTTTGGGTTTCTGATGTGAATGTGAGCTCATCCTTTAATCCTTCGAAATTGTCCTTCGACCAACCTCCTCGACGCTGACGTCCTTAGGATGTGGAAATTGAACTCCACTCGGACACTGATGCCCTTCGGGATACTTTGCAGAAAAGAAAATTCAGCTCCACTCGGACGCTGATGGCTCCACTCGGATACCTTGCAGAGAAATATAAATTGCGGCTACACTGGGACGTCTCCTCTCGAACTCCGCGATGCATAAAAAATGTAAATTCAGCTCTACTCAGACGCTGATGGCTCCACTCGGATACCTTACAAATTCAGTTCCACTCGGACACTGATGACTCCACTCGGATGTCTTGAAAAATATAAATTCAGCTTCGCTCGAACGCTGATCAATAATGGCTCTACTTAGATGCCGACAACTCCACTCGGACGTTGATAAATTCAGCTCCACTCGGACGCTGATGGTTCCACTCGGATACCTTACAGAAATGTAAAATGCGGCTTCACTCGGACGTCTCCCCTCGAATACCGCGATGCAGAAATTTAAATTCAGCTCTACTCAGACGCTGATGCGGAAAAGTAAATTCAGCTCCACTCGGACGCTGGTACGGAAAAAATATAAACTCCACTCGGAAGTTGCTGCCCACTGGGATTGGGAGTGGTTGGAAGCCACCGCTCTAGAAGAAAGACTGGTGAGTGGTTGGAAGCCACCGCATTTAAACAGACTGGTGGGTGGTTGGAAGCCACCGCTTAAAAATAATGCTATCTTTGGGTTCCTTTACACGAACATCGAGACCCATTTTATGAAATTTCATCGGAGTTTCTTTCCATATCTGTATTCTGCAAATAGAAAAGGAAACAAGCATGAATCAGTATGAAAGTATTCCCACGCTACCCCAAGGCTTGCCCCCAAGTTTGGCATTTTGTCAAATTTGAAAACAACTTCCCTATCGGGAGAAAGTTCAACAATTTTATGCATTTTTTGGAGAACATGTCAATCAATTTTCTATCATATTAGCATGCTAGATGCAAGCCTAGAAAAGCATCTGCATCTTGCCAAGGAGATAACGACCTCCAGGACAAGACTTTCCCACAACATGTAGATGTAAGCAATCCTCACCGGATACTAGTGTTTGCACTCATACTCAGAAATAGGGCTATGTGTTTACACTCATAAAAATGCAACAAACATAGCACAGAGTCAGATTTGCAATGTCAATCCGAGTGAATAAACTTCAAATGAAGATGCACATGCATGGGCATTCAAATAATCGAGAGGACTTTGCAAGAGAAAGGAAGTGTGTAGTGTGAAAATTTTGAAAATAGAATGTCTTGGCAGAAAGGCACAATGGGTTTTCATGAGTAATATTCGACAATTGATCGCGGTGAAGGCAAAGCGCACAAGTTATTAGATCTTGACTGGGAATGCTTTTTTTTTTTTTTTTTTTTCAGAGCTCACTTTTGTTGGCTTTGGGCAGTTCTTCGTATTTATCTTTGCTCCTGTTTGTTGAACATTTTTTCTTCCCTTTGACTTTTCTTTCTTCTTCTTTTCCTTCTTTTTGTCTCCTTCTTTTTTTTTTCTTTTTTTTTTTTCTTTTTTTTTTTAATATGGATACAAACAGTGAGTAAAGCATCTAGATTTCCATCTGGGCTCTCCCCGATTCTGATTTTGGACATTGGCCGTCAATCAATTTTTCTCGGTCTCCTTCCAGTGTAGACCATTAGCAATCTTCAAGGGCTTCTTTTCCGCAAACCACATTTGATGTACACTTTGCCTTCAGTTTGCCACCTCAGTCGAGCACTGCTCTTTGGCTAAGGGAGAATCAAGAGGGAATAAGATCTTACAAGGGGCTTACAAAAGAAGTGAACAGATTTTGCAAGGCAGTATGCAAGGATGAGTTTGGTGGGAAAAAGGTTGAGAAAATCAGCGAATGTGGAAGCAAAGTCCAATGTCATCTTACTGTTATCCCATGTCTAATGGTGCATGTACCCTGGATATTATGCAAATCTAACTAGCGCCTAGTCTGACATTTGCACTCATGAAAGAAATAAGGCGTGGTAGCTCAAAGTGCTCACAGGGATACATTTGTGACTGCTTACGTCTAAGACATGTTATGGATATAAGAGCAAGCAGGCGAGCTTCTGCATGTCATATGATTTTGAATGAATGAACAAGTTATCCATGGTGCAACAAAAATGATGAACATGCTCAATCAAGAGAAGATTTAAAAACTAGGGTAGTGTCGATTTTTTTTATCCTCTTTTTTTTCAAAGACAAAGTACGCACACACACATTGCCACAGAAATATAAATTGCAGAAATTTAAATGACCACTTCCCTCATAGTGGGGCGAAAAGTAAATTCATATCCGGGCGAGGGTAGCACCCGCAGTCTTGGACGTGACAACCTGCAAAGTGGGGGTTTGACCCGCCGCACAGTTTTTGAAAGGTGGGGTGTCGAACCGCCACCCAGTTTTTGAAAGGTGGGGTTTGAACCGCCACAACTTTTGGAAAGTGGGGTATTTAACCGACACATGAATTTGAGAAGTGGGGTTCAAACCACCACGTGATTTTCAAAAAGGTGGGGTTTAAACCGCCACGTAATTTTTTGAAAAGGTGGGGTTTGAACCGCCACGTAATTTCTAAAAGGTGGGGTTTGAACTGCCACGTTACCTTTGAAAGGTGTCGTGTCGAACCGCCACACGATTTTGAAAGGTGGGGTCTAAACCGCCACGTGATTTCCGAAAATGTGGGGTTTAAACCGCCACGACTTTTGAAAAGTGGGGTACTTAACCGCCACGTAATTTCTGAAAAGGTGGGGTTTGAACCGCCACGATTTTGAAAGGTGGGGTCTAAACCTCCACGTAATTTCCGAAAATGAGGGGTTTGAACCGCCACGACTTTTGGAAAGTGGGGTACTTAACCGCTACGTAATTTCTGAAAAGGTGGGGTTTGAACCGCCATATAATTTTTGAAAAGGTGGGGTTTGAACCGCCACGTAATTTTTGAAAGGTGGGGTCTAAACCGCCACATGATTTTCTGAAAATGTGGGGTTTGAACCGCCACGACTTTTGAAAAGTGGGGTACTTAACCGCCACGCGATTTTGAAAGGTGGGGTCTAAACCGCCACGACCTTTGAAAAGTGGGGTACTTAACCGCCACGTAATTTCTGAAAAAGTGGGGTTTGAACCGCCACGTAATTTTTGAAAAGGTGGGGTTTGAACCGCCACGTAATTTTTGAAAGGGTGGGGTTTGAACCGCCACGTAATTTTTGAAAGGTGGGGTCTAAACCGCCACATGATTTTCAGAAAATGTGGGGTTTGAACCGCCACGACTTTTGAAAAGTGGGGTACTTAACCGCCACGCGATTTTGAAAGGTGTGGTCTAAACCGCCACGACCTTTGAAAAGTGGGGTACTTAACCGCCACGTAATTTCTGAAAAAGTGGGGTTTGAACCGCCACGTAATTTTTGAAAAGGTGGGGTTTGAACCGCCACGTAATTTTTGAAAGGTGGGGTCTAAACCGCCACATGATTTTCTGAAAATGTGGGGTTTGAACCGCCACGACTTTTGAAAAGTGGGGTACTTAACCGCCACGCGATTTTGAAAAGGTGGGGTCTAAACCGCCATGACTTTTGAAAAGTGGGGTACTTAACCGCCACGCGATTTTGAAAAGGTGGGGTCTAAACCGCCACGTTATTTCCGAAAATGTGGGGTTTGAACCGCCACGACCTTTGAAAAGTGGGGTACTTAACCGCCACGTAATTTCTGAAAAGGTGGGGTTTGAACCGCCACGTGATTTTGAAAAGTGGGGTCTGAACCGCCACGTAAATTTATTTATTTTTTTAAAATGGGGTATTTAATCGCCACGTGATTTTTGAAAATGTGGGGTTTGAACCCCCACGCGATTTCTTTGAAAATGTGGGGTTTGAACCGCCACGCGATTTTTTTAAAATGTGAGGTTTGAACCGCCACGTGATTTTATAAATGTGGGGTTTGAACCGCCACGACTTTTGGAAAGTGGGGTATTTAACCGCCACGTGATTTTGAAAATTTGGGGTATTTGAACCGCCACGTGATTTTTTTTTTTTTTTTTTTAAATGTGGGGTTTGAACCGCCACGCGATTTTTTGAAAATGTGGGGTTTGAACCGCCACAACTTTTGGAAAGTGGAGTATTTGAACCGTCACAATGGTTGAAAATGGAATGTTTCCAAACAGTTGCCCCCAATGTAGAATGCATAGCGGACTCCCTGATAAGGGCGGCAGGGCAAAGAAGGCACACAGGAGGAGCATTCAAGGGTTGATAAGAGGAGGATTCCTTCACCTCACTGAGCCTTATGCAAGTAATCATGGTATGATTTGAGTTCCTGCAAAAATAAGGGAGAAACAATGGGTAGAACGATTTAGAAACATGGTCAACGTAATCAATAGGTTTTAAATTCTCCCTTTTCTAGTGAGGAATTATGCAGGTAACCACGGCCTGATTCAAACTCTAACTCGGGATCTTGACGATATTGGAATCAAATCCTAATTATCTCCTTCTCAATCTCCCATGGATCATCACCTGTCCAGATACAAAATCCAAACCATTAGGAGCATCAAATTCATGCATGTGCTAAAAGATTAATGATATTGATATGGTATGAGAAACATCCATTGGGTATGGTGTCGGGATGTTGGAGTGTTGGGATGATTTGAGCAGAGTGAAGTAGTCGGACACGCTTTAATTTCATCTTTTCTAACGGTTATGTGTCTTGGGCAAGACAAATTATGACTAATTGAAATGAGAGTTTTTTTTTTTTTTTTTTTTTTTTTTTTTGGACCCGAGAATCTAGTTCGTCTTCTTCAAGTTCCTTGATGAGTGGGCATGTGAGAGGAGCAATTCCACCAAACTCTCTTCATGCCCTTATTCTGGACGATGACAAAAACGAATCCTAATCAGGAGTATCTGAATAGAGAATGTATATAAAGGTGAGTAAAATCATAGGAAAAAAGAATCATGGTGTCACAAGAAAGAAAATAGAATCATAGCATCGCAAGGGAAAAAGAATGAATCAATGCATCGCAACAAGAATTATCATGGTATCATGGTAAAAAAAAAAATGGAGAATCATGGAAATAACGGGGCACGTTGGAAATGTACATACGATCATGATGCATATGTTGGGTAATCTTAACTATTTCTAACTGGCTGAAAGGCTCCCGGACGATACCATGAAAGTGGTCCCTCAGTAAATGGATACGTGATTGCTTACTGGGACCTAAGTCCATCAGGGCGCTCACCCATTTAGGGGTTCTAGTCCGAGTTTAGGGTTCATGAAAGCTTACTGGGACCTAAGTCCATCAGGGCTTCACTAATACCCACCTAATCCTATTTGGGAGGGGCCCGGCGGCAGGGCATCATGCGTGATGCGTGTGAGAAGATAATAATTTATATCAAAGCGAGTAAAGAACAACAATAAACACCTCAAGCAAATAATTCCGGCTTCGACCCTAAAGTCCCCAGTGAAGTCGCCAAACTGTCGCACCGTCGCGAGCGAAATTCGGGACGTGAATGAAATTCACATAACAATGAAGTCGCCACCCTATTTTTCTAAGGTTTAGGGAAACCTAAAAAGTCCACAAAAAGGAAGAAAATAAAATAAAACTAAGGCACAAAAGAAAAGGGTCTAAACCCGAGAACGATGGTTCGGGATCGTATTATGGACTCGGGAAGGTGTTAGGCACCCGAGTCTCATCCTAAAAGAAGGTTACCGGTTCTAAAAAGAGGTGTTTAAAATCATGTTGAAAACAAGTAATTTGGCCCTCAGAGGGGGAATCGCCGCTTTAGTTCTTAAATTGGTTTGATTGATTTTATCCTAATTAATTACCTAGTTGTTAAAAGAAAATAAACATTTTAATCTTCTAAAAGATAAAAAGGTTGGTTGCGCACCTATTTCGGTTATATTTAGCCGAGTTCAAAGTTAGTCCGATTACATGCAAAATTAGGTGAGATTACTACCATTTAATCTTTACTAAAGCGAGACCCTAGTGAACAACGATGGATCACTATCATCATCGGGCTTATGCATATGATTAGCCTATTTACTAAGTTGTCCTAGCATGCATAGACTAACATAGTACCATTTTCATGAATGCGAGAAAAACACGTTGGAAAGAGAAAAAACCGGGGAGTGGGGTCGAAGCCGCGCACATAACACATTCGTCAAGATAACATAAATTAAAATAAAATCGTGGGGACGAAGCCGCACACGAAACACAATCATCCAGACAAGCATAAATTAAATTAATTCGTGGGGACGAAGCCGCACACGAAACAAGCATAAAATAAAGCACATTCATTGGTATAAGCATCATGCAAACAGATTAATTCGAAATCTAACAATTTTAAATAACCATGCATACGATAAATAATAAATTAAAGTGCACTTATCCAAAAGAAAAGGAAAACATACCTGGACGAGCTTAACCTGTAAATCAATGATTAGTGGCAACAATTGATAATAAAATAAATAAACACTGCAGATAAATATTACAAATTCCCAAATATATAAATACAACGGTTAAATTCTCCATTCGAGCTCCGCAATTGGGAATGAACATCGGACTCCTCGTCGAGCTCCATCAAGCTCATCAAGCATCATCGCAACGAACATGCAAGTAAAACATACGAACACCACAGACAAATAAACGCGCATTAGTAAGGGATTCACAAATAAATTTCAAATGATCAAATATCACTAAGAATGAGATCACCTTACCCATTAAAGTTGGCGGAGCATCCGATCGGGATGGTAATCGTGAATTCGGTACCTGCAAAGAGAAGAACGAGTTAATACACGATTTTAATTAAAAGGGCTTGGGCCGTAGCCTATTCCTTTTATTTTCACTCATGGGCCGCAGCCCATTCTTTCATTTTTTCTCTCTTTGGGCCGCAGCCCATTCTTTCTCTCTTTCTTTGGTTGGGCCGAAGCCCAACCCCACTCCTTTTCCTTGTCAAACGACAAGGCTTCTCCCTTCTCCTTCTCTTTTACCCCATTTCTTCATTCTCTTCCATTTTTAGGGCTGCAGCACGCAACCCCCTTTCTCCTCATCCTCACTTCTTTTCTTTCTCTTTTGTGATTCTGGCCAAGGCGATCAATGGCAGCGGTGATGGGTTGGCGGGTGTACGGTGGCGGCAGCGAGCAGGAAGAGATGGCGCGGCGGTGAGGCGCGGCTGGGCGTGACGGTGGTTCGGATGGGGGTGGATTCGGCCGCGATTTGGTAGCGATGGCTGGGTTTTGGTTCAGCTGCAGGTTGGTGTTTGGTTCAGTGGTGCTGGTTGGGTGCGGCTGCAGGTTGATGTTTCGGGAGAGGGTAAGGGATTTGGTTGCGATGGGTGTTTTGTTTTGGTTGTAAGGGGTGATGACTGATTTGGTTTGGGTACTTTGGGATTTATTGCTTGGGGTAATTCGGCAATGGGTTTGGGGATTAAAGGGGTTTATGGGTGCTGTTTCAAGAGTGTTTAGGGGCTGTTTACGAGGGTGGTTGTGCGGCGGAGTGGGGGTGGCTGATTGGTTGTTCGGTTAAGGGGGTGATTTAGGATTTGGTGGATGTGCGGCGGAGTAGTGGTGGGTTGATTTTGTGTTTGGTTTGATTTTTTTGGGAGAGGGAGAGCCTGGGATTTAACTGGGCAGAAACTGGATTAATTTGGTAGAGGGGATTGGGATTGGGTTCGGTAATGGCGGTAGCAGCAGCGGTGGGAAGAAAGCTCCGGCAAAGCAGCAGCCCCGGCGTCAACACAGCGGCAACGGCAAGCAGTAAACAAGCAGGAAAACAAGGAAAATAAGTAGAGGTGAGAGCCCACAATGATTAATTAAATCCACAGATAAGAGAATAATGATAATGGAGGGATGTTGCTTGCCTTGCTTGTTGGTTCTGCGGAGAATGAGGATGAGCGTGGGATGATGATTGCTGTGGTTGCTACGGTGAGGGAGAGGGATTGATTCAGCCCCCTCCCCTCCCTCTCTCTTCTGTTCGAACGAGAAATTTATCCATTTCATTTAGGGAGGTAGCATGGGTTTTCTGATTGTAAAATCAGGTGGTGGGTGAGAGCGGGCTTGGTCGGGCGTGAGAATAAAATGAGGAGGCAGACCCGAGGAAGTGACTGACCGGCCGTGAGAATAAAGAAATGTGAGTGGAAATGACAAACCAAGTAATATAATTAAGTACGAACCAAGTAAAATAATGATACTAACAAACATGCAAAAAATTATGAAATCGATGGTAAAATAACTCGAACGAATAAAGATAAAAAGGCCAACAAAGCAAAATAAATCTAGACGATTTAAATGGTTCGTGGTCAAAAATCAGGTAGCAACACTGAGTGAGGGAGATTGTGACGCTCAACACGGTAAAAGAATGGCACAACTCGATGGACGTGGAGTCAGTCATGTTGATTTTAACATGGTTGGAAGAATAGGGCCTAAAGACCCTATTCATTATCTTTCTTGATTGAGGAAAGCAGAATGTTTCTTTAAAGAAATGACTTCCTTGACGCGGTCAAGCAGTGGTTAGGTCGAACCTAACAGAGCTCGATGACAAGGGCACGACGGCCACGCTGGGAGAAATTTGAGGAAAAAGAAAAACAACAGTAACGGAAGTTAATATCGTAGAGCATCATCGTTCAAATACCCATGCAGGGTCGTAAAAATACACAAAGATTAACAAAAAAGAGACAACGCTCTATCTTCACAAAATGAAAGGGCGGTAAGGCTCTACCTACAGCTGGTCGTCCAAAATCTCTTGCTCCGGGTAGCCCTTTGATCTGGCCAAGCGGAAGCCCTCGTCGTTAAGACTGGAATACTTCTCAAAAAAGGCGTTAGAAACAACCTCACCATTATAAAGATCCTCCCTATGAATATCCACAAAGCAATCGGCCATGATAGAAGCACTTTCCTCAATATACTAGCGACTTCTGATAGCTGATTCCGCCTCAAGCACCGTCTTCTCCTCTATCAGAGCTGCTCTCTCTCCCGTCAAGGCCATTTTCTCTCCCTCAAGAGTGGCACACTTTGACTGTTTAGCCACCAGAGCAGCATTAGAGGCAGTCAACTGTTCCTTTGCAGTGGCTAATTGTTCCTTTGCTTCCCTTGCCTCCTCTTTTGCTGCCTCCAAGGCCGTCGCATATCTGTCACGTTCTTCCAACAGCCGTTGTTTCTCCTCTTGCTTCTGAGAAAGCTTGGCTACGGAAGCGGCAAGGTCAGCCGCTCATTGCGACATGCGCTCAGCATAGTGGTGAGATTGGAGGAACCCAGAGAAAAGTGTGGAGCGCAACAAGTCAGCTTGCTCTCTGTCCCCCATGGCAGCAAAAGTACTCCGATCTTCAGGAGAAGCTAGCATGTGTGCAGCCAAGAACGAAGCAGTGGCGGCCGAGTTATCACCCCCTATGGTCGCAATCCCTGAGCTACGAAGTGTGGTCATGTCCACCTGATGGGTGATAGGCCCAGTGGTGTTATGTGTGCTCACGTCGGTCATAAGATTGGACACTATTGTCCCGTCCCCAAAGCGCTTAAGCATGGAAGCATTGGAGGGAACGAAAACCACAGTGGCAGGAGAAGGAGGCTGGCTGGAAAAGGAACCTCCCTGAGGCACGAAAGTCTCGTTAGGCTAGGGAGGGGCGGTACCTCCTTGAAGCCCAAGGGCCTCATGAGGCTGGCTGGAAGCAGAACCTCCCTGGCGCATGAACGTCGCGAACCCCGACAGCTCGTCATTGTAGACCGTTGTGGTGGAAGAAAAATGGGGCATCTCTGAACCAAATGGAGGTGGAGAAGTCTCAAAAGTGCCAGGCATGGCCACGTTCTCAAAAATGGTACCGGTCTGACCTGAGGAAGGTACCGGGGAGTCAAGGACAGCTTGAGGTCTCTCCCCGATATCAGCCTGACCCGAGGACAAGCTTGCACTCACTCCCGTGGACTTTTGCTTTTTCCTCGGACGACCTAGAACACGCCTTAGATCCATATTGCCTCGCGAAGACAAAGGTGTAGAAGTACCAGAAGTATCCTATAAGGGAAAACAATTAAAAACAAGAGAAAATACAAGAAAGTATTGAAAAATGATGCGAGAGATATCGGGAATGGTTGCGGTTACCGTCCCAGCGGTAGGTGCTTCTGAAGAGCCGGCCGCGTCTGAAGAAGGCAGAATCGGTGATCGGAGGGAGGCAACGCTCCGGGTTCTCCTTTTCTTCTTTCCTTGTACGACAGCCCTACGAGCGGATGGTCGGGGCGGAAGAGCAGCAATTGATATGACAGGAACACCGACAGGAATGGTATCGATTTCCTTGTCAGTAGATGCAGAAGATGTTTAGGGAGGGTTTGAAATAGCAACAGATGGAACGGCGGAAGTAGTGGCGATGTTGACAGCCGCAGCCACTTCCCTATCTCGAAGTCTCTTTCGACGCCGCCTAACGCTCTCAGGAACGTAATCAGGATCAGTTGCTGCAAAAATGCAAGACAGCGTCAGCGTTAGTACTAATACTAGAGATCAAAGATTGACGCAATACTCACGTCTAACGCAGCCTCTGATATCAGTCCCGCAGGCCAGAAGGCGGGTGTGAACGCTGATTTCCAGACTGAGCAACTTATCAAGCCAGCCCTGTTCCGTCTCGTCAAGAGCCACACGGCGTCAAGCCCTGTCCTTGACGCCTTGGTTGAAACCAGATCGCCACCACGGATCCGGAAGCCCAGGAGTCTCAACAACAAAAAAATTCTCTTTCCATTTATCAATGGAAGACTCCAAGCTAAGGAGTTTCCAAGTGAAATTTTTGAGCGAATCGTCATCATAACGAGGTGATATCGCTATCACACCCCGACGGTTATACATCTTAAACAGAGATTTGAGTAATGTAAGGGAAGGAGATGTAATTCCTTTGTACTTGCAGAGTTCCAAAAAAGCATAAATGCCACAGTAGGCATTCGTAGCCAATTGAGCAGGGCTCAGATCCAGAGAGGTAAGCAACTCTTGGATAAATGAGTCAACCGGAAATCGGAAACCATAGCGGAACATCTGGGCATACATGATTCTACGATTACCGGTCAGAACGTTATTCAAGCGTAAAGACGCAGGGGCGGCAGAAGCCTGGAAACCCTCAGGGAGGGTGCCACCATAATCGGATAGATGTTTATCAAGAATGGCAGAAGAAGTAATAGTACTGACTATAGTTTCTATTTTTCCTTCATCAATTGATTTAGACCCAGAAGCACGAGTTTTTCTTTTTGTCATGATGGAAAAGGAAAATAAGAAGATGAAGAAGATAGTAAAGGGAAATGAAGAAGTACCTTTTGGGGGAAGAAAATCAAAGTACCCAGGGGATGAATGCCAGAAGCGCAAACGATTCAAAGAGATGCAGGGAAACAGATCATCGAAAATGGAAAAAAGAAATAGAGTGTTGGGTTTTATAACCCTAAGAGGCTAAAAGAAATGACTGCTGGAACAGTCGTTACGCGCGTGACAGGCATGGGCAATGAGTACAACCTTAGAAAGGCGAGAAGACACTTTGATCCTATCAAATCACGCTAGCCCTAGCGTCCCGATGAGCAGACACGTGTCTTTGAAGCATCATGATCCTCCGCTCACATTAATGAGGGGATTCTGAGCATTAAATGCTCCGAAAAAGCAAAATTACTTTATCAGGAAGAAGTCAAGCATGTTGACGTAATCAGCGAGATAACGCCGTGAAGTAAATTAACTGTTATCCAGAGCAGAATCACAGTCGTTATTGTGCAAGCGTTATCGATTATTACAAGCCAAATAAACCAATGTCGGAAGAGAAAAATAGAATAAAACACTCTCAAGTACTGCCTTATGTTCAGTGCGGAAGAATTTCCTTGTCACTCTCGGCATCTACATCCTTCAACCTCTCAAAGGCATAATCAGCTATCTTGGCAGGATCGAAAGCTCCACTGCGATAATAATCTGGGAATCCGGCGGCAAAGGCCTGTATCACCTTATCTTTCCATCGCGACATCTCACGGGACATCTTCGCCAGCCTCGCGTCGCGGGACGATATCTCTTCGTGGAGGAGAGTGTTCTTTTTGTCAGCAGTTATCAGTTCTGCCTCCAAGAGTTCTATCTTTGCCTTCCCTATCGACTTTTCTCTGGCCAACTCAGCACGACAGTCATTAAGCTCAACTTGGGTATCGCTTTGGAGTTGCGTCAACTCGGCCACCTTAGAAGGGGAGCCCTGAGCCTTGTTACCTTGAATATCGAGGAAGTAAGTCAGCATGCGAAAGCTAGCCAGCATGTCATTCAGAGCGCGTTCGCGATGGATCTCCAAAGGAAGCTCTAACATCTCCTCCCTATCTTTGGGAGAGCTAAATACGGCGCCTACAGTGGAGCCCACCGGCTCATTTCGTGATAGCGAATCCGATATCCCTAGTGCGCGAAGCCCACTGGTGCCAAAGGTAGACAAATCCAAGCGATAGGAAGTGGCTCCTTGAGGACCTTGAGAGGACAAATTGGCAATAAAAGGAGGAGAGCGTTTCTCGGCGGAACCACCGGCTCCTGTGATAGAAGTACAAAACAATGGCGGAAGGTCGTTTAGCTGAGGATCGGAAGTAGCGACAGGTTCAGAGTTCGACGTAGCAACGTTAGGAATGCAAGAAGAGATGGGAGAATCAGGGGTAACATTTGGAGGAGGAAGGTTGACCTCCGGCGGAACCTCGGAAACAGGGGGAGGAACAACGACTACTGCCTCAGCAGCTGTTGTCTCCATGGAAGAACTCGCACCACCAAAAGAACCATCCCCAGTGGCCGGTTATTCGTTAACCTTGCTCGAAGCGGCTTCAGCTATCGGGTTGCTATTTCCCATTCGTAGTTTCTTCCGCTGAGCCGCAGAAGCATGACGAAGCCCAGAATCAGTATCCATGTCCTCGCTGTCGTCGTCGCTATCGATGTCGTTGTCGGGTACTTCAGACTTAGGATGTTTCAAAGTCACTCCTTTTCTCCGAAGGGGTAGCCAGTTCTCGATAAAGCGAGAGGCACGATCGGAGGTGCCGCGCTTGGCAACAGTCTTGAATCTTTTCCCTTTTGGAGGAGCAACGGGGTGACTGGAACTCTCGGGTGGGGGAGATGGTGGCAGTGATTGAAGCGGTCTTATGTTCAGTGGAACGTCTTTATCGTGCGATGATTGGTTTTCAGCGTCACCTGTCAATAAAACATATCAGAACAGTAAATTAGGTGAAGCAATGACGGAAGAAAGAAACTTACTTATAGTACACTTCTCTATAAGCATGTGCAAGGCAAACTCTCGAATGCGAAAAGCCGATTTCAGCCCCAGCAGCGAGTTCGTTTGCTGAAGCTCTTCCTTGGATATCGTTGATGGGTTTGTCCAAATGGAGTCGTTAAGACCCCAATTGAAACCCCCGGGCCAGGAGCGGAAAGGCAAATTCACGATGAAGAAACTACTCTTCCAACCAGCCACGGTTTCTTCAAAACCCCGGAATCTTTGCCAAAAGGACTGCACCAGTGCGTCAGTCCATCTTGGGGTGATATCTACCACACAGTTGCGGCACCTAAAACTAAAAAACTTGCGGAATAAATTGATAGACGGTACAAGGATGCCCCGCAACTCGCAGATACGAATGAATGCATGAATCCCACACCAAGAAGGAGGAGTAATCTGAGCCGGATTAATGTCATATCGTACTAATAATCTTTTCACTGCTTCATGGACGGGAAAGCGAAAGCCATAAAGAAACATGTCAAAATATACCATCCTATCGCCCCCCGATAGAGGGTCATGAAGCCGATAACCGGCATCAGGAATTCTAGCGGAATAACCAGGGGGGAAAAAGATATTGTTTTCCTCCAACTCTGCCTCTAATACCGCTTGATCAACAAAAATACTGGGAGTTCTCTCAATTTCTAAATCTATGGGTTGCTGAAGAATCTAGAGACTCTTCAGAGACCTATTTGCGACCAGAGGCCACTGAAAATCTTTGGGTATTCTAGATGTACTCATAATGAATCGGCAAGAAGAAAATCTGAGGAAAAGAGGTGAAGTACCTTGAATCAGAAGGCGGTGGATAAACCGTCGGCACCGGCGAACGGTGGTCGCAACTTCCTTCGGAGCGAAAATTTAGAGAGAAGGGAAAAATTTCGAGACGCAAGCAAAGAGTATTAAAAGAGAACAGTCATTCCCTTTAAAAGGCTGAGTTCAAGAGTTGAACAGCCTGTGAAAATGGAACACGTCCCAAAGAAAAAGTGACACGTGTGAAAGCCTCAGAAGGATATTTATGTCCACGCATTTATATCTTCTAGAAGGGGTAGTTGCTGACAATCAGTCGCAAGCGGTTGCATTTAAGCAACGGTTAGTTTCTCAGCGATAGCCAACCATAGAAGGGTTAACGCTGGAACATGCAGGACTAAAAAAGCAAAGCATTATGAGATTTAATAATAAGCCATACGGCATCTACAAGGGATTGCCAAGGGCGGAATCAATCATGGTCAGGCCAGTACCAGTACTCCTTATCTGAGGATGGAAGCTCCTCATCAGCGAAAGGAGAAGACCCGTTAGCCTTTCGCTCCACACTCAGCGCTAACAGTTTGGATTCCTCTTTTACAGCAGAAGATGTCGCCTTGACGACGGTATCGCTTGGAGGGACCTCCTCTTCAAACCAGTCAGCAGGAGGACATGATTTTTTATCCTCACAAACCGGAGGGGCTGAAAATGAAGAAAACCAGCCGATGCTACTGATCTTCGCTCTCTTCCTCGGCCTTTTCCGACCACCGCAGCGGCGCAATCATTTCCTCAGGCACGATGGTGAAGGAGGGTCATCCGAATCTGGCATGGTTGGAGGGGTTGGGTGAGTCTCTCGCTCGTCGGAAACCTGATCATATGAATCAGCCATGAAGAACGAGAATTAGTAGCAGCAGAAAAATATTAAGAAGATGAACACAAAAAAGAAGGGGAACTTCCTATAAATAGTCGGAGTAGCAGGACTCTTCGATTTTCTCCGGGCATGAGAAGAGGATGATTTAATGCATCTCGAGAAGATCAATCATAATGGCAGAATCAGGTTCTTCGAACATGCCTGCTGAGGATTTCTCCACAATCAAGAAACACAGAAAAACCACCCAATCAGTTAATGCTGAAAAGACGACGCATGATTAGCACCCAGCGGTTCGCCAAAGCAACCGCCGCCACCTGGCAGAAAAAGAAGAATAAATGCTGCAAAGTTCTGAGCAGTGACAGACTCGTTTTCAGTTAGGCTTAATTATAGCTCTCAACTGAAGCAAGGGCTTATGCCCTAAAAAGAAAGAAAGAAATCGCGAGGTCAATAACGGAAATAAGTTTCATTACGGCCTAACGGCCTGGATATACATCCGCGTACATAGCAAAAGAAAAAGAAAAAGAGGCCACAGCGGCAAGCCTTTAGGCCCGGGACCCGGCATCATCATCATCAACCAGCAGGGTAGGGACATCCCTTAAAGCCTCCTCCACCGAAGTCAGCTCAGAAGCAGTATTCCTCATGCTCTTCAAGCAGCAGTTCAGCAGATCCTTCCTCTGCTGCAACATGGCGATGACCACTTCGATGCGGCAGGCGGCGATGGCCATCTTGGAGATATTCCCGATGGGGTTGAAGTCCTCCATGGTAGCGGACCCAATCCTGGCCTGAATGGGGGCCATCATTCCCCGAAGCTCCAGGATATCCTCGCCGGACTTCGTCATCATGTTCTCCAGAAAGTTGATATCACCCTCAGTAAGCTTTTTGAGGGTCAGAGCCTTGGAGATCAGAAAATTTCTAGTGAGATCTTCCATGAGAAAATGGCAAAAAAGGAGCAGAGAGAACGTGAAGAACCTGCACGAGAAAAAGGATCGCATTTATAGATCCAGAGCAATAGTTGTTCACCCAGATAGGTGTCTCGAAAATTGGGTCCTCCCGATAACCCAACGACGATAGGAGGGAAGGCTAACGCGGGGTTCCTGATGGACGCCCGAAATGCTCGAGCAGAACGTGGACTGAGGTCCATAATGATGTAACACCGCACGATTTATAGGCGGCCCAAAACATAAAAATTGCGCAATATTGCAGGCAGCTCCGAGAAGCATAAAATCGCATTGATATTGTAGGTAGCTACAGCGTAAGACCGCATAAATCGCATGTAGTTTTTGAGGAAAAACCATGATGGTTTTACAAACGGCTTACGCACTTAGAAGGGAAAAGCGATATGTGTAGACGAGAGCCTACGGAGGAAAAATAAGAAGGTATCGCCTTCAGAACAATATGCGGAGCCTCGAAGGGATAACGTCATAATACCCCACCCTGCCGACATTGATCGTATAAAGCGTATTGTGGGGAGGTTAGCGTTACAGTATCCGTGCCTCGCTGACATAACCGCGGCACCCTCTTCACCGGCAGTTCGGCCAACACCCTCACTACGGCCAATAGCTACCGCGAGAGATTCGTTCCCACTGTCTGACTTGCTATCGGATACCCAGTACCCGTGAACTACCAGAAAAGTCAGAAAAACTTGAGAATTCTTATGAATATGTCACAGTCTAAAGGGGGTAGCACTCCTCTAGAGGTAGGGAAGAAAGCCCTTGGTAAACACTCGGGCTCATTTTCAGTTGGGCTTATGATAACAATTGATGAAACGCCAAGGGTACATTCGTCATCTCACCCGAGATCAAGGTTAGATCCCTATAGCCCTTGACTTACGCCGGCACCCAGCTGTCGCCCGCGATAAGCTATGGACCTTGGGATAGTCGACATCAGCGGGGGGGCCCACTTGGCGTTATCCTATCCCAGGAAGGCCGACAGCATCTCATGGGTGATACCTCACCAGCGATATCTTGTCTCGCTAACGCACGGTGACGTCATCCTGGGCGTTATCTCCCCTCGATAACGCCCACCCCTAGGGTAACGCCTTCTCTTCTGCCTATAAATACCACCCCATTCTAGATCTAAAGTAAGAGCAAATTCTCTACTAAAATCTCTGTAGAATTTTACAGCCATACTAACTTAAGCATCGGAGTGTCTACGCCGGAGCCCCCCCTCCGGCGCTTTGCAGGTACGACGGACTGCAACCACAGTGATTCCGGACAGTCATAATCCCTACTAGGCACTTCATTTTAAAGGCCCTGTAGTGATCTAGCTCCTGCCACAGACTTTGGAGCTGATTTGCATACTCTGTGACTGACCTGTCACCTTGCTTGGTTCCTGCAGTCTTGGTCTTTATTTCGTACACTTGTGCAGTGTCACGAGCTTTGAAGTAAGTCCCTTTAGTGAAGTCTCAAACCTCCTTAGAGTTCTTAAAGAACATGCAAGTATCGCTGATTGCTGGTTCCATGGATGCCTAAAGCCAAGACATGATCATAGAGTCTTCCTCCTCCCATGCTGTAATTTTTGGATCAGTCTTTGCTGGCCCATTGCTGAGAAGGTGGTTGTGTCTCCCTTTGACCTTTAGATATGTCTGAATCACTTGGGACCATTTGAGGTAATTTTTTCCATTTAATCTATAGGAAACCCTAACACTCTGAAAGTCTCCTACTTTTTGGGTATTGGGTTCTTCCTCGGTTCTGGACTTGCCAGAATCTAAGGTGTCATTGGTGTTTTTAAGGCTGGACATGTTTGTCTATTGGTTTGGGAGAAAGAATAATTTTTAGGTTAAGAAACCTAGAGCTCTGCGACCATGTAAGATTTTGAAGGGTATTTTATTATTTCTCACTTGTCTGGACTCATTACATTGGTATATATATATACACATATGAGAGTAATTAAAGCCATAAATTATGGAAAGAAAAAGCCTAAAAATTAGGTTCAACAGAACCACTAATTAAGCCACCAATTAGGAAGTAAATCAGCCACCAATTAGGAAATAAATCAAGGCTCATAATGTAAGTTAGATTAGAATCCTCAACACATTGTTAGCAAGCCCTGATGCCTAAAGTATCCCCTTTAAGTTTCATGGTCATCTACTTCCATGTTGCTTCCTACAATTATGGAAATGGACAGTCAGTTGCGATGCCTTGGTGAAATAGTAAATTCTTTTTATAAAGAGATGACAGAATCCATTGAATGCTCAATTTATACTTTTTTATGCTATTCTCATGCTCTTTGTATATATTGTTGTTGGACTTCAGGTTGTTAAATTCTAAATCTATCGAGATAGATTATGAGCTATTTTATGTTAAGATTTTATGAACTAAACGGTTACTTTATTCAGTTTGTTTGTCCAGAGCTTTACTTTTGAATTCTTTCGCTCTTCTTGCTTTGTATGGATAGAATTTTCTCAACTATTCTTTCTGCTTTATTGCAATGCACTACTGGTGGAAGGAGTGTACCATTCCTTAGCATAACCTGAGACATGTCTTACCTCTCTCTCTCTCTCTCTCTCTCTCTCTCTCTCTCTCTCTCTCTCTCTCTCTCTCTCTCTCTCTCTCTCTCTCTCTCTCCATCAGTCATATGATGGGTCAGGCAGGGAGAAATTGTTGGCCTTACCTGCCATCTGGCGAAGAGAAGTGTATGATACCCAACATAGATAACATGAAACTCAAGGAAGATGAAAATAACTCAGCGGACAGTATCCAATATTACTAAAATAAGAAATCCCAGCCAAGTAGGAAATATAAGGAATAGGGCATCTCTCATATAGGAGTCTCTTTTTCATGGCAGAGTCCCTATTGGGAATTTCACACATTAGCAAAGACTTATTCAGTGAGCCTTGATACCTTAAGGAGGGTGCAGTTGGCTAGGTAAAGTTGTTTAACCACAGGAAGATCTGATTGGTACAATCAACTAGGTTGACCAGTTGATACCCTCTGGTCTTCAAGAGAAGTCTTCCGACTTAGCATCAATGTAATTTTGCCAATCAATTGACACTATCTTGCAAATTAGTTAACTGTTATCTTTATGATGGCATATATACTCATAATTTTGTCGTACATGGCCTAGCTTTTTACATTTTATATGTCGTGGGCATCATTGATGAAATTCGCTAAGAAGCATGGCCGTCAAAACAAGGGGATGAAATTGTGGAAGTTACTACTTAATTGAGATTGTGGTTGTGAGCACTTTGGCGTCCATCTAGTAACTGGCTGAGAATGTGAGTGAGTCGAGTTTCTATCTGAATTCTTTACTGTGGTCTATGAACCATGTGTATAGGTGGTGTCTAGTGAAGTATTGGTGGGCATCCAATTATCTCTGTGGTGTGGGCCTTTTGCCACCCAAGTGGGCTGGTTTTTTGAAGGTTTGGATGGAAAGCTAGCTCCAACAATGATGCTTCTGGGTTCATCTAGGATGCATGATATGGCATTTTGCGCTTCAAGACCTTCACATATGGGTTCATTTTTTTCTTTAGGATTCGGCCTTTCTTGGGGTGTGCTGAAGAGTTCATAGGTCCTGTCTTGTCATTGTGCTGAAATCAAATATACTTGCCAAAATAAAGTACATTGATAAACATCAACTAGGAACATCATTTTTCGTTGGAGTTCTCAGTGTGGACTTGGCAGCATATTTTGATATTGCATTTGCAGAGTAAGCTGGCACTGACATTTACAATTCCTTCTATTTCTTTTCAGTCAGTGTTCAGCCTGTTTTAGCTCAATGGCTCGTGCACGCAATGTTATGGTTGCCACTGGTTTGGTAGCGTTTGCTGCTGGAGGCTTGGCATTTCTATTCTACATAGCGTAAGTGAATTTTGTTTTCATAAATACTATGAATTGGCCTTGCTTGATGCATTTGGAAGTGTGAAATTCAATAATCTATCGTGTTAATACAGATCAGCTAGGGGTAATTTTAGGATCCTTCAATGTTGAATTTGCAAGGAACTAGTCTCGATTGGGGATGACTCGGATAATGAAGGATTATAGCGTTCTTGTTGAAATTTGGAAACCAGTCACTTTGGAATGGATTTAGGAGATAGGCGCAGCGGAAATTATGTAGGAAATATGGAGGAATTTTAGAGAGGATCGTGGAAAAAGAATGGACTTTTGATTCAAGATTAATGGTTCTTGAATCGGGAATTTTAGAAGTGAAAGATAGAAAATTAAATGAGCAAGTAAATTCAAGAAAACCCTCTCGTTAACTAGAACGAGCAATCTTTCTATATTGAATATACTCGACAACAATCAATCCCAAACTTGCAATGAAAATGCTAGTTTGAAGCCGAAAATTTACAAGAAATTTAGGGAAAGAAGAATACTAGAAAGCAAGAAATTACAAGAATTAATTAAGCTAAAATTGGCTTCAAGATTGAGTGTTTATCAATGATCAAAAAGCCAGTTTAAAAAGGGAATGAAGGCATCTATTTATAGCTTGAAATTCCAAGCTTTGAAAATGCTATTTTGCCGGATTGCGTGGGTTGATGGGCGAGTGGGCCTAGCATGTGCGGGTGAGGGCGTTTGTGGGCCGCGTCGTGCGGACGAAGGAAATGGTGCGTGGGCGCTGCTGGGACGACGTCGCTTTGGGAGGCAGCGTGGATAATGTTGGACGACGTCGCTTGGGAGGCAGGAGCGTGGGCTGTTGCTGCTTGCTGCGTGCGACGATGGGCTGGGCTGGAAAGGAGGCTGGCTTGCATTTCCAACATACTCCATTGGTCCTTGGATTCCCATACATAAGCTCCATTGGTCCTTGGGCTTTGGGTGAGCCTCTTCGCGGCGTAAATGTTGGAGCATCCATGCCACGAGATTTTAGCGTTGGCTTTGAGTACGCGATGTAATCAGAGCGATCGTATCATCCCCTCCCCCTTCGAGTGGATTCGACCTCGAATCCAAAGCTTGCACGTCCTCAAGGTCCTCGTCATCTGAATCCTCTACAAAATATGGAGATAAATCAGTAATGTTGAAAGTAGTAGAGGAAACAGCAAAAGATGTAGGAATGTCTAAAACATAAGCATTATCGTTAATCTTATTAACAATAAGGAAAGGACCAGCCCCTTTATGGCTCAATTTAGACTTCCGAAGATGAGGGAAACGGTCATTGCGTAGATGCACCCAAACCCAATCTCCAACTTCAAAGGATTTGACTCGTTTACCGGCATTGCGCTTCTCCTCGAGTTTGGCGTTCACGTTCTCCATCCTTTGCTTGGCCTTAGCATGTAGCTCCTTAACTGTGGCCGCTCGTTCTTCTCCATCTAAGCTGGTTATATGAGAAACAGGTAAAGGGAGCAAGTCTATGGGGGTGAGTGGATTGAACCCATACACGAGCTCAAATGGAGAAAATAAGGTGGTAGAATGCATGGCACGATTATATGCAAACTCAATAAAATGAAGACATTGATTCCAATTCTTAGAGTATTTCGGTACCATGATTCGAAGCAAGTTACCAAGAGTGCGATTGACTACCTCCGTCTGGCCATCCGTTTGGGGGTGGTAGGATGTGGAAAACAGTAGCTTGGTCCCCAACTTGGCCCAAAGGACACGCCAAAAATGACTCAGAAATTTTGAGTCTCTATCACTTACAATTGTACGTGGCATGCCATGGAGCCGGACAACCTCTTGGAAAAATAGGTTAGCTACATGAGAAGCATCAGTAGTGGATTTGCAAGGAATAAAATGTGCCATCTTAGAAAATCGATCAACAATAACAAAGATAGCATCTTTTCCATTACTAGTTCTAGGCAATCCAAGTACAAAATCCATGGAAATATCGCACCAAGGGTGCGAAGCAACAGGTAATGGCATGTAACGACCATGATCGTGAGATGTAGACTTAGCACGATGGCATTCAATGCATGCATTAACAATTCGAGTTATCATAGGGCGCATATGCGGCCAATAAAAATGTTCATTTAAAGTACTCAAAGTTTTGTTAATACCGAAGTGACTGCTAAGTCCACCACCGTGAGCCACTTTAATGAGAAGCTCGTGCATGCTACATTTAGGCACACACAAATGACCTTTACAAAACAGAAATCCATCATGCAAAGAGTATTTTTCAAAAGGTCCACTCAAGCATGCATCATACGCCACATGGAAATCATCATCATTTTCATACATTTCAATGATATGCGAAAATCCCAATAATTTAGATTGCAAAGAAGTAATGAGTGCATACCTTCGGGAAAGGGCATCGGCGACCGTGTTCTCCTTTCCTTTCAGATACTTGATCATATATGGGAATCGCTCAATGAACTCCAGCCAAACAGCATGGCAATGATTCAACTTACCTTGTCCTTTGAGGTAGCGAAGGGATAGATGGTCGGTGTGAACAACGAACTCCTTCGGGATGAGGGTTCGAATTAGGGCGTACAGTTCCCAATCATACGTACAGTAATTAAGCTGGGCGTCCTTCAGCTTCTCACTGAAATAAGCGATCGGTCGACCTCCTTATAACAACACCGCTCCAATCCCGACTCCACTTGCATCGCATTGGACCTCGAACGTCTTGTCAAAGTTGGGTAGGGCGAGAACCGAGCTGGACACAAGGCACTCCTTAAGGGTCTTGAAGGCCTCATCTTGCTCGGGCCCCCATACGAACAGAACGTCCTTCTTGGTGAGTGCATTGAGGGGCGCAACAATCGTTGAGAAATCCTTCACGAACCGTCGATAGAAACTAGCCAAACTATGAAATGAGCGCACCTCGCTCACGTTTTGTGGAATGGGTCAATCCGCAATTGCCTTAATCTTGGCTTGATCAACTTTGAGTCCTTCAGCACCTACAAGAAAGCCAAGGAAATGGACTTCGTCCAAACAGAACTCGCACTTCGCGAGTTTAGCATAAAGCTTATGCTCGCGAAGGGTTAGGAATACAAGTCGTAAATGCTCGAAATGAGAGTCATGCGAGGAACTATATATCAAGATGTCATCGAAATAAACAACAACAAACTTACCAATAAAGTCATGTAACACATGATTCATTAAACGCATAAATGTGCTAGGAGCATTTGTTAACCCGAAAGGCATAACTAACCATTCATAAAGACCAAATTTAGTTTTGAAAGCAGTTTTCCATTGGTTTCCTTCATGCATACAGATTTGATGATATCCACTAGCCAAATCAATTTTAGAAAAGATTATAGCATTGCTGAGTTCGTCTAGCATATCATCAAGTCTAGGTATGGGGTGCGAGTATTTAACGGTTACCTTATTGATGGCTCGGCAATCCATGCACATGCGTCATGATCCCTCTTTCTTTGGAATGAGGATCACCAGAATGGCACACGGGGAAAGGCTCTCTCGAACATAACCTTTGGCGAGAAGTGCCTCAACTTGAGTTTCCAACTCCTTGGTTTCCATCGGGTTGCAACGATAAGCGGGGCAGTTAGTCATAGGCACACCGGGGATCAAATCGATCTTATGATCGATCCCTCGGATGGGTGGTAGTCCTTCGGGTAACTCTTTAGGAAACACATCTTGAAAATCTTCCATCAAAGACAAAAAAAGTAGGAGAAGAGGAAACGGGGTTAGTGTTAGATGTTTCCGCGCTCAAAGCACGGAAACGGAGAAAAAAAATGGGTTTTTGCGCAACGAGCGCATGCCTCACATCCCGAGATCTTCCCATGAGACTCACTTTTCTCTTCTCTCGTTCCCCTAGGAACCTCGCTAGCTAGCTCATTTTTTCTAGCCGTGTGTTTCCACTCTTTCCTTCCTTTCTCTCCTCTTTTTGCAAGCTCAATTTTTTTCTTGCGGGCTGTTTTTAATGCTCTCACCGCTTACATTTTTCACTCCACTCTTTCCCTCCTTTTTAAGCAAAGAAATTAAAATATCGAGGACCGCACTCGCTTTTTCAAGCTTGATTTGGTCTTCTCCTTACTAGGTGCTAGTGGTGGAATCATGAATTTGCGGTCGCCGTGAGTGAGCCCGTAGGTGTTGCGGAAACCGTCATGAATGGCGTGGCGATCAAACTGCCACGGCCGGCCAAGCAGAAGATGGCTGGCTTGCATGGGAGCGACGTCACACACTCGCTCGTCCATGTACTCTCCAATCTGAAACTTGACTCTTACTTGTTTGACTACCTTGATCGAACTTCCATCATTGAACCAGTTCAACACGTAAGGGTGTGGGTGTTTGGTCGTCGATAGTCCAAGCGAATGAACTAGCAAGGTGCTAGCCACATCAGCACAGCTCCCACTAACATGACCATCCCATCAGCTACACTCCTTGTATGGAACAAGTTCTGTCTTTGTTCCAAGACCTCATCATCTGCCCGGGCTTGCATACTCAAAGTCCGTCGGACAACCAGACTTCGGGGAATCTCTAAAGGGGCGTACTCGTCTTCTTCCTCAAATTTAGCTTCTTATTCCCTCTCAGATTCCTCGTCTTCACTTACTGTCTCCCCTCCTTCTCGAACCAAGATGATGTGACGGTTTGGACATTCGGCCCTCATGTGTCCTTTACCGCCGCATTTGAAGCACTCAATGGATCGGCTTGGAGTCCTTTGGGTTGAGTTTGGGGTTGGTATTTTGGAGGTGTCTTGGGGAGTGTATGGCTTGGGGTCGGGTGGGTTGGTGTAGTTTGGTCGGGAGTCAGTTGGTTTGGTGTAGCTCGGTTTAGAGGTGTTTGTTTGCTAAGGCGTTTTGGTATTGGTCACAGAGTGTGGAGTAGAAGAAGAAGTAGTATTGACAAAGTTCCAGGATTTAGAGCTTACTTGGCGTTCTAGTTTAAGGGCTAGGTGATACATCTCCTCGAGTGTGTTGTAGGTAAGGAAGTCCAATTGTTGGGAGATTTCCTTACGAAGACCACCAAGAAATCGGGCCATGGTTGCCTCACTACTCTCTCGTACATCCAATCGCGTCAACATGGATAACATCTCATGGTAAAACTTCGTGACACTTTTACTTCCTTGATACAATCGTTGGAGTTTTTGATGTAAATCTCGGAGGTAGTAGACCGGCACAAACCGTCACCGCATCTCCTCCACTAGTTCAGTCCAAGTCATTATTGGTGGTTCACCGTCCAATCTTCGATTGACCAGGACTCTCTCCCACCACTGTATAAACCTGTGAACTCAACAACAGCCAAACGACACTTCTTTTCTTCCGAGTAAGTGTAACATGCAAATATCCTTTCCATCTTACTTTCCCATTCATAATAAATATCGGGGTCGTCTTTACCCTCAAAGGATGGAAGAAATAATTTAATACTTGAGGGATTGTCATACCGTTCCTCATGTCGAGGTGCCCTTCGAGCCTCCCTTAGAGGTTCGTGTCGTGGTGCGTCAAAGAAAGGCGTTTGACGTGATGGAATATGTGACCGAGGAAGGGTCGGATCGGACACGAATAGGTGGGATGGTGGTGGCACATAGGAATTCGCTTGGTGGAGTGGAATGTCAGGCCCTCGGTTAGACGTGTTGTTTCGAGTTCGGTTTAGGAAGGGTGGAGTTAGTGGTTGGGATGTTTGTGGCATGTTAGGGGGTGGGCGGTTACGTGATTGGCGATCCTTCTCGTTGTCGCTACTATTAGTATGGGTATAGACACCTTCGGTGTTGCTATTGAAGGGAGGACTATATAGGAGTTGATTCCTTGGATCGATGGATCGGGTTCTTTGTTGGAAGTAGGGAAATGTAAGGGTTCTTTATAGTAGTGGTGTTTGGGCTTGTCGAGTTTCGATGGCCTCGAGCCTAGCCATCATTTGCTCCAATATGGAGCTAATGTGCCTCATGTTTGGATCGGGCAGTGGGGGTGGTACTTCCGAATGTTCTTCGGTAATGGTAGGGTCGTTGGACATGATATGTACCTGCACAAAGAAAATAAACACAAAGGAGAACTAAAAGGTGTTTGTTAGTACCCTCCCTCATATGTTTACACTCTTCTCTCTATTGTTCTCACCAAAATCACACAAAAATAAAGTTAATGCCAATTTTAGTTTAAAGGCTCAATGAATGATGAGCACTTTGGTGACACACAATGAAAACTCGGCACATAAAGAAAGGTATGGAAAATTAAGGTAAACAACATGAACAAAGTGAAGTTATGCACTTACCTTAATTTAGAGTAGAGAAGATGTGGAATCAATAATGAAAACTTACAAAGACTCGAATGAAGAATGGCGCAAAAGGATTGATGTTTAGGAAGCTGAAAGAAAAGCTTGACTCGTCCAATTTAAGTCCACGTCAA
This sequence comes from Viola odorata, assembly GCA_963691705.1. Classification (NCBI taxonomy): domain Eukaryota; kingdom Viridiplantae; phylum Streptophyta; class Magnoliopsida; order Malpighiales; family Violaceae; genus Viola; species Viola odorata. The sequence goes on along the minus strand of OY829546.1, from coordinate 16,361,026 downwards.
GTGTCGAAAAGCTTACCTAGCGATCTTGCCCCTTGCTTTTGACTTGTGTTGATCTTTGAAATTTTTTTTATATATATTGATCTTCTTCTTTTTTTCACAAGTGAAGGGACGCTCAGATCGCAAATAAATAGCAAAGAAAATAAAATTTGCGTTAGTGGCAAAATTTATACAATGGATAATGAATTTCAAAAAATTGAAAAGGAATTGATTAGAGCAATTTTGAATGTTTACCAATCTTCGAGACAGCCGAGCTTCGCTACCACGTGTTAGGATCCTTCAATGTTGAATTTGCAAGGAACTAGTCTCGATTGAGGATGGCTCGGATAATGAAGGATTATAGCGTTCTTGTTGAAATTTGGAAACCAGTCACTTTGGAATGGATTTAGGAGATAGGCGCAGCGGAAATTATGTAGGAAATATGGAGGAATTTTAGAGAGGATCGTGGAAAAAGAATGGACTTTTGATTCAAGATTAATGGTTCTTGAATCGGGAATTTTAGAAGTGAAAGATGGAAAATTAAATGAGCAAGTAAATTCAAGAAAACCCTCTCGTTAACTAAAACAAGCAACCTTTCTATATTGAATATACTCGACAATAATCGATCCCAAACTTGCAATGGAAATGCTAGTTTGAAGCCGAAAATTTACAAGAAATTTAGGGAAAGAAGAATACTAGAAAGCAAGAAATTACAAGAATTAATTAAGCTAAAATTGGCTTCAAGATTGAGTGTTTATCAATGATCAAAAAGCCAGTTTAAAAAGGGAATGAAGGCATCTATTTATAGCTTGAAATTCCAAGCTTTGAAAATGCTATTTTGCCGGATTGCGTGGGTTGATGGGCGAGTGGGCCTAGCATGTGCTGGTGAGGGCGTTGGTGGGCCGCGTCGTGCGGATGAAGGAAATGGTGCGTGGGCGCTGCTGGGACGACGTCCCTTTGGGAGGCAGCGTGGATAATGTTGGACGACGTCGCTTGGGAGGCAGGAGCGTGGGATGCTGCTGCTTGCTGCGTGCGACGATGGGCTGGGCTGGAAAGGAGGCTGGTTGGCGTGGGCTGCTGCTTGCTGTGTGCGACGATGGGCTGGGCTGGAAAGGAGGCTGGCTTGGATTTCCAACATATTCCATTGGTCCTTGGATTCCCATACATAAGCTCCATTGGTCCTTGGGCTTTGGGTGAGCCTCTTCGCGGCGTAAATGTTGGAGCATTCATGCCATGAGATTTTGGTGTTAGCTTCAAGTACGTGATGCGATCGGAGCGATCGTATCAGGTAAGCCTGTGATCGACTCATCAAAGCCACTGCCACCACAGGTAACTTTTTGAGGGCCTTACATAAATACTGGTTCACGTGATATTGGACCTGATCATCAGACATACCCAAAGAAATGAGAGGTTTTAGGAATGTATATTTTTGGTGTAATTAAACCGAATGTATGTTAATTGATTATTGTCTCTATGCTGGATGGTTCTTTTGGATCTCGGAACGAGACTCTGCTTGGATTGGATTACCCTGGTGGATGAGAGCAATAGATTGAGATCTAGTTGTTAGATAAGTGGCATTTCAGTTACAATTTCTATTTTAATTTATTTCTTAGTACAAGACTCTGTCAAAGTTTGTCAAATTTGTTTCCTAAAATTCTGTCATTACTGTTAGTCATGTTAAACCACCTCAGAAGTGGCTAATTAGTAGGAAAATGGTTATCCTTTTCTTGTATATAAAGGCTCCAAGTTCATTGAATAAAACGCACTGGAAATTCTTAATTCTCTTCATTCTATTTTCAACCCTTTTGTTCCAACACTAGTAAATGTGGCGTTTGTTAGGATTAGGAATATGATGTTTCTATTTGTAATAGAAAGCAACACATGATGTTGATATTTGTAGGTTTGCAGTGAATGTTATTTCTGGTGCACTGTCTGGCGTATAAAATGTCTTTGCTACTGGTGACCTACCCCCTCTAGAGTTGTGCTACAAGGACATGAATGCAATTGCTTCTGCATTCATATGTTCATACTAGACATACTCAAAGCCGTTTCCTCCATGCTGGGCTCGGAGGAACTCCCTTTATTTTCTGACCTATCATGTTCGAATAGGACCAATTTCCTGTCGGATGGATAGAGAAGATAACCAGAGAGATCGGAAAAGAAAGAGCCGTTTTCTAACGTTTAAAACGTTAAATTAATGTCTGGTTTTTTTTTCTTGCCCAAAAAATAAGGCTTATTACCAATAAATGAGAAGAAACAAACAAACACACCCACAATAAAAACAAACCATGTTCCATGATTCATTACATTTCACACAGTTTTGAGTTGAATCATTCACTTTCAACTTTCAAGATCTAGAGACTTGGAAAATGTTGGATACTTGTTTACACTTCCACGTTGCAAACTTGTACACAAACGCTTCCTCTCAAAGCCACCACATTTTCCTTCTCTCTCTAAGCCAATAAAATTACACACACAGCTGAATAAAACAAACTGCAACAAAGAATTCTTGCGTAAGAAAAGATCAATAAAGAAAGGGAAAAATATGTCAGCCCTTCTCTCCACCACTTGCATGCCTAAATCTTTAGTACATGCTTGTAAATTAGCACCTACGAGCAAAACCCATGTCAGGAACTACACTTGTTTCTCCACCAGAACCTTATACACAGCAAAACGACCAAGGAGGGCACGAAATGTTTCTCCTCTGCAAGTGGCAGCACCATCATCTCCATCTCTACAGAAGGAAGTAGAGGATGAGGAAGAGTTTGTTGTTGAAGATGCGAGTGGTGAGCAGAGCTGTGATTCCAAATTCTCCTGGAGAGATCATTGGTACCCTGTTTCTTTGATTGAGGATTTGGACCCATCCTTGCCAACACCATTTCAGCTCCTGGGGAGAGACTTGGTTCTTTGGTTTGATAAGGCAAATCAAGAATGGGTTGCTTTTGATGACAAGTGTCCCCACAGACTTGCCCCCTTATCTGTAAGATTGTTATTCTCTCTTTTTTTCTGCACAAAGATGGTTCCTTTTAGACATTTGAAATGGTATTTTGTTTGATCGCATGATGTTTTGCTGGGATTAGTAGCTATGTTCATTCTTTTTGTATCAAGTTTTATGATCTGTTGAGCTCTAGTTAGTGTTTCTTTGTACTAAGTTCTAAGAGCTGATTGTGACTAATAATTATGTTTGATCTAAGTTTGGGAACTATTAGCATATTAGAATTTGAAAATTTTGTTTGTCAATTGTTAGGGTTGATGGTTTTTGATGGTTTGCTTTTGATCTGGTAGGAAGGGCGACTTGATGAAAATGGGCACTTGCAATGTTCATATCATGGCTGGTCATTTGATGGATGTGGATCTTGCACTAGGATTCCTCAGGCTATGACCGAAGGTCCTGAAGCTCGTGCAATTAAGTCTCAAAGAGCTTGCGCTACCAGGTTCCCTACCACGGTGTCTCAAGGGCTGCTCTTTGTTTGGCCAGACGAGAATGGTCGGGAAAGAGCTCAAGCCACCGAACCCCCCAGGTGGGTGATCACACTTTCTTTACGTTTGTTTATTTTGGAGCTTATAAACCATTTTAGTCACTGAATATGATGATTCAATGCAATTGTGTATTCACATTGGTTCTTTATTTTATTTTCTAGGTTGCCTGATGACTTTGATAAACCCGAGTTCTCAACTGTAACAATTCAGCGCGATTTGTTCTATGGCTATGACACCCTCATGGAGAATGTCTCCGATCCTTCTCATATTGACTTTGCTCATCACAAGGTACAATTTTGAATTTAAATAGTTTGATTGAGTATAGCATCACTTTATCAACCGTAGATGCATACCTCTTCAAGGTGTTTGTTTGATGTTATTAAGAATTTAGGTAATGCTCAGTTTTTAGCAGGTCATTTACTGCTTATTGGGGTAATCCACAGGTTACAGGAAGGAGAGACAGAGCCAAGCCATTGCCATTTAAGATGGACTCCAGTGGTCCTTTTGGCTTTTCTGGAGCCAATGAAGGGAACCCGCGAATCAGTGCTAACTTTATTGCTCCTTGTTATTTTGTAAATAAGTAAGTTCAATGCGTATCAGGAACTGCGTCCATATAAACTTCTTTTTTACTGCAGCTGCATTTAAGGTTTCATTTTGCAAGCGTTCACTTTGCTGGTTTATTGTTTCTTTATTGGTGCTATTTAAGACTCTCTTCATGAAAAGACTGTTCATTAAAAGACTATTCATTTTTAATGAATATTAAAATATCCTTGATGCAATGATCAATAAAAGGAACATTCCAATAATCGAGGTCAGTCAAGGAACTTCTATGTCGGTTTCTCATTACAGTTACTATGACCTTGTTATCTTTGATCTATGTGCCTACATGCCAGCTTGAATTTGTGCGTTGGATGCTTTTTAATGAGGTCTATTTGTACATTCTTATGAAGCTGACATTCAAGAGTATAATGGAAAGTTCGCACAGAGGTCCCTTGGCCAAAGATGGATTGTTAGTTTTCTAGAAATTTCTAGTGCTCTTCTAAAATTTATACTTATATTACCAGGGTAGAAATCGACACAAAACTTCCTATAGTTGGTGATCAGAAGTGGGTTATATGGATCTGCTCCTTCAATGTTCCAATGGCACCTGGGAAGACTCGGTCAATTGTTTGTAGTGCTCGAAACTTCTTCCAGTTGACGATGCCAGGGCCTGCCTGGTGGCAGGTAAGAACATTTAAGTTACGCCACTGCATGCTTTTATATTGGATCTATTGCATGGGTGTTTGCAATTTTATCACCTGTATTTTCCATTACAAAAATCGAAACTGACTTTCTGGTATGTCCTATGATATTCTGTGCGGTATGATGATGGCCCACGTCTCCTTCCTTGTCTAGATTAAGTGTCTGTTGGGTCTTCATGTATAATACGAGAAATTAGGTCAAAATGAGGCTTGACTACTACCTCAAAAGAGGATGAACATGACAATTTTCTCATGTTGCTCTACTTCTAACTAAAGAAGTATCACTAGTCTATCCATGAATGTCTTCGGAACCAGTCCTGACTTTGATCCATCATACCATTACACCTATAGTTATGAATGTCTCTTTGTATTTATATCATTTTACTACTGATGACCGAGAATAAGGAAAAAAATGTCTAGTCCTTAACCCGAGGCAGAGTAGGCCTCTCCAGGCCTGCTGCGGCAGATGAATATTTGCCGTACATTTTCATTTCCCATTGCCTTGTTATGGTCCAGGCCATACCATTGCAGACTTCTAACTCATTTCATTAGGTTTACAGCTTTCATATCCTTAGTCACAACTACATTACTTAACTATGCCCAACTTCAGCTTGACGAAGTGCTGTCAGACTTGACCCAGTCATTTGGATACCCAGTGCTTCTTCTGCTTTGTATACCCTTGAAAAATAAGGAACTTACATATTTGGTGATGATCTTTAAAAAACAGTTATAGTGATATTGAAAAAGAGGTTTGCAATTGCTTCTTGAATTTAAAGTGCAAATGTTTAGGAATATAACAACCAGATTTCAGTACAGTATTAGAATCACGGAAAGCAAGTACCTCATCAACCAGAAAGAGCATCTTCATTTCTTCCTCTGATGTTAATTTCTTTTATGAATATTTGCTCAATGGTAATTTTAATGCGGTAAGAATCAGACTGTTCCTGATTATCATTAACTCGTGCTATATGAACTTTGATTATTATGTGTTAAAGAAGTACCAGGTTGGGCCATTCCAAAGGTATGAATTACAGAGATGTGCATGGCTTTTTAACTTGAATTATGTTTATTTGACCCTTGGGTTGGTCTCGTATTGCTTCAGTGAAGAGTTTCAGTTTTCCTTTCACAGCTTGAATGGCCATGCTAATTAAAACCAGTTTTATGATTCTGTCACCTGTATTAATGTTGATGCCAACTTAAATGTTGTGATGCCAGGTGGTTCCGAGATGGCACGAGCATTGGACTTCTAACAAGGTATATGACGGAGACATGATCGTCCTTCAAGGTCAAGAGAAAATATTTCTTGCGAAGTCAAAGGACGGTGCTACTGATGTTAATAAAGAGTACACAAAACTCACATTTACGCCCACTCAAGCAGACCGTTTAGTCTTGGCTTTTCGTAATTGGCTGAGACGACATGGCAACAGCCAACCTGAATGGTTTGGTTTCTTTGACCAACCTCCACCATCGACAGTCTTATCAAAGCGTCAGGTATCATATCGAACAACCTCAACCACCTACTTTGGCGCGCGATTAAAAGTTATACTATGCCATTTTCATGAAAAGCGTCGGCTGCCCTTATAGAACTTCAAACTCTTATTCTGTCATCAGGTGGCTCGTAAAAGTTGAACTGATTGCTGGCATTTTTTCGTTTTATGCCCTTGTGCTTTGCAGATGCTGGATAGGTTTGAGCAGCATACCCTGAAGTGCTCGTCATGTAAGAAAGCTTACACATCATTCCAGACATTACAAAAGTTTCTAATGGCTGCAACCGTTGTCTGCGGTGCATCAGCTGGGATTCCTTCAGACGTGCAATTCCGGGTTCTTTTGGCTGGTCTAGCACTCGTGAGTGCAGGTTTGGCGTATCTCTTGCATGAACTCGAGAAAAACTTTGTTTTCGTAGATTATGTCCACGCGGAGATAGATTAGAGAGGAGTATTTGTACATGTTCTGTACATACTAAAATATATATTAGCAATTGTATAGTTTTTCAACTGAGTTGCAGATGCAAACCGGATTTACCGTCAAGTTTCAGATAAAAGGCAAAAAGTCACAGTTGAACAGTAAAATTAAAGTTTAACATCCAAGTACCAAGAACTTCTAACAGGAATACAAATAGATCATTTGTACTGTATCAGTTTTGTAACACAGAAAAATTGGAAATAGTTTCTTCCAGGAAACTAGACAGCAATGCTGCTATATTCCATAACAAAATTACAAAGCTATTTTCATCCAAAAGTTCCTGAAACAGCGCAATTCTTCAATTCCAGCTTCTCATCAGCATCAATTCCCTGCACACAGAAAAAATACACCATAAAATGTGTATTTCTGGGATTTTTTTTAGTTTCAGTGAAGAAGGGTATTAATATTTTTTTAGGTCTCTTTGGATATCCTCTCAAGTGAGACTAATCTCGTTCCCTAAAGATGTATACTGACCTGAGTGGCCTCTGCTTGTTCTTGGTACTTGAAGTAATCTCCATGGAGTCTCTTTTCCATAAAGTATGGCACTGGACAAAGAAAAAAAGAAGAAAGGGAGAAAACAGAAACAAAACTAGCTAGTCATCATCCAAACACCAAATTAGGGAAGATTTTGAGATGAATTCTCAAAGATTTTACCTTTCTCCATGTATGTTTCTCCAAAGTTGTCACCACTACTGCTACTACTGTCATGAAGATAAAAGTCCATCAATTCCATTTTAGTATCCTTGTTATTACCCACAACTAATGCTCTGTATCTCTTCTTCTCCTTCTCCTTTGCACCACCATCATCACCAGTACTTGCTTCAAATGTTAAGAAGTAAGCATCACCACTTGCTCGGTAGTTTGCCTTCACCAACTGCTCAAACTTCATATTCCCATCCTAAAACAATCAAACCATTTTCTAAAAGTTACAATCCGGACAGAACCAGAAACTAGACAAATCTATGTAAGACTATTCAAGATACCATGGATTTGTTGTATTGATCGACAGCGAATCGGGCCGGATTGGTGACCTCAGGATCGTCCAATGATCCGCGCCACGGCCTAACTATGTGTGGAGAATCACCCAAATCAAACTCAATATCAAAACCCTATTCCCCAAAATCACAACAAAAAATCATCCAATCAGCTGAGATAATTAATTAAACAGAGGAAGTAAAATTCGAAAAGATTGTCTGCCGCCCATTGAAACATACCGCAGTGACATGTCTCTTCTCTTCGTAGTTGTAGCTTTCGAGCAACTCTCGACATGAAACCTTAGGTTTTGGTAGAGAAGGAAGGGCAGTAGCTGTCGTCTTGCAAGAAATGAGCTTTAACTTAGTATTTATGTTTTTATCACAATTGTTGCCGGTGGTGAGAATGGAAACGGATATTGGTGCGCCGAAAGCGGTGGTTTTGGTGAGCCGGTTTTTAACGAAGGGACTTCTGACGAGGTTTCTTGAGCCACAATTAACGGCGGAGCTAGGAGGAGCCATGTCGGTGTGCTCTTTTTTCAAAAGCTTAACTTTTTTAGCCCAAGCCAAGGTGGCAGGTGCTAGGTTAAATAGGTTTAAATCCTAAGACAGGACGAACAATACTGGTCAAATGACAAAAATATACCATGTTATTACGGAGTATTATTTTATAAAAAATTATGCTAGGTTCGCGAGTTGGCCCAATAGTCCTAATGATTTGGGACTGGGCTGGGGTCCAAATTTAGGACGCCTATGTAAAATTGTAAGCCCAAACCCGATCCACTCATTTAGAAGGTCTATCATTAAACAGCAACTATCAAGTTTAATTTGCACAGCACAAAAAATGAAATGAACTATACTACCACTGTCCTTCATTCACGAGCCAGACAAGCAAAAATCCACAAAAAGAGAAGAATATCCACTAATTTCAGCATATATCCCCTAAAAATATAATCACCAGCACATTGTTAATTACATATGCAGCAAAGTGCAATCTAATTATTATTCAAATTGAAAAATGAATAAATCAATCTATAAAACACACATGCATTTACAAATTGAAAAATGAATAAATCAATCTATAAAACACACATGCATTTACAAATTCTCTAGCAACATATAAGAATCCGATGAACTAATAATTGTTGGTAGCTAAAAAAATACTAAATTTCATGATTTTTGAGTGGGTTATTGCAATACTAATAATTAGTAACTACATGGACTATATCATCATAATTAAACTGTTATAGTTACCTATTGGTTCTCAACTTTTCCTTGCAATTTCGTCAAACTAGAAGTAGAACCAGTAGTACTAGTTATTGCCGGAGAATGACCGACGAACAAAGCAACATGACCCATAAGCTTGTCTTTCCTAGAAAACGTCGTACCACACGAACACTGCCATTTCACATCCCCACAATGCTTCTCATGTGTCCTCAAATCCGACAACACGGAGAACTGCTTCGTATTGCATCTCTTGCACACATACATCTTCGGACAATGGCTCCTCTTGTAATGATTCTTCACGCAAACCATCGATTTCAACGGCTGGAACTTGACGTGCTTCCGATTCCACCTGCACCCTTCTTGCGGGCACGAATATTTCCTCCCTGATTTCGTTGAATTGTTGTTCGAATTAATACCCTTGTGATCTCCACCACCCGCCCCACCACCATTAGTAGTAGTGTTACTATTATTCTTCAATGGGCTGCTTAAAGCAGCGCTAGTCTTGTATTCGTCGCCATGTGCTCGCATGTGCATTCTCAGATTCGCGTCGCGCTTGAACCCTTTACCGCACACTTGACAATAATGTGTGTACTTTGCTAGCAAATCAGACGCATCCAATTCGATTATGTTGTCGCAAATGCTCTTATCATCATTCTGTGGCGACGGAAATGTTCCCTCTCCGCCTTTACCACCCGAAGTTTCTACCAATACCCTACTATTGCTACTAGTAATGTTGCTATTGTTATAATTATCGGTGTTATACCAATCATGATACATACTAGTTTCGGTGGAGAAGTAGGTTTGCCCTCGTTGTTGTTGGCCAATCTCGCGGTTAATGGTGACGCCAAAGTTCGTCACTTCTTGAGACAAAACGGTGTCATCTTGAGCTTTGACGCGGGGTACTTGGTGCAATTGAAGATGATCGTGTGATGAATTAGTATTAGTAGAGTGGTGGATAATATCATTATGGTGAGTGGTGGCCGCTGCGGCGCTACTAGCCATTTGTTGGCAAGTGAACATCATAGAAGAAGCGGTGACGATGATTTCTTGAATCAAGGTGCCCATGTTAGCGACGGCCATGGAGGCCGTTGACTCAGCGGCTAAGGTTTGATCTGGCGCGATGAGGATGCTGACCATTGATTGGACTTGGTGAACTTTTTCTTTAAGGAGGGAGAGGCTGTAGAGGAGAGAATTGGAGTGAGAATGATCAGAAGAAGAATTACTTGCTTGATGATGATGATGATGATGATGATGATCAACGGTTGATGAAACATCTTGATCTTGATGATGATCTGCCACAACCGGCGGGTACATGTGTAGATTAGCTTGTGGCAAGGTTGGGAAACAATTTGGAGGAGTGGCCCCCGAAATCATTTTCAAAGTTAAAATCTTCTATTTTCTTGATCTTATTTTCGGATCTAATTACTCTTTTGTTTTGTTTTGGGATGATGTTTTTGGAATTTGATTTTTGAAAAAAGAGTCTTGGCGACTAATTAATCTTTGAAGTGGAAATTGTTATATAAGGAATTGAGTTAGCTAGATAGCATGCTGAGGAAGTCAACTAGGAGCTAACATTCATCCCCAAATACCACCTCCCTGTGTATCCTCCCAATCTCACATCAAGACAAGATGAGAGAAGTTAGCATATGTAATTGCATTATTTAAGTATTAAAAAAACCATTTACTTTTTGTGATTTTTCTAGTAATATTTCTTACATGTTGGACATTGTCTAGATCATATTGCATAATTATATTAATGTTGGAGTCCCTATCCTATCCTTTGCTCAATTTTCTATCAATATTTTGTACATTATAAGATTGCATTATAGATGTTGTTATTCTCTTCTAAAGAAAATAATTATTAAATAGTAGACAACGAGAACAAAGTTAATTAATATGTCGTGTGCTTCTTGATTGTTTTATGAAAAAAAGTTAATTAATTTAACTAATTATAGTAATAATATTTAGTTGTGGTCAAGCGATTAGAGAGCTGAAGAGACTTGTCTATTTTAATTAAGATCTTAAATTCGAATCTTACGAATAGAGTGAATGAATAAAATAAGTGAATAAAATTAGTCTTCTGCTCGAATGAGTGTGAGAGGACACGCAGGAATATGAGGTGATAATTTGATGGTCAGATAAGTGAATGGTATACACATTGATAGTTTAATACTATCATGACAAATTGATGATCCAGTGTTTTGTGTATGAAATAATTATTTACGGAAGTATTTAATCCCTCAATGAGCTGATACTATGCAAATTTTAATCCGATGGGACGTCTCTAGAGATACATATGATTCATACATAGGGTTCATTTTATGTTACTAAACAACTAACTAAAAGCAATTTATTTTGTTTGCCATGTAAATTCAGTACTTCTAAATCTAATTGGTGAAGTAATTATATAATAAAGTGTTTTTTTTTTTACAATTTCGTTTTTTGAAGAAAAAAAAGAGAAAAAAGAGTGAGCAAGAAAAGGGTCATTTTCTGGCGTCAAACAACCTCCACGCATGGGTTGAATTGAAATATTCAAAAGAGGTTGATGGAACAATAATAATAATAATAATAAAGTTTCGGGGACATGAAGGTCATGTCAAGTTTGGACGACGAAACTTTTATCTGGTGACAACCCTAACCGCCAATTAGCATCTCCTCCCGCACGATCGAGTCTGCATTTCACGAAAAATGATTAGCTAGCTAATTAAGCTAGAGATTAGCCTTGCAGCTAATTTAAGAACAAAATAATTGGTCTCTATTTGGTGAAGGGTTTTAAGGTGGCAATTATCTTTCCCACGTTTTTTTCCCTTTTTTAACAATTTTTTTTGGGTTCACCATTTCTATTGTTAATGGCAAATTACTCCATGTCGAGTCTGGTTCATGGTATATGTCGTCTTACAAAAGAGATTTTGTTTCAAAATATCATTTTTTAAAGAAAATGAGGAGTAGATATATGTAGATCATTTTTTTTTAAAACGTTCTTTTTGTAGCCAAAATCGCGAGTCAAACTCGTAAATTCGTACGAGTTTATAAATTTGATTCCCCAACTCGAACTTAAACTCGAAATCTGGTTAAATCGGGATGGAAACTCGATTTAACTCGGTAAACTCATCTAGTCAAACCGAGTTCATTGAACAAGCAATTTATAGATAAATAAAAGAACTCACCTTAACGTTCTCCTCTTCGTCGACATCTCTGAGTCTCTGATTTACTCAACCAGCAGGCAACAACACTCAACACTGCAGCAAGTTCACCACCCGTCCACTACCACCGGCCGAAACCACCAGCCTTCCTCCCAACCCCAAGTCGTCAAGGTGCGTTTACTTTTTGTTAAGTAATTAAGGATCCATTCCTCTGTGTTTAGAGGAGCAGTTATTCTGATGATTGACTTAATTTTGGAATTTTCTAGTGGACTGGTCAATTTTTGAATAATACTCGCACTTTTTACTTGCCATTTATACTGCAAACTAAATTTTCTTCTTATTATTCTGTTTTACAAGTTTCTATTGTGCCACTGACTGGAATGATTTATGGTTATATATAATTCTATACCAGAACAAGTAAAAATAAGTTGTCACTGTCTTCGCTTCACAATTTTACAGTACTCATGGCAACCCAAAGTTGTACTGTACTACCATGTCACTGAGATATTATTCCAAAAACAAGAATTAAAAAACAGCAGAATTTAACAAATTATTAATTAATTAAATGATTACTGATATTTGTTTTTAAAAATGATTATATATATATATGTGTGTAAAATAATAATAATTAAATTATCAAAATATATAAACTCTTACAATTTTATGTTTCCGATTTCATCTGTTCATTTCGAGTTTACTTGAACTCTCGAGTTTAACTACCTTACTCATAATATACATCATTTTGATAAAAAAAAAATAGTTCAAATTTTACTATGTGTGTAACTTTCACCAAAAAAAACTACACACTTCAAAGACATTTCACTCCATTTTTGGTAGGTGGTTTTTTTAAAAAAAATCTTATGTACACTTCTATATAATAAGAAATTTGACTTATCAAATGTTGATATATGATCAATTTTTGACACAACAATTGAATTAGAATTATAATCTTTTTAAAAGCATACAAAATAATAAATTTCGGGAAATAAGTTGTGCGGGAGTTTTTATTGCTAGAAAAATTACACAAATTTAGCGCTTTACTTTAAAGACATTTCTCTCCATTTTTTATAGGTGTTGTTTTTTTCTTTTCTTATGAATTTTTTATGTAAACTACTATCAAATGAGTAAATTGACTTGAAAAGATGAGGTATGATCACTATTTGACCCAACAAGTTAACTAGAATCATATATTTTTTAAAAGCATGTAAAATAAAAAATCTCGAGAAATAAGTTGTTTGAGAGTTCTTATTGGTAGAGAATTACACTGGTTTTAACAACTTACTACCATTTGTGTAATCTTCAATACAAAAAACTACACACTTCAAATACATTTCTCTCCATTTTTTTAGGTGTTTTTTTTCTTAAAAAAAATCTTATGTACAATACTATAAAATGAGTAAATTGACTTATTAAATGTTAATATATCAGTACTATTTGACCCCATAATTGAATTAGACTTATATTTTTTTTCAAAGCATACAAAATAATGAATTTTAGGAAATAAGTCATGCGAGAGTTTCTATTGTTAGAAAAATTACGCTAATTTTATCACTTTACTACCGTGTAATTTTTTGCGAAAAAACTATACACTTCAAAAACATTACTGCAAGCATTTGGAAGTTTTTTTGGAATAGTTTTAGTAATCAAAATAACTGAAAACAACAGGATATTTGAGAAATTCGCTCATCTCGGACGCTTATAATTCCTTTCCTTGTCCAAAGATACCAATTTAGGTACGTGAAAACACATAACACTTAGGGAAATATTATTAGGAAAAAGTAGTAAAACCAAACATGAACCTAAGGTTTGCCAATTTAAAAACTGATTTCAGTCGTGTTTGGTAACTCTATATTAAACCTTATCATTTCGCTGACATAAAAATACAAAAATAAAAAAAATGATGTGGATTTTTCTCTCACTCCCTATATGTCGTTTGCTGACATGATTATTTTTTAAAAAAAATCAGAAAAAAATTAACATATAAATAATTATATATAAAAGAAAAAATATGAAAATTTCTATAAAATTAATAGATAAAATCTTGAAATTTGAAATAGTAGATTAAAAATTCTTTAAAAATTAATCTAATTGCTAAAAAATATAAATACATATATATATAAAATAAATTGCAAAAATTAAAGAAAAATCAGAAAAAAATCAAAAATTATTATAATTATTTGAAAAAGCAAGAAAATTTAAAAATCAAGAATAAAAAAAAATCAAAAAACGTAACAGCCGTATTAGTCCAGTTATATCACCATTGATATTTTCCACCATCACCATTATATTTAATTGCCATAAAAAAATTATTGAGCTCTAAGAGAAATTATACCTTGAAAAAGTTAAACCGGGGTGGTAACGTAGTTTTAGACTTTTGATGGCCAAAAATCCAAATGGGCACAATACCGTAAAAGATAAACAAACATCAACAGAAACCGGGTTTACCTCTCCTGCTTCTGTTTACCATAGCACAAACACCAAGCGACTTCGGATAAGAAGAGTGGGAAAAAAACACTAGACATTTTGGTTGTGCGATAATGGCAGTATCATCCTCTAGAGCTGCAACTCTCTCATGGAGTTCTTCGGTTTGTCTTCACGGTCACACTTTTGGTGGAGCTGCTAATGAAGTCTCCAAATTACTAGACAGACGGATGTCCATGGCGATTTTGGCTCAAAAGAAAGCCAATAAGACCCGAAAGGTAACAAATTTACTTGATAACCTGAGATGGGTTCTTGTATTTTTTATCTTCATTTAGGTTTTTAATTGTCTCCCTCAGTACAACGTATGTAGTTTGCAAGAAAGAATCATTTTTTGCTGTTCCATTGTTTTGTGTGTTAGATAATATTGAAAGAAGATGTGTCGTATTTGGGGAAGAAAGGAGCGGTTATTGATGTGAAGCCAGGCTATTATCGGAATTTTCTGCATCCAATGGGCAAGGCCCAGATCGTTACTCCAGTTCTACTCAAGTAAGACCACACCATTTTGTTAATTTTTGTCGACCCTAATTATAGTTGTTCAGGTATGTATACATTGTTTTAGTGTTGATGTTAGTACTGCTTTATCAGAATGCAATCATAAATTACAATTGCCGCCATATGTACTATTATGCCTATGTACCACAAAAGACGAGGTGAAACTCTCTTGTTTGGAAGCAAATGAGATATAGATGACTTCAAAGTACATCCAAGTGCTATACACATCTATGTGAGTCTGGATAATTGAAAAATCTTTCAGCTTGAACCACTGCTGAAATTTGATGAACCGACTCGTGGTGATGGATTGGATACTACACTACCTTACATTTCATCTTAATCTTACTAGGAACCTTCATTTCTAGAGCAATGATCATATGAATAATCTGGCAGAAATGTGTCCTGCTAGGTCATCTAGGTTTATCTTGTTGTTTGCAACTAACCACCTTCATATTGATAAGCTAATTTGTATGCGAGATTTATCTTCTGTCTAGGAAAATTCAAACTCTAGACATGGCACATCCAAATGTGACAAGTGAATGCTCCTAGTGATTTTTCAACTAATGTATATAGTTCTGTTTACCCCATCTTTGTAGACGGCCTCTTTCAGTTATGAATCTGGTCCCTTGTTAAGGGACATGCCTCTCTCTTCTGTGAAGTCACTAGAAGCAATTGCACACAGAATTTTATCCACGTTCGTGAGGACACAAACGTGACTTTGGAAATGCTGTCTTTTGATAAAGAAGACTGAGGAATATTATTAATCAGTATATGAGTACAATACAAGAATCTTATTGACAAGGATCTTGAATGCCTGATAGGATTTACTATGCATAAATCAGTGTGCAGAATGACATGCTTTTCACCTTTTACAACATAGGAAGAGGGAGGAACACTCTCTATACTCTCTTTTTTGGGGATAGGCTAATGTGTACCCCTCACCACTAGGCCAACTCTTCATTTTTTTTCCGCTTTATCTGTTAAAGAGTATTATTTAGGTTTATTGATTAAGATATTTCCACTGGAGAGGGAATCCATCAAAGGATACTTTAAAGATGGTGGGTTCTTACAACAAAGATTGGTTGAGGATTATCACACATGCTAATAAATGAAGCACTATCGGAAATACTATGTTGTCTTTAATGCCAATGTCTTCTGATTTTGTTGAGAGATTCACCTATGCCCAGATTTTGGAGGTCATTTAATTGCATCTTCTTGGTAAATTTTCCCAGGGAAATGCGAATGGAAGAAGAGAGAATTGAGGCTGAGAAAACACGGGTAACTATGTATTCCATGTGTATGCTAGTATTAGTTTTCCCTCCTACACGTTCCTTCTCTAATTAGCATCACATTGTTAAAATTGTTATCATTCTGCAGGTAAAAGAAGAAGCAGTTCAGCTTGCTCGTTTATTTGAAGCTGTCGGAGGATTGAAAGTGAAGCGCAAAGGTGGAAAGGGAAAACAAATATTTGGAAGGTGCGCTGGATGCACAATATCATTGTTGTTGTTAAATAAGTCATTGTTTGTATGTCATGTCTAACATCTCTGTGTTTTGACAGTGTAACTGCTCAAGATATTGTGGACATAATCAAGGCCCAGGTTCAGAGGTACAGTCTTATCATATAATTATTCCTTTTGTACTGGGCCATTGTCAATGCAGTGTTGAATTCGTCACAAACTTTATGCGCTTCTATTTGATCCTCGAATTCTTAAGAGAGGTTCAGTGATTATGAAAATTAAGCATGAAAAGTTAAGATCAGCGTTACACTAATGGAGCTTTATTTATAATTGAGGACATAGATCCGTGCCCCCTTTCCTTGACTTGTTAAGTGAATACCTTATCTCAAGTTCTGTTATTTAGATTTTAGTTGCTGATTATAAAGGTTCCGCTTCTGCATGCATTTCAAGAATTCTAATTAAGTGATATGGATACACTGTCAATTCCTCATTACTCACGGTCTTATTCTATTATTAAGAGAAGCTTGTCATGGCATTGTGAACTGAAGCAGCTTTTGTAAGAGGAGTTTAGAACAGATAGATAATTCTTGCAGTTTTTTGGTATTATTTTCAGTCCATTGGCTATTCTAAAAGAACTCTATACATCATCTGAGATTCTAAAAATGAGAGGATGGGGGTAAAGAGCTTGGTTGTCTTGTTTTTACGGCATTCATGGTTTAGTAGCACCATAAATTGAGAACATTATGTATCTTGTCTAGTATAACCATGATTAGTATTTAAGCATTTCAGAGCAGTGATTCGTACACAATCACACAGTTGTCTAGTTGTCTTTGTGTTTCATGCCTATCTAACAACTGGATCTGATCCTTAGGGAGGTGGACAAGAAAATTGTTACTGTTCCAGAGATTCGGGAAACTGGAGAATATATTGCGGAACTGAAGCTTCATCCAGAAGTTACTGCTCGTTTGAGGTTGAATGTATACGCCAACTGAGGACAACTGTTCTGACTCCTCTCTTAAAGAATTTTTTTGTATCGGTTTGCATCAACCTAAGGTATGTTAGCCTCTGCCGATGCATCAATTTACGATAGATTTTTCTTGCAATCTCCCTCCAAAATTGATGAGTTGCTGAAAACTACATTTGACTTTATTGCAGGACCATTGATAAATGCGGCGCGAAGTTGAGTGATCTTTTGGAAGTCATCAAATCTGTTTGTGGAATGCGTAGATATGCATAGCGCTGCGCTTAATCTGTATTCCTTTGGTGGCTGTGCTTTTGTTGTACCTTGTTCATCCTTCTTTTCTTCTTTTTTGTTGACATAACGTTGTCCATCCTTGTAACGCAAGAATGTAGTTGTTTTTGAGAAACAGTTATACATTTGTGTTCTTTCCTTTTCTTTGTTCAAAGTTCAGATTGACATATTTCTGCCCAGGATCGAACGGGAGACAACGATTATTTAGGCCAAAATGGAGACCTTTAACTACACCACAGCAACTTGCATACTCCATGCTTTTATCATTGTGATAAATTGAAACCATACCCTTCTCACACAAAATGGTAAACTTAAAATTGTAAAAGTTTATAAATATTATTTAATTTCATCGATTTACTAACCACTTTTATGAATTTTTGTTTCTTCATGTTTGTTTTAAATGTTGGAGGGCATTATGATTGATTGAATTTGGATGACTGGATAATTTTTGTACTCATTTTATATTATCGTTTATAAAAAATTAATAAAAAAAGTTAAAATTTACATAAAACTTAAAACTTGTATAAATTATTAGTCTTTCATACTATAAGTGTAATTTTTTAAATCATGTGTAACTTTTTTATAGTTAAATTATACTTATTAAATGCAAACTCAAGTCAACAAAACAATATCCTCTTTTTTTTACACATAAAGAAAAAGAAAAGAAAAGAAAAGAAAAAAAGATCAAGATCGACATAATTTATTTTTTAGGGTAAATTACATAAAAACCTTATAGTTTACAAAATGTTCCATTTAACCTCATATACTTTAAAAACGTGCAATATAAACCTTATAATTTCCAGAAAGTTGCAATCTTAAACTTTTAAATGTTAAAAAATCCAAAAAAATATAGTAAATAATTGCAAAAAAATATAAAATTTGAATAAAAAATTGTAACAGAACTTAATACAGTGAAAATAAAATAAATTTTATTTACAATTTTTTAAATTTATTCCTTTTTAAATATTTTAAAAAAAGTTATCATTATTTTTAAAATTTTTTTAGTGTAGTGAACTCTCGTATTTGTTACATTTTATCTCAAATTTGAATATTTTTTCAATTATTTTACCATTTTATTTTAATTTTTTTAACCATTAAAAATATTAAGATTAATACTTTTAAAAAATTATAATATTTACATGGTATGTTTTTAGACTATAAAAATTAAAAAAGACATTTTATAATCTATGGAGTTTTTTTTCTATATAATTTACTTTTATTTTTGCAAGGAAACACGGGCATATATTATTAATTCCACACAAAAAGGTGTTGATAGATCATAGATGGGCCACTCTAAGACACAATATACAGTAACAAGGATATTGGTGGCAAATGGCAGAGAATGCCAAGTCTAGTTGGATTGGATTGGATGAGAGTACTCCATCCATATCTTCTTTGGGAACAACGAACAAAATGTCATGGACCCCAACTCCACACTATCCGTATTAACTTACTTAACTGACTTCTTTTTGGCAAACTCAGCCTTATAATTTTTAAAATTCATCGCTTATAAGTTAGATTCATGATATTATTTTAACATATATTTTATATTTATATAGCTATTTCAAATAAAGTCTCCCTATTTCCATGGTCTAAGAATAAAAACAAGGAAACTAAAGAAATAGAATAGAACAGGTGGATACATTTGGCATGGGCAGTCACCAACTCAGCTTGCTTTCCTACTTATCCATTTTATTCTCTTGTCATATGTGAAAATTAATGAGTGACCCAACATTATATCAAATAAAATGAGATATGCTTTTCTGTAAAATGATCCAAATGGAACCTAATCCACGGCTTTTAGTTGTGGTGGTGGTGCTCCGCCAAACCTAGCCATGCCATTGTGTTAATAACGCACGTATATCGCTCTCCTCCTCCCCACTTGCAAAAACAACCCAATTTCTTTCTTTTTATACTACTTGTTGTGATGAAGTTTAGGTTTTTTTATAAAAATAGAAAGATGCCTCCATCACTCACTTTTCGTGAATGAAAGGCAACCTTGAAGTACACTAACCACTTACTTACTCAAAGTATTCAACTCCAACAAGCATACAACACATCACTCTCTCATCACCAAATATAAAACTAAAATTTAGCTTGATTATGAGAAAAATGGAATATATCACGACGAGACGAGAGAAAAATGAAGAGAAATTGAAGAAAAAAGAATTGAAACAAAAATCTACCATCTTTAATTAAGAAAAAAGAATTGAAAGAATTGATAGCTATCAATATTAATGATGATGATAATAATAACAATCCCCAATTGTAATCGTAACGCTATAATTCGTATAACAAATAATAATAATTCACATGGATCCGCCCCCACATATACGGATCCTCTTTTATTCAACCCATTTAATTAATAATGATTCTTTTCAGTAATGGCAATCTACCAAGGCTGGAGCAGCCAACACTAGCGACGGCGTTTGTTGCTTTGACGACACGAATTGGAAATTTGATTGCTGTGCCAGCAGCTGCTGTTCGTCTTCCGGTGCCGGAAGATTAAGATCCAAACCCAACATAACACTCCTCGGCCTTATCATCGCCTTCTGATTCTGATCACCATCACCATCAACGCTGGAGTTCGGCGGCGCAGCTGCAGCCACTCTATGCCTTCTCATGTGCCCGCCCAAAGCTTGACCCGACATGAATTCGGATCCACAAATCGAACACTCGTGGATCTTATTACCTTTATGAGAATTACGATTCCCCAATTGGAAATTCAAATTATTACCACCACTGCCCTTGCTGTTGTTGTTGTTGGGTAATTGGGGTAGTAATTGCGGATGATGATCGGAGCAGCTTTTGTTCAACTGGCAATTACCCTCCACATCACCCGTATTTACGGAACTACCCTTCTTCTCATCACCACCGGCGCCGCCGAGTTTGGGTTTCTTGTGGCTGGCTCTGTGTCCGCCCAAGGCTTGAAACGACGGGAAGGTCCTGTTGCAGGTTTTGCATTCGTAGACATAGAATCCGGATTTGGTAATAATAGCTGGAGGAGGAGGTGGCAATTTTTCGATTTTTTTTCTTGGGTGCAGCGCCTGCTTTTTGTTGTTGTGGTGGTGGTGACCTTGGGCGAGTAGGATTAGGCAATTGGCCATGTCTTCTTCTTCTTCTTCCTGTACTACAACTTGATCTTGCTCTTGATCATCAGTACTGGAAGTTGTTGCAGGAGAAGAAGCAGAATTGATGGAAGTGGAGCCGTAATTAGCTACAACAAGGCCCAATTCTAATTGTCTGCTGCTGCTACATGATGACGGGGAGGAGGATCTTTGGCGTTTGGTGCGCTTGCCTTTGACGATGAGATGGGTGAGATCAGTGGAGGAGGAGGAGCCCAGCATCATGAAATTGTGATGATGATCTTGATGATCATGATGAGCAACTGCTAATTCCATTTTTGGTTAAAAGGTAGGAGAAAGAGATGAAAAGGAATGGTGTGGAGGAGGAGAGTGTGGGGAGAGTTTGTTATATATATATATGTATATATATACATGTGTGTGTGTGAAAAGAGAGAGGAGGTGGTTGTTGTTTGCTACGCTGCTATTGTTTTGCTGTTTCTTTCTTTTCTCCTTTTTTTCTGTTATTTTTTTCGTGTCATATACTCCCTCCGTTTTCGAATAATCGTCACTTTTATACTTTTTGTTACTGTTCACTTTACTTGATTTTTTTAGTGTTTGTTGTACTTTTTGTTACGGTTTTAAAGAGTCAATTATTCAATAACAGAGGAAGTAATATTTTTCTTTTTCTTTTTCTTATTTCTTTTGGGTTGAGTCAAAAGCCGCCCCCGTGAATAGTAACCACTAGCTAATTGCATTTTGGTCCGCCTCAAAAGCTACTGTTATTCTTGTGTGCGTTTCCTAACTTTGTTATTTCCTCCTTTCGTCTCAAATTAAATAATTTTTTTAAATTTTGTCTTAAATTAAATAACATTTTATTATATTTTAGGTAATTTTTGTCTAATTTTACTAATCTATCTCTTATTATCGAGTAAATACGATCAGTGAGAGTAATAAAGTAGATAAATTATAATAAAACAAAAGGGTACTATTGTTAAATATGGACTTAAAAGATTTTTTTGGTACGTGTAGACACTAAAGAAGTCATGACAAGAGGGTACTATAAAGTTTTTACAACACTTCACTCTTAAGCGGGGCAGAAAGGATAATCGGGAGATCAAAAGAACATTATAAAACATAATCGAGGTATAATAGATTATTTGGAATTCTATTTTTTTGAATTATATTAATTACCCATATAAATTTGAGTTATGGGGAAGGATTGGAAGCTAGAAGAAGCTAAGAAAATAAAAGAAAAAAGTTTAATAGTGGTGGGAAAGGAGTTAGGAGTTAGGAGAGTGTCCAAGAAAGGTTGGTGGTAACGTTACTTAAGTTAAGAGTAAGTTAAATATATGAAATTGAAATAGAACTCTCTCGCTCCACTTTCTTTGCTGTCTTAATTACCATATAATATTTGATCAAATGGCATAAGATAAGTATATATTGGGTCTCTAGTCTTAATTCAGTGAAGCTTGTGGGAATAGAACATATAGTGGAGTAATCGGCAGCAGCAAGTAGCGGTTGCCCTAGCCAGCAAGAAAAGTAATTAACTAAGCTACTTAAATGGATGACTTGGGCGAGTTGCAAACGGAAACGCGGTTGGCTAGCTAGCTAGCTTTCACTTGAGGAGACCTACGAATACGGTATTAGTATGTATCTTTGCCATACCTACAAGCATGTGATGTGACAAACTATATTCCATGCATCCAATTTCCTACTTGCTTAAACAACTCATCACCAGTTTTGCTTCTCATTTTTGCACTTCTAATTGTATTGTTTAGACTTTAGAGACCTAATCATTGTTGCAATTATTCTCTCAATTAAACAAATACCGAGGTTGAACAAAACAATTGTATAGTTATTGTAATTTGCGATTGATATTAGTTGTGTTCAAAATAGTACTTTGATTTTTAATTAGTGGAACCATTTGACGGGGAAAATATAATTTTGACCTAGAGTTAAACGTAATTAGTTTTAAGTCTAAGTCTCCTAATTAATTTTTGATGGTAAGTTAATCAATGAAAAGAAAGTCAATTATACATGCAAAAATGCAAGAAAAAGAAAATTAGGTCGATCAACATGTGGAGTGTATGCACACTAGCAACATATCCATGTGCATCCAAGGTATAATAACCATCATTTTTTGTTGTTGCAATACTCCAAAGTGAGGCTACAAGTGAATGAATTTTATGCTAATTAAATTAAACAACATGTATAACATTAATTAGTATAAAATGTTATGCTAATTTTTAAGTTTATAAATAAACATATATGTATTTTAGTCTTGAGACGCGCTGATTGATAGGATGTAGCCCTTGTAATAATCGGGTTAATTAAATATTTATTTTTTAATATAAAATATATTTTCATGAGTTGAATTGAGCGTATACACCTTATAAACTTGTGGGATGAGAACTAGATTAGCGAGTAATTAACCAAAGCTTTAGTAGTTTGAGTACTTAAAAAATCTAATTGATGTAATTTTAATAAAAAAGTTGACTTGATTAATTAACATTATTATCCAGTAAATAAAACATAAATAAGAAAATGTGAATGGAGTTGATTGGAAGAAAAAGGACAGGGTGGAGTGGGGAGATGGGCAAGTCATGACTTATGGTTAGGAGTTGAGTAAGGAAAGTGTGTCTACTACACTACTCTTGTACACTACACTTGTACACTGAAGTGTGTAGTGAACTTACTACTCACTCCACTTCTCTCTTTAGACGTCACGTCACACACTCACAAAGAGAGAAATTGGTGGATGTGGATGCATGGGATTAGAGCTTTTCAGCCACAAAAAAGTCATATAATCATCAATTCTTTCTCTCTTTTCTTTGTACTATTTCTTTATGTTAGTTGTAACTAATTTATAATCTCCTGTTTCTGTGATGCTATAAGTGTAACTAACAAACAAACCACCCCTTTTATTTTTTTCTTCTTCTTTTGCACTCTTTTTTTAAAAATTATTTGAAGAAGGACGACAAAACTAAGCTAAAATTCGAAAAAATTAATTATATCGACTGAATGTTTATCCTAAATTCAGAATGAAGCTAGGAGTCACTTAAACTTATGCTAGCTTATGTATTTAAACATGCGTAATGTTTAGGGTTATATGCAATTGATGGCACAATACCTAACACGGAGCATATCATTCTTGTTTTCAATAGCAAATTGTGAGAACTACATTCTACTAAACTTTTGGTACAAAATCTAGATTATAAAATTTATGTTTTATTTACACAAAAATCTTAGCTTTGATCAAGAAAAAATAATCCTCAAAGAGGAAAATAAGGTAGTTCTTTTGTTTTTAGATAATGAGAATTGAAAGAACTAACAAGGACCAAATAGGAAAAGAAATAAACTTGAGGGACGTATATATATAGTTTGATACTAGGATTGATGGTAGTGTTCAGGCCTTTAGTAGCGGTAGAGTGATATGTACTTGGACAACCTGGAAGTTGGGTCGGAAGTTGCAACTAAACCACAAATTTTGTTCTTCAAGTCCATCTTGGTAATCTGATCATCATAATAGGTGTTTCGATTCGATCGGGCAGGATTCTGAAAACGATAAAATTTTCTTTTGCAAATTTTAACATAACTGTTTATTCATAACTCGAACTGAAATTTCTAATTCAACCTCGAATAAGATGTATGTGTGAGTTGTAACTAAAGCACAATACTTTAAATTATTATTTTTAAAATAATAATAATAATAATAAAGAAAAAAAAGGGAGGAGGTGAGGACAAAATGTTGCCATCTTTGCTCATGACAAAGACTTTTAAGCCTAACGAACCTTAAATTAGGCTCCACACCACACTTGCACTTCCTCGTCTCTACTTTGCTCTATCTAGCTCTCACATTTGCCTCGTGAATTAATCTTCCCTTTTTCCTTTATTTCTTGTGTAGTTAGATTTGGCATCATCAAAGATAAAATTAGTGGACACACCAAAATTAAGTAAATTTGAGTCCACACTATATTAATTATAAATCTTTGATATCATTATCTAACCGGCCAGTGTGATTAATTGTTCGATACTCGTTCCAACCCATGTAAATATGATTAATTCTTATCCAATAGTAAAATCATTGATAAATATGATATGAACATTTTTTTCTATCAAAATGAATGGTGTGATTTAAAGAAAATCGCTTTTCCTGCTATTTTTATCATCACATGAACTAATGTAATTTGTTGTTCATTTTTACGTCTAATTTGTTATACAAAGAATTTTAAAAAATTAAAATTAAGAGAGATACAAATGAAAATTGTCCAAGAGCGACAAGAACTCCCATGGAAGTTTGGTAGGTAGCTATATCTTGTTTGTTAACTAGAATTGATGCTGTTTTTTGGCCATTATTTACCTAATTTGATTGCTTGTTGGCTACTCTAAATTAGGACCATGTAAATACATGACCAGCAGTCCAGCACCATTTCACGTGTTCAATTTATTTATTTATTTATTATTGGAGTAGAAAGAAATTAATTAGCTAATTATACGTAATTAATTAATCAAATCAAAAAAAAGTATAGATGAATAGAGTGAGTTAGTTGACGAATAAATTCTCAATGCCCACATGGAGTGAGTGAACTGGAGAGAGTCTGGTGCAGGTATTTTTGTCAGCCACTAATATATCACTTTGCTTCCTTCTCTTTTTGTTTCTTTCTTTATTTTACTTTTTTTCCTACTAATCTTGATTCGGATTTTGTAAGCTTCTTTCGAAAGTGCATCATTTTTAGTGGTTTTAAAATAGATACGTTTCCAAAACTCGAATTCAAAATATTGGTTAAACAAGAAGAATTATTTGCCACCTCATCAACGTCCCCTTGAGTTATTTATTTTGGTCAGTCTCTCCTAGCTTAAAATAATAATTAAATAGGTGTCACATATTTTGTTTTTTTGGGAGGAATTTCCTAATTTATTTATTGATCATGATTAGGTCGCCAAACCCAGAAGTCTAATCTCTTCCATAAGTTTAATTTGCCTACTTCTTAACATGTTTCCATTTTCAAACTATATTTGTTAGTGGATGGAAAAATTCCTATTCATATATGTATATGTGCACGTCTGAGTGCACCAAGTGTGCCACTCACTTTCACATTTTGTAGCCACAAAACATTTGGTTTATGCCTGATTTTGATAATTAATTATCAAATTGATTAAAGCCAAGAGATCACTCTCCCTTTTTTCAATCTTTCGGTTTGCTCCTTTGTTCCTTTCAGATGTAAGACTAATTTCGTTCAATTATGATCATGCGCATGCTGCATGCCCCAAACGAAATGACTATTTACTTAAACACTTACGTCAATCGCTTATCGACATCAAATATGTCCTACTCTAATTAATACACCCAATATATTATTTTTTTCCACTTTTTTAGGAAACTTATTTTGAGGATCTAAATACTGATCCGAAGATTTAACTTAATTATTATGGTTAAAAAAATCAAAATAATTGTTATTTATGAAATCTAGCAATATGACATCATCAAGCAAGTTGCTTAGAGATGGCTTGCAAGATGGATTAGGCGGCGCTTGCACTTAGTTATGAAGTGAGGATTGGAATTTGTTTGATTCGGTATAACCTTTGATTTGAAGACAATAACAAATAAGAAGCTTTACAACAAGGAAAGAAAAGATTAAAGAGTGGCAACCAAGCACAAGCAAACTATCACTTAGGACTAGGTATCCATGTGCAATAATGCTCTTGTAAGAAAAAGTGATCATGGAATGCTTCACTCGTTTATAACCTAGACACGGCATTCTTTTTCAATTATAATCAATCGATGCCAATCTTTTAATATGAAAATGATACAGTCAATGCCATGGAAAAAAAATAACAATAAAAAAAGAAAAGAGAAACTCCGAAAACAGTACGTGTTGAAGAAAGAATTCTATAAAGATCACCTGGGGTACACAGAAACTTGTTTAATGCCTATGTTTTGCTTTCACAAAGTCAGAAACAGCAAGATCATATTCATGGAAGAGATACTTTGATGGGGATCCTTCAGTTCAAGAACCCTATCAAGAGTTATAGCTGACCAAGCCTCAACTGTCGCGACTCGCGACAAATATCACGTACAACCAAACCCCACCACAACTATGAATGATGAATGTGATGCAGACGGTACAAATATAGATACACTAGCATTAGCAATAAACAAAACATGAGATAGAGAGAGCATCATACACACCACTTCCTTTCAATGGTTTGACTTTCTTTAAAAAAAAAAGGTCTTGAGAATTTTCCAGTAATATCCATTCTCTTTCACTGGATAAATTCCAATTCCATTCCATTCATGAAAAGCAAACATTTTACAAGAGACTGTATCGTAAAAAGTTTGGATCATTGCAAGACATTACCAATCCAAAATTAAACATTTCCAGCATAGTTATAGCTTTTCCAACACAAGCAAGCTCAGGATTTATTCAGTAAGGAAACCAAGAACAATGAGAAATGTCTGCCGAGGTCACGACTTGCAGTCTTAGACAATTTTACAATGCTATGCTACATGATTGGAAACTCAAACGTTGGGTCTATAAGAGAAACTGATGAAAGCAAGCAGCAAACAGTGCATACCACGTTGGACTCAAAACAACAGCGATCATTACACTGGTGTCAAACCAACAACACCTGCACACACATGACATGAAAGGAAAAGAATAAGAAGGTTCGAATATCTAAACGAATGTTGTAGGAATAATTATGCAGCAGCACCTAAAAATAGTTAGTGCAGCTAATTGGTAATTTAAGGTTAAAGTTTTGTCCAAACAATAACTGTTCCAATATTTTGATAATTAACCTGAAGAGTTTAGGGATCCAGGGATTTTGCAATCAGATTCTTCTTGTAAAGGAAGATGAATGGAAATATTTATCATCTTTGTTATTAGACAAAATTAGGTAATGTAAACTGTGAAAAGTATACATCAAAAGTCAAACAATCATGCTGGCTTCATTTTATGGTCTCATATCTATTGGAAATTAGTTTGTATATGATTTGAAACCACACAAACTAACAAATTCCAACTGAACAATATAGGAGGCATTTCTAAGACTTGGTAAAATGAATATACAAACACACCAAATCATAGTGATACTGAAGCAAGATTTTGTTAATAAAAATACAACATTGAGTTAGTTGAATCATTCTAGATACTTTACTTTGAAAAGGATTCAAGGAATTACAACAACGGAAGGCATAGTGAATTTATGAAACACAAAAATCTGTTCCTTCTCCACAAAATAGACAGCGGAGGTCTGTTTCCCCTAACACATGAACATAACTTGCCATACCAAACCCCTTTCCCCATCAACACATGACCTTTCTTAACTCTTATATCGCTGCCATCCGAAAGAACTTATAGAGCATGTAGCCAATAATTCACCAATTCGGCCTAAAAGACAAGTTACTGCTTCTACTCCTTTTTCCCACTCTCAAACAGAAAACTTTTCGATCTACCAGTAGAAAGAGATTTGGCTAATGAATAGGCTTTCAATGCAGCTTTATATCCCTTTCGTTTCCAAATATTTTTACGAATACGCGTTTTCGTTTTAGAAGTACGTTTTTTGGGGACTGCACAACAAACTGCCATTCACGCAATAAGAAAAGTATTAACTACACACTTCTAGACAGCTATAAAAATTATTAGCAGGCTTCACAGGTTTACAGCTAAGTGATTCCAGAATTGATCTAGCAACCAAATGAAATGTTCATGCTTGCCAGATTTAAGTGGGGAAGAAAGCAATCAATAAAGCTCATTTGCTTACTATATTCATTCAAGAAAGCATTAGATGAATGGAATCAAATAGAAAGAGAAAGCTCATTCTTTATACATACCACATGCCAATCTTCCACCCGCATTGCCAGTGGTCAGACTAAGTTCATGGCCACCTGCAGGTAGAAAACCAAAAAAAGAGGCAAAAAAGATGTTAAGCATATCAAGCTAAAAGTACAGTCACAATTGAAACCATAATACAAGGAGGATTTTGGACGATTTGGGTGTGAAAACGTAATTGTCCCTTGTTCCTCAAGAAATGCCTAAATTCATATTCAATGCATCTTAACTAGTAGTACCGCAGTTTCATGGCAAGTAGCAAGTGTTCATGAACATGTATAAGTTATTTTTGCCTCCCATGCCCATGCCTTTCCCTTTCAACAACAAAACACACATTGCCATTTCAATTTGTAGTGAGCTTACTGATGTAATCTCAGTAAGAACTAATTTCAAAATAACATCTGAGTCTATAATGCTCCATGATAACTATGTTTTCAAGTATCAACGACCATGCATGGGGGGCATTTTATGCTCTCACAGTGCAATGGGTGTTCATCATCTAGGCAGTTGGTACTTTGATGTGTCACAAATTCTCAATAAAAGCTTACCCTTTCCAAGATCGTCCTCTAGCTCATGGACCACAAGTGCTCTTCCAACTACTGCATTAGGACCACTCAATGGTATCTGCACACACAATTTTAGTCAAACCTCCAAAACTGAGTAACTTCAGATAACCAGAAAGCCAAAGTTCTGCATACGGATGTAAATCACATGACATGGTACTAATGAGAGCCTGAAGTAAATCAGGTACATTTACAAGGATTACCTGGCTATCAACAATTGTTGCTTCAGCAACCCCTGTATTATCAAGATCAATACAATGGCCTTTAATTTGTTTGAGAAGAATTTTTTTTGAAACAAGAAAAGAAAAGATTCAGAGAAGTAGTACCATCCGCATTAGCAATTACGTTCCCCAGGTCACCTGCATGACGAACTTCATCTTCTGGGGCACCATGTGTCAACTTGTTAGGATTGAAATGTGCTCCTGTTCAAATAAAGAAAACAAAAAGTCTTAAATAAGCCTAAACATTAACACAAGTTAGCTGAAAGAAGTTAAACAGTTTGTTGATACAGCACTTTCAAGCCATACCAGTTGAAATGCATCCGTTCGTGGTATCACCATACTCGTGCTTCACAAAACAAAATCCAAAATGACACAAATTAGATACTATAAAGTAAGCTGAGCTCATATCCACTGAAAATAAAAAGTCAAAACAAGAACATTCACCAGGTGGAATCCATGAGGTCCTGGAGTGAGTCCTACTATACGCACATTGACAGTAGTAGGACCTGTAGAAGCCCAATGCAGGCGATTAGTAAAACTTAACGACAACCCACCTGCTTGCCAGAAACATTAACCACAACAGTAGAGCTTAAAGTCACCACTTTCTTAAAACCTTAGGGGAGAAACTAAAAACCCATATAAGTATTGGATTATTTTCAATATTTCATCATGACCCAAAGAGAAAATCATACAATTAAGCAGACCCAAAAGTAATAACACAAGAGCGAGTGTAGAGAACGAAAAAGACAGCACACCATCGTCTTCCTGAGTCAAAGTGACGACGCCTTCCACATCGGAGTTTCCTTTAAGAACAGCTACAGCTTTCTTGGTGGCGGCCACAACAGTCAATGACCTCTTGGGAGCGGTGGCTGCGAGAGATAGGGAGCAGGCTTGGCGTGGGAGATTAAGAGAGAGCCCTTGGAATGAAGAATTGAGAGATGGGTAATGGTTAATGTGGTTGGAATTTTGGGAGGGAGAGAGGAGACGGGGAGCGGAGGGTGAGGAGGCGACGAGGATTGAGTGAGCTGCCATTGCTGCAAGTGCAGCTGATGTTTGAGGATAAAGTAAATGATAACGAGAGTGAGGAATTATCTGGTGGAGCTGCTTTTCTAGTGTTTCCTTGAATGGATCTGGTAGTATTTTGGGTTTATATATGTGGGCTTTTTCGTTTTTCTTCGTGGGTTAGATTGCAATTTGTTATCTTCTTAAGGGCCCAGTTTAATAATCCATCAAGTGAGAAATAGCCCAGCTTTTCTAGCGTTGTTCTCACGAATGAAATATTTTCCAAGAGATTAATTTGAACATTAAACTCATAATCAACTCATCAAATTTACTAATATTAGTGCTGAAAGATTTATTTATTCATAACATAAAATTTTAATTTTGAATATGAAAAAAAATGAAGTTTGAATTGATTAGCTTATTAGGTAAGTGATTAAGCCTAAAATGCAGTAGTTTTACTACTAGTTTTCATGCATTTTCGAATGGTAATTCTATTGAATTCAGTATGAATTTCATGATTATCGCAGGAAACACATCTGGAGAGCAAATGATAAAAAAGGAGTAGAAAAGGGTCAATTCTGGACAATATGAGAGTAGACACCTTTCTTGGCTAGTCTCTTGGTCAAGACGAGCAACCTGGTTGGCAAAATCCAATCGCATCAGATAGACACCTTTCTTGGCCACCTTATTGGCCATTCCTTCGACCAAGAGGAGTCATCTGGGCAAACAACGATATTGGCAAAAGACTCCTACATCGATGCCGATTGGTGATTTTATCCACAGGAGTGTTGGAATTGTACCCAAACTCCCTTATCTCGTTCTTGAAGACTTCTAGTTAGAAAAGGAGAGTGTTTACATACAACTTAGAGTATAACTATGATTTAATTAATTATTTTCTTTTTGAGGAGATTTTATTGGGCGAGGAAGCTATATATTCTCTCCCTAGATTATTTTGAGGGATGACATCTTGCCCAGAATTTGGCACTCTCTTTCTCTGTTTTTATTTCCATCGCCGATTACAACTTTGCTCCTTCGGAAATGAAGGATTTCTCATCATTCAATATATCTTTTGTTTATTTTTAATTACGAGCATGAGTAGATAATTAAATCACTCTTAGTAGAGGCGTTTAAACGCATGAGTATGAGCTTGCATGAGACTTAATTGATCTTATTAATCTTTAAATCTGCATTTAACTAATCTCATAATAACTTTACTATATTTTCTGAATGATTTTAGATCTGGCCAATCTAGAGTTAATTAGATTATCACAGAAGTCATTCCTCTACTATATTTTCTGAATGATTTTAGATCTGGCCAATCTAGAGTAAATTAGATTATCACAGCAGTCATTCCTCTTAGCCACGGTGTTGACCAAGAGGATCGAAGTAGACACCTAACGCTGATGGATCTACCGCGAACTAGCCCGGAGTACCGATAGGGTGAAAGGTTAACCTGATTTAGTCCCGATTGACGACTGAGGATACCAGGTTTGGAGTTGTCTTCCTTTAATCAATCATCAGCCAACTTAGTAAACCCTTTAACTAGTAAGGTGCTAGTTGGTTAGGCATAATCTCTAAGCATACTTGAGGTAATGTTGATACAAGAGGGAAGCAGGGGTCATAAGTATACCTTGATCCTATAGCAACTCTGTAGATTGAAGATAAATACCCCTGCGTCAATGATTACCGCTCATATCTCATCGCTTGTCAGTCTCTACTAGGAATTTCTCTCATATTTGATAGTTTAAACTTGATCTGCGTCTTGACCAAGAATCTCGTTCTTGACCCAGATTATTTACTTGCTTTATTTATTTTCCAGTTTTTTTTAGTTCTAGACAAAAACCCTCAATTTCACCTGAATGTTAACCCTAATCGTTACAAGCACACACAAAAATCATACCAGTATTCTCTGTGGATTGAACCTTTTACTTACTATCTACAGTTAAACTTATTCTTAGTAGTAAGTTGTATTTTATAATTATTTTTGACGATTTGAAACCCATCAAATTTTGGCGTCGTTGCCGGGGACTACGGTTACTGATCTTTGTATTTTCTTGTTTATGACCAGGTCGTCTTGCAAGGAAGTTATACCTTTCAATCCGGAGCTGACTAGAACAGAGAAAGAAAATAGGAAGAAAGCCAAAAGAAGACTATTGTTACCAAGTCCACTAACGGACTGTCATCTTGATCAAGAGCACTCTTTTGACAAAGAAGTAGACCAAGATAAACCGAATCCAAGAATAGACATGGAACAGCCAGCAGAGCAAACCCTCAGAGAGCTGAATAGAGGAGCGGAGCAGACTACATACTCCTGTATTGATCTACCACCAGTGGATCATGACTAGGCTATCAAGACCAATATCATCTACAATCTGAAGAAATTCCATGGACATTCGAATGAGAATCCTTTCATCCATCTAAGGAATTTCCACTTGGAATGCGAGGTACTCAAGCCTCGAGAAGTCCCTATTGAGAGAGCTAAGCTGAAAGCTTTCCCGTGGTCATTGGTGGACTCAATGAAAATTTGGCTC
Source organism: Viola odorata (assembly GCA_963691705.1). Classification (NCBI taxonomy): domain Eukaryota; kingdom Viridiplantae; phylum Streptophyta; class Magnoliopsida; order Malpighiales; family Violaceae; genus Viola; species Viola odorata. The sequence goes on along the minus strand of OY829546.1, from coordinate 16,328,130 downwards.
TACAGTTTACCCCATAACACCATCAACACTTGGGCTCAGATGTCTGTAGCCTTCTTGAACAAATACTAGAATGCCAGCAAGGCTGGAGCAGCTAGAAAGAACCTCATTTTCATCCAGGAGAGGGGAAACAAAAGCTTTGGAGAATATTACTAGAGATTCAAATATCTTCAAGACATTTGTCCAACCCATGAAGTGACTGATTAAGCTCTAATTCAGTACTTCTATGATGGGATGAGCCAGAAGGATAGAGAAAGAGTCAACGTTGCAGCTGGAGGGGTTTTACAAGATCTAACTCCGACTCGAGCCAAACTTTTGCTTCAAACCATGGCTAAAAACTGAAATAGCAGCAGCTCTACAGAGCGCTCTAACCCTTTCTCTTCCTTGAACTCAATTTCCTTAGAACAACAGCTTACCAACATTGCTAACTTTATGAAAAATATTTCTACAAGTGTTCTTGGCCAAGGAAGCAGCCAAGAAAGCAACCAAGGTGTGACTGTGAGTGTTTGCGGAATATGCTGCCAAGCTGACCACCATACCAATCAATGTTCCATGCTACAACTAGGAACAACAGAGGAAATTACTACTCAATTGAATGCTGCTTATGACTACAATCAGAACCAGCAGAATAAACACCCTACCAACAATAACCCATATTTAAATACTTATAACCCTAGATGGAGAAATCATCCTAACTTCAGCTAGACCCAAACTCAGCCTCATAATAATTCTACACTTCCTAACCAACCACAACAGCCACCATTTAACCTCCAAAACTTCGTTCCTAGGCCACCCTAGAATAAAACTAATGCACCTCTACAATTACCAACACCTCCACAACAGTTACAAATAGTTGGTCTAACTCTTGAGGGCACCCTGAACAAGTTTATTTAGGCCAGTCAAGCTAGTCATACCCAAACTAATGCCAAAGTGGCAGAGATACAAAAGCAAATCAATAGAATAATGGAGAGCAATAATAACCAGTAAGGGAGATTGCCTGTTAATACAGTAGACAACCCCAAGCACAGTGTGAGTGCAATTAGTTTGAGGAGTGGTGTAAATCTACCCGAAAGGGAAGAAACAATAGTATATGAGCAAGAGCGAGAACGGCTAAGGCACAAGAACTGGCAGAAAGTGATGGAATTTTAAAGGAATTATAAGTATGAGTCACCAGAACAAATTGAGGAAGAAGAGGCCGAGGAGTTGGCAGAAGCAAAAATTATTCTCGCACAAGAAGAAGATTTCTTGACCAAGGAAAGGACTTTCTTGGCCAAAGAGGAGACCAAGCAAATAGAAGAAGCCAAGGAAGCGGCAAAGACCAAGAAAGCAGCAGAAGCTGCAAAATAGAAAGAAGAAAATGACAACACACCTCCACCTTTTCCACCCGGACTTGCAAAGAAAAAAAGGGAGAAAGAAGAAAAGGAATTTATGGAAATATTTAAAAAAGTGGCAATCAACATACCTATGCTTGATTTAATTGCTAAATTTCCTAGTTATGCTAGATTCCTTAAAAATTTATGTTCTAACAAGAAGAAACTTGCAGGTATTGAACAAATTAGCTTGATCAAGAATGTCTCATTAGTGTTCTAGTCAAGACTTCCCAAAAAATGCACAGACCAAGGGACATTCGACATTCCATGGAAGATAGGCAACAAAAAGATCGAGAAAGCCTTGTGCGATTTGGGAACCGAAATAAATGTCCTATCACTAGCAGAATACGAGAGGTTGAACATCGAAACCATGAAGGAGACTAGAGTAGTCATCCAACTTGCTGATCGATCCATCATTTACCCCAAAGGAATTGTTGAAGACGTTCTTGTACAAGTCAATGACTTCATCTATCCTGTCAACTTCTACATTGTTGACATGAACATAGATCTCTCTACAAACACCGATGTCCTCTTGGGCAGACCTTTCCTAAGGACCTCAAGGTCCTTAATTGATGTCTATCATGGTTGTCTCTCTCTTGAATATTATGGACAAATTATCAACTTGAATTTTATGGATGTTTATAAACCCCCTGCTAATGAAGTTTATGAACTTTATGAGACTGACCCACTTAATTATGTTCTTACTAGGGGAATGGAAGGAGAAAAACTAGAAAAGATGAAGAGAGAGCTAGTCACTAGCAACAATCTCTTGGAAACTGTGGAAGAACCTAATGTTTTAGGATCTTTGTTTGAAAGTTGATAACTGATAACAATCAAGACAGCCCTAACGGTGCTACCACACTTGCGGCTCCCGCCGGAACGATTTCCCATAAGACCCGTAAGATATCTTCATATCGCCCGAGAATCGGCGAAGGATTCCTAGGATGGTCGACATCAGCGCGGGGGGGGGGGGGGGGACTCACGCGACTATACACGCACGGCACCATCCCATCCTAGGGACCCACGAGCTTATCGCTCCCGGCAGCCCGTATGATATCGCTCATGACGTCATCTGTCGGTATCGCTTGTGACGTCACCATCAGACATCGCCTGGATTGTTATCGCCAGGTATCGCCGAATAGGCCTATAAATACCCCTACTTTTCCAATCTGAAGGTAAGATTGAGATCACTCAGATGAACCTCTATTATTTTTGAAACCCGAACTGACTTAAGCATCGGAGTGTCTACGCCGGAGCTCCCCCTCCGGCGCTTTGCAGGTACATCCCGCACTGACCGCCACCGTTCCGATCAGGCATAACTCCGAATCTTACAAGATCAACATTGAATCTTATCAAATGGTGCTTTCATTGAGAGCTTTGGTATATTAAGTGAGCGTCCTTAATAGCCAAGCTCCGTCTAGTCGGAAGATTGGAACGGTCATGATCACGGGATCGGAGCCAATCCGATCCTCATCCTCTAATATCCCTTTCTCAATCCGCAGACAGTTATTCCCTTTTGCTACTGCTGATCTCTCTATGACTACACAACCAATTATTTCGGGATCTCTGGACCTCTCGGTTGGAATTGCTGGGGGACTGGCCTCCTCGCAGACGGACATCTTGTCATCTCAGATAGCGGGATCTGATTTCTCCACTCCTCTTTCGGGGGGATCTGTGCTTAATCATGAACATCCTTTTGCAATGGAAATAGCGGCCCTTCGTTCTCGGCTGGAATATTTGACGGAAATGGCTGCAAGAGCCACGCCTGGTGCTTCTGGATCTAGTCTCCCTCCCCGCGTCATGTTCACACCATCTATTGTCGCTGATCGACCTTTATCACCGTTGTTTCCAGAAAACCTCCAGATGCCTTTATCCGCGGGAAATCCCCCGATTAGTGTTGAGCAGTTTACTCAAGGAAGAGTAGAGGCTTACGTACCGCAAATGCCGCAAGGTCTCCTCCTGCAAGGAGACAGGCAGCTTGAGGGGGTTAGGAACCGGTGGGACGGACTGAGGGAAGGAGCCAACAGAAGTTTGTCTCCCGAGTACAGTGAAAGATCCAGTAGTCGAAGGTATCGAAGTCGTTCGCACAAGAGCCGCAGTCGATCTCCTAGACGACATCTTACGCCAGAACCACGAAATAGGGGGCACCAGGCCGAAATGTCTCCTCCGCGTCAGGCGTGTGAAATTCTTGATGATACATCGGGCCACCCATTTAGCCGTCGTATAAGGCGTCACAGGGTCAGTCGGCGCGTGAAGCTTCCCACTGATGTTTATGATGGCACCAAGGATCCCATCTCGCACATTAATAAAGTGAAGGATTTTGTCCAGTTTCAGACCCACAGTGATGCGGCGTTATGCCAAATATTTGTTATGACATTATCGGGTGTGGCGCGTCTTTGGTTTGAGGGTCTCTCTGGTGGATCCATTAATAATTTCCCACAATTAGAATCTAAATTCCGGAGCAGATTTAGCACGGCAATTCCAATCAGGAAATCTGCCGCCGCGTTATTTGACATACAACGAAGGCCTCAAGAAACCTTAAAGGAATTTCTTAGTCGCTTCGATTTGGAAATGTCCTTAACGCCGGGCGTTACTATTGATTTTGCTATAGAAGCTCTGAAAAGGAACTGCCGCTATGGAAAGCTGAAAGACGCACTCATGGTGGATCCTCCAGTGACTTTAGATGCGTTGAGACTTAAAGCCCACAATTACGCAAAAATGGAAGAGGAAGAAAATAGAGAGAAGACGTATAACGCGCCGCATGGGACATCTCAAATTACTACTGCTCCCGCGAAGCTACTACCTGACGACCATTTTATCGACGATTACGCCAGGAGAAAAGACCATATCCCCAAGGCCTCCAACAAACAGAAGGGTCATTTTTCGAAGGGAAAAACTGGTGGTTCCCCCTCTCGACGTCACGGGGATTCTTACAAGAACCGGACGTACGACCCAGATTTTCCTTCTCTTAACGTACCAAGGGCAGAGATTTTAGCGATAGCGGAACAGCAAAATCTTCCCATCCGCTACCCTGCGCCTACGAAACCAGGAGTGCTTCTAGAGAGAAGGGAAAATGCTTATTGTAAATTCCACAAAGCCAGGGGCCATTCCACATAAGCGTGCAGGGAGTTAAGATCAGCGATAGAACGTTTGGTAGAAGAGGGGTATTTAGGAGAATTTGCCACCCAAATAAGAGAAGATGCCCGAAATAATCTCATGAAAAGGACAACAGACGAACCACCAGTTCCTCCTCGCGTTCCGCAAAAGGATGATGCTCCCAGAGGTAAAGATAGGGAAACTCTTGCGATTGATGACGAATATATCCCTATGATTAACATTATCGCGGGAGGAACCTCTTATATGGACGAATCAGAGCCTCTGACAGCTGCGAAAGGAGGCAAGCGCACACGTGATGGCATGACAAAAAAAGGAGATGCGATAGGCATATTGGATCGAATGGTATTATCCTTTTCTAAACAGGATGAGAAAGGCGTCGTCTATCCGCACAATGATGCTTTGGTGGTTACGCCCGTCATTGCCAGTCATGGAATCAGAAGGACTCTTATTGATAATGGGAGCGCGGTGAACCTCTTTTCGCTGGAAGCTTACAATCTCATGAAACGACCTGATAATGAGTTAACACCTAGCAAACGGCCTATAGTCGGCGTTGATGGGGTTCCGATCCCTGTCACGGGGGTAATTACTTTGCCCATATATTTCCGAGAAGACACCTACAAGCGATCAGAGAACCTGTTGTTCCTTGTCGTGGATCTGAATTTGCCTTACAATATCGTGCTCGGACGACCTTTCCTCAACCGCTTTGGAGCGGTGATATCTCAGAAGCATTTAAAGATGAAATACCCCTCCTGGGATGGGGTAGTATCCGTAAAAGGCGATCAAAAGCTGGCGGCGGAATGCTACTCGCTCATGACTCAAAGAAGCTGCGATAGATATGTATGTATAGCAGCGGATCCCTATGAGCAGAGTGACGAGAAGTGCGCTCAACCTCTAGACAAAATGGTACCCATTCCGGCAATTGGTATAGAGGAAGCAAGTTTCCTGATCAGTGAAAAACTCAGCCCAGCGTAAAACCTTCAACTGGCCCGGCTGCTGAACAAATGCCAAGGAGATTTCGCGTGGAAACCCTCCGACATGCCAGGTATATCGCGGGAAATAGCCGAACATCGGCTCAATATGGGCCCCGATGCCAGGCCAGTACAGCAAAAGCGACGCGCGTTCTCCAATGAAAAGGCGTTAGCTGTAGATAAGGAGGTAGCAAAGCTCCTTGAAGCAGGGTTTATCCGCGAAGTTCAATATCCCACCTGGCTAGTGAACCCTGTCCTTGTTCCTAAGCCCAATGGGGATTGGCGCATGTGCATCGACTTCACAGATTTAAATGATGCCTGCCCTAAGGATTGCTACCCGCTTCCTCGAATAGATCAGTTAGTTGATCAGACCGCTGGATACGCTTATCTAAGCTCACTAGACGCCAACTCTGGATACCATCAAATCCCCATGGCCCGGGAAGATGAAGAAAAGACTGCGTTTCTCACTCCAAAGGCTACCTACTGTTATACGGCGATGCCGTTCGGGCTAAAGAATGCCGGGGCTACGTTCCAACGTATGGCCAATAAGATATTCGAAGAGCAAATAGGGAGGAATGTGGAAGCATACGTTGATGATATTTTGGTGAAGAGTGCAAGCTTTCAAGATCACCTACGAGACTTAAAGGACGTCTTTGACGCGATGAAAAGGTATCGCATGAAGTTAAATCCCCGAAAATGCATGTTTGCATTTCAAACAGGAAAATTCTTGGGCTACGTGGTCAGCCAAAAAGGCATCCTGCCTAACCCCTCAAAGGTTAAGGCCATACAAGACATGATATCGCCAAGAACCATCAAAGAGGTGCAAAGGCTAACAGGGCGAGTCATTGCCCTTGGGCGATTCATTTCCAAGCAAGGAGAAAAGTGTCTCCCTTTTTTCAAAATCATACGCAAGAAAGCCTCGTTCGGGTGGACCCCAGAATGTGAGGAAGCATTTATCGGCCTAAAAGATTACCTATTGTCTGACTTATTATTGACGAGACCTGAAGTAGGCGATACTTTGTATTTGTATCTTGGCGCCGCGGATGAAGTGGTCAGTGCCGTCCTCGTTCACGACGATAACCACTCTCATCGCCCGGTCTATTTTGTGAGCCACGTCCTGAAGGATGCGGAGTTGCGATACGCCCGAATTGAAAAGATAGCGTTCGCCCTTATACAAGCCACCCGCAAAATGGATCGATATTTTCAGTCTTATTCCGTCATCGTACTCACAGACCAGCCTCTGAAAAGAATATTTCGAAAGCCTGAATCTTCCGGAAGAATGTTGATTTGGGCGCTTGAACTAGAACAATATGGATTGAGGTATCAGTCTCGACCGTCCGTAAAGGCTCAGATCCTGGCTGATTTCATAGCGGAATGTACCTTTACAGAGGATCCTTTGGACGGCGTACCTGAAGCGGAATGGGGCGATATGGATCTCCCGTTCCCGGAAACCTACACGGACCTCTGGTTTGTCCATGTGGATGGAGCTAAAAACCAAGAGCTGGCTGCGGCTGGAATTTTTATAAATGGGCCGCACGATATGCAAATATGATACGTCATTCGAATCCTACAGCCGTTATCTAATAACGCGGCAGAGTATGAGGCGTTACTAGCAGGACTCAGAATAGGGAAAGGACTTTCTTCTAAAGGGAGGCACGATACTGGAAGAACATGAGACCTGCGTCTAAAGATCTGTGGTGATTCCAAGTTGATAATTGACCAGGTCTTGGGGCACTCTCAGGCCCGGGAACCCATTATGATTCAATATCTCGCCAAAGTAAAGCGAGAATTGTTGGAAATAAAGAAAGAAGGCATGCAGGTCAGCTTCGAGCATATCCCCAGGGAGGAAAATGCTGAAGCTGACAATCTAGCCAAAATGGCCGCAAATCCGGAAGCATCCATACCTAAAGGCGTATATTATCGTGAGCTATCGGTACCATTCTTCATGGAAAAGCAAGCATCTTTATGTGTGGAGGAGTGTGAGAGCGATTGGCGAATCCCCGTAATCAAATACTTGAAACACGAGGAACTGCCTGAGGATACCGCTGAAAAGAAGAAGGTACTGAGACAGACAGCTCGTTGTACGTACTATGACGGGGATCTAATCCGAAGGTGTTTTTCTCACCCTGCCGCCAAATGCATAACTGAGCAAGAGGGTCTTCACACCTTGCGCGAAATCCATGAAGGGGTATGTGGTATGCACGTGTCAGGCGGTACCCTGGCAGCACAGGTCTTTCGATCCGGATTCTACTGGCCCACCATCCGAAGAGATTGCCACAACTATGTGCAAACCTGCCCTAAGTGCCAGGAGTTTGCCAAGATTCCTCGGCGGCCTGCCACTGAAATATCTGAAATTATCGCCCCTTGTCCTTTTGCTAAATGGGGGATCGATATCCTAGGCCCATTCCCAAAGGCAAGGTCTCAACTGAAATTCGTGATAGTGGCGGTAGACTATTTCACTAAGTGGGCGGAAGCTGAAGCGGTCGCCACAATCACGGCAGAAAAAACTTGGCATTTCCTCAAGTATCAGGTTATCATGAGGTTTGGCGTACCTCGTATTCTTGTCAGCGATAATGGGACGCAGTTCACCAGCCAGTTCTTCAAATACCAGTGCTCAGAATTTGGAATCGAGCAACGCTTTTCCTCCGTGGCTCATCCGCAAACTAATGGACAGGCGGAAGTAACCAATCGGAGCATCCTTAGCGGCATCAAGAAAAACCTAGAAGGGTCTAAAAATAAATGGGCTGATGAGCTACCATACGTGATGTGGGCATATCGCATGACCGTTAAGACTACCACCGGAGAAACACCTTTCGCGTTGGCCTTCGGGACCGAAGCCGTTACACCGGTGGAAATTGGGACCATGAGCCTGCGGGTAGCTCACTTTCGGGAGGAACTGAATGAGGAAAGGTTACGAGCTAACCTGGACGCGTTACCAGAAGTCCGAGAGGAAATCCTTCTGAAAACGCAGCATTACAAACGAAAGATGGCCCGTTATCATAACAGGCGCGTCAAAGAACGGTTACTGAAACCCGGTGACCTGGTGCTCAGAGACAAGCGAGCGGCAGGGCAACGCATGGGAAAACTCAGTCCAAACTGGGATGGACCATATCGTGTCACCCACGTTGTCGGGAAAGGAGCCTATCATCTGGAGACTCTCGATGGTACACCCTTATCCAACTCTTGGAATATCGCTCGCTTGAAGTTATATTACTCTAGAATTTGATTTTATCTGCACCTTTGATTTATGTCAACCCTAACCATGACTAACGCTCGATGAGAGAGCTTTCGTGGAAGTTTGTGGTTGTCTTTGTGCAGATAAAAAAGGGGGTATTTTGGGGAAGTGAAAAGTCCTATCCTTGTGATGGCCGGTCTTGATCAGATGGCTCATTAAGTGAGGGCATTACCCACCATACCTTGAATTAGCGTCGGATTGAAAGATCCTGGACGCCCCCGGGGGTGAAAAGTCCTATCCTTGTGATGACCGATCGTGATCAGATGGCTCATTAAGTGAGGGCACCACCCGGTATCTTTGGAAGTGAAAAGTCCTTTTCTTGTACTGACCGTTCTCGTGGAGACGACCCAACAAGATGAGGCACGCCCCAAAGAAATAGAAACTCTGTTCTAGGAACAAGAATCCTATCTTAACGACTGGGCTACTATGGCTAAGCCATTAAGTAAGGACACGGTTCTAGACGCGAGGGCAACGCCCAAAAGTAAAAATTCCCTAGCCTTGTGATAGGCGTCCCGATCCGACAGCTCACTAAGACGAGGCACTTTAAGGGCCGATCGTGAAATTAGGGAAATGCGAAGAATCGTAAAATCCCGGCTAGTAACCAAATGAGTAATCCCTGGTGAAGTGTAGAGCTGATAGCGAAAGCGATTCCCGCGGGTTCCAGGGTAACGCCCTATGATGGCAGCGAAAAGGCTCCTACGGGTAATTACTATCCCTCGTAACGTGTTTTTGTTACTGATGATTTACAGTTGAGAATGCGCAGAATACTTTTCGGGCAGTGGAAGGAGTGAGGATCTCGTAAGCTGAGATATCGCTAGTCTTACCGAGAAAGTTAACCCAATACCAAATTCTGTAATTTTGGTGGGAGCACTAAGGATCTGTTCGGATAAGTAAGCGCATTGGGAAAACATGGCGAAGATAACGCCAAAAGGGTTTGCGAGGAGGCAACTAAATAAAGGAAAGTCAGCAATAAAAGTGGCTTGAACATATCGAAATGTTTAAAGGGGGCTACAAAGTACAAACTTCGGTGGTCAAAATAATAAACAAAAATTTTGTGACGCTTGATCACTAAGGAAAGAGCTATAAAGCCTCGAAGCATGTCAACCTTCGGGGTGCCTCCGTTTCCAGCCTGCCGCCTTAGCTTGGCGAAAGCCCTCCTCATTAAGGTGGCCAGATCTTCGTTTGAAAGTGGCAGTGACATCATCGGGTTTGTATGCGTCGACCCCATGGGCTTCCTCAAAGCAAGCGACCAAAATAGAGGCAGTTTGCTCGACATGCCACAGGCTCCTATCAGCCGACTCTTCCTCCAGGGCAGCTTTCTCCTTGGCCAGGGATGACTTCTCATTCTCCAAGGCAGTAACTTTGGCCCTCTCCGCTGCCAAGGCGACAGATTGTTCTTCTTTCTGCTTCTGATGAGCCAGTAATAAGTTTGTACGCTCCTCTAGCAACTTTTTCTTCTCATTCTGCTCTCGCGCTAATTCTTCCAAAGCAGAGGAAAGAGAGGCAGCCTGACGTCGCGCCTCCTCTGCCCAGTAATGGAATTTCATCAAATTAGTGAAAAGGTTGGTGCGCAAGGAGTTCTCCCTATCAAACTCGGCTTTAGAAAGAAAAGCGTCACGTTCTGCCGCAGACGCCAATACCTGGGAAGCCAATAAAGCCGAAACTTCATCCGAGCCATCACCCCCCAATGCCGCCAAACCGGTGTTACGGAAATCATACAGTCCAACTTGATGGGTTACAGAGCTAACCCCACCTATCGGACTAAGATCCGCCACAAAGTTGAAGGTGGTACCTCCTTCGCCATAACGATCCCGCAGAGGAATGCTCGAAGGAGAAAACGCCAGAGGAGAAGGAGGGTGAACCTGGGTGGACGAACCCCCTGGAGCAAGATAAGCGCCATGAGGCTGATAGCCTGAAAAATCCTGCAAGACCTCTTGATACCCCGGATTAGAGGAATATGCGTGAGCGGGACCGCCGAAAGAATTAGGCGAAACCCCGAAGGTATCGCCTGTGCCCAAGTTCTCCAAAAATTCTAACTGATTCCCTCCCTGGGGAACAACCGTAGAGTCAAACCCGTCCGCAGGCCTGTTCCCCATCCTGGTGGTAGAGGAAGATGGATTTCTGCCCTCATCTTCTGGCCGCTGTCTCTTCTTGGAACCAGTCAGCACGTATCCTATATTCATATCGCCTGAGGGAGGAACGGAGGTAGCGACAACGGTAGTGTCCTGCCAAGAACGCAATATGAAATATAGAAAAGAGAAATCAAACGACGACAGACGTCGAAATATAGCATATCATGGCTAAAAGACACCCTTACTGTATCAGTGTGGGGAAGAGGTACTTCTGAAGAGCCTGCCGCGTCTGGAGAAGGTGTAAGAGCGGCAACGCTTCTCATTTTTCTCTTCTTTTTTCCTTTGGCAATGGCCTTAGGAGCCTTAGAAGAAGAAGAAGGCTGGGCAGGAGGAGCAGCGATGGTCACAAGGGGAACGCCTGAAGGAATGTCAGAATCCCTCACACCGACCGAAGAAGAGGAAACTTGAACAAGAGTAGCGGAAGTAGCTGGAAGATCGGTAGGATTGTCAGTCGCTTCCGTGGAAGTAGCTCTCTCCTTTTCTTCTCGCTCTTGAGCCCTTTTCAAGCGTCCCCTTATGCTATCAGGTTTATAGTTGGGATCCGTCGCTGCGAAAGCACAAAATAGCGTCAGCATTAGTATCAGCGATAACAAAGAAAGGAGTGACGCGATCCTCACGTTTAACACAAGATCGAATGTCCATTCTACAAGCCACTTGACGGATGTGAACGCTGATTTCTAGTTTGAGCAATGTGTTTAACCAGTCTTGCTCACGTTTCGGAAGGGTCCCTGGTCGGCTCCAGACGTTGTCATCCACGTTTTGATTAAAACCAGATCGCCACCAGGAACCAAGATCTCCAGGAAGATCTATCACAAAAAACTCCTTTTTCCAGCCATCAACGGAAGACTCGATATGGAGGAGTTTCCAAGTAAAAGACTTCAGAGAGTCATCGTCAAAGCGGGGCGATATCGTTATCACCCCCCGGCATTTCATCAGCTTAAAAAGAGACTTAAGCAGTAGAAGGGAAGGGGAAGTAATCCCTTTGTATTTGCAAAGTTCCAGAAAAGCATAAACACAACAATATGCATTTGGGGATAGTTGGGCCGGAGTTAGATCGCCGGCAACAAGCAATTCTTTGACAAAAGAGTCAATGGGAAGCCGAAAGCCATAACGGAACATTTGCGCATACATGACCCTACGATTGCCCGTCAAAACGCTGTTCAGACGTAGTGACTCAGGGGCAACAGTGGTTTTATAATCATCAGGAATATCAGCATTATGGGCGGCCAAATGCTCACGGAGAGCGGCCTCAGATGTGATAACACTAGACGTAATATCCATCCTTTTCTCATCGGCAGATTTCGACTCAGTACGGCGAGTCTTAGCCATGGCAGAATTTAAAGAATTAAAAGATGAAGAAGACGATGGAGGAGAAAGGAAATACCTTCAGAGAAAAGCACTTCAAAGAGCCTTGAATAGTGGGGAGAAAATAAGACGGCTAAAAGAAAATATGAGAAAGCGGGATGATAAAAGAAAAGTGAAAAGAATAGATATTGGGTTTTATAACCCTAATGATCAAACGAAACGACGAATGCCACAGTCGTTGCGTGGAAGCGGCATGAGGAACAGACTCAGGTAATGAGTGCAATCCTAGAAAAGCGCTACAACGCCTCGATTTAGGCAAAGTTCTCAAGCACGCTAGCCCGTGACGCTGGAAGAAATAGACACGTGTGCCTGCACAATCACGACTTTTCTAAGGAAAGGATAGCAAGCATTAAATGTTCTGAAAAGAAGGTACTATCTCTTGGGGAAAACAAGAGCGGCATCGTAAGAAAGGAGATAACGCAAGATGGCGTTGATTAAAAGAATAGCGTTGGGTTAGCGCGAAAAGGCGAAATGAAAATCAAATAGCAATGAAATACAAGTATCGTCGCACAACGAGGCGTTATTACAAGACAAAGAAACAAATAAACGGAAAATCTCCTAAATAGAGCGACCTCGATTAATCATGGGCCCTCGCGAGCATCGCGATCACCATTCCTCTGCTTTTCTCTAGAATAAGGAAGATCTCTCTCACCTTCACCCAAATCCTTTAGTCTCTTGGAAGCGTAATCGGCCAGCACTGACGAGTCAACAATTCCCTGGCGATAGAGACTCATAAACTCAGTGATACAAATATCCATGGTCTTGTTCTTCCACCAGGCTATCTTTGAAGACACTTTGGCCAAATCCGCATCACGAGATGCTATCTCTTCGCGAAGGAAGATATTCTTTCTGTCAGCTACCACCAATTCCGCCTCCAGAAGGTCTATCTTAGCCTTCCCTTTTGATCTTTCTCGAGCGAGCTCAGCGCGACAGTCGTCCAACTCCGCCCGGGTCCGCTCTTGAAGCTGCGACAGCTCCGTTACCTTCCCTAAAACAGCATCTAGTTCTCCCTTTAAATCAAGAGAAGGTTGAACCTTGTCACGGCGATCCTTGAAAAAGTAGTTTAACTCACGGAAGCAGGCCAGCATGTCAGTCAGAAGACGTGAATGGCGAACGTCGGGAGGATGCCGCAAGAACTCTTCTTTGTCCTTCGAAGAAGTAAACATTTGTCCCACTATCGGGCCCACTAGTTCCTCTCGCGATGACGGGTCCGATACCCCTAAAGCACGGAGACCGTCGGTACCAAGGGAAGACAAGTCCAGCTGATAAGCAATGGGGCCTTGAAGACCTTGAGGGGAAAGGTTGGCGATATAAGGAGGAGAGCAATTTTTTGCAAAATCACCAATGCCCGAAATCGAAGAAAGAAACAAGGGCTGAGGCTTTCGTGGAGAAGGAGAGATGGGATTCGGAGTTGATAAGCTCACATCTAGAATAAAAGAGCGAATAGGGGAGCCAGGACCGCCAGACACCAAGGGAGAGCCCACCGCTGCCGAAGCCTCATTAACCTTGGGAGGAATGGCAGAGGGCACCTTGGTAACTTCCGTCACTGGCAAGGGACCCGTAACGTGCGAGGCGTCAACCTCCTCGGAAGGAACCCCATTGATTTCCTCCACGGAAGGAACTAGTGGGTCAGATTTCTCTTTGCGAACTCTCTTTACGAGACGCTCCGTTTCGGTAGTGATCTCTTCGCTATCGTCCTCGGTTGACTCTGCTGCAGGATCACCTTTTCTGGACCTAAGTTTCATTCGTTGGGCAAGGGTGACATGACGCAACTCGGAACCAGTATCCATGCTTCCGCTATCACTGTCAACCTCTTCAATCACGGGATTACTTGGGGCCACACCCTTACCGCGAGCTGGTAGCCAAGTCTCAAGGAAACGAGAAAGTCGGGCAGATGTGTTGCGTGTCACGACGGTTTTGTTTCTCCTTCCTCGCGGCCGAATAGGCGGACGACTAGAGCCTTCGGGTGGAGGAGAATGAGGTAATGTTTGAAGCGACACCACGTTTAGAGGAGTGTCACTTTCCTCGAAGGATCGACCCTCAGTGTTACCTGCCAATAAAATATTTTAATATGACAAGTAAGTTGAAGCGATAAGGCGATAAAAGAAAAGACTCACCTACGACACACTCTGGCAAAGGCCTGAACCGAGCAAATTCCCGAATGCGGAAAGGCCCTTCTATTTCTAATAAGGCGTTAACATTGGATACATCCATACTAGACAACACATCTGGTTCTAGCCAAGCGGCACTAGTAATCTTTCGGTTGAAACCACCGCGCCAAAACCGAGAGGGCAAGCGAAGGGTGAAGAAGCCATTTTTCCAGTTGTCCACGTTCTCTTCGAAACCTTGAAAATTCCGCCAGAAAAACCGAACAAGAGCACCATTCCATCTTGGGGTAATATCCACTAAGCAGTTATGGCACCTCAAGGTGAAAAATGTGCGGAACAGATCGAGCGATGGAGCGAAAATATGCTTCATCTCACACGAGCGAAGAAAGGCGTAAAGCCCACACCAGGAAGGCGGAGTTATTTGAACAGGATTGAAATCGTAGTGGTCTAGCAGTTTCAACAGAGAAGTATGAGGCGGAAGACGAAACCCGTAGGTAAACATCTTGAAATAAACCAGCCGGAACGTCCCCCACATGGCATCAGTAAGCCGAGTATCCTTCAATGGGACAAAGGGGCGATATCCCGTGGGAAAAGTGATACCGTTCTCCTCTAACTCAGCCCTCAAAACCTCATTACAATCAAAAACACTACGAGCTATCCTAACTTCGGGATCTAGAGGATTTTCGATAATTGCAGAAGGCCTAGCGCAAGACATAATGGAAGGGAAAGTAAAGCTATGGCAATAGAGAAGCAAAATACCTGGAGCAGAGAACCAGTGAATCGGCCGTCGGCACCAACGAAGCAATTGCAGTAAAATCCCTCGAGAAGAAAGAAGCACAGAAGAAAGGAAATACGAAGAATTTCGAAATATTAGCAAAAAATACTAAAAGAGAAGTGTAAACTCCTTATAAAGGTTAAACCTAAAAAAGTAACAGCCTGTGAAAACAAAACACATGCAGAAGGGAAAGGACGCGTGGACAGTCATCAATGCCTTTTGGGAGAAGACAGTTGCTGACTGAAAACCGAAAGGCGGTTGCGTCAAGCGAAAGGCCTACTCCCGCGATAATCCTGGAAACATAAAGAAAGAAAAGCGGCAGAAGAGCGAAAAGAAATAAAAACGTCATTTTATTATTTGGAAAAGCCATACGGCATCTACAAAGAAGCATGGTATGCCCAACTATTCGCCGTCAGACCAGGAGATGCCATAGCAGTAGACCACGTCATCATCGTCCTCACCTAAAAGTGATAGATCTTCGCCAGCGAAAGGGAAAGGTTCCTCAACCCTCTCTCCCACGCGAGTGGATGATCGATCCGATTCCTCCTTGACAGACGGCGACACCGCTTTAACAGCTGAACAGGCGGAAGGAGCCCTTGGCGGTGACTCGTCAGGAGGGAAAGATGTTTCTCTCCCCTTCGAAGAGAAAGAAGCAAGAGAATCGAAGAATGACTTAGATGCCTTCGCAGCATCTTTCCTCCGCCTCTTGCGGCACCGTCGGCGAACAGGTGGCCTCCAGGGAGGCGACGGAAGAGGATTATCTGAATCAGGAGAAGTCGGAGGAGTTGGTGGAGAATCTCGGGCGAACGTATCTAAAAAATGAGAATCAGCCATGAGATCACAGAATATTAATAAAGGAAAAAGCAACAAGGGGACGAAGAATAACGAAGGGGAGAAGATCCCTTAAATAGCCAGAAAATTGGGAAGAAAGGATCTTCGATCTTCTAACCCGACTCTTGAAAGAAGACACGTGTACAGCCTGAAGTGCAGATATGGATTTACAGTCACGCCTGTTGAGATTTTCCCCTGATCGAGGAAAACCACAAAATCGCCCAATCAGTTGCCAGGACAACTGCGACGTAGATTTAATGTTGAACAACCAATCAGAAAACCACCCAGTGGCTGAACCGTTTTCAGTTGGGCTAAGAATATCTCCAAGAAAGACAAAGGGCGCATTAAAGAAGAAGAACAGTTGCAAAACGGCGTACTAAAACCAGTTTATTTATTATGGCCTAGGGGCCGGAAAGTACATTTACATGCCAGAAAGAAAAGAGAAAAGGCCCAAAGGGAGCCATCGCTATCAGACGTCGGAGCCCGCATCCTCAGGCACTTCGGGAAGGTCTCTCAGAGAATCCATGACCAGAATCAGATCATGGGAGGTGGCTCTCATCCCCTTCAGACAACACCCCAGCATATCCTTGCGCTGTTGCAGCATGGCGATCACCACTTGAATCCGAGCGATGGAGGCAGCCAACTTTGACACACTTTCCAGAGGGCTGAAATCCTCCAGAGATGTAGCTCCCAGCCTGGAATGAAGAGGGGTCAACATTCCTTGCAGCTCCAGGATGTCCTCAGAGGTCTTGACCAACATGTTCTCCAGGAACCCGACATCCCCATCATTGAGGTTCTTGAGAGAATGGCCCTTGGAAAGGAGAAAATTCTTAGTCAAATGATCCATGATGTAAATTGCCAGAGATGAGGAGAACGTGGGTGGAGAAAGTTCCCCAATTTATAGGCCCTAAGAGAGAGGCCTTGGAAAGAACAAAGAGGTCCTCAAAAGGCGAGCCGTCTCGTCACCCCTAAGGACTGATAAGCCTAAAGCGGAGTCAAAGGTTGATGCTCGTATGTCATCCGCAACATGAATGGTCGAAAGGATGCAAGATAAAATGTGGAATAACGCCAAAAGGCACGATATCACGGGTAGCCATTACGTAAAAGCCATATGGTTACCGGTATCCATAGTGTAAGGCCGCGTTGATGTCGCAGGTGGCCCTAGATGCGTAAAACCTCGTCGACATCGCAGGCATCTGGTGGTATAAAGCCGCGCTAATCATAGGCAGCTGATGGCGTAAAACCGCGATGATATCGTTGCTTCCTTAAGCGAAAGAGGAGAACGGGGCCCGCGTGACCTCAAAACCCCTATAAGTACAAAAGTTTACTAACTTCTCTATAAATACCTATCTCCTCCGTGTGTTTGCAGTACACTTGAAAGGATGATGGACTCGGAATAAATGCAAATCCACGACATGACCTGGTTGCAGTCTTTGGCGGTATCACAAGTGACCCGTCAGCAGCCCTTCTATGACATGAATAAAGTTGAGACTCCGTAAGCCCTGTCAAGAGGCCAAACGGACTAACATCGCTGGGCGAAAGCAATGCCCTCATGATCACAAGCGTAATAGCAGCGTCTCTCGTGGACCTCTTAACGCCTCAGAAAAATAGGTCTCTAGATAAAAATGAAGGACGAAATCCGCTTGTTCGCTGGGAAGCTTCAGAACTAAGTTCCAGCTCATCACTTAACACGGTTAACGTTGAGCAGTCAAAGAAACTCGGAGATCCTGCAGACATACCGCCCCATGAAGGAACAAGTTTTCATCTAAGATTTCAGACATGGACAACCCTTGGTAAACACTCGGGCTCGTTTTCAGTTGGGCTTATGATAACAATCAAGACAGCCCTAACGGTGCTACCACACTTGCGGCTCCCGCCAGGACGATTTCCCATAAGACCCGTAAGATATCTTCATATCGCCCAAGAATCGGCGAAGGATTCCTAGGATGGTCGACATCAGCGGGGGGGGGGGGGGGGGGGGGGGGGGGGACTCACGCGACTCTACATGCACGGCACCATCCCATCCTAGGGACCCACGAGCTTATCGCTCCCGGCAGCCCGTATGATATCGCTCATGACGTCATCTGTCGGTATCGCTTGTGACGTCACCATCAGACATCGCCTGGATTGTTATCGCCAGGTATCGCCGAATAGGCCTATAAATACCCCTACTTTTCCAATCTGAAGGTAAGATCGAGATCACTCAGACGAACCTCTGTTATTTTTGAAACCCGAACTGACTTAAGCATCGGAGTGTCTACGCCGGAGCCCCCCCTCCGGCGCTTTGCAGGTACATCCGGCACTGACCGCCACCGTTCTGATCAGGCACGACTCCGAATCTTACAAGATCGACATTGAATCTTATCAATAACTATAGAGGTAACCCCAGGGGCATTTTCGTCCTTACATCCAACGTTAGGGGCCGGATCACTGCAGCCCCTACCGGTCACCTGCCGTCAAGGCTATCGCCTGGTGCCTAACGAGGAATCCTAGGATGGTCGACTTCAGCAGGGGAGGTCTCACGCGTTATCTATCATAACGCACGACGTTATCCCATCCCAGACATGACATGACGTCATCAGTAGGACGTAGGCGTTATCTTCCCAAGATAATGCCTACCCCCTAGAGGTAACACCCTCATTTCGCCTATAAATACCCCTAAGATCAGAGAGAAAGGTAAGCCTAAGATCGCTTGCTGAATCCCTGCCATTTTCACTACTTGTACTGACTTAAGCATCGGAGTGTCTACGCCAGAGACCCCCTCCGGCGCTTTGCAGGTACATCGGACGGCCAGAACAGTGACTCCAAGTAGCCATATCCTTCGTCCACCCTTCTCCGAGATCCCGAATTTTTATCAAATTGGTGCTTTCATTGAGAGCTTTGGTTTTATTAAGTGAGTATCCTTAATAGCCAAGCTTTGTTTTACTTGGAGATTAAAGGATCATGGCTTCTAATTCAGATCCTACACCACCTCAGTCCTTTGGTGTTTCTCCTGCTGCCCGCAGAGAACTTTTTCCTTTCGCTATTACTGCCGCTTCGACCACAGTGCAGGAAATCCCTCTGGGGTCTTCAGATTTCTCTTTTGGACAAACAATGGGAACACTTTTTTCCTAGATGAACACCCCTCTTTCCCAGATGGCAGGATCTAGCTTTTCCTCTCCCCCTCCGAGGGGATCCGTGATGGATAGTGCAGGCAACCCTCTTGTGAATTCAATAACAGCTCTTTGTGCTCAGCTAGACCACTTGACTGAGTTAGCTGCAGGGTTTACGCCCAATATCTCAAGGCCTAGCGTTCCTTCTCACATAGTTTTTACTCCATCTATTGTCACCGATCGGCCGCTGATCGTCACTCAAATATACTTAAATTTATCCTGATGCCTAAATGCATAAATAAATGTGTACAGGGCAAGACAGGGTCGAACCACAGAGATTGAAGGGGTAAATTGCTAATGAAGATGTATGACAAGGCAATATGCAACAGATTGAACCAAAATAACACTACTGGGGGGTTTATATTGACTAACGAATTAATCAACGCAGAGTATGGGAGCTAACAAAACAGAATTGTAAAATAACTATCTAGGGCACGAAAGTAAAATGTAGTCCAGTGTAAGAATTGTAAACACGTCGAGGGCTAGAAAAGTAATAAAAGAGATATCAATCAAATAAGGAGAGATCTTAGCAAAAGGTGTTCCTTTGGGTTGTTTTCTAGGTTGGCTAGTCATCGGTATAGAGATGTTCCAAACTCATGTGCAGACCTGCTATAGGGACTGCGTTTCCACACCGCATCCCCTGCTTACCTTCTTAGATAAAAGTCACCCCCCATTTCCACATATGAGGTGACCTTGACGTTCCGCCATCCTCCCAGGCACGAATGCGGGGAGGCCAAACTCAAAACGCCCATGAAAGGGAGGTAAGACAGATCTAGGGCGCGATAGCTCGGCTTGTCAGACCCGTATCCCATACCCTAGATAACTATTTACCCCTAGACAAAGGTCTCTCGCGCTACCTCTGCTAGGTGTCTACTACTATTCCAGGGCTTCGCGTCAGGTATAACCCTGGAAATGACATTCACTCATGCAGAAATTCTAACAGGTGATCAGACTCTTAATATTCCTATACGAGCATGGAATTAAATCGACAAATAATCATGTGTCATAAAAGAATATGTTAAGCATACATTAGACCTCTTAGCCGAACCCTACAACCCTTGAAACACCCTTAACTAAGAAGGGTGGTATTTAGCTACTCATACTATAATATAAACAGTAGATATATATAATCATGCAATAACAAAGAGAATAAAAAGGGAGTAGAAGAAACCGATAGATTAATTAATAATCGAAGAGGAAACTTGAGACAAAGGCTGTTCTTGATGACAAGAGGAGAGGATCCCCAGAAAATAAGTGCTGAAATTAATGTAAGAGAATATCCTAGGACAACAGTCGTCCTTACAAAAACCCTAGCACTATGCTTATATAGCCTAATACTAGCTAGGAGACAAAACAACTAAGGGCAATGAGGACGTGACAGCACATGTCCTTGCAAAAGGAATATTCTGGGATTCCTGCCACGCCTGATACCTTCTGGAAGCGCATGGGATTCCGTGCGGATCTTTGAAGATGCTTCTCTTTGGTGGAAGATGCAGAACTGTCGAGACCTTGAGACAGCGCACTGGTCTGGTTCGCGTCGAGGTCTTGATAACTTCCTTTTTTCTAGGCCTTGAAGCTGGAATTCCTCAGAAATGCTCCAAAATTGCTTCTTTTCGATCTTTTTCCTCTTTTGATGCTAATCTGCAAATAAGATCAGAATAAGGGTCAAATAGCAACATCAAGCCCCCGAAAGGGCTAGAAAAGAGGGTAAAACAGAGACCATGAAACGTACTATCAAACATCCCCACACTGCCCCTATGCTCGCCCTCGAGCATAAACAAAATCGAAACTACCCCATTCGATAACATACATAATCAACACCCAACACACAAAATCGGCATGACACCCTACACGCTACACCCAACCAGAACAACTCCAGACCTAGAAAAGCACCTACATCTGGCTGATAGAATAACGACCCTATCAACCAGACTTTCCCAGACCTAGCCTATTCACCAGCAGTCCTTACAAAGATATGTATTTGCACTCATACTTAGAATAAAACAAGGGTTTAGGCTATCACTCATGAATGTAAATAACACAACACAGGCATAGTTTGCACGTCAATCCGAGTACTGTAGAACACAAGCATGGGCAATCAACGATCAGAAAAACAACGCATCAGCAAGGAGAAAGAAAAGGGGTGGAATGAGCTAGAAATGTGGAAGAGAGAAGCAGGAGATGAACAGAAGAGAAATGAGGGGAGAAAAGAAGGAAAGAAAAGAAAGAACCAGACGAAGCCTGGGTGGATTCCTTGGCATAGGAAAAAGTGAAGCGGCAAGGCAGCTTTCATTGAGGGGACGTTGATGATTCGGGGGCTAGACAAAGATCTTCTTTCGAGGGCTGGAGATCGTCTTTGTTGAGGCTTTGGATACGGATGGTCTTGGAAGTTCAACTGGTGCCCCCCCTCCGTTTATTTTGAAATTTAAATATATTTTTTTAATTTTTATTTTATTTTTATTTTTTAGAAGAGGGGGCACGAACCAGTTGCAAAACTTTGATTCTGCTGGGGCATGAAACTTTTGATTTTTTCATTCGGTGCTTGCCCTGTAGCTGCTTCCAGCATCGATTGTGACTTCTTTCTCGCTTCCCTACACTTGAAACTTTCTGGGGGCTTGATTTCTCTGAATGGTCTAGGGCTCGAGATGTTTTGAGAAATATTTTTTGATTTTCTGCTTTTTCTTGCCCTAGATCTCTGCTTTCTGTTCTGAAGTCTTTTGCTTTATCTGCTTCCCCACACTTGAACTTGTCTGTGAACTTTAGGTGTCTAGCCCTCGACGTTACCCTCAATAATCGCTACCTCACCTGCCAAGGAAAAAGATCAAGAAAAGAAACGAATGGTCAGGAAAGAATATGAAAAGAAGGGGAATGTCGGGGGCATGAAAAGAAAAGAGAGGAGAGAGGGGAGAAGAGAAAGAAAGAGACATTGATGCAAAGTTTTTTGTCTTATCTAAGCTTTCCCATGTCCTAACAGTGACTATACCCAGGGATATTATGCAAACTTAGACTGTGCCTAGCTAAGCATTTTCACTCAAGAATAAAGGGCATGAAGCTCAAAAATGCTCACGGGATCAAATTTGAAACTACTGGTGTCTAGGGCAAGATTGGATATAAGAGCTAGCAGGTTTAGAAAATGCATGTTTAGGTGCAAATGTGATGAATTCCATGCTTCTCCTATGCATCAAAAGTTGGAAATGCATGCCAAAAATAAGGGTTTGAAAACTGGCAGTGGAAAATTTTCCTAGCATGGCTAAAAATAAAATCCAAAAAAAAAACAATCCGAAAAACATACAATCATGCAACAAACATGAAAATAAGCATGCAATCATGTAGGCAAAGTGCATAAATAATCAGACCTTGGAGGAGTAGTGTCTGATTGGGGTCGTAAACAAGGAGGGGAATCGGGGGTTGGCTTGTTGCTGCTGCATTCTGGGCTTGACGAGCTGCTTCGGCTTGGGGCGCTTGTGTTTCTGGGGCTGGAGGGATGGAATTGGAACGGGGATCCGAAAGATCTGGATAGTCAAAGACGCCACCGTTCTTGATCCCGAAAACCTTCTCTACTGCGGGGGCACAACCTGGATAAAAACTTAGCACACCTCGTGAGATATACAAATGGCCCATGACATCCAAGGTCCGGATATCCAAGTCCTTGAATGCCATGGGCTCAGAAAGATTGCTAGCATACAGGTCAATTTTACGCATTTTGACAACAAGCAAGGAGATGAGCGATCCAAAAATAGGCCCACGGTTACCATTTAGCATATGCAAAACACCCGAAGCTACCCAAAAGCCAAGGTTAACCCTACATTTGTGTTTCATGCACCATAAAAAGAAAAGCTCCTGCACAGATATCTGTCCTGAGGAACCAAATCATGCCGAAAAGGTGAGGGCCAGATACCTGTGCAGGATACGCAGGGTAGGATCAATGATTTCATGGGCTTTACTACCCTTAGGGTCATACTTAATAGCAGGTTTATTGGTAAGTTCACGGAAAGCAGCATTAGCATAAAAAACAGAAGGTATAACAGTCAAAGCATTCTTGTACAGAGGAGTGTTCAATTCATCATTTGTGACAAATCCTAACTAGCAATTAAATTGTCCAAGGGTCAAATGTTCCCACTTGTTAGCTAACTTAAAGTTGATGAGACCAGGGGTAGAAGAATTCGGACCAACCTTACCCTTGGGCCTAAAAGTACCATCCACCCAAAACGTGGTGAAAAACTCGAGGGAAAGCTCAATAAAGGTCGGGTGTTCCAGATAGAACAGAGATTCCCAACCGATATTGGCTACATACTCCCTGACCTTAGATTCAATACCCATCATAGCAAGAAAATCAAAATCCAGGCGCGCACATGAGCTAACGCCCTTGGAATTCAGCATGTTCAACTTATCCAGGGACGGCTTATCATTAAACACAATATATTCATGCGGTGAGGAAAGGTCAGAAGTCACCTGTTGGGAGCTGGATCTGGGGATGGTGGAAGGTACTGGAGTCTCGGCCTCGACTTCATCATCCGTTTCAGGGGCCCGAGGCTTCTTGGAGGTCGAGGGCTTGCCTGCGCTGGAGGATGAAAGTTTCCTCTTCTGGCCCACCGGCGTTGCAACCACGACCGACTGCTCCACTTTGGCCGGAGCCTTGGATTTCCCTTTTTGGCCGCTGATTTACCATCGGCAGCCTTCTTCTTCTCTGCCTCCTCCGTAGCTTTTTGGGCCTCGAGATCTTCTTCCTCATCTGCCTCGTTGCCTTTGGCATCACCACTTTCTCCAGTGCCCTCCTCCATGGCCTCGACATCATCCTCCTCTTGGCCATGACTAGGTTCAATCTGCTCCTCCACGGCCTCGGCTTCTTCATCTGATACCAGGATGTCCTTGAGGACTTCCTCAACAGTTAGGGCAGGCTGTGGGGCTAGAAAACGGTCAATGGTTGCATCAAGGGAGGGTTGTTTGATGGATGGAGGGGTTTTCTTGGGCTTAGTTTTGGCTGTGGACTTGGCAGTGGATGACCCTGGGGGACGTTTCACTACTCGGCCGCCTCTAGTGGTAGTTGAGGTAGGAGGAATAGAGCCTGTAACCTCTAGCTCGTCGTCCACCGGGGTGAATTCGCGGCCTTGCTCGGCGGTCGTGGGTGAGACAGCCGTAGGAGAGGGAATGAGAGGAGGGTTGGCAGACGGTGGTGTGGCCATTTTGAATGAGGCCGAGTTAGGGGTGGCAGATTGAGATCTGGTTCAGGAAGGAACGGGGTTGGAAGTCTCCACTGGGTTAGGTCCAGAAACGTTCTTGCGGGCAGGTCTTTTTATTTTTGGTGCCATTGATGGTGAGTAGTGGTGGTAGTGGAGATGGTGATGGGAGTGAAGAGAAGATAGGGTTGCGTGTTTGGTGAAGGAGAGATGAGAGTGATATGTTTGAAAGTGATGTGAGTGAAGACGAGATAGGAGCGTGGGAGAGAGAGAGAGAGATAGCCACAACTGGCATTTAATGGCGTAGCTTTTTCATTGATGAGGCCGGCTTTTTCTGCTTCTCGCCAGGCCACGTGGCACCCTGGGCGTGGAGCACGACGACCCACGCGTATCTCAACTGCCTAAAAAGGAGAACAACTTTCAAATTTCAAAAAGGGCAGTTGGTTAATTTAAGATACGGATAAAAAGGGAGAATAAAGGTGAGTTAATGCTAAATAAAAGGAATAAAATCATAGGGGAAAAGGAAAGGTCAGGGATATACACAAGGAATAAAACATGGAAATAAAATCAAATAAAATCAGAGAATCCGAAAAGATGCAGAGAAGATAGAGGAGAGAGAAAGGATGCGGATGGCATATCAAATGCCTCTAGTGTGGTCTGTTTACTCGTCGGGACCTCGACGTGCAGTGCTATTCTAGGTCTGGAGAGGTGGGACATCCACCATGGCCTCCTCAACTATCGAGGGCTGGAATCCTTCATAGAAGGGTTTTAGTCTGGCCATTGACCTTAAAGATGATTCCTGTGATTGGGTTCTGAATCTCGACCGCCCCATGGTTGTAAACTGTCGTGACCACGAAAGGTCCTGACCATTTAGATTTCAGCTTGCCGGCAAAGAGTCGCAGGCGTGAGTTGTATAATAAGACTTGCTGTCCGACTGAAAAGGTTTTGGGACGAAGGTGCAGGTCATGGTAAGCTTTTGTCTTGCCCTTGTAGAGCAGGGCATTCTTGATAAGATTCAAGTTTCTGTGGGAGCTAGAAGATGTAGAAACCCTAAAGAAGTTCATAGAGAAGGACCGAACCTATGACTTCTTGGTTAGATTGAATCCAGAATTTGATCAGGCTAGAATTCAGGTGCTAGCTAAGGAGGAGACACCATCTCTAGAAGAAACAATCTCCCTAATCAGATCTGAAGAAAGTAGAAGGGTTGTGATGCTAGACTCTCAGACTAAATATGAGTCTGCTTTGGCAACAAGACCACAGACTCAGTTACCGATGAGTAGTAGACAGGGGTATCAGGATAAGGTAAAGGGAAAAGGGGATCAGTTCAGGACACTTGGCAAAGAAGTCCAGTGGAAGAAGGACAGGGACAACCTTTGGAGCACTTTTTGTAAGAAAACTAGGCACATTAAAAAAGAATGCTGGAAATTGTAGAATAAGACATATGGTAGGGAGGCTGGAAACAGAGGGGGATGACAAAGACCCCAAGCTAGGATGGGAAAAGAAACTACCACAGGACTTGATCAAGAAGAAGTGGAAAAGTTGAGACAGTTGCTGAGATCACTGGATACAAAATAGTCTTCAGGAATGACAACAACCTCCTCCTCAAACCTAGTAGGTATAACTTCATTCTCCACCTATTTATATGTTCAATCACTTTGTTATGAGAATATTTGGTTGATAGATTCAGGTGCCTCACACCACATGACCTACACATCTAAACATTTTTCCACCTACACACCCTGTCCAAGTAACAAGAAAGTCATGGTTGCAGATAGCTCTCTAGTCACTATAGCAGGCACTAGTAACAAATAAATTACACCTAATATCACTCTAAAGAATATTCTTCATGTACCTATACTCTCAGCCAATCTCATATCTGTTCACAGATTTACCAAAGATACTAATTGCCTTGCTACCTTTTTCCCAACTCATTGTATCTTTCAGGACAGAAAAATAAGGAGGAGGATTGGACAAACTGAGGAGAAAAATGGCATGTATCAACTCTCAATCACTCAGGAAGTTGAGAATAAAACCTCTATAGCTTTAGTGAGTCTCTCAAATAAGGAAACCATTAGGTTACACCATCTACACCTAGTTCATCCTTCTTTTAAAGTTTTGAGAATTATGTTTCCTTATTTATTCCTTGGAATTGATACTGAGTTATTCCATTGTGATGTGTGTAAGCTTGCAAAACACACTCGTGTCCTTTCTCCTATCAGCAATAAAAGATATTCTCAACCATTTCAATTGATTCACAGTGATATATGGGGTCCCTCTACAATTCAAACATATCTGGTTCTTGTTGGTTTGTAACTCTCATTGATGATTGTACTAGAGTCACATTGGTTTTCTTACTTAAATAAAAATCTAAAGTTACTGCCATTATACCCAATTTTCATTCCATGATTCAAAATCAGTTTGAAGTAAGAATAAAAAGCTTTAGAAAAAACAATGCTAAAGACCACTTTAACAACACCCTATCTTCATTTTTTCAATCACAAGGGATTATTCATGAATCATCTTGTGTATATACCCCTCAACAGAATGGGATTGCTGAAAGGAAGAATAAACATATCCTTAATTCAGCTAGAGCTTTATTGTTTCAAGGGAATGTTCCTAAGTCTTATTGGGGAGAAGCAGTACTTACTGCTACACACCTAATTAATAGGTTACCAACTCCTGTTCTGGAAAACAAAAGCCCTATGTCTATCCTAAACACTTTCTATCCTAATTTAGGACTGAGACTGGTCTCACTCCTAGGGTATTTGGGTCTACTACATGTGTACATGTCCATCAGCCTCTTAGAAGTAAGCTAGAACCCAGAGTAGTCAGATGTGTATTTCTAGGATATTCCTCCACTCAAAAAGGGTATAAGTGTTATGATCCAATCACTAGGAAAGTAATCATTTATATGGATGTCACCTTCTCAGAAAGTACCCTTTTCTTCCAAAAAATATCATCCCATGTGGAACAACCTTCCTTTGAACCAACTCAGAATTTCCTCTAACCACTTGAACTACCTCAAATTCCTAAAATCACATCTAATATTCCATGTCTAGAAACTCCTAAGATTACAAATGCATCCAGATTCTCACAAGTTTACTCAAGGAAAAAACCTATCCCTGAGTTGACGTAAGGTCAAGAGTCCAATCCCTCTTCTCAAGAAGAAACCATTGTAAGTACACCAAACTCACCAGCCAATCTAAACACAGATCCAACAGGTGATCCTATTGATGTTAATGATCTCCCAATTGCGGTCAGAAAAGGAACCCGACAATGCACAAAGAAACCATTATACCCTCTATCTAACTATATTTCTCTCAAACACCTTTCAAACCCACATAAGAGGTTCATCTTGAGTCTAAATACTATTAGTATTCCTAACAATATTTTTGAAGCATTAAGACAGGAGAAATGGAGATATGCAATGAAGGAAGAGATGAATGCATTGGAGAAGAAGAAAACTTGGTAGATTGTGAAGAAACCTACTAGAGTAAACATAGTAGGATGCAAGTGGGTGTTTACTGTCAAATACAGGGCAAATGGATCACTAGAGAGGTACAAGGCCAGACTAATAGCAAAGGGGTATACTCAATCATATGGAGTAGACTATTAGGAGACCTTTGCCCTAGTGGCAAAGATGAATACGGTAAGGATTCTTCTAGCACTTACAGCCCAGTTTGGTTGGAACCTTCACCAATTTGATGTGAAAAATGTTTTTCTCTATAGAGACTTAGAGGAAGAGATTTATATGACTATTCCACTAGGTTTTGATGAAGAGGAAAAGGACAAAATGTGTAGGTTGAGGAGAGCACTATATGGCCTGAAGTAATCACCAAGAGCGTGGTTTGGGAGGTTTTCCAAGGCTATAAAGGGGTTTGGATACAAACAGAGTCAAGAAGACCACACCCTATTTATCAAGCAATCTTCCACTAGAAGTGTCACTGCCTTACTTGTGTATGTAGATGACATAATAGTGAGAGGAAATAATGAAAAAGAGAAGGAGGAATTAAAAAGGAAGCTTCTAATAGAGTTTGAGCTGAAAGAGTTAAGGAAACTAAAATACTTTCTTGGTATTGAGGTGGCTTACTCATCCCAAGGAACCTTCATTTCTCAATAGAAGTATGTCATTGACTTACTCAAGGAGACAGGGAAACTTGGGTGTAAACCAGCAGCTACACCTATAGAAGTCAATCATAATCTGGGAGAAGCTAAGGAGGAACTAGCTGTTGACAAGAAGATGTATCAACAACTGGTTGAAAAATTGATTTATTTATCTCATACCAGGCATGACATAGCTTACTCAGTAAGCACTATCAGTCAATTTATGCATGACCCGAGGGAACCTCATTTATAGGCAACTTATAGGGTATTGCACTACTTGAAAGGGAGTCTAGGCAAAGAATCCATTGTGGAAGGATACATAGATGCAGACTATGTTGGGTTTCAAATAGACAGAAGGTCTACTACAGGTTATTGCGCCTTTCTAGGAGGCAACCTCATAAATTGGAGAAGTAAGAAACAAGGTGTAGTAGCTAGATCATATGTTGAATCATAGTTT
This sequence comes from Viola odorata, assembly GCA_963691705.1. NCBI lineage: Eukaryota > Viridiplantae > Streptophyta > Magnoliopsida > Malpighiales > Violaceae > Viola > Viola odorata. The sequence goes on along the minus strand of OY829546.1, from coordinate 16,299,342 downwards.
AGAGCACTTGCTCAGGGGCTGTGTGGGTTACTGTGGGTAAAGATCATCCTAGATGAGGATCCTATGAGAATCTACAGAGACAATAAATCAGCAATAAATATTGCACACAATCCGGTGCAACATGACATGACAAAACACATAGAGGTGGATAGACACTTCATTAAAGAGAAGCTGGAAGAAGGATTAATATGCATGTCTTATGTGCCCTCTATGTCTCAACTGGCAGATGTTTTGACAAAGGGTTTATCCAATATAGTTTTCCATGGTCTGATTTCCAAGCTAGGAATGGAAAACATCTATTCCTCAGCTTGAGAGGGGGTGTTGAAGATTCTAATCTGACCTACATTATGAGCCTTGATTTGCTTCCTAATTGATGGTTGATTTACTTCCTAATTTGTGGCTTAATTAGTGGTTTTGTTGACCCTAATTTTTAGGATTTTTCTTTCCATAATTTATGGTTTTAATTACCCTCATATGTGTATATATATGTACCAATGTAATGAGTCTATACAAGTGAGAAATAATATAATACCCTTCAAAATCTTACATGTGTAACTCCTAGTGTACAATGTTGTTCCAATTCTACAGGACTTCATGTGTTAGTAAAAATGAAAGAGACCTGTTGTCGTTTTGTACACAACTTACACCTATCAATGAATTAAATACAAAATCAGAGCTCCATCCAATTTCCATACTTTTCACCAGTTTTCTAATCAATTTCCTTTACACCACATTTTATACTAAAAATACATTATATCTAGTTGCTAGTTCAAGCTAAGCAGGGTGTCATTATGATTGGTTTTACCCTCCACTTTATTGATTATACATGCACACTTCTATAAGCAGGTACCCAACAATCCACCTCATGTATTCCCCCCGAGAAATATCGACCCATTACATACTACCAAATCTAGGGTTCATAGATTCTTAAATAATGCACTGAATTGTTTTGCATCAAAAGAAAGCAAATAGAAAGGAGAAAATGGAATAATTAGGTGGAAAAATAAGTTACCTGGTATATGGATATCACCGAGAAAAGGGAAGATAGTACTACTACTGAGTACTGAATTGCTGGTTATAGAGGGTTGTGCGCCTACACCCAGGAGCTAACATTATAGTGACGATGACGACGACCAAAAATTCAGTTGGGTTCTATATTCTATAGCTAAACATTGGAATTGAGCTACTGAATTTTACTTGGGCCCATTGACGAGCCTATTGTTAGATTTAGTTTTTTTATTTTTCCGGATGAAGGTGGAGAGATATTGCAAAAATTAGCACCTGTACATTAATTTTTTGACTGATTTGGCACCTCCGTTATTTTTTGCGTTTAAAAGGTACCTGTACTCAAACAAAACGTCACATTTGGTACCTCCACCTCACGCCGTTCAACAGTCACCATTAAATATCCCACATGGCATGCCACGCCAGATGCCACGTAGAAAATGACTGATGTGGCATGCCACGTCGTCGAATCTGACCCAGTTCTTTTCCCATGGGTCGGCTAAATGGGTTTTCCAACCGAGTATGAAACGATGACATTTTTGGCTTTTTACTATAGGTATGAACGACGCTTCTTTCACTCTGAACGACGCGTCCTTCAGGATTAAAATGAATGACGCGTGTCTATCATCTCAGGTTATTTAACTGAACGACGCGTCGTTCAGATTAAGCTTTATCATCCCATCGTGCTTAATCGCAACCCATCTCTGGTTTTCAACCCTAACTGCGCTCTCACCACTCATGCTCCCTCTCAAAACCTAAACTTTGTTCAATCTTCTCTTAAAAAACAATTGATATATGTTAAGGGTTTTTAGGTTCTTTACTTTATTGATATCTCCGTGTGTATTTTTTTGTGTAATTTTTTGCAGCATTGGCACACGACGACTTTAATGGTGAAGACAGAAGAGGGCGTTGAGAAGTTTAGTTCCGTGGTAAAGCAGAAGTCAAATTACGATTACAAGTCTAGTATTTACTGTTGGTGCAGGCAAAAGACACCTAGATGGATTTCATGGACGAAGAAGAATCCTGGACTTCGATTCAATAAATGCAAGCGCAGCGTCGACGAGGGTGGATGTGGTTTTTATCAGTTTATTGATGGTACTTTCCCAGACATAGCTAACGCAATTATTAGAGGTTTGTGTGAAAGTGAGAAGGAACAAGCGGAGAAGATTAATAATTTGGTGGCTAAAATCAAAGAATTGAAGACGCGGGATATGGTTTTTAATGGCATGGTAGACGAGTTGCTTAGTTTGAAGGATGAAAATCACTATTTGACGAAAAGGCTTAATAAATTGAGGTTTATGTTAGGCATTTTTTCATTTGTTGTTGCTGTAATTTGATTTCTTAGTTATTTCAATTAATGAAAAAATGGTGTTATTGGTCATGTTGAGATGATTTGAAGACGGTGGTATTGGTCTAATTGATTGATTTGAAGATGGTGTTATATTACATTTTGAGATGATGGCTGTTACAACAATTACTCTTCTATTTGTCTTGGTCCTGATAAGAAATGGTGTGACTCAACTGATAAATTGAATTGCAGATTATATATGCAGAGTTCCTTGTTTCCTTATTCCATTATGTACAATGGTATGTTGATGAAGTCAGTAAGGGGGTATGCAATGGCAGTCCAACCTGTCATGTTAGCATCTGTGCATATCTATCTATACCTAGATTATTTGTGCTGATATAGTATTGTTTTTGTAAAATAAACCTGGTCCTAAGCCTGCAGTGAAATCTGCATTATACTTTTTAGCCCGAATCACCATGTTTGTGTTCCTGAATCCAACTTTGGTTGCTAAATTGCAACATTTTCGGCTAACTAAATTGCAACATTTTTTTACCAAATATAAAATAATTAAGAATTTTTAGGGATAATTATATAAACAATTGCTCGTAATTATTTTGAAAACTAAAAATGAATAATTAATATACTCATTATATTTCCTTAACATTGACATTGGGAATTTCCTTGGCACCATGACGCCTACTGCTTCCCAAATGTCGAGAAAAGCATTATATACATCATATAATTAATCTGGATTCAAATGTCAAGCTGCATAATTGTTCCAAACAAAAGCAACGAGCTAGTACATAATATGGTCTAGTATATCCAAACAAAATCAACGACCTATTACATAATATGGTCTAGTACATAATTCCTACTTTCCTAAAGTACCAGCTCCATCATTAGACCCCTGACTAGCTAAATTATCATACTCAACTCTCACTCTTGCAAGGTGGTCTTCTAGGATTGAACCTCTTCCAACCACATCCTATGAGCATGTCTTTCTTCTATCTGGGACATCAATAACCGTTTGTCATGGTGTTTTAGGATGCGAAGTACGACAGAAACAATCATAAAGTATTGGATTACCATCTGTGTCTAGTTAAAAAAGCATGTTTTATACTACACACAATCACAAATTATAAACTTACATCATAGCAAGTCCACCCAAATTCAGCAACAAAACAACCATACCCGCTCGGTAGTTTACCCTTCTTTTTTGCAGACTTCTTTTTTCTCCCTCTAGTAGGTGGGGCTATTCCACATGATTGTCCAAGTTCTTGCAAAAATAGTTGGGTTCTATCAGATACTTGGGAGGCTTGAACTTGCGAGTGTTGTAATTCTGAAGTAGAGACCTGAGAAGCTTGTGTTTGCACTTGTGAGTTTGCTGGATTTGCAAAACGCTGCCATAGGAAAAAAAATGGATCAATCTTAAAAATCATACTAGTGATAGGTTTGATCAACTAGCCATGCTGGCAAGGTTTAAGACAGACGTCTCTCCTATGGTCCTCCATTTTACAAAATGAACATAGTGTCTTCCTTCGCTTCTTGGTAGTGTCTTGATCTGATCCAGCAACCTGTCGTTGTTGTGGACCAGCAACATTTTTTTGTTGTGGTTCATCAACCTGCATTTTTACAATTACCAATTACCAAATATGTTTTAGCCAGAATTACAAAGTTAAATAAAAATACAATTTATATAATAACCAGCACAGTATGAGTGGCACCTGGTTTTCTGGATTGTCTGGGTAAGTGTTGGAATAATGTCTAGGCTTCTTACAGAAAGTGCATGACATCTTCCTTCTTTTATGACTCAATTTGGTCCCACACTGTGTTGGCTCCCAACCTTCCCTCCCCCTTATCTTCTTTGGTCTTCTAGGAAATTTCACAAATGAAGGTGGCCTAATTGAAGTAATTGCTACTCTTGGACAAAACTTCTTAGAATGCATAGGCAAGATTGAGTTCTTGTAAGCCAATTCAAATATTTCCCGACTATACCACTTGGAAATATAACATCTAACATCTAAGTTGTGACTCTTATTAACAATGACACACATTGCATGTGCACAAGGTATACCCATTAATTCATACATCCTACATATACAACTAGATTTTTCCAGGCTCACGACCCAGCTAGTGTCCTCATCTAGGTGCACTTCAAATCCATCATCTCCATTACTATCCACGTAAAAGTTCCCACTCTCTTCCATGTTATGATTAATCTTTTTCCAAATATTTGGACCAAAAATGTCTTTAAACTTGTTGACAAAGCTCTTTCTCTCTTTAAACCTCTTGAACACGTTTTACGAATGGTTTCAAATAGTTTGACAATGGATTTGTACCTAGACTCTATAATCATGCTGTTAAAGGTCTCACTCATGTTATTATCTACTACATCAGAACAACATGAAGTATTTTGGAAGGCTTTGCACTAGTAAATTGGAGTAGCATTCAAAAACTCAGATATTGCTGTGGTGGACATACCTCCTAAAACCTCCAGTTCATCAAGAAATTCTAATATAGTTGATGCCTTGCAAGTTATCCAAAACTGCTTGTGCAAATCCTCACTGTAGTGTGATTTTCTCCACTTAGCAAGCATCAATTCATTGATGGCAGAAAGCAAACCCTACACATTAATTTTTATAAATTCAGAAAAATCTATTCATGAGTTTAATAAAAGTAAAAGAAGGTGTTAAGAAATTTGAGGTATATACCTTTTGTTGATCATACATGAATGTGAATCCTTCCCCTCTTGAAATAACAGGAGCACCATCAGAAGCATAGACAAAGTTGCCTCCAGCAACGTCCAAATCCAACATGAGCAATTCCAAGAACCATTTCCACGATTCTTTGCACTCATAACCCACAACAGCCCATGCAATTGGGTAGATTTGGTCATTTGGATCTCTACATACAGCTGCAAGAATTTCACCCTTGAATGAGCCTTTGAGAAAACAACCATCTAGCCTAATTATCTCCCTGCACGCAGAATTGAACCCTTTCCTAACACTATCAAAACACACATACATTCTCTTGAAAACTCCATCTGGTGCCTCCAAAACAATTGTACTACTAGGATTACTACTTCTAAGCTCCTCAACATAGTCTTCCAACCTAGCAAATTCCTTCAAAGGATCACCAATGAGTTTGAGCACGATGGGAAGGTAAAGCTTAATCTGAACGATGTATCACTCGTTTAAATGAACGACGCGTTGCTCAGTTAAATAACCTGAGATGACAGACACGCGTCATTCATTTTAATCCTGAAGGACGCGTCGTTCAGAGTGAAAGACGCGTCTCGTTCATACCTATAGTAAAACGCCAAAAATGACGTCGTTTCATACCCGGTTAGAAAACCCATTTAGCGGACCCATGGGAAAAGAACCGGGTCAGATTTGACGATGTGGCATGCCACGTCAGTTGTTTCCTACGTGGAATCTAATGTGGCGTGCCACGTGGGACATTTAACGGTGATGTTGAACAACGTGAGGTGGAGGTACCAAATGTGACGTTTTGTTTGAGTACAGGTACCTTTTAAACACAAAAAAATAGCGGAGGTGCCAAATCAATCAAAAAATTAATGTACAGGTGCTAATTTTTGCAATATCCCTAAAGGTGGACACCGATACTGTGACAAAAAAATTGAAAATTATAAAATACGGATACGACAAATATATATATTTTATATAAAAATAAATTTTAAATTATGTCTAATTATAAATCTATTAGAATTGTGGAGAAAAATTATCAATTTATTACTAATATTGTTCATATTAATGTAAAAAAGTGAGTTTCACCAACAATAAAAAAAACTAAATATAAAGGTGGTGAGTCTAACACGTATTGTATCGGTATTCGCCATATGTTAATGTCTCCCGCGAGACACGACTGAAAAATGAGGAGTCCCTACTTCCTAGTTTTTTCCCATCTCAAAAACTTTCATTTTGCATTTCTCACATTCTTGTAAAGAATATTTTTTTTACATCCAAGTTTTTGTAAAGAAAAATGGTTATAAAAGAAAATCAAGATTAACATAATTCTAATAGTTTTCGTGCTTATTATATTTTCCGAGCTTAAGAGTCAAGAAAACTATATACGTGAAAAGTTTCTAGGATATGTTAGTATGTGATAGGGATGGCAATGGATACCTATACCCCCATATCCACCTATAACCATACCCATTTGACCGAGTAATACCCGCTTTGACTGGGTATGGTTTGGGTATGGGTAATACCCGTATTTGTAATTGTGGGTATAATTAGGTATGGTACTTGCAAAATACTCAAACGGGTATGGAAAAAAATAGCTACTTCCATCAAACACTGAAACACATCTTTTTGCTCTCTTTCGACTAGAAGGAGGAGAAGTACTAGGAATCCGCTCTCTGATTGCACCAACACCCACTATTCTCAACAATCTTCTTCTTCATCCGTAGCTTCAACTTCCATCAATCGAACGGGTTTGGATTCTATTCACGCTTCTCTTCCCTCTCTCTAGCGTCATCCTCAATCGCGAACAGTGGCCACCAACCATCATGGTTAGTACACTGCTCATCAGATCTAGGATAGACGCCACCGTCGGAGTACCACACCAGTCTGATAATTAAGTGGCAGCGCAAGAAGAGGAAGAAGATCAACGACGATGATCTGCTCTAGGCTATGACCACGCTTAGGTTTGAGGAGTATGTGGAGCCTTTGAAGATTTATTTGCAGATGTATAGATGGAGGAGGATGTAGGTGGTGGTTCCAACGGCGTTGGGGATGTGGCAAAGGTGGGGGACAAGTGATGTTTTGTGATGATGATGGGGCATCATCAAGGACACGTGTATGGTGCAGGTGGGCATCATCAAGAAAACAATTCCTTTAGGTAATGAAAAAACATGAATCACATAATATATTTATTAAAAAAAATAAAAGCAATGAACCAAAACGGTGAAAAATGAGTTAAAATAGTTAAAATCGATCCTAAATGATAAAAACTAAACCAAAATAGTGAAAAAGAGAGCAAAAATGACTATACAATGAGTCAAAATGGTTAAAAAGGGGCAGAATGGTAAAAAATGAGCCAAGACGGTAAAAAATGAGCCATGATGGTAAAAAAATGAGCTAAAACGAGCCACAATGATGAAAAATGAGCAAAGACAGTAAAAATGATTCAAAACGGTAAAAAATGAGCTAAACCGAGCCAAAATGGTAAAAAATGAGTATAAATGGTAAAAAACGAACCAAAATGGTAAAAAATGAGTCAAGTGGTAAAAAATAAGCCAAAATAGTAAAAAACAAGCCAAAATGGTTAAAAACAAGCCTAACTGGTGAAAACGAACCTAAATAGTAAATTTTCACTTCATTATAAAAAAATAATAAATAATTTAGTGAAATAATAAAAAAATAAGGAGTAATGCTAAATAAGTCACCCAAACATCTCGAATCCACAACCCGAATGACGTGGCCACCATCGCGTCATCTATTTACAAAATTGCCATTACCAATTCCTCCTCCCTCACCCGAGCTTCATTTCAATCAGTCCTCCATACCTGTTCTAGGTTTTCCAATTCCTCCCCCGTCACCCGAACTCCATTCCCTCCTCTGTACCCAGCTCTCTCAGCCATGACCTAGCCCACCGCTACCGCTACCTCCAACGCCACCTGCAACCTCCACCTCCACTGCCAGCTCTCTCGGCCACGACCTAGCCCACCGCCACCGCGTTCTAGGTTTTCTCTTTTTTTCTGTAATTTTTTGCCTATTTTCCTGTCTCATTTCTCTTTGTTGGTTTCAAGGTTTTTCATCTGTTTATTTGACGGGTGATTGTCTATCGAGAGCATAAAAAATAGTTGTAAAATAAATATAAAAATGGGTAAAAAATGTTACAACTTATCACTGTCCACAAGGACTTGTAGATCATGGTAAGAGGATCGTCCTCAGAGATCTGGCTGGGAATTGTAGTTCTAGTTTGACTTCCTCGTCACTGAAGTTTATTGGGTGTTCCTGAAATTAAAACAAACAAATAGCAAATAGTAAAAGCAATCTTGGTCAAAGGATTTGCCAAGATCGGGTATAGTGTGGTAAAAGAGGCAATCTTGGTCAAGATGGATTGGCCAAGATTCAAATATTCCAATAAATAAATATAAACGATGAGAGAGAACTCCTAGTAAGGGCGACTCTGGAGCACTTATTCTTATGTTTCGATCACTGATTCATGGATTTTCCCACTCCTCATTTATAACATTGCTATAGATTGGGAGGAACTCCTTTCCAATCCTACTTTCCTCCTCAAATAATCATTTGGCGGGAACTCCTTCTCCTAATGATCCTAATCAGTGGACACCTTGCTGGTTAAAGGGTTTATCCAATTGATTGTTGGCTTGAGTCGTATGCGCTTCTTCAATGGTACAGGGGAAGACAATGTCTAGGCCAAGCTACTCCCAGTCGGAGCCCTAGATTGTCAGTCTAGTTAGGTCTATATCTCCCAAACTCACTAACCTTCGAGAGATTAACTGTCAACTTAACCAATTTGGTTTCAACTCATCCCCTCCTTGGTTGACTGCAAATCTCTCACCAAAACCTAAGAGTGGCCAAATCTTGATTTTAATGGAGACCGGTTTGTTAAAACAGAGTTTGTGATGATTACAAATGGAAAGGTTTTGAGGTTTGTTTTGATGTCACGAAGCACAAGAATGGCTCAACATCCCTTACCAAGAATAAGAGGTTTAGCTACTAGACATAATCATGGAAGAAAAATGGAATTTTATTATATATAAAAAAAAAGAAATTAAAGCTGCAAATCTGATTGGAAAATTGCAGAGCAAAGTGTTTTTAGAACAGAGGAAGGAGATGGAGTCGAGAGTCAGAGACCTACAGCTAATAAATCTGCTGTCAAGTCGTCCTACTCCAACTCCAACTCTTACAAATTCAAACTTATTCAAATTCTAAATTTAAAAAAAATAAAATAAGATAAATATATGATTTGTTTATTCAAAAAGAGGATAATCCATTAAAGGATTTAATTCTTGGATCACGGATCATCTTCTCTACTGTCCCCAGCTTTCAATTCAATCTCCAGCTGTCAAATTCAATCTTTTAGCTCAAAATCCCGTGACTCCTTGCACAACATGTTTCTAGCTTGATAATTTTGGCCAAGCCTGCTAATTGTCTGATTTTCGCTCCAGAGATAGTTTTTCTCCATTCTTTCTGCCTCCTTTAATATCTGTACAAGTAAGGGTATTCTAAGTAGTTTTGCCATCCAATTTGCCAGAATTAGATAACAAAAACATAGGAATTAAACCATCAATCAACGGGGAAAGTTGTGATTTTAATTTGTGCGGTAGTGTTTGATGTAGAATCTATGCCGAATAGTTAAAGATGACTGTGCGGTCATTGTTTGGTTAAAACTGCTGGCTTGAATTGTTTAAATCTACTGGTTTGAATTGCTTAGAGTTGTTGCATAAATCGCTTGAATTCTTGCTTGAATTTCTGCTTGAATTTTTGTTTGAATTGTGGCTTTGATTTTATTGAATCTGTGGTGGCTTGAATTGATTTAATTTGCTAGCTTGAATTGTTAAGTAAATCTGTTGAAATTGGAATTGTTTGTTTAAGTGTTGTTGGTGCAATTTCATGGCTTGAATTACTATTTGATTTGCTGTTAAAAATCGAATTGGCTTGGATTTGAAGTGCTTGGATTCAATTTGTTAATGGTGTATAAATTATAAAGTAACGCTTAATTACTTTGTTATCGTTGGGTTTCAGTGTTTGTAAAAGGAATTTTTTGGGCTGGAACGTCTACAACCCAAAGAAGTGAAAGTATAAATGCATTCTTTGATAGGTATGTTGGTCCCAAGACGTCTTTAAAGCAGCTTGTAGAGCAGTATGATAATGCATTAAAGAGTAAGATCGAGGAAGAAAATAAAGCAGATTTTGCTTGGTTCAATTCCCGTATTCTTGTGATAACTGATTTTAACTTTGAGAAACAACTTCAGGATGCCTACACAAATGAACTGTTTTGGTTATTTCAGAATGAGTTGTGGCGTTCAGTGTACTGCAATCTTGCCTTCCTTGATAGGTATGAATCAATTTCGAGTTAACGTCATTCTGCTCTGTGAGTTTCTCTTTTTATGTATCTAATAATAGAGTTCCTAATAATATTCTGTTGTTGCATTCAAATTATGACGAGCCCTTGATTTTAACTCCAATCACTATTTACTATTTGGTTTATGTGTCAAAATGGAGTTCTGGTTGTTGCTTCTATGTTGTAAATCATAAATTGTTGTGGATGCATTGTTATAAATGTAGAATGATTCCTTTGACAAAATTGTTATGAAAAACGTATGCTTGCTTGGTCATTTATTTCAAGCCTCCTTTTCACATACGCATAATCTTGCCTTCCTTGACAAATACGAATCATTTTTGATATTTCAAATAACTGACATATTGAGAAGCAAAGAAGGTGCATTAAGAAGACAAGTTACTTATGTTGTTTGCTATGATGAGGCGAATCTTGAATTTAAGTGTTCATGTCGTCTGTTTGAGTTTAAAGGAATTATTTGTAGACATATTGTGAAGGTGTTTATTCAGAAAAATATATATTATATTCCATCTCAATATATCTTGCGTTGCTGGAGGAAGGATGTTAGACACAAACATTCATATGTCAAGAATTGTTATGATGACGAAAGGGATGATGAATGTAGAGTGAGATACAATAATTTGAATTCACAATGGTCTAAGGCTATAGAGATTGGAGTTAAGTCTGTTGAGAATTATGAGTTTCTAATGAGATGCTTAGATGAGGCAACTTCAAAACTCTTAGTAATTCAATTAATTGGAACAAGTAGTCCGCAGAAGCCTCCTCAACGATCATGATAGAAGACTCTCAAACGTTTTTGAGTCCTTTGAAGGTGCGAACAAAAGGGCGTCCTCCATCCAAAAGAAAAGTGTCAACAGTAGAACGAAAAAAGGTATCAAAGGTTTTTTATTTATTATTTTCTTCAATAATGATTTGTGATATTTGTATATGATGTTTAACTTCTCACTAATGTTTTTTCTAATAGAGTGCTCAATCAAGCAAAAGCAAGAAAGATCATTTTGAGTCACAAAATCAATTTGAAACTCAAGATAGTCAATTTGGACCATCTAAACCATCAACTGTGAATAAATTTAGTTCCACGGGAAGTGTGTGAAGATCACTCCAGCTAGGATCGAGCATATGAAGCTGTACAAATGCCCCGCTTGCGCTTGCAGCAACAAAAGAGCACGACCTCATCTAAATCATCAAGTCTATTCCTAGTCCACTGTTTTTGTTTCTCCTACCAACGTTTGTTTGGCTTAATGATTTTGACATGAAACATTTTATTAAACATAATATTGTCGAAGTTTATGGATAGCGGTAGTGAAATGGCTTAATAAGCTAGTCTTTTATGTTTCTTATGATGTTGTTACATATACAAAATGTTTCAAAAGGGGGAGGGAATGATGCGAATCCACGCATCCAGGTGCCTTTACCACCAGCTGGTCCAATGACTCGAGCCAGAGCTCAAAAGCTTCAAGACCGATTGTCATCTCTCATACACAGGGAGCTGGAGTCTGAGATGACAAGTGAGAAAGCTACACTTAGGGAGAAGACGACAAAAGTGGTGAATCTTCTCACCTTCAACTTGACCGATGTTGAGTCTGCTAGAAACGGCATGGAACCGTTTCACGCAAACGGCACTTGACCGTTTCATCCAAACGGCACTTGTCCGTTTCTCTTAGCCGTTGCCGATTCAAGCATCTGTCGCGCAGGCCGATTGTTGTACCCGTTTCGCGTTCACACCTGTCTGCTCATTGTTGATAACGGCTCCTGACCGTTTTGCCTATCCTAGAGTTGACGCGCGTTGACTGCACTGTTTTAGCAAGGCTGCGACTTTCTATTTTAGCTTAGTTAATTAATTAGGTACTTTAATTAATTAGTTAAGTCTTTTACTTTATTTATTATTCCTATTTTGGAATTAGGGTTTGCTTGTAACCTATATAAGGAGCCGTTTGGCCTCCTTAGAAACTTGGCTGTTATTTGATAAATTGAGATATTCTCTTCAATCTCTGCCCCTTGTTCAAGTCGGTTGAACCTTGTTCTTCTTGAGTCCGCAATACTTGAGTCGTATACAAGTAAATCTTGGAATTGCATTATTGTGTCGTTTATCTTAGTGTGATTCTCACATTGTTGAGTCTAGTCCTAAGAATCCGATTCAAGACCCTTGACTTGAAATCGATTAGGGCTCTTAGCACAAGTTAGCTAAGTGGTCTAAGCTCGTACTTGTCGAGTTATTTATTTCCGCAGGAAATCCGTCTTTGAACAAAGATCAAAATTGGTGCTACGCATCCTAAGGAGCCAGGATCGTATCAGTTGGTAGCGGAGCTTAAGGCGTTCAAAGATTGGTAAGTATCTTTATTTGTTTCAAGTTTTCATTGTTGAAATCGGTAATTCTTTCTACCCCATTCAAAACCGGTTTCTTTGCTGTGCTTGATTAGTTACTTGAATACAATTGGTTGTGTTCGGGCCAGTTTGTTGTGTTGAAATTCGCTAAATTACCTGCGTTTTCTACCCACGAGAAGGTCACGAGATACAAGAGAAAACTCTGTTCAGAATCAGTAGTCGAAATTGTATTTATATACATAGCTATTGAAGTCCAAATCTGGTGAGAAAGGTCTCGTTGGAAAGCTGCATCTGTTGGGCTTCCAAATCAAAAAGAATCAGTCGATTCTGAGTTCAGAGTAAAAAGTTCTAATCAAAACACTAAATTGTGTTTTGCTGTCAAAAAAAAAAAAAAAAAGAAAAAAGAAAAAGGGTAAATTCCAAAAGAAAAGAAAGGAATTCGATTCTGCAAATACAAAAATATATAGAAGTAATTACTCCATAAAAACCAGATTTATCAAGGAATTAAATTGAAGTGCGATTGGATATTAAACTCATAACTGAAATTGAATTTGTTTGAGTCCTTTCGGGTCGAATAGAGCTTTTCTTTGATTCCTTAATATTGTCTTCTACTCCACTTGTTATTTGTTTAATTGATTGCTTTTGCGATTAATCAAATACCAAGTATCAACGATTGTTTGAAGCTAGTTATCTTTGAGAGTCTTCTTGGAAGCTTTTCTTGAATTCTTGAGTCTCACTAACGCTTGGACATTGCAGGGATTTTTTAGAGAATTTGTGAGATTATTAGAGTGTTTAAACACGAGAGTAAACACGTGAGGGAGCGCTAGGTTAGTGCAATTTTACGTTTTCTTTTGTGTTGTGAATTTCAGGAGTTATAGATGTCTCAGGAAGGAATACAACAACCTGATTTGGCAGTTATGTTAGCTACCATCGCAGAACAGCTCAGAACCATGACTGAACGGCAATTGGCTGCCGATGAACGGCAAGCAGCTGCCAACGGAACGGCAATTGGCCGCCAATGTAAGGATGGCTAGGGTGGAAGCATTAGCCACTATGAATCCGATCCCGAGAGCAGAAGGTGATCAACGTGACGGACGTATGACCGATCTGTCCGAAGCGGGTGACAACGCCCGTCGACCACTTGATGTGCATCGGCAGCGTGATCTTGCCCACGTTCCTCCTAGGAGACTTGCTAGGCGTGCGCTGCCACCTCCACGTGTTGATTGGGACGATGAAGAACCCGATGGGGGAGAGGGATGGATTAACGCTAGGAATGGTCAGAGAAGGGAGAGACGAGATCATCGGGATGGTAGGAGAGAACGGGGGGACGACCGAATGGACGTTAACCGTGTGGATGCTAATCTCAGTAGCATCAAAATGAAGATACCTCCGTTTGAAGGTACTGACGACCCTGATGCATTCCTGACGTGGGAACGGAAGGTAGATGTTATCTTCTTATGCCACAACTATTCGGAGGGTAAAAAGGTTCAGCTCGTAGCAGTAGAATTCAGTGGGTATGCTAGTCATTGGTGGGAACAGCTCAACTTGAAACGGGCAGCTGTTTTTGCTGGTCCGATTGATAATTGGGGAGAGATGGAACAGGCGATGAGGCAACGGTTTGTTCCTGCCCATTTTCACCGTGAGCTTCATCAACGGCTTCAAACCTTGAAGCAAGGCAGTAAGGGAGTTGGGACTTATTTTAATGAGATGGAAATCGCCCTAGCTCAAGCACGGATTACTGAGGAACCTGCCGTGACAATGGCTCGATTTAGTGCTGGGTTGAATACAGATATTGCCTATGCATTGGAGCTGACTCAATACAACACTCTTGAGGAGATGCTTCATATGGCTCAAAAGATTGAGAAACATAGGAAAGCTAGGAGTTCCTATAAGTCTACTGGGTCGACGCCTTGGAAGAAGACGTCTTGGATTAAGGACGACAAAACAATCCCAGCCGTTTCGAAGGGATCTGCTAGTGTCGTTATTCCTTCCAAAACGGCTACCACAAAGCCTTATACTCCACCAGTGGATCGGACCGCCACTAAAGACATTATGTGTTTCAAGTGCAACGGCCGAGGGCATAAGAAATCAGAATGCCCAAATAAAAGAGTCTTCATCATCCGGCCGAATGGAGAGGAAGAATCGAATGATGAACTGGGGGAATCGGAACCTGAGGAAGACGGTCAGGCCAATTCGGATAATGACTGTCAGAGAGGTGAGCATGTTCGGTTGCTTGTGATCCGACGGAACCTGAACGTACAATCCACAGAAGAAGTGTGTGATGAGGAGCAACGGACCAATTTGTTCCATACCCGAGGTGTGATTGATAACAAGGGTTGCTCCATTATTATTGATAACGGAAGCTGCACGAACTGTGCCAGTGCGCTGATGGTTCATAAGCTGGAATTGCCGACGGTAAAGCATCCGAAACCGTATCGTCTACACTGGATGACGGATGACAACGGTATTAAGGTGACCAAACAGGTACTTGTTAAGTTTCGTATCGGCAAATACCAAGATGAGGTTCTCTGTGATGTTGTGCCGATGCAAGCTAGCCATATCCTTCTTAGACGGCCATGGCAGTTTGATCGAGAGGCGAATCATGATGGGAAGAGAAACCTCTACAAGTTGGTTAAGGATGGTCAGAAATTCACCTTGGCACCGTTAACACAAGCTGAAGTGTTTGAGGATCAGCAATGGCTTGCTAAGTCACATGCTGAATATGAGATTGCAAAACAGCTTGCGAGAGAAAAAGAAGGTTTGAGTGTGAAAAATATAGAGGGAAACACTGAGAGTGTGAGCCTTAAACATTCGCATGAAAACAGCAAGCATGCAGAGGGCGAGTGTAAACATTCGCACGAAAAGAGTAAGCGTGCTGAGAGTGGCATTGAGAGAAAATGAGAGGTAAATAAAAAGAAATTGAGTGTATATGCCAAGGGAAGCGAAGTAAGGAGAGCAATGATTTCTCATAACAACTGTTTTGACGCAAGCCGTCCTCTTCTGCTAATCCGTTTTCGCTCTTATTGTTTGACCTCAGATGAAACGGAACGGTCACATACCGATCCGATTGGTATTTCTTCTCTCTTGCAGGAATTTGGAGATGTTCTACCCGAAGAGATGCCACCTGGCTTACCTCCGATTCGAGGCATAGAACATCAGATCGAATTTGTTCCTGGATCGGCAATTCCACATCGGCCAGCTTACCGATCCAATCCAGAGGAGACCAAGGAACTGCAACGGCAAGTGGACGATTTGCTTGCGCGTGGGTACGTTCGGGAGAGTCTGTCTCCATGTGTCGTTCCAGTCATTCTAGTTCCAAAGAAGGATGGATCTTGGCGCATGTGTGTTGATTGTCGAGCAGTCAACAAAATCACTGTAAAGTATCGCCATCCTATTTCTCGATTAGATGACATGTTGGATGAATTAAGTGGTAGTAGGTTATTTTCTAAAATTGATTTAAAGAGTGGCTACCACCAAATTCGCATGAAAGCAGGGGATGAATGGAAAACTGCTTTTAAAACTAAGTATGGGTTATATGAATGGATGGTTATGCCGTTTGGCTTGACTAATGCTCCTAGCACCTTTATGAGGTTAATGAACCATGTACTTCGGCACTTAATTGGCAAATTTGTTGTAGTTTATTTTGATGATATCTTAATCTATAGCAAAACATTTGATGAGCATGTTTTCCATCTTAGGGAAGTTTTTCTAACACTTCGTGAGCAGAAATTATATGCTAAACCTAGTAAGTGTTCCTTTGCAATGGAACAAGTTGGTTTTCTTGGTTTCATTGTGAGTGCAGATGGCGTTAAAGTGGATGAAGAGAAGATCCGTGCGATACGGGAATGGCCGACGCCGAAGGCCGTTACCGATGTGCGATCGTTCCATGGATTAGCGAGCTTCTATCGGCGTTTTGTAAAGGATTTTAGCACCATTGTTGTTCCGTTGAATGATTTAACTAAAAAGACTGTTACTTTCAGGTGGGAACAACAGTAGGAGGAGGTGTTTGCTACCCTCAAGGAACGACTCTGTGCCGCTCCCGTGCTAGCATTGCCCGACTTCAACAAAGCGTTTGAGATAGAGTGTGACGCCAACGGTTTAGGAATCGGTGCAGTTCTGATGCAGGAGAAACGACCGATTGCCTTCTTCAGTGAGAAACTCAAGGATGCTCAACTCCGATATCCGACCTATGACAAGGAGTTCTATGCCCTTGTCCGAGCGTTGGAGACATGGCAACATTACCTGATGCCGAGAGAGTTCATCATCCACACTGACCATTTGAGCTTGAAGTACCTCAAAGGACAAGGGAAGCTCAATCGGCGCCATGCCGTTTGGATGGAATTTATTGAGGCTTTCCCTTATCACATTCAATACAAGCAAGGTAAAGAGAATGTTGTTGCTGATGCACTATCGCGAAGGTACGCGTTAATCACTTCGCTTAATGCCAAGTTGCTTGGATTTTCACATATTTTAGAACTCTATGCTGCCGATTCTGATTTTGGTGATATTTATAAGCATGGCGTTTCTATTTCTGGTTCTAAATTTTATAAGCATGAGGAATATTTATTTCGGGGCAAACAATTGTGTATTCCTCACTGCTCTCTTCGTGAATTACTTGTGCATGAAGCCCATAGCGGTGGGTTGATGGGTCACTTTGGCGTGACTAAAACTTTAGCTGTGTTACATGATCATTTTTATTGGCCTCACATGAAGCGTGATGTAGTGCGCATTATTGCTAGATGTTTAATTTGTCGTAGAGCCAAATCTAAATCTGCTGGTCATGGAGAATACATGTCGTTACCTGTTCCTTCTCATCCTTGGACCGATTTGTCCATGGACTTTGTCGTTGGCCTGCCTCGGTCTAAGAACGGGAAGGATAGTGTCTTTGTTGTGGTGGACAGATTTTCGAAAATGTCCTATTTTCTTCCATGTTCTACTACTTGTGATGCTACTCAGATTGCTGATTTATTCTTTCGTGAAGTAGTCCGTTTACATGGTGTTCCTTTGACTATTGTGAGTGATAGGGATACTAAGTTTCTTAGTCATTTTTGGCGTGTCTTGTGGAAGAAGCTTGGTACTAAATTGTTGTATTCTACTTCTTATCACCCACAAACGGATGGTCAGACTGAGGTTGTGAATCGTACGTTTGGTTCACTTTTACGCACGTTAGTTCGTAAGCATGTTTCTACTTGGGTTGATCATTTACCGTTTATTGAATTTGCTTACAACCGTGCTGTTCATTCTACTACTCATTACTCGCCGTTTGAACTTGTGTATGGTTTTAATCCTAGGACTGTTTTGGATTTGACTCCTTTACCTTTGAGTGATGTTGTAAGTTTAGATGGTGCACAGAAGGCTGATTTTGTCAAGCAATTACATGCTAAGGCAAATCAGAACATTGAGCGAATGAATGAGAAGCTGATGCAGAAACGGAACGATGGCCGACGGCTAGTGACGTTCCAGGTGGGCGATTGGGTCTGGTTGCATATGCGCAAGGAGCGTTTTCCTGACCAACGCCGCGGCAAGCTATCTCCTAAGGGAGACGGACCGTTCCAGATTGTTGAGAAGATCAACAACAATGCCTATAAACTGGCGTTGCCGAGTGAGTATGGTGCCGTTAGCTCTACTTTCAATGTTTCTGACTTAGTTTTGTTTGATACAGATGACGAGTATGGACTTGCTGATGATGCCGATTCGGGGGCGAATCCTTCCGAAGGGGGAGGGAATGATGCGAATCCACGCATCCAGGTGCCTTTACCACCAGCTGGTCCAATGACTCGAGCCAGAGCTCAAAAGCTTCAAGACCGATTGTCATCTCTCATACACAGGGAGCTGGAGTCTGAGATGACAAGTGAGAAAGCTACACTTAGGGAGAAGACGACAAAAGTGGTGAATCTTCTCACCTTCAACTTGACCAATGTTGAGTCTGCTAGAAACGGCATGGAACCGTTTCACGCAAACGGCACTTGACCGTTTCATCCAAACGGCACTTGTCCGTTTCTCTTAGCCGTTGCCGATTCAAGCATCTGTCGCGCAGGCCGATTGTTGTACCCGTTCCGCGTTCACACCTGTCTGCTCATTGTTGATAACGGCTCCTGACCGTTTTGCCTATCCTAGAGTTGACGCGCGTTGACTGCACTGTTTTAGCAAGGCTGCGACTTTCTATTTTAGCTTAGTTAATTAATTAGGTACTTTAATTAATTAGTTAAGTCTTTTACTTTATTTATTATTCCTATTTTGGAATTAGGGTTTGCTTGTAACCTATATAAGGAGCCGTTTGGCCTCCTTAGAAACTTGGCTGTTATTTGATAAATTGAGATATTCTCTTCAATCTCCGCCCCTTGTTCAAGTCGGTTGAACCTTGTTCTTCTTGAGTCCGCAATACTTGAGTCGTATACAAGTAAATCTTGGAATTGCATTATTGTGTCGTTTATCTTAGTGTGATTCTCACATTGTTGAGTCTAGTCCTAAGAATCCGATTCAAGACCCTTGACTTGAAATCGATTAGGGCTCTTAGCACAAGTTAGCTAAGTGGTCTAAGCTCGTACTTGTCGAGTTATTTATTTCCGCAGGAAATCCGTCTTTGAACAAAGATCAAAATTGGTGCTACGCATCCTAAGGAGCCAGGATCGTATCACCTCAACTCCATTATGACTTCACGAACCCAACCTGTTACTGGTTGATCAACCCATTTGTAGAAGCCACAACCACCATTTCCATCTACCCCAGCACACTTGTAGAAATGCATACCTGGGTGTTTGTCAGTCTAGGATATCCATCTTGGTGCCTTCAACCCACACTTGCAAAAGATTGTCGTCTCGTAATCCAAGGTTGCTCTTTGCTTCCCAAGCGACGTCAATACTCTATTGCGTCTGAATTCACGACGTCAATACTCTGTTATGTTCTGCTTTTATAGGCACATGCAAAGCTTCATATCTCAAAACTTGGAAAAGCAACAAGAAAAGAAGACATGCTTTCCTATTTCTTAACTAATGATTAACATACACATATTCCAACTGCTAACGCAACTGACTATAAATTATGCTTTCCTTGCCATCTTTCTTTCCAAAATAATTTTGACTAGCCCTTCCAAAAGTTCAATTAGGAATTCGCCATTCCAAAACAAAGACTCTATTGGTAATTCAAACGAAAATCAATTCCGGCAACAGTTTTACTAAAGCAATTAAACCAGCAATTTTATCTACAACAAATTGAATCCAAGCACTTCAAACCCAAGCCAATTCAATTTTTAACAGCAAATCAAATAGTAATTCAAGCCATGAAATTGCACCAGCAACACTTAAACAAACAATTCCAATTTCAACAAATTTACTTAACAATTCAAACCACCATAGATTCAATCAAATCAAAGCCACAATTCAATCAAAAAATCAAGCAGAAATTCAAGCAAGAAATCAAGCAATTTATGCAACAACTCCAAGCAATTCAAACTAGCAGATTTAAACAATTCAAGCAACAAATTCAAGCAATTCAAGCCAGCAGTTTTAACCAAACAATGACCGCACAGTCATCTTCAACTATTCGGCATAGATTCTACATCAAACACCATCGAACAAATTAAAATAACAGCTTTCCCCGTCAAATAAACAAATGAAAAACCTTGAAACCAACTAAGAAAAATGAGACAGGGAAATAGGCAAAAATTTACAGAAAAAAGAAAAAGAAAACCTAGAACATGATGGCAGTGGGCTAGGTCGTGGCCGAGAGAGGTGGCGGTGGAGGTGGAGGTTGCAGGTGGCGTTGGCGGTGGGCTAGGTCGTGGCCGAGAGAGTTGGGTATGGAGGAGGGAATGAAGTTCGGGTGAGGGAGGAGGAATTGGAAAACCTAGAACAGGTATGGAAGGACTGATTGAAATGAAGCTCGGGTGAGGGAGGAGGAATTGGTAATGGCAATTTTATAAATAGATGACGTGGTGGTGGCCACGCCATTCGGGTTGTGGATTCGAGATGTTTGGGTGACTTGTTTAGCATTACTCATAAGTAAGTGTAAATGAATATCCATTACATATCCAATTGGATATTAAGCATATTGAGTATGAAGCATAATGAATATTTAGTTTTGGGTATGAATTGGGTATTTACCCATATTCACCCATACCCATTTTAATATACCCATACCCGCCTAATTGTCATCTCTAGTACGTGAAGTATTTTCTTTTTAAAATATATTTAAAAAGTATATAAAAGTCGAGTGACTACTCATTCTACTCCCTCCGTTTTCGAATAATTGACATTTTACTGTTTATGCACGCGTTTCGAGGAGGCCGAATGGCTCACTATTTGACCCCCAAAAAATCCGTACTTTTTTTCTAACGTACGTCCGAGAAAAAGTACGGAACTTTTTGGGTCAAATAGTGAGTCATTCGGTTTCCTCGAAACGCATGCATGAATACTAGCCAGTGACAATTATTCGAAAACGGAGGGAGTATATGACTTATTAACTCAATCCATATACATTCATGTTAGTCCTTGATTGGTCAAAATAGATGACTATTCATATAAGTTATATTTTGAGTTAACTAATATGAATATATTTGGAATGAGTTAATAATTTTTTTTATAGAATAAATTATATAAAGTTGAGATAATTATTCAATTGATAATTCATATATTTCTTCGAAATTAAAAAAAAAGTATAATTAATCACTTCGGTAGGCTCACTTGGTTTTTTCATTTATTTAGAACTTAGTTGGTTGTGTGAGTCTATAAATCAAGACTCTAAATTAAAATTTATTAGAACAATAAAATTTGAGGAACGTTTCAAATTCATTTTGTTAGAAAAAAATTATCAAATAAATATGAAAATGATACGTATTTTTAATATAAAAAAATTATGTAATTGAAAATGGAATGCTACCGAGACTTACTTTGGATAGCTCTAGTTGAAAATTAGTTAGATATCAAAACAGTAAAATGAAGTGCAAATAAACTCATACAGCTTAGATTTCTCGAATAACTCAAACCAAATGCCACCTAAGAGATCATCTCATTTGTTGGAATAAGATCGGAAACAAGAAATCGGAAATCTATTCACTTCACATCTGCACTTAACTTTTAATTCTAATGAACCAAATGAAAAGAACCATAAACTCGAATGAACTTGCTAAATCTTCTCCCAAGGCTGTACAAGTAAAAGGCCACAAACAATTTCTTATATCAGAGTTTCCGATTCGGGCCGGAAACCTCAAAATCTAGCATCCCAAACAACATATCAGTTTCAGAGGTGTGGGCAGCGTTATCTTATATCACAACAAACAAGAACAGAACCATCATATTGAAAAGGCACAGAACAAGAACAGAACCATCATATCGAAAAAGCACAGAACAAGAACACCATTCATCAATCCCACAAGTTCACTACTGAGACCACCAATATATATATTTCATTTAAATCGATATCCAGAAACAATATCTAAAGCAGCAGTACACCATCACCACAACATATCTAAAACAGTGCCAAGAACAACAATCAATCAACGAGGAGTAACACGAAAATATCTCCACAGACGACGAGAAACTGAAAAACACAGGACACTACAAATCCCAGGCAGGTTACCCAGAGCAAGTAAACAACACAAATAGTTCTTTTCCCTATGTTAATCGGGTATTCTGGAGGCACTTTTTTTCTTCAAGACATTAAAACGAAAAGTGATCACTTAGCAAGAATGTTCTGCTGTGCCTGATTCTCCTGCTGCTGCTGATAGTTCAATGTCCTCCTGAACAACATGATGTGAGGCTCTGGGCGATGAATAGCGTAATGGACCCATCCACGGCTCTGCTGGACACCAATCGCACGCCACTCGTTCTACAATCACCATCCAAAACCACAAACAAACCCTAATCATTTATTCACTACAGTACACTACACAGCGCCAATTAAAGAAAAACCGATAAAAATTGAAATCCCAAACGAAAACCCTAATTTCATTCACTTACTTCAGAGAGGAGGCGGTTTTTGGGAAGCAGTTTGGCCACGTCCGGAGGAAGCACAACATGCCTGAGCGGAAAGCAACCGGTAAGAATTCAGAAAATAGCCAAAACCAGAATCGATTTGATGATAAGAAATGATAAATCGATTGACTCGTTTTACCTGTACTCGTAGATGTCGTCGAAATACTTCTCGGAGTACTGGATTTGACCCATCGTTCTGCAACCGCGCTTTCGACCTGCGAGGAAACGACGCTGTGTTAGATGAACAAGTTTTTGAAATGAAACTGCGATTAAAAAGCGAGATGTAACGGCGAAGGAGAAGGGATGTGCCTGAGAAAGGAGGAGCGTGAAATGAAAAGATGTAACGATAGAGGGAAAAAGTTGTAACTCGAAAGAGAAAAAGATGTCTATTGGTATATGTGATTTGGAGATTTTTGAATTAAAGCGTAGTTATGATTTTTCTTTTTTCTTTTTATTAAGGGGGCTAGAAAGTAATTTGCTTCTGCTTATTATGGGATTTCTTTATTTTATTGGATGAATAAATATTATACTGTGATAAATTTGAATTTCAAAATTTTGAATCTCTTCAACTTTCCCTCTTTAGATCCAATTCTCTTGAAATTTGAAAATATTACTATATTGGATGAAATGCCAAGCTGGCAACGGTTGGCTTTTATGGAAAAATATAAAATATTTTATTTTGCCTATTCACTATTTTTTGAAAAATTATAAAACTCGAACGAAATTAGTTAAAATTAAAAAGATATTCGAGAGATAAAAAAAATACATATATATTATCTTGGGTTAAATACAAAAAAAGTCCCTGCAGTCTAATTGATTGACTTTTTTCATCCCTCTGTTTTTTTTGAGACATTTTTAGTACTCCGAGTCAATAAAATGACTTTTTTCATCCCTCACCCTAACGCCGTCCACGTTTTCCGTCAGTTCGCTGACGTGGCATGCCACGGGTCGCTGACATGGCGCTGACTTCTGACGTGGCATGCCACGTCACGCAAAAAGATGACGAGGCATGACACGTGTCGGTGACACGTCAATGACTGCTGACGTGTCACGCCACATCAGCAAAGGGCCAACACTTAAAACATAATACCAAATCTTGCATGAGGTTGGGCTCGAACCCATGACCTCATGGTTGAGGTTGAGCTCTACCAACTGAGCTACACACATTTTGTGTCAACATGTAATACAATCTGACTATTACTTCCCTTGTTTTTCAACAATAACACTCAAACATTTTCCAACTTTTGTGCAGATCATCTCTCGACCCGAGGTTGTTTTAAATTATTAATTGATAATATTTGTCCATTAAAATTTAAATATATAAAAAAATTGATAATAGTTTGTCCATTAAAATTTAAATATATAAAAAAAATTGATAAACTATTATAAAAAAAATTAAAATTTTTATGGACAAACTATTATCAATTTTTTTTATATATTTAAATTTTAATGGACAAACTATTATCAATTTGTCCATTAAAATTTAAATATATAAAAAAATGCAAATAAATAATTAGAAATTAAAATTTTAATTTTTTTATATATTTAAATT
Organism: Viola odorata; assembly: GCA_963691705.1. Taxonomy (NCBI): domain Eukaryota; kingdom Viridiplantae; phylum Streptophyta; class Magnoliopsida; order Malpighiales; family Violaceae; genus Viola; species Viola odorata. The sequence goes on along the minus strand of OY829546.1, from coordinate 16,275,125 downwards.
TTAATAGACAAACTATTATCAAACTATTATCATTTTGTCCATTAAAATTTAAATATATAAAAAAAATGCAAATAAATAATTAGAAGTACTAATAGCCCACCCATAATTAAATTTATATATAATAAATATATGAACAAAACAGATATATCTTATTTGAAAATTGAAATATTAATAATTTTATAATAAAATTTAAATATTTAACAACATAATAATTAATAATTTAAAACAACCTCGGGTCGAGAGATGATCTGCACAAAAGTTGGAAAATGTTTGAGTGTTATTGTTGAAAAACAAGGGAAGTAATAGTCAGATTGTATTACATGTTGACACAAAATGTGTGTAGCTCAGTTGGTAGAGCTCAACCTCAAGCATGAGGTCATGGGATGGGTTCCCATGACCTCATGCAAGATTTGGTATTATGTTTTAAGTGTTGGCCCTTTGCTGATGTGGCGTGACACGTCAGCAGTCATTGACGTGTCACCGACACGTGTCATGCCTCGTCATCTTTTTGCGTGACGTGGCATGCCACGTCAGAAGTCAGCGCCATGTCAGCGACACGTGGCATGCCACGTCAGCGAACTGACGGAAAACGTGGACGGCGTTAGGGTGAGGGATGAAAAAAGTCATTTTATTGACTCGGAGTACTAAAAATGTCTCAAAAAAAACAGAGGGATGAAAAAAGTCAATCAATTAGACTGCAGGGACTTTTTTTGTATTTAACCCTATTATCTTTACAACTTTATTCTTTCCTTTTTTAGTGAAACTACTATTTTATTCGAGGTTTATCCACAGTCCACACTTACATTACAAAAATATTTTTTTCCTTTTTATGGTTTATATTAGGTACTAACACAAAAATGAACGGTGCACTTGAAGTTGAATTTCGACTTAGTGCATATAATTATATAATAATTAATAATATATCATTTTTTTAAAATAATAATAATAATAAACAGTAATAAATGGTGAATTTCCAAAGGTCGTTTTCATTTTCCATTTAATAGAATATTAGCAGAGTAAAACTTAAAACAAAAACAAAATTCTGTACCAAGAATTAAAGCTGCTTTTAATTACTAATAAAAAGTAAAGTATTTCACAAAAATTACGATTCTTTTCCTTTTTCTGCTATCTGATACCTGCATACTTTCTAACATGTTCTCCTCTTCCCTTCTAAAATTCTGCAAAAATAATCCAAACAACCTGTGTTGTGTCTGAAACTAAACTGGTATCTTCTATTCTGTACACAAAATTTGCCCAAAACATATCCTATCCTCTCTATATACACAAGGGAGAGGCTGCACAAAAAATTGCTTCCTAGCTTTCCACACAGATGCTAAGTTCAGTTTGCACGCCGTTCAGGCACCTTCCGAATTATCGGCAATTCGGCATGCAGGGACTGCCTTCCACAACATTGAAGTCCCTTGGAACACCATGACATTGTAGTAGTTCTTCCTCCATGCCATCAGCTGCATTACAGTAAAATCCTTACGTTAATTATACATGCATGCTCAAGAACAAACAAATGTGACACGAGAACACACCTCATCATGGCTTGTCTTGCGGAACCCGAATCTATTCGTCCAAATTGCTTCTGCTTCTTCAGCTGCCGGAAGTAGAAGATTTTTTACATTGAGGGACCCAAGAAGGTCTTCGACACAAGTAAACAATGTCTGGAAGTAACCCTATAGATAGAGAAACAGCATGCTTAGGCGATTGTCAGCAATAAACAAAACTCATGTACCAAAAGGAAAACACTAATACACAAAATAGCCACTAGCTTAGCAAATTCTTATCACCTGTCCTTGGGAATTGCTACTAGTTGCTACAAGAGGAATTTCAGCTATTTCCTGCCCAAAAATCCTGAATATAGCAGCTGACACTACAACGTGGCTGCATCACAAGTAAGATTTCAGTTTTAAGAACGTTCTAAAACACAAATGCAGAGACAAAATTCATTAACATTCTTACTTGACCAGCAACACCGCACAATGCATTCCACCAAGATCCTGCATGTTGGTAGTCCTTCTGCGATAAAATAACGCAATCATTCAAGAGCAAATTCCGTACAGCAGAAGGAGCAATCAGCATAAGGAAGGAAACATTACAAATTCACAAATTAACTTAACAAACGACAGATGTGTCTAAGATGTTCCATGCATGTTGATAAGCATTAGATTCTTACCCATGAACAATGGATGGGATGAGATCACGGTCACCATTACAGGTAGATTTATCTACTTGTATAGCACCAAAGCGTTCCTATAATAACCCAATAAAGGAGGAAAAAATCAATTTGAACACAAGAACACATCAATACAACCAAAACAAGCTGAAGGCATAAAAACCTATTTCTGCAGTATTCCATGCAAAATAACGGTCAATAACATGAAAGTCAAAAGAACAGCAATCCCTTGCTCCAAATTGGGGATTACTTATAGGCAAGAATATTTCAAATAGCAAAGAGCTGTCACTCACATGGAAAATAGCAACAGCCTCGTCAAGTAATGCTACAGTTGCATTAGAATCATCCACTCTCTCACTAAGAAGCCTCCATCTTATATTCATACTTTCCTCACTATCTAAATCATTTTCATTGCGCTTCTTCTTTATAGCACTCAGAGAAGAATCTGGAAGCTTTTCTTCCCCACTAACCACCAATTTGTTCAAAGCTGCATGAATTCTCTCACAATCGCTGCTACAGAACCACTTCCCTTCTGGCAACTCCTGTTGTACAAATAGAGTCAACATTTTTGCATTGCATAAACATTTCTATGCAACAACAACCAAAAAAAAAAAAGGTGTAAAACGAGAACAATATAGTCACCTTCAGATCATCAATGTTGTTATCCCTCAAACATCCAACATGGTACTCCTTCTCACACTAAGAAAATTAAGGGCATATTTAGTGAATAATCAGAAAAATAATTAACAGCTAAAGAAGTTAATAGATTAATAGTGCAAATAAGATATGATCAAAATTACCTGATCACAAAGAATTACTGTGCGAGGACCAAATGTCTTCTGGAAATCATGTTCTCTGCAACCGTGAAAAATATGTTAAGAAAGCTACACTTGCAAGTTAAAAACAGAACAGAAGAAAAGGCAGATGGAAAGTGCATAATGGAGAAGATAATAATTCCAACCCAGGTCAGCAGTCATAATTTGCAAAGAGTGTATAGTATCATCTACATTGACCCACTAATATCCCAGTATCAAGTCATAACCGTAAACATCGCACAAATCCAGATGAATCAATATTTATAGAAATACCCCAGTAATAAGGCATGAACAGAATAGAGAAGACAGGCTAAAAAAAGGTAATCTGTAGGTAAAGTGAAGCAGGAAATTGAATTAAAAAATTATCCTCTTCCCAACCTACATATTAATGTACATACCCAAAAAAGAAAACCTATATGTTAAGTGATGCAGGCCATTGAATTAAAACTTCCCCTCCTCCCCAACATATATACAGCAAGACCCATAATAAAAATGGTGACGAGAAGTGAAACCCACCTGCATAATAAACATCCACCAAGCTCAGTCCCTATGGTTTTGACTATACGAATGCATCGCATGGTAATTTGCTCTATAGGATCAACTCCCGCAACCCTTCCAGCCGCAATTGCATTGGCATTACGCTCAACAAATTTTTCTTTATGGAATGTATTCAAGCAAAATTTGCAGAACCATTTGCCCTGGGGAATGCTTGGTAGAGGAAGACAACCTGCAATTGGTAAAAACCAAGTATCAATCACACAAATCAGAGGACAGTACATAAAATAGTTGTAAGCAACAAGCAAACAATCTCTATAATTCTGGTTGTCCTATTTGTATCAAATTGTTAGAAATAAAGAAATAAGATGGTTTAGTTTACAAAGAAAGCCAAATGTTGTCCATGCACATGTATTTGATTCGACAATTAGTTGATCTCAGCATCACTTTACTATTATTATTCATCTCTCACCTTCCTAGGTCCATGGTTACGATCACCTCGCATATAAGCCACTGTCTACATGATTGCACTGTATAAGTTTAACAAAACTAACTACATTGCATCACGTTATGAACCAAAACAAAACATCACATCAACAAAGGGGGGAGAGGAATTCTTTGAGGGTAAATGAGAAAAACACATTCCATTAGCATCCAAAAGTTTAGTTATTCATTCTAACTTTTCGGAAATTACATATGCATCCTATTATTAAATTCAGATTTCACTTCACATCCCGTAGTCTATACTAAAACTTTCATATTTGGTTAATAACAACATAATTGTTAAAACTTGTGACATACATCATTGGTTGCTTGAAGTTGAGTATTTACAGAAAATAGTGACACGTCTATGCAATAACATCAATAAATATACATGAATCTGTTTTAACGTCTGGTTGAAATGCCTAAAATCGATAGCAAATATGGTTGTGATACCAATGAATATATGTCAACTTCAAGTCTGGTTCAATCTTTGAGGTCCATGATAGAAATAGAAAATGAAAGAATTGATGGAAGTTTGACTGGGGTAATTTTAAGAAGGGGATTCATTAGCTTAGTTGATGATACAGCTAACAAAAGTAAATCAACAATGGAACAAGGGATCATTGCCTGCAGACTCGGCATTCATGGTTTTCAGTAAGTAAACACAGATATATTTTTATCACTCGAGAGGATAGACAACCCTAGACTTAAGTTAAAGAAATGTTTGAAGTCCACAAAACTCCAATCAATAAAACAAGAAAGTTAGAATTATGGACCTACTATATAGGGTATGAAGAATAAATAATAAAATTACACAATAAACTACATGCCCTTATCCTCTCCAACATTACTCTCACAAACTTGCATTAGAATGTAACATCCTCTCCACCTTCACTCCACTCAAAAAGTATTCAGTGGCTTCTAAGCACCATACTTCTTACACTTTATTATATGTAATCAGTAAATAAGAATCTAAAAACTTACTCTGGTGAAAAGACCTGGGGCATCCATCACAACACAAAAGATCTCCACCATCTTTACAGATCTGACAAAGATCATCATTCTCACGGGTAGAAAACTTTCTATCTTTGGATAAAGATACTGACAGTTCATGAAGAGACACCCCATTGGATGTGTAAATGTGAAGATAACTGTCCAAGCAAAATGCAAAAAGCCAAAGTCAGTGAAATGAAAAGGCAAAAAAGAGAGTTAAAGACAGAATAATCTTTTCCATCGAAAAATCATGAACATAACCTCCAACCCAAAAAATGTAAAGCAGTCCAGATATTTTCATGTCAAAACAAAAACTCACAAGAGTGTTCAGAATCTCAGATTAACCATAATGCCAACGTTATGTACCTAGGACGACCTAAAATGCCTGAAAAATATATACTCACGGTTTTCGACGTGATGCCCAGCCAGCATGAGCTTCAAATTGAGAAGGGCTGACCTGCAAATAAAAAAAAAAGATTCAAGTCCCCAGGAAAACACTAAGGAAAACAATAAATCAAACATAAGAAATTTACCTCAGAGTTACAGCATGTACATAGTATACCAAAGCCCTTCTTGTAACCAACAAGCAATTTCTGCCAAGTCAAGTTTTAACACTCAGAAACCTTTAAACCAATTGCACAAAATTGGAACTGCCAACATTGTAACTTGTAACTACCTGACCCCTTGAAAAATATGCAACTTCAGTTCCATCTGGCAAGATATCATCTTCAAAAACCAGCTTGTGCAGCCGCAAGTCCCTATATTTTGAAAGGATAAAAAAGACACGTTAGTCCCCACTGTACAGAAAGCTGACTATACAAGCCCTCTTGCTCCAAATCAGAACAAACATGTAACTAAATGTCAGGGAAAAACCATGAGAAAAGAATTCAAGAAGATTACTTTCTTGTAAGTCTTCCTTGACTTTTGACACGCGATGAATCACTCTTTAGCGCATTCTCAGATGACTTTGGAACAAAAGGTGGAGTCCTGAAATGATACAAATAACATCTTTGTTTACTAGTGCTTCAAAGATAGACGCACTAGGAAATAAGAAGGGTTTGCAATATGAAAAATCAGAATGTCATGTAATTAACAAAGCGTGCAGATCTATTGCTAGTTACCAGTGACTTATGTTTCCGTGAATGCCTTTGTTACAATAACATAAATTCCAAGAACAATAAAAGTTTGCAGGAAGTTTAGAGATGGACATTCTTCAAACGGTGGGAGGCACAGCTTTTACAGCAAATCATAATCACAGTATGATTTTTATCTTTTATCACCTTAAACAAATACACATTAGATGTTCACAAAGAAGTGACATTATAAAAGAAATAGCCAAAAGCCAAAAGCCAAAAGCATTTTAATTATTTATCTCTAACAGAAACCAACGGACAGTTGCAGGCTAATTATTATCTCTAACAGAAACCAACGGACAGTTGCAGACTAACTATCACCTCAACTGATAAACAATCAAACAAATGCTAAATCCTCTGCAGATTAATAGCCATCACGAGATAGACATGACAAATTATGTGTTTACAGCAATTCCCACAGATTCCAGGAACAATAGTATGCTGCATTAAATGTCTCAAGATAGCCTAACTATACAAATGACACAAACAAGAACTTAGTCAGGTTGATTACATTATTCATGGATACACAAAATAGACCACAGAAGCTATCCTATTTTATAAAATTTACACAATGAAATTATACCCTTTGTCACCATCTGTTGTTTCTGTTGTCTCTGCCAAGCTAGGTTCAGGATCACACTTCCGCTGTTGGCATACACTACATAATAACATTGATCGCCCGGTGCCAGCACATGTGATACGTCCTGCAAGTAAACAAATATGCTATAGCAATACGGCGAGGTACGTAAAAGCATAAAATATCAAAAAAATATAAAAGAAACCTTTGCAGTTCAGGCAGAATGTAGACATCTGCAGAGATGAGCATCCTGTAGAATGTAGTATCACCTCATCCAATGTCTCCAATGAAGCATGCTTGCATGCATTCATTACATCACGAAGGGTATTTCCATTCTCCAGGTAAATATATTCTGGAGGACGTTTATTAGCACTACCTGCATGCAGCTCAAATACAGAGGGCGTAACAACCTGTATTGGCAATTGAAAGACAAAATGCGCTATTAATTCATTGAAATCAATTACGACCAATAACACCACAAACAAGAGGAGAGAGGGAGTGGAGAGAGTATATGAGAAAAAGATTTCCAAATTCTATGTATTACTGTGCACTCACTTCATTTCCTTTGCAACCATTACACAAACACAAAATGCCTGATCCCTTGATCACTCCAGAGAGCATTGTCTCTCCAGGCATTCTTACCTACAAATAAAAGACAATCTATTACTCAATTGAACCACTAATTGTAGCTTAAGTAACTCAAAACAATTATTAGGTCATATGAAACTGCACCTTGGGGCCTCGCATATACTTCACCTTCAGCCCCTCAAGTACACCTGAACCAAGTAGATCCTTCAATGTAGCAGGGAACTTCTTCAACTTCACAGGGAGCTTCTTCAACTTCAACGGAGTAGTACCAACAGTAGTAGAAGGAGAGGAATTACCAGCATCATCAACTTTGATGTTTACACCACTTGAGTTTCCTCTCCCATCACTGTCTTCCCCACCATCTTTCACACTGGATATTTTCACAGTCTCCGACTTTGGCTTCAATGATGATCTAGTAAACCTCCTTAAAGGCTGCTTGGTAGCCTTGCCATTACCATCATTATTTGCCAAAGTCTGTGAGAACCCAATAATACCACCTTCTTCGGCATTAATCAAGGATGTCGCACTGCTCTCTTCCTTACATGTATTATCCCCATCACACGTCTTCAATTCACACTCACCCTTACTCTCTGAAACCCCATCAAATTCCAGCCTCTCTGATCCGTTCTTTACATCCACCTCCATCAAAACTGGCATAGGCCTACAATATCCTTTCTGGCACAGAACAGTTTCATTACCCTCTTCGGCCTCCCCATTCGTTGAAACCTCCTCAACACCGCTAGTTTTCTCCAAGCCCTCACTATTCACCAAGAAAGGCACCGAAGCACTTAGCCTCTCTTCAAATTCATCATTCCCAGCATCATTAACTTTTGTGTCTGTGTGACTAGAGTTTCTTCTCGCATCATTCTCTTCCCCACCATCTTTCACACTAGATAGTTTCATTGTCTCCATCTTTGCCTTCAATAATGATCTGGTAAACCTCTTAAAAGGCTTTGCTTCGGCCTTGCCATTACCATCACTATTAACCAAAATCTGAAACACCCCATCAACACCACCTTCTTCGGCATTAGTCACAATAGGGGATGCCATGCTGCTCTCATAAACCCTTTCTGCCTCCCCTTTCATTGAAACCTCCTCAACACCGCTAGTTTTCTCCAAGCCCTCACTATTCACCAAGAATGGCACTGAAGTACTTATCCTCTCAGCAAATTCATCATTCCCAGCATCATCAGCTTTGGTGTCTGTGCCAGTAGAGTTTCTTCTCTCATCATTCTCTTCCCCGTCATCTTTCACACCAGATAGTTTCACCTTCTGTAACTTTGCCTTCAATAATGATCTGGTAAACCTCTTAAAAGGCTTCGCTTCAGCCTTGCCATTACCATCACTATTAACCAAAATCTGAAACACCCCATCAACACCACCTTCTTTGGTATCAATCACAATAGGAGATGCCACACTACTCTCTTCCTTGCATACATTATCCCTATCACACGTCTTCAATTCACACTCATCCTTATGCCCTGTAACCACATCTAATTCCACCTTCTCTGATACGTTCTTTACCTCCTCCTCCATCAAAACTGGCATTGACCTGCAATTTCCTTTCTCGCATAGACCAGTCCTACCACCCTCTTCTGCCTCCCCGTTCCCTGAAACCCCCTCAGCACCACTCTCCAAACCTTCATTATTAATCAAGACTGGGACTGACCTAATAACCCTCTCTTCAAATTCATCACTCCCATTGGCCTCCCTTTTCAAGGATTCTTCCATTTCTGCATTTTCCACACCATCCCGATTCTCAACCTCGTCCATACGAATGTCATCCTTCATCTCCACATCACCTTCACTATTCGCAACAGTTACTGATTCTATCAAACCTCCACTGTTTGCCTCCTCATCCTCCTGACCCAACTCAACCACATCGCTCTTTTCCTCCTCATCCTTTAGGGCAGCAACATTATCCTTCCCGCTTTTGGACCCTCTGTGACACGCCTTCACCCTTTTGTTGTTGTTAGTGAGACTGGACCTCCGCCCAGCACTCACATTCCCAGGGGAAGACGCGCCGTTTTGAGGCCGAGAAGCCCGGGTCCGACCCAACGACCCACAGATCTCGGAGTTCATCTTGAATGCAAACTGGAACTCCCTTTTCAGACCAGGACGCACGTTCGCCGCCACCGTCTCCTTGGCCATCTTCCCGTTTGCCATAGCTAGACGAGAGATAGATCAGACCTAAATGAGCGTCAAGGTCTGAGACCCGAATGACATGAAAAGAAGGTTTATAAGGAAAAGTCCAAATGGATGTTTGATTCTAGATGAAATTGAATTGAAGAAAATCTGAGACGATTTCAAAAAACTTAATTAGGGTTTAGTGTGTTCGTGAGAAAGATGAAAGGCCGGATTTTGGTCGGTTTTGGAAATAGGAGAAACAGAGGAGGAAAGAAGAAGAAAAGGGGCAAAAAAGGAAAAAACGCAAAAAATTAAAATGAAAAATAGAAACGGAGTCATAGACAGATAACTTAAGTCATAAGACAGTGGAAAGACAAAGGTGTCCTTGGTTGGATTTTACTTTGTTTTTTATTCTATTATCAAAAAATAGTAAAAAATTTTTTTTTTTTCTTTTAAGAATAGGAGACCAAGTTTTGTGTTTTTGCAGTTATGGCCAAGTTTCGTAAAAGTCTTGCACTTCTAGCCTTATTAGTAAGTTTTGTTCTTCAAAAGAAAAAAAAAGTTCTAAAAACGGTTGAAGTCTCTTTATTTATTTCTTCTAATTCTAACATAAGTCCCTAGAATTAATATTAAGTACCCAAAAAAAAAAATTTATATAGAAATTTAAATGTATAATAATAATCTTTTAAACTTGATATGATTCGAGTTTTGAGATGATCGGGACGATGAATACTGTCAGTCAGAGTCGCTGTAGCTGGTATCGGACACACCTGCAAAGCGCCGGAGGGGGGGCTCCAGCGTAGACACTCCGATGCTTAAGTCAGTAAGCGGTTTAAAAATAGCAGAGGTTCTAGAAGGCAGTTTTAGGCTTACTTGATGTTTTAAAATGAGGGGATATTTATAGGCCGCTGGGGGCGATATCTGGGCAAAAGGGCGATATCCCGAAAAAATATTGCTCTGTATGATTTCACTGGTGATACCTGGACCTGACGTCATGGGCGATACCTCTGTGGAGGGTGCCGAGGGCGATACCCATGGTGATGCCGGGGGCGATAACTCTGTGGAGGGTGCCGAGGGCGATACCCATGGTGATGCCGGGGGCGATAACTCCGTGGATGGTGTCGTGGCTGCCCTGGGATGGGATGATGCCGTGCGTGCAGAGACGCGTGAGACCTCCGAGCAAGCGGGTTCCGGTCTTCGTGCTTGTCCAAAGACCCGTCCTCATGGGGTGTCAGGGAATCAACGAGAGACTCCGCTAACTCGTCCAGAACCGTTAGGGTGTCACTTTCGCCTAGCGGTATTAACCTGCCTGGGCCATCGGCAGCGCTTAGAAGGTTGCATACTCGTCCGTGCTGTAGGAGAGTTACCGACGTTGACGGACCACTATTGACGTCGCCGCGGACTGTGACTAGGTTCCTACCGTTGAGTTAGGTTCGTATACGTTCCGGGTCCATCGGTATTTCGGGCGAACTGCAAACACGTAGAGGAGACAGGCATTCTACGGAGATATTAGTAAACTTTGTACTTACAGGGGTTTTGAGAACACGCGGGTTATTTCTTTCCTTTCCGCTCATGGAGTTAGCGATATTGACGCGGTTTTACGCCATCGGCTGCCTATGATTTGTGCGGCTTTATACCACCAGATACCGGCGATACCGGCGAGGGTTTACGCTGCAAGGAGCTACCTGCGACATCGACGCGGCCTTACACTATGGATACCTACAATCGTACGACTTTTACGTCATGGCTACCTATAATATCGCGCTCCTTCGCGTTTTCCAGGATTCTAGCTCGTACTCCTCTCGAGTACCCGCATCTTTAGCAGCATACTGATGTCGATCCTCATTTCCGCATCAGGTCCATCGGTCTTTGATGGTAACGGGGCGGCTCGTCTTTTGAGGACCTCCTCTTTCAAAAGGCCCATTTCTCGGAGCCTATAAATCTGAGAGCTTTCTCCACTCAAGTTTATCTCATCTTTTTCTTTCATAATCTGCCTCATGGATCACTTGACCAAACATTTCCTCCTTTCCAAGGGCCATACTCTCAAGAACCTCAATGATGGTGACGTCGGGTTCCTAGAGAACATGCTGATCAAGACCTCTGAGGACATCTTGGAGTTGCAAGGGATGCTGACCCCACTCCATTCCAGGCTGGGAGCTACATCTCTGGAGGATTTCAGTCCTTTAGAGAGCGTGTCGAAGTTGGCCACCTCTATCGCTCGGATTCAAGTGGTGATCGCCATGCTGCAGCAGTGCAAGGACATGCTGAGGTGTTGCCTAAAGGGGATGAGGGTCACCTCTACTGACCTTACTCTGGTCATGGACTCCCTAAGAGACATCCCCATTATACCTGAGGATGCTGGTTCCGACGCCTGACGGCGGTGGCTCCCTTTGAGCCTTTTTTCTTTTTTCTTTTTACGCTGCTGTACCTCTCGGCCGTTAGGCCATAATAAATTAACGGTTTTTATTATGCCGCTTGCCACTATTCTTCTTCTTCAATGCGCCATTTGTCTTTTTACAGTTGGAGGCCTCCTCAGCCCAACTGAAAACGAGTCGGTCATTGGGCGGTTTTTTCACGACGGTTTCCTCGCTAACCGTTCTGCATTAATTTTGCGCCGCCGCTTCAGTGTCAACTGATTGGGTAAAGTTTCGGTTTTCCTCGATCTGTGGGAGGTTCCAACAGGCGTGACTGCAAATCTAGATTTGCACTCCAGGTTGTACGCGTGTCAGTTCTCAAGAGTCGCGTCGGATGATCGAAAAGCTTCTCTCCCTTTTTTGGCTATTTAATGGGATCCTTTCCCCTTTTTCCGTTCATATTTTTGTTTATTTTTCCTCTTGGCAAGTTGCCTGTGATCTCATGGCCGATTCTTATTTTTTGGATACTGCTGCGCGGGATTCTCCGCCAACTCCTCCGACTTCGCCAGATTCAGACAATCCTCCTCCGTCGCCTCCGTGGAGGCCACTCGTCCACCGGCGGGGTCGCAAGAGGCTGAGGAAAAAATCCTTAAAGGTGTCTGACCGCTTTTTAATTCTTCCGCCCCTTCTGTTCAAAAGGGAAACGAACTATCTCTTCTTCCTCGTGATTCGCCCAAAATGGCTCTCCCTGCCTGCGCGGACGTTGAGACGGTGACGCCAGTTGCTGAGGAGGAGACAGGTCGATCAATGATACGCCTAGGAAAAGGGGTTGATGAGCCTTTCCCTCCTGTCAGCAGGGAGCTATCGTTCTCAGATAATGATGTAGTTTATTGTTATGATATCTCTTGGTCTGAGGGCGATTAGCTTAGCGCGTCTTGCCTCTTTGTAGATGTCGTATGGCTTTTCGAAAATGAATAAGATAACGCTTCACTTTTCCTTTTGTTCTCCCATCGCCTTCTCACGCCATTTCCTCAAGCTTCAAGGGTTGCCGCGGAGGGATGCCTGTTGCTGGGTGCAACCGTGTTTCAATTTTCAGTCAGTAACTGTCTTCTCCCAAAGACATAAATGACTGTCCATGCGTCACTTTCAGGTCCGCACGTGTCTCACTTTTACAGGCTATCTGTTCTTCAAGTTCGATCTTTATAAGGGAACCGCTATTCTCTTTCATTACTTTTGCCAATACTTCGAAATTTTTCACACTTTCTCTTTCTCCTGTGCGTCTTCCTGCTCAAGAGAAGTTTCTGCAACTGCTCACCGGCGCCGACGACCTGTTTACTGGCTTCTTGCTCCAGGTATTTTGTTCCTCTCTCGTCGTAGTTTATTTTTCTAGTCCCTTATGTCTCGTGTTAGAGCCACTACGGGTGCCGAAAATCCCATAGATCTCGAGGCTAGGAGAGCTCGTAGTATTTTTTATTGTAATGAAGTTTTGAGGGCAGAGTTAGAGGAGAACAGTATCACCTTCCCTTTGGGTTGCCGCCCTTATATCCCTACGAAGGATATTCGGCTCCATGATGCCATGTGGGGAACGTTCCGGCTGGTTTATTTCAAGATGTTCCTCTACGGGTTTCATCTTCCGATCCATACTTCTCTGATGAAGCTGCTAAATCATTACGATCTCAATCCCGTACAAATAACTCCGCCTTCCTGGTGTGGGATTTATGCCTTCCTTCAGGCATGCGAGATGAAGCGTATTTTCACTCCATCCCTCGATCTGTTCCGCACATTTTTCAACTTGAGTTGTCGCGACTGATTGGTGGATATCACCCCAAGATGGAATGACGCCATTGTGCAATTTTTCTGGCGGAACTTTCAAGGTTTTGAGGAGAGCGTGGATAACTGGAAAAATGGCTTCTTCACCCTTCGCCTGCCGTCCCTCTGGTGGCGTGGGGGTTTTAACCGAGAGATTACCAGCGCCGCTTGGAGAAAACTAGAAATGTTGTCTAGTACTGAGGTGTCCCATGTTACCGCCCTGTTAGAAATAGAAGGGCCTTTCCGCATTCGGGAATTTGCTCGGTTCAGACCCTTGAAAGAGTGTGCCGTTGGTGAGTTTTTCTTTTGCCACGTTATCGCTTCGCTTTGCTTGCTATATTAATATGTTTCGCTGGCAGGTAGCGCTGAGGGTCATTCCTCTTGGGGAAATAACACTCCTCTGAACGTGGTGCCGCTTCAGACATTACCCCCTTCTCTACCACCTGCAAACTCCAACCGTTCAACTATCCCGCCGAAGGGAAGGAGAACTAAGACCGTCGCAACACGCAGTGCTTCCGCTCGACCTTCTCACTTTCTTGAGAATTGGTTGCCGCCTCGGGGTAGAAGAGTGACTCCAAGTCGTCCTGCGACTGGAATAGTTGACAGCGATAGCGAGAGCATGGATGCCGATTCCGAGCTACGTCACGCCACCCATGCCCAACGAATGAAGCTTAGGGCAAGAAAAAATGATCCCGCAGCGGAGTCAACCGAGGACGATAGCGAAGAGATGGCTGTCAAGACGGAGCGTCTCTGAAAGAAAACCCGAAAAGAGAAAACTGGCCCACCGGTTCCTCCCTTGAGGGAAGTTAACGCAGTTCCTACCGTGGGGGTTGACACTTCTCATGCCGCGAGTACCTCGCAGGCGGCGGAAGTTGTCAAGGTGTCTTCTGCCGTCCCTTCCAAAGCTAATGAGGTTTCGGCGATGGTGAGTCGATACGCTTGAACAACATTTTGACGGGCAAACGTAGGGTTCTGTACGCACAAATATTCCGTTATGGTTTCCGGCTTCCCGTCGACCCTTTCATAAAACAATTGCTTGCTGCTTGCGATTTGAGTCCCGTCCAATTAGCCCCAAATGCATATTGCTATGTTTATGCCTTTCTGGAACTTTGTAAATATAAGAGCATCACTTCTCCTACCCTTTTGTTGCTTAAGTCGGTTTTTAAGTTGATGAAGTGTCGGGGTATGATAACGATATCGCCCCGTTATGACGACGATTCACTCAAATCCTTTACTTGGAAACTCCTCCATATTGAGTCTTCTGTCGAGGCCTGGAAAAAGGAGTTCTTTGTGATAGATCTTCCTGAAGTTCCTGGTTCCTGGTGGCGATCTGGGTTTAACTAAGACGTCAAGGATAGCACCTGGGGCCGGCCGGAGAGCCTTCCTCAGCCTGAACAAGGCTAGTTGGACAAATTGCTTCAACTAGAAATCAGCATTCATACCCGTTATCTGGCATGCGGGGCGGACATTCAATCCTGTGTTAGACGTGAGTGTTGTGTTGCTTCCTTCCTTATTACTACTGATACTAACGCTAACGTTATTTTGTGATCATGCAGCGACGGATCCCAATTACACGCCTGAGAGAGTTAGGAGATGACTAAAAAGGGCTCGGGAAAGAGAAGAAAAGGAGAGGGCTGCCCCCACGGAAGCTACTGATAACCCAACTGCACCAACCACTGCTTCCGTGAGCCTTGCTCAAGTATCCTCTTCCTCGGCTGGTGAGGGAAATACCGACATCCCTTCGGGTATCCCATCGTGACCGTTGCTGCTCATCCTACTCAGCCATCTTCTTCTAAAGTCTCTAAGGGCCTTGCCAAAGGAAAAAAGAAGAAAAGAACAAGAAGCGTTGCCGCTCTCACTCCTTCTCCGGACGCGACAACTTCTTCAGAAGCGCCTCCTCTTGACATTGTTGTTGTGAGTGTGCTTTTTGGCCGCGATATGTTGTATATCGCTGTCTGCCGATACTTCATCCGTTTCTGCTATGCGTGTTTTATATTATTTTCTTTTTTGTGTAGGGTACCGTTGCTGATTCTACCCCTGCACTTCCCGTGGGCGATATGGAGCTGGGCTATGCACTGGATGGTTCTAAGAAAAGACGCCTGCAGGAAGGGCGAGGGTGGCAACCTATCTTCTACTGATGTCGCAGCAGAGGTCAGATCTGCCGGTGCTTTCATTTCCGTGGCTGCTTCCCAGGGTCATCCTTCTGAGTTTTTGGCGAACATGGGTACAACTGAGCCTTTCGGGGCTTCGCCCAACTCTTTTGACGGGCATGTTCATTCATATCCTCCTAACCTGGACTACCAAGAGGGTTTGCAGGATTTTTCGGGCTACCATTCCCATGATCCCTACATCACCCAAGGGGGTACTTCTACACAGGTTCACCCTCCTATTCCCTTGGTGTTCGTCCCTTCGAGCGTTCCATTGTCGCAACGTTCGGGCGAAGGGGCTACCACTTTCAACTTTGTTGCTGACTTAAGTTCAGTGAGTGAGTCCGGTACCGTGACTCATCAAGTTGGCTTATATGATTTTCGCAACACCGGCTTGGCGGCTATCGGGGGCGATGGTTCGGATGAGGTTTCTGCTTTGTTGGCCGCCCAGATATTATCGTCTGCTGCAGAGCGGGAGGCTTTCCTTTCTAAGGTTGATGGTGACAAGGCGAGTTCGTTACGTTCCAGCCTCTTCATTAACTTCGTGAAGTTCCATTACTGGACAGAGCACGCACAGCATCAGGCTGCCTCTCTTGCCGCCTCCTTGGCTGAACTTTCCAAAGAGCGAAATGAGAAGAAAAAGCTGCTGGAGGAACGTACTCACTTATTGCTGACCCAGCAGGAACTGAAAAGGCAAGCGTCCGTCCTTGATGTTGCCTTGACAGCGGAAAAAGCCAAGAATGTTGCCCTGGAAGAAGAGAAGTCATCTTTGGCAAAGGAGAAAGCTGCCCTGGAAGAAGGGAAGGCTGCCCTGGAAGAGGAGTTAGCCGATAAGTGTCTGTGGCATGTCGAGCGGACTGCCATTATTTTGGTTAATTGCTTCGATGAGGTCCATGGGATAGATGCGTATAAAGGTGAGGAGGTCACGAGGGCTTTCAAACAGAAGTCTGTTGACCTTAATGAAGCGGGTTTTCGCCAAGCTAAGGCAGAGGGCTGGAAACGGAGGAACCCCGAGGGCTGACGCACCCTGAAGCTTCGCCGCCTCTTTTATAGCTATCGGGAATTGCCAGGCTTTTTATTTTTTGCCTCTACATCGTTATTGTTTTGAGCCTTAGAACTCGTGACCCCTCAAAGGCATTTTCATATATTCAAACAGTTTATATCTTTATCGCTGTCTTTCTCTTTCTTTAATTTTCACTTTTTGAAACTCCCCTGGCGTTATCGTCGCCCCGATAACATAATGTGTTTACTTTCTCGAGCAGGCTCCTAGCATTTCGGCAACAGAAATCGTAGAGATCGGTATCAAGTTAGCTTTCCTGACGAGTCTCATGATATCGCCATTCGTGCGATCATCAATCTTTCCGCCACTCGAAAAGTATTCTGCACATTCTTAATTGTAAATCATTAGTAGCATAACATGCTATAAGAGACAGTAATTACCCGTAGGAGCCTTTCTGCTGCGGTCATAGGGCATTAATACGGAAACTGCGTAATCACTTTTTCTATCAGCTTTATACTTCACCAGGGATTACGCATCTGGTTACTAGCTGGGATCAGTACATGCCGTCACAAGGCTAGGGTTTTTCACTTTCAGGCGTTGTCCTCACGTTTAGAATCGTGCCCTTACTTAATGAGCCGTCTATATTAGCCCGGTCACTAGGATATGACTTTTCATTTCTAGAACGGAGTTACTATTTCCCTGGGGCGTGCCTTGTCTTGATGTACCGTCTCCACGAGAACGGTCAGTACAAGAAAAGGGCTTTTCACTCCCAAGGATACCGGGAAGTGCCCTCACTTAGTGAGCCATCTGATCAAGATCGGTCATCACAAGGATAGGACTTTTCATTCCTGGGGGCGTCAGGGACCTTTCAATCCCGACGCTAGTTCAAGGCATGCTGGGTCGTGCCCTCACTTAGTGAGTCGTCTGATCAGGACCGGCCGTCACAAGGATAGGACTTTTCACTCCCAGGATCCCCCTTTTTTATCTGCACAAAAGCAACCACAAACACCCAAGAAAGCTCTTTCATCGAGTGTTAGCTAAGGTTAGGGTTGGCATCAGCCAAAGGTGCAGATAAAATCAAGTTCTAGGATAATATAATTTCAAACGAGCGATGTTCCAAGAGTTAGGTAAGGGAGTACCATCGAGTGTCTCTAGATGATAGGCTCCTTTCCCGATGACACGGGTAACGCGATACGACCCCTCCCAGTTTGGACTGAGCTTCCCCACGCGTTGACCAGCCGCTCGCTTGTCTCTGAGCACCAGATCACCTGCCTTCAGCAATCGTTCTTTGACGCGCCTATTATGATAACGGGCCATCTTTCGCTTGTAATGTAGCATTTTCAGGAGGGTTTCTTCTCGGACCTCTGGTAACGCGTCAAGGTTAGCTTGTAACCTTTCCTTATTTATCTCCTCCCGAAAGTGAGCCACTCGCAGGCTCATGGTATCGATTTCTACTGGCGTAACAGCCTCGGTTCCGAAGGCCAATGCAAAAGGTGTTTCTCCGGTACTGGTTTTAACGGTCATGCGGTACACCCACATCACGTACGGCAGCTCATCGGCCCACTTCTTTTTAGACCCCTCCAGGTTTTTCTTAATGCCGCTGAGGATGCTCTGGTTGGTCACTTCCGCCTGCCCATTGGTTTGCGGGTGAGACACGGAAGAGAATCGCTGCTCAATCCCGAATTCCGAGCACTGGTTTTTGAAGAATTGGCTGGTGAACTGTGTTCCGTTATCGCTGACTAGGATGCGGGGTACGCCAAACCTCATGATAACTTGGTATTTGAAGAAACACCAAGTTTTTTCTACGGTGATGTTGGCAACCGCTTCAGCTTCTGCCCACTTCGTAAAGTAGTCCACTGCCACTATTACAAATTTTAGTTGGAGAAAGTAAAGAAATAGAACCTTATAGTTTAAAAACAATTATTAATAGATTTTCCCCTAAAGAATCTAAAATATCAACTCAAGATTTAAAAGAAGAAATAAAACAAATAAAAATAGATATAAAAAATTTCCAAGTAGAAAATGCTAAATTAAACATAAAATTTATGATGCTAGAGCAAAACGATAATAAACTCAAAAATTTAGAAGAACTAAATCAAGAAATAGCCAATGAAGCTTTAGGAATCACAGAAAATTTTTTCCTAAATGTAATCTCTAGAATAGAATTTCAAAAATGGTATATTGATATAGATTTAATCATAAACAAAGAATTCCATATAAATACTTGGGCATTAGTAGACTCAGGAGCCGACCAAAATTGTATTCAAGAAGGAATAATACCAACTCAATACTATGAAAAGACTAAAGAACATTTATATGGAGCTAACAGAAATAAACTTCAGATTAATTATAAACTTTCTAATGTAAATATATGTAATAAGGGATTCTGTCTAAGAAACTCATTTATACTCGTAAAAAAGTTAAATCAAAAGATAATATTAGGAACTCCTTTTATTACCCAAATCTATCCATTCAATGTGGATAGTGAAGGTATAAAAACTAAAATTTTTGATACAGAAATTTGTTTCCCATTTATCCAAAAACCTCAACAGAAAGGTATTGATTTATTAAAAAATTATTCCATCTCAAAAGATATTATGGTAATCCAAAAGAAAAAACATTTACATTTTTTAACAAAAGAAATAAACTATAAGAGGATTGAAGAAGAACTACAAAATCAGACTAATATCGAAAAAATAAAATGTTTTCAAAATCTATTTGAAAAAGAAGTATGCTCTGAACTACCAAACGCCTTTTGGAATAGGAAAAAACATATAATAGAATTACCTTATGAAAAAGATTTTAATGAAAGAAATATACCTACCAAAGCCAGACCTATACAAATGAATAAAGAATTATTAGAATACTGTAAACAAGAAATAGATACTCTATTAAAGAAAAAACTCATTAGACCAAGTAAATCTCCATGGTCTTGTGCTGCTTTCTATGTTCAAAATCAAGCATTACAGGTTCAACCTCAAAACTCCCCTGCTTCAGTAACCAGTAGACCTTCTTATACACTTCTTGGAACCCCTCATACTAAACCAGTTCAAACAAAATCACCACAAGGCCCAATAACTAAACCATTCGTCAAAAGTGTCAGTTACATTGAGCCAGAACACGGAAATGAACTTAAAACCATTGTATCCAATATATTTCCAAAAGATTTTCTATTCATCCCAGACTCTCTAGAGAAAAACAGAATATTCTATGAGTTTATCCTTGTAGACACAGATTCTGTCAAAATAGTTCATGTAGAAGATCCAAGATATCCTGGCAAATACTCTTATTCCAAATGCAAAATCCTAAAAGTATTGACCTTATCTGACTGGGACTTAAATCCCTACACTGAAAAATCTTTTTCCTATCCCTTTCGGCCAACAGGATTTAATTATCATGACTACCAAAAAGCATGGCAACACGCCTTCCTATATTCAAACTATCATCACTCCTGGTTCTTTCATTTTCATAATGATATACCACGAAAATTCCCTCATTGGTTCTGCCAATGGTGGAAATACTTCGGAGCATCAGAACTTGCATATCCTCCAACAGTCAGTGAAGGATTTGAAACCTTTCAAAAAAATTATCACTCTCAAACTATACCTAAATTGATGTCATTCACTCTCATGTTCAAAATACCCTGGATCATCTACTGGGATTTTGACATAGTTGACCACACTGCTACAGAACCCCCCATATTGACAAAACGGTGGAAAGTAAAATGGTGGAAAAGTTTTCCACAAGAACAAGCATGTAAAAACACTGTACTACACAAACTAGCAGAAACCACAATTACCAACCCTACTCCTTTACCACCATCTATATTTCTCTCATCCAAAAAACAGTTACAAGCAAACCTAGCAATAACCTCATCCAAAGATGAATTTAAGAAAAAATTAAAAGAAACACTTCCTCAACTAGATGCAGATGACGCAGCATCATCAGCAACTCCTCAAAACTCTGATCCAGATTATGATCAAGACATGATGGCTGAATTATATCCAGATTTAAAATAAAATAAAAATAAATGTCTCTCCAGAGATTAAAAAAAAAAAATTTGAAAAAATCTTACAGTCGACGACAATCAAGCATCTCAGCACAAAGACATATCATCCAAAGAAGACAACAATTCAAAAAATCAAACAGGTGGCATGACACGTGGAAGACTCTAAGTTTATCAACACAAGATAAAAACCCAACTCTTCAAAATCAAGCTTTATCATCAACGACGAAAGCACGACATGTGGAAAAACTTACATCGATCAGCCAAAACTTGTATATACCTCAGCAATCAAGAATACAGAAGAAACACAACTGCAACGCAACATCAGAAAAGGACGAACTTCGAAAAATGTACTAAACTCTCCCTATAAATAGAGGGGTTTTCCCTCCGTTGAATGTAAGCAAGAAAAAATCTCCTGTACAAGAATCTCTCAACACAATAAAAGCTTAAAAGTTTCCCTTTGTAAGTTCTCTTTCAAAAATGTCTTTCATTTTCAAAGAATTATCTTACTGTTTTTCTGAACTAAAAACTAATAAACTTTCTGATTTATATGAATTAAAAGCATAACTATCTTCTAAATGTGATGATATTCAAAAATCCTATATTGAAAATCTTTATAATGAAATAATGAGTGAAAGTATAATTCCAATCTGTAATACTGAAACTCCTTTATGGAATGAAGATTTAATAAAAATTGAACTTTTCACAAATATGATAGAAGCCACTAATAAAACTATTCAAACTATTATGCATACACTTAATCAATATGAAGAAAACGTTGAGAGCTAGAAAAAGAAACAAAAGGTGGAAAAATATAAAAAATTAAAAGAAATTATCAATAATCCAACTACCACCATGAATCCAACCAACCTCACTTCAACTTCGCTTGAACTATCACTTGAGCTACCTCCAAATATAATCTTCCCTGTACAAGTAGGGTCCAACAAACACATGATCGAAGAAACTAATAAAATTATAAACACTCTCATTTCTCCACCTAATCAACATGAACATGAACTACTACGTCCATCATCATCAACTCTGTAAGCTCCCTCTTCTACTTATGAAGCTCACTTGCTAGATCTACTAGCTCAACGTACAGAACATCTACGTTTTTTATAATATTTTCTTTGGTAATTTTTATTAGGTCGGGTTAGGGATTCCTAAACAGGGAAGGTTGGTAGGGCCGCTCGGTGACAATAGATGGCGTGAACATGACAAGGGGAGGGACGCTCGACCCAAAAACATCAGGTGTGATTCTCGCAGCCATTTCAGTCAAATATTCCAATCGAGAACGAAGGGCCGCTATTTCACTCGCAAAAGGGTGATCTGTACTGTTCAACACAAATCCCCTCGGAGGAGGAGTAGAAATGCTAGATCCCACCATCTGGGATAACGAAATGATCGTCTGAGAGGAGGAGGCTTCCCCTCCCGACCTGGCCGAAAGATCCGGGGATTCCAGAGTGATTTGTTGCGTTGTCACAGAAGGATCAGCAGTAGCAAAAGGGAATAATTATCTATGAATCGAAAAAGGAATATTAGAGGATGAGGGTCGCGCCTGCTCCGACTCAGAAGTCATGATCGTTCCGATCTCCGGGTAAAACAGAGCTTGGCTATTAAGGACGCTCACTTAATGGACTAAGGATCTCAATGAAAGCACCAATTTGATATGATTCGAGTTTTGAGACGATCGGGACGATGAATACTGTCGGTCAGAGTCGCTATAGCTGGTTTCGGACACATCTACAAAGCGCCGGAGGGGGGGCTCCGGCGTAGACACTCCGATGCTTAAGTCAGTAAGCGGTTTAAAAATAGCAGAGGTTCTAGAAGGAAGTCTTAGGCTTACTTGATGTTTTAAAATGAGGGGGTATTTATAGGCCGCTGGGGGCGATATCTGGGCAAAAGGGCGATATCCCGGAAAAATATTGCTCTATATTACGTCACTGGTGATACCTGGACCTGACGTCATGGGCGATACCTCTGTGGAGGGTGCTGAGGGAGATACCCATGGTGATGCCGGGGGCGATAACTCTGTGGAGGGTGCCAAGGGCGATACCCATGGTGATGTCGGGGACGATAACTTCGTGGATGGTACCGTGGCTGCCCTGGGATGGGATGATGTCGTGCGTGCAGAGACGCATGAGACCTCCCCCCCGTTGATGTTGACCATCCTAGAAAACACCTCATAGTCTAGTGGCGATAGCTTGGACGTCCGATAGGGCTATAGGATTCCGTCCTCGGCAGGGGTCATAATTACAGAAATACCCTGAGGATTGTCTTTATTGTTATCAAAACTCCTAACCCCTTGTTACTTAATGGTCTTTTAGTAATATTATCCCAAATATTAATAATTTTTTTTAGATAAAATATAATTTAGATCTAAATGGAGATTAGAGAAAAGAGGTGGCAAAAAATGTAAGCGTTTACTTCGGAAAATTCTCCGGAAAATTCTCCAGTTTTTAGAAAACTGGAGAATTTTCAGGAAAACGTGTTTACTTCGCCTTATTTTCATTCAGAAAATAAAAATAAAATTTTTCTGTTTAAAAGACGATGAACAAATTTGGAGAACGACGAAATGTTGTTTTCAATTTTTCCAACTCATTTACTCTAAATTTGAAAACACGGATTTCAAACTGAGAATTAATGAAACTTTCCAATAATACCAATCTACCCTCACTCAAAGCAGCCTTAGTTTTTCTTCTTCGGGCCTGTTTGGCGTTCTGGTTCTGGTTGGAAACGTGTTGTGGGGAAAATTTCCGTGGGAAAAGGACTTCGGGGGAAAGCAGTATGTTGTTTGGTAAATATTTGTTAAAAGTGTTGTGGGAAACCATAAGTTGTTTATAGTGTTTGGTAACAATTGTGGTTAAAACTATGGTTGGAATGTAAAATGAATATAAAGGACACAATTTGTTTCAAGCATTAAAACTAATAATTTTTAATATATATATAGATTATTTAAATCAATCTATTTCTTTAAACAAATAATTAATATTTTATTAAATAAAGTTAAATATTGAGCACTATTTTAAAATTTTACATATATAAAATCACAATTATTTATTCATCATTAATTTATTACCTATTGAGTTACTTTTTTTATGCGAATACATCAATAATATTTTTTTAATTTTTTAAGAAATTAATGTAACATATGAATTTCTACTTTGATTCCATATTATTCAAATAAACATAAAAGTTGGTAAGTAACATTACAATATTTACCATATGGTTCAATTATTAAAATACTCTACTAAATATTTAAAATATTATGATCTTATTTTTTATTTTGGTATTGTCACTGACTAATTGATATCCAATCTTACATTAAATGATATAATTGGTATTTCTATTTTAGATTTATCAAAATGTAAAATATTTGAAGATTGAAGCCATACATTTATGATTCAACAATGTACAACACTTATCCAGTAAAAACATCCCACTGGCCTAAAACAAAGCCAAAAAACCTCACCCATCATACTTTATCATCAACCATATAAATACTCAGCAAATGATAACAATTTAGGAAACACCAAGGGTATAATCGTTTACTCACCTCAAGTCAAAGCCGGATCTCTGTAGACCTTGACTGACAAACGACACCCGGCTGCCGCCCCCGTTAGGCCAAGGATCCTGAGATGGTCGACATCAGCAGGGGGGACCCACACGATGTCATCCCATCCCAGGATATCCCGACAGCGCCCATGGGCGATATCTCGACAACGATATCTGCCTGCTGACGTCATCTTTTACGGTCCCACTGACGTGCTGACGTCATCCTGGGCGTTATCTCCCCTTGATAACGCCCACCCCTGGGGGTAACGACCTTTCTTTCTTCGGCTATAAATACCCCTCATTTCTAGATCAAAGGTAAGAGCTGATTCTCTACCAAAATCTCTGCAAAATTCTACAGCCATACTAACTTAAGCATCGGAGTGTCTACACCGGAGTTTCCCCTTCGGCGCTTTGCAGGTACGACAGACTGTCGCAACAGTGATTCCAGACGACCGTAATCTCTTCCACACTTCCCCTACAGTCCGAATCTTATCAAATTGGTGCTTTCATTGAGAGCTTTGGTTTTAATTAAGTGAGCATCCTTAATAGCCAAGCTCTGTTCTTCTGGGAATTGGAAGATTATGGCTTCTGATCCAGATCCGCCGTTGACCCAGTCCTCTAACCTTTCATTTGACACCCGCAGGAAACTCTTCGCTTTCGCCACTTCTGATGCTTCCACCTCGGTGCAAGAAGTTCCCCCCAGGAACGTCAGATCTGTCCTAGGAACAAGCAGTGGGAACCTTTGTGTCCTAGCCCTATACTCCTTTGTCTCAAATAGCGGGGCCCAGTCATTTTACTCCTCAGTCAAGAGGATCCGCGACAGACAGCGCGATTAACCCTTCCGCAAGCTCCATTTCAGCCCTTCGCGCCTAGTTGGACCATTTGACAGAATTGGCTGCTAGATTCACGCCGAGCGCCTCCGGATCAGGTGTCCCATCACAATTCATTTTCACTCCACCCATTATTACAGAACGACCACTGTCATCCCCATTGCATGTGAAAAGAGCAAATATTAGTATTTTCTTCTTCAGATTGTTCGTTACTTTAGGATGAGTTATCCTGAATTGGGTCAATTTCCAATTCTTCACTACTAGTATTTTCTAGGTATAAGTCTTCTTCATTAGTGCTAGAATTTAATAGTTGTATCATTTGATTTTTAAGTTCTTCATCAATTTGAAGTTCTTGAATTTTCTGTTTCATTCTGTAATTATTTTTATAATGTCCTTTTTGTCCACACTTAAAACAGGTAGGGATTTTATTTTGGTTATTGGGTCTAAATTTATTAAATCGTTTTTTATAATATTTTCTTTGGTAATTTTTATTAGGTCTTTCCTGATATCTAGGGTTTCTTTCCTGATATCTAAGGTTTCTATAATTTTTCCTTATTGATTTTCTTTGTTTTTTATATTTTCGTGAAGGAGGTATTATTGTTTCATATCCATATTGAGCACAGAATGATCCTAATTCTTTTCTACTTTGATGAAGTTCATTTTTCATTTTAGCTTTTAGTTTTAAATCGGTGCAGAGTGCTAGTTCTTCATTATTTATATGTGTTATAATTTCACCATAAGTTAATATTGAATAAGGAATTATTCCACTATAGATATTTTTAATTCTAGTTTTTACTTTTTTTGCGAATAGTTTTGGTAGTCCTGAGATAAATTTTTCTTTCCAGAAGGAATGATTACAATCTTCTTTCATGAATATTTTTGTTAGAAACATATCCTTATACCATCGGAAATCTTGTAGTTTTGGACAAGTTAAATTAACCAGTATTTCTGTTGTTTTTTCCTGAAATTGACTTGGTTCTCCCACAAAATGTTTTAGTATAGTGTATGCTAATACATTAGTGGCGTCCTCTTTGGATTCATCATTTTCTATTTTTTCCGCATTTATTATTTCTAATTTTTCTTCTAGAGTGAGATAGTTATCCCACCAACTTTTAAGTTGTCCTGTAAATCCTGAAATAATTATTTGGGCTACATATTTATCTGAATTTCCTCTTGTTTTATATGCGGTGGCTGCCATCATCATATTTTCTAACATGGTTATTATATTATGCTCACTTTGTCCATCAAAATTCTATTCTAAAATACTTTGACCATCGTAATTATATTGAGTTCTGGTATTCATATCCTCTAATTGTACATCAGGGAAGGTTGGTCGAGGATAAAAGTGCTTTATTCTAGGTTTTTGGTAATTTTTAGTTCTTAGTTTATTAATTTCTAATTCTTGAAATTGTTTTGAAATATCTGTTATATCTTGTTCTTCAATTTCTTCTGTTAATACTGAAATTTGGTTTTTAGATCTCATATTTATTATATCTAATTTTTTATTTATTATATCTAAATATTCATCTTCTTTTTTAAATTTAAAATTCATTATTTCAGAATTAGTCATTTCAATTGGTTTGAACAAAGGTTGAGTAAGAATGTTCATTTTTTCTTGTTTCTTACTGGTTTCTGCTCCTACTGTAGTACTTTTAAATTGAATAGGTGGAGGAAGATTTGCTTCTACAGTAGTTATTTGTGTTGCTAAAGTATTTAGCATGAGGTTTGTATAATTATTTTGGTTTTGAATATTTTAAATATCTTTTAGATTTATATCTCTGGTTTCTTCAAGAATGTGTTTAAATGGTGAGGCTGAAATGATGTTATTATGATGTGTTATATGTACTTCTTCTAATGGAGGATATACAGATTCTACTTTTGTATCTAAAGCAGTTTGCCATATCTGTTTTGCAGATTTTATTACATTGATGTTTTTTATATTATGTAAATCTGATTGTTTTTTAAACCAAGTAAAAAATGGAATATGAATCTGTAAGTCTTCTAGATCTTTATAAAATCTTTCCTGAATATAATCCTTTTCTTCTTTAGTATAGGTTTTAAAAAATTGTGTTCTTAGTCCAATTTTCGAAGGATCATAAAATTCTTTTCTTAATTTTTCTTTATCTATTTTATATTTATCAGTTTTAATCATATTTAGTTGATTTAAATATCTCATGTCACTATGCGTGGGAGATGGTGATCTTATAATTTCTTGCTCGCTATTTTGATCTATATTTTGATAATATGGTCGTGGAATATTTTTGTTAAAATCAACACCTCTTAGTATCGATCCTGATAAAGATCTGGATAAAATTGATCTTTCGATATTACTTACAGATCTTCTAAAACTAGTTGTGTTTAAAGATTCAGGACATGATTCAAATATTAATCGTATATTTCCATATTCATCTTCTTCTGTTTTTACTGGTTGGGTTCGTGGTATTATGGCTTGTGATTCATTTGCTTTAGATAAAATCCATTCATTAGGTAAAGTAACTTGATTCCATTGTAATAATTTTGGCGTTTGTATCATAGCATGTTCCGTATTAGCTTCAATTAAAACTGTTTCATTTTTTGGAGAATGTTTTATAGCTTTAGGATTTATATTAGTTGTCATTACCTTGTAATATATTCTGTATATTAATGCTATATTTCTAGAGTCTTTAATCATGTTATCTGGAGTTTTAATATTTAAAGTTAAAGTTTTTAAAATGTTTGGATCAAATAGAGATATTGAAAAGTTTGGATAACAATTAAAATAGACTGGTCCTTTAACCAAGTTTGATTGAAAAACGGCTAATAAAGAATCATTAAAATTTTGAAATCTTGCGTCCCTTAGGCACATTAATATCGGTGAATCTAAACCTTGTCGATGTAAAGGTTTTACGGCTATTTGTATTAATCCAATATGCAAAAATTATATTTTTGTTTAGCAGTTTCTATCTGATTAGATTCGATTAATTGAAGAGTTTCAATCTGAGGATTTATTGGTATGGTTTGTTCGGTAGTTTCTATTAAATAATCTTGAAATAAATCTAGTCTTCCTATTTGATATATTTTCTTTTTAGGTTCTTTAGGTATAGTCCAATTTTGCAATTGTTGTTCAATTTTTGCTGTGATATTCTTGTCTGTTATATTCTTCTAACTACCAATACATTCTCAGGTCGGAGAGAGGGAGCTGGCAGAGTTGAGGATGATGGATGTAGATGTTCTGTACGTTGAGCTAGTAGATCTAGCAAGTGAGCTTCATAAGTAGAAGAGGAAGCTGGCAGAGTTGATGATGATGGACGTAGTAGTTCATGTTCATGTTGATTAGGTGGAGAGATGGGAGTGTTTATAATTTTATTAGTTTCTTCGATCATGTGTTTGTTGGACCCTGCTCTTACAGGGAAGATTAGATTTGGAGGTAGCTCAAGTGATAGTTCAAGCGAAGTTGAAGTGAGGTTGGTTGGATTCATGGTGGTAGTTGGATTATTGATAATTTCTTTTAATTTTTATATTTTTCCACCTTTTGTTTCTTTTTCTAGCTCTCAACGTTTTCTTCATATTGATTAAGTGTATGCATAATAGTTTGAATAGTTTTATTAGTGGCTTCTATCATATTTGTGAAAAGTTCAATTTTTATTAAATCTTCATTCCATAAAGGAGTTTCAGTATTACAGATTGGAATTATACTTTCACTCATTATTTCATTATAAAGATTTTCAATATAGGATTTTTGAATATCATCACATTTAGAAGATAGTTATGCTTTTAATTCATATAAATCAGAAAGTTTATTAGTTTTTAGTTCAGAAAAACAGTAAGATAATTCTTTGAAAATGAAAGACATTTTTGAAAGAGAAAACTTACAAAGGGAAACTTTTAAGCTTTTATTGCGTTGAGAGATTCTTGTACAGGAGATTTTTTCTTGCTTACATTCAACGGAGGGAAAACCCCTCTATTTATAGGGAGAGTTTAGTACTAATTTTAGAAAATCTAAAGATAAGATTTTACAGATTCTACATTTTTCGAAGTTCGTCCTTTTCTGATGTTGCGTTGCAGCTGTGTTTCTTCTGTATTCTTGATTGCTGAGGTGTATACAAGATTTGGCTGATCGATGTAAGTTTTTCCACATGTCTTGCTTTCGTCGTTGATGATAAAGCTTGATTTTGAAGAGGTGGGTTTTTATCTTGTCTGATAAACTTAGAGTCTTCCACGTGTCATGCCACCTGTTTGATTTTTTGAATTGTTGTCTTCTTTGGATGATATGTCTTTGTGCTGAGATGCTTGATTGTCGGCGACTGTAAGATTTTTTCAATTTTTTTGTTTTTTGTTTATCTCTAGAGAGACATTTATTTTTATTTTATTTTAAATCTGGATATAATTCAGCCATCATGTCTTGATCATAATCTGGATCAGAGTTTTGAGGAGTTGCTGATGATGCTGCGTCATCTGCATCTAGTTGAGAAAGTGTTTCTTTTAATTTTTTCTTAAATTCATCTTTGGATGAGGTTGTTGCTAGGTTTGCTTGTAACTGTTTTTTGGATGAGAGAAATATAGATGGTGGTAAAGGAGTAGGGTTGGTAATTGTGGTTTCTGCTAGTTTGTGTAGTACAGTGTTTTTACATGCTTGTTCTTGTGGAAAACTTTTCCACCATTTTACTTTCCACCGTTTTGTCAATATGGGGGGTTCTGTAGCAGTGTGGTCAACTATGTCAAAATCCCAGTAGATGATCCAGGGTATTTTGAACATGAGAGTGAATGACATCAATTTAGGTATAGTTTGAGAGTGATAATTTTTTTGAAAGGTTTCAAATCCTTCACTGACTGTTGGAGGATATGCAAGTTCTGATGCTCCGAAGTATTTCCACCATTGGTAGAACCAATGAGGGAATTTTCGTGGTATATCATTATGAAAATGAAAGAACCAGGAGTGATGATAGTTTGAATATAGGAAGGCGTGTTGCCATGCTTTTTGGTAGTCATGATAATTAAATCCTGTTGGCTGAAAGGGATAGGAAAAAGATTTTTCAGTGTAGGGATTTAAGCCCCAGTCAGATAAGGTCAATACTTTTAGGATTTTGCATTTGGAATAAGAGTATTTGCCAGGATATCTTGGATCTTCTACATGAACTATTTCGACAGAATCTGTGTCTACAAGGATAAACTCATAGAATATTCTGTTTTTCTCTAGAGAGTCTGGGATGAATAGAAAATCTTTTGGAAATATATTGGATACAATGGTTTTAAGTTCATTTCCGTGTTCTGGCTCAATGTAACTGACACTTTTGACGAATGGTTTAGTTATTGGGCCTTGTGGTGATTTTGTTTGAACTGGTTTAGTATGAGGGGTTCCAAGAAGTGTATAAGAAGGTCTACTGGTTACTGAAGCAGGGGAGTTTTGAGGTTGAACCTGTAATGCTTGATTTTGAACATAGAAAGCAGCACAAGACCATGGAGATTTACTTGGTCTAATGAGTTTTTTCTTTAATAGAGTATCTATTTCTTGTTTACAGTATTCTAATAATTCTTTATTCATTTGTATAGGTCTGGCTTTGGTAGGTATATTTCTTTCATTAAAATCTTTTTCATAAGGTAATTCTATTATATGTTTTTTCCTATTCCAAAAGGCGTTTGGTAGTTCAGAGCATACTTCTTTTTCAAATAGATTTTGAAAACATTTTATTTTTTCGATATTAGTCTGATTTTGTAGTTCTTCTTCAATCCTCTTATAGTTTATTTCTTTTGTTAAAAAATGTAAATGTTTTTTCTTTTGGATTACCATAATATCTTTTGAGATGGAATAATTTTTTAATAAATCAATATCTTTCTGTTGAGGTTTTTGGATAAATGGGAAATAAATTTCTGTATCAAAATTTTTAGTTTTGATACCGTCACTATCCACATTGAATGGATAGATTTGGGTAATAAAAGGAGTTCATAATATTATCTTTTGATTTAAGTTTTTTACGAGTATAAATGAGTTTCTTAGACAGAATCCCTTATTACATATATTTACATTAGAAAGTTTATAATTAATCTGAAGTTTATTTCTGTTAGCTCCTTATAAATGTTCTTTAGTCTTTTCATAACATTGAGTTGGTATTATTCCTTCTTGAATACAATTTTGGTCGGCTCCTGAGTCTACTAATGCCCAAGTATTTATATGGAATTCTTTGTTTATGATTAAATCTATATCAATATACCATTTTTGAAATTCTATTCTAGAGATTACATTTAGGAAATTATCTTCTGTGATTCCTAAAGCTTCATTGGCTATTTCTTGATTTAGTTCTTCTAAATTTTTGAGTTGATTATCGTTTTGTTCTAGCATCATAAATTTTATGTTTAATTTAGCATTTTGTACTTGTAAATTTTTATATCTATTTTTATTTGTTTTATTTCTTCTTTTAAATCTTGAGTTGATATTTTAGATTCTTTAGGGGAAAATCTATTAATAATTGTTTTTAATCTATAAGGTTCTATTTCTTTACTTTCTTTTCCTTTTATTATTAAATCTTTTAATTTACCAGACCGACCATCACGAGGATAAGACTTTTCACGCCTCGGCACACCATTCTCGTGGAGACGGCTCGTTAGGGAAAGGCACACCATAAGGAGATAATAACTCCATTTTGGAAGTGAAAATCCTATCCTTGCAGCCGGGCTGATGTAGACGGCTCGCCAAGGAAAGGCACGATTCCAAGATGAGAGGGTAACGCCGAAAGTGAAAAATTCTAACCTTATGATGACCTGTCCTGATCAGACGGCTCTCTAGGAAGAGGCACTTTCCTGCTGGTTGTGGAAAAGGTGAAAAATTACAAAATCCCAGCGAGTAACCAGATGCGGAATCCCTGGTGAAGTGAACTGGTTGAGAAAGCGATAACAAGCGACACCGATACCCTAGAATGGCGGCGAATAGGCTCCTACAGGAAACTCGTGTCTGTTATCGATTATTTCTTACTAACAGATATTAATTGAGAGTGTGCAGGATATCTCTGAGAGATCGCAACACTCGAGGTGATAGTATGACTCGTTGGCAAAATAGACGTGGAGCCAACCGCGCTGATGTTGACGCAGTTTAAGAGATACGGCCTAAAGACCCTATTTGTTATCTCTTTTGATCAAGGAAAGAAGAATGCTTCTTTCAGGAATGTACTCCCTGACGGGGCCAGACAGTGATTAAGTTGAACTAGACAAAGCCTGATTAACATGATCCGGGCAATAAGGGCACGAAGACCACGCTACAAAAATTCGAAGAAAAAGAAATACACGGGAAAGGAAAATGGCACCCACAAAAGCTGATATTATAAAAGTGTCATTGTTCAAATACCCGTGAAGGGATACCAACTATATACAAAGGCGGACAAAAATGGGAACGCTCAATCCTCATAAGAAAGAAATAAGGCAATAATACTCTGTCTACTGCTGGTCTTCGACAATCCCTGCCTCGGGGTAGCCTTTCGATTTGGCCAAGCGGAAGCCCTCATCATTCAGGCCGGAAGAATTCTTATAAAAGACGTTAGAAACAACGTCTCCATCATAAAATTCTTCCCCGTGAATCTCCACGAAGCTGTTAGCCATGATAGAAGCAGTCTTTTCAATATACCAGTGACTCCTGATCGCTGTTTCCGCCTCAAGCTCTGCCTTCTCTCCTATCAAAGCTGCTTTCTCTTTCACTAAGGCTGTTTTCTCCCCCTCGAGAGCAATTACCTTTGCCTGTTCAACCGCCAGAGTAGCGTTAGAGTTAGCCAGCTGCTCCTTCGCCTCCCTTGCCTCCTCTTTGGCTGCCTTCAGGGCCTTCATATACCTGTCTCGCTCTTCCAGCAGCCGTTGTTTTTCCTCCTACTCCTGCGAAAGCTTGGCTACGGAAGCAGCAAGGTCAGACATCTTCTGCGACATGCGCTCAATGAAGTGATGAAATTCAAGGAACCCGGTGAAAAGTTTGGAGCGCAGCAAGTCGGCTTGCTCTTCGTCTCCCACAGCAGCAAATGCACTTCGTTCTTCAGGGGACGTCAGCATGTGTGCAGCCAAGAATGAAGCAGTAACGGCCGAGTTATCGCCCCCAATGGCCGCAATCCCCGAACTACGAAGCGTAATCATATCCACCTGATAGGTAACGGGCCCGGTGGAGTCATATGAGCTCACGTCGGCCATAAGGTTGGACACTACCGTCCCCTCCCCAAAGCGCTTAAGCATGGAAGCATCAGAAGGGACAAAAACCACGGCAGCAGGAGAAGTAGGCTGGTTGGAAGCAGATGCTCCCTGGGGCCCGGTTGTCTCGTGAGGCTAGTTAGAAGCAGAACCTCCCTGAGGCATGAATGCTCCTTGAGGCTGATGGGAGGAGAAACCCGACAGCTCATCAGTATAGACCACGTTGGAGGAAAAATGAGGCCTTTCCTAGCCAAATAAGGGTGGAGAAGTCTCAAAAGGTGGAGGCATGGCCACGTTCTAAAAAACGCTACCAATCTGACCCGTGGGAGGAGCGGAAGAGACAAGAACGGCTTGAGGCCCCACCCCGATATCCACTTGAATCGAAGACAGGCTTGGACTTGCTCCATCGGACCTCTTCTTCTTCCTTGGCTGAGAAAGAATACACCTAAAATCCATGTTACCTCGCGGCAGTGCAGGAGTAGAGGCAGGAGAAGTAACCTATGAAGAAAAATAATGAAAAACCAAAGAAAAGGCAGAAAGCCATAGAAAAAGCAGTGCAAGAAATATAGGGGAGCAGTAGCCGTTACCGTCTCAGCGGCAGGTGCTTCCGAGGAGCCGGCCGCGTCCGATGGAGGCAGAATTAATGGCTGAAGGGAGGTAACGCTCCTTGTCTTCCTTTTCTTCTTTCCTCTTGCGGAAACCCTATGAGCAACTGACTGAGGAGGAGGGGCAGGGATTGATATGACAGGAATACCAACCGGAATGGTGTCGGTTTCCTCGTCAACTGAGGCGGAAGATGTTTGGGGAGGAGCCGAAGCGGTGGAAGAAGGAGTAGCTGAAGTGGTGGCGATATTGACAGCTGTGGCCGCTTCTCTATCTCAAAGTCTCTTTCGGCGCCTCCTAACGCTCTCGGGAACATAATCCGGATCAGTTGCTGTAAAAGTACAAGACAGCGTCAGCGTTAGTACTAATACTGAAAATCAAAGATTGACGCGATACTCGCGTCTAACGCAGGCTCTGATATCGGTCCCGCAAGCCAGAAGGCGGGTGTGGACGCTGATGTCCAGACTGAGCAGCTTATCAAACCAGCCCTGTTCCGTCTTATCAAGAGCCATGCGGTGCCAAGCCCTATCCTTGACGCTCTAGTTAAAACCAGACCGCCACCATGGCTCCGGAAGTTCAGGAGTCTCAACCACAAAAAACTGCTCTTTCCATTTATCAATGGAGGACTCTAAATGAAGGAGTTTCCAGGTGAAGTTCTTGAGCGAATCATCATCATAACGGGGTGATATCGCTATCACACCCCGATGGTTATACATCATGAACAAAGACTTCAATAAGGCAAGGGAAGGAGATGTAATTCCTTTGTACTTGCAGAGTTCTAGAAATGTATAAATGCCACAATAGACATTTGGGGCCACTTGAACAGGGCTCAGATCCAGAGAGGTAAGCAACTCTTGGATAAACGGGTCAACCGGAAACCGGAAACCGTAGCGGAACATCTGGGCATACATGATTCTGCACTTGCCGGTCATAACGCTATTCAGGCGTAAAGACGCAGGGGCGACAGTAGCCTTAAAACCCTCAGGGAAGGTGGCACCATGGTCAGATAGATGTTTATCAAGAATGGCAGAAGAAGTAATGGTGCTGACTATGGTCTCTATTTTTTCTTCATCAACCGATTTAGACCCAGAAGCACGAGTTTTTCTTTTTTCCATGGTAGAAAAAGAAAATAAAAGATGAAGAACGCAGCAAGGGAAATAAAGAAGTACCTTTTTTAGAAGAAAATTGAAGTGCCCAGACGATGAAAACCAGAAACGCAAGACGATTTGGGAAGATGAAGAGAAATAGATTACTGAAAGTGGAAAAAAGAAATAGAGTGTTGGGTTTTATAACCCTAGGAGACTAAAAGAAATGACTGCTGGAATAGTCGCTACGCGCGTGAGCAATGAGTACAACCCTAGAAAGGCGAGAAGGCGCTTTGATCTTATCAAATCACGCTAGCCCTAGCGTCTTGATGAGCAGACACGTGTCCCTGAACCATCATGATCCTTCGCTCATATTAATAAGGGGATCCTGAGAATTAAATTCTCCAAAAAAGCATAACTACTTTATCAGAAAGAGGTCAAGCATGATGACGTAATCAACGAGGTAACGCCAAGAAGCAAATTAGTAGTTATCCAGAGCGGAATGACAAAGCGTTATCAGTTATTACAAGCCAAATGAAATCAATGTTTAAAGGGAAATAAACACTCCCAAGCGCTGCCTTATTTACATCACAGAAGGACTCCTTTGTTGCCCCCGACACCTACATCCTTCAACTTCTCGAAGGCGTAGTCAGCTATCTTGGCAGGATCGAAAGCCTTGCTGCGATAAAAATCTGGGAATCCAGCGGCAAAGGCATGTATCGCCTTGTCCTTCCAGCGCGACATCTCATCGGGCACCTTCACTAGCTTCGCATCGCGGGCCGATATCTCTTCACGGAGGAGAAAGTTTCTTCTATTGGTAGCCACCAGTTCCGCTTCCAGAAGATCTATCTTGGCCTTACCTATCGACTTCTCTCTGGCTAATTCAGCACGGCAGTCGTCAAGCTCAGCTTTGGTATCGCTTTGGAGCTGCATCAGCTCCACCACCTTAGAGGGGGAACCTCGAGCCTTGTCACCCTGGATATCGAGAAAGTAATTCAGCATGCGAAAGCTGGCCAGCACGTCATTCAAAGCGCGTTCGCGATGAACCTCTAGAGGAAGCTCTGATGTCTCCTCCCTGTCTTCAGCAGAGCCAAATATCGCACCCACAACAGAACCTACTGGCTCGCTTCGTGATAACGGGTACGATATTCCTAGTGCACAAAGTCCGCTAGTGCCAAAGGTAGACAGATCTAAGCGATAGGAAGTGGCTCCATGAGAACCTTGAGGAGACAGATTGGCAGTAAAGGGAGGAGAATGGCTTTCAGCGGAACCCCCAGCTCCTGAGATAGAAGTGCAGAATAATGGCGGAAGGCCATTCAGTAGAGGGTCAGGAGTAACGACAGGTTCAACATTCGGGGCGGCAACGTCAAGAATAAAAGAAGAGATAGGGGAGTCTGGAGTGGCAGTTGGAGGAGGAAGGATGACCTCAGACGAAACCTCGGGAATATTAGGAGGAATGTCGGTTGATGCCTCGGCTGCTACCGCTGCCTTGGAAGTACTCGCACCACCAAAAGAGTCGGCCCCAGTAGCAGGGGTTTCGCTAGCTTTGTTCGGAGTAGCTTCGGTGATTAGATTGCTACTTCCCATGCGTAGCTTCTTCCGCTGAGGTCCTGAAGCGTGACGAAGCCCAGAATAATTATCCATGTCCTCGCTGTCGCTATCGAGTATTTCAGTCTTAGGACGATTCAGAGTCGCTCCTTGTCGAAGGGGTAGCCAGTTCTCGAGAAAGCGGGAGGTGCGGTTGGAGATACCGCGCTTGGCGACAGTCTTGAATCTTTTTCTTTTCGGAGAAGCGGCAGGGTGACTGGAACTCTCAGGCGGAGGAGATGGTGGCAGTGACTGAAGTGGCCTCACGTTCAGAGGAATGTCTTTATCGCTCGACGGTTGGTTTCCAGTGTCACCTACCAACAAAGCATATCAGAACAGTGAATTAGCTGAAGCGATAACGAGAACAAAAAACTTACTTATAGTACACTTCTCTATAAGCCTGTGCAAGGCAAACTCTCGAATGCGAAAAGATGATTTCAGCCCCAGCAGCACGTTCGTCTGTCGAAGCTCTTCCTTGTATATTGTTGACGGGTTTGTCCAAAGGGAGTCATTGAGACACTGATTGAAACCTCTGGGCCACGAGCGGAAAGGCAAATTCACGATAAAGAAACCACTTTTCCAATCGGGCACAGTCTCTTCGAAGCCCTGGAATCTCTGCCAGAAGGACTGCACCAGCGCGTCATTCCATCTTGGGGTAATATCTACCACACAATTGCGGCACCTAAAACTAAAAAAATTGTGGAATAAATTGACAGACGGGACAAGGATACCCCGCAACTCGCAAATACGAATGAAGGCCGAAATCCTGCACCAAGAAGGAGGTGTAAGCTGAGCTGGGTTAATGTCATATCGAACTAATAATCTTTTCACTGCTTCGTGGATGGGAAAGCGAAAGCCATAAAGGAACATGTTAAAATATAACATCCTATCGGCTCCGGATAGAGGGTCATGAAGCCGGTAATCGACATCAAGAATTTTAACGGAATAACCAGGAGGGAAAAAGATACCATTCTCCTCCAACTCTGCCTCCAACACCGCTTGATCAACAAAAATACTGGGTGTTTTCTCGATTTCTAAATCTATGGGCCGATGGAAAGTCTGGAGACTTCTCAAAGACCTATTTGCGGTCAGAGGCCACTGAGAATCCTTGGGTATCATAGAGGTACTCATAATGAATCAACAAGAAGAAAATCTGAGGAAAAGAAGCGAAGTACCTTGAACAGAAGGTGGTGGGCAAAACCGTCAGCGCCGATGAACAGTGGTTGTAGCTTCTTTGAGAGCAAAAATCTAGAGAGAGAAGGGAAAAATTTCGAAGTGCAGGAAAAGAGTATCAAAAGAAAGCAGTTTCTCCCTTTTAAAGGTTGAGTTCAATAATCGAACAGCCTGCAAAAATGGGACACGCCCCAAAGTAAAAGTAACACGTGTGAAAACCTCAGAAGGATATTTATGTCCGCGCATTTATATCTTCTAGAGGGGGTAGTTACTGGCAATCAGTTGCGAGCAGTTACAATCAAGGCAACAGTTATTTTCTCAGCGATAGCCATGCAAAGAGGAGCTAACGCCCGAGCAGACAAAACTAAAAAAGGCAAAGTGTCATTTTATTTCATAATAAGCCATACGACATCTACAAAGGATTGCCAAGAGCGGAATCAGTCATCGTCAGGCCAGTAAGAGGGCCAGTACCAGTATTCCATGTCTGAGGGCAGAAGCTCCTCATCAGCGAAAGGAGGGGATTTGCCAGCCTTCCGCCCTGGACTCGGCATCAATGGTTTCGATTCCTCTTTGACAGAAGAGGGTGCCGCCTTTGCGACGGTATCGCTTGAAGAAATTTCCTCCTCGAACCAGTCAGCGGGAGGAAATAATCTTTTACCCTCACAAACTGGAGGGGCTAAAAAAGAAGGATACCAGCTAGTAGTATCAAAATGTGCTCTCTTCTTCGACTTCTTCCGACCTCTGTGACGTGGCAACTGCCTCTTCCGGCACGGTGGTGAAGGGGGATTGTCAGAATCTGGGGTAGTGGGAGGAGTCGGACGTGACTCTCGCTCGTCGGAGACCTGATCATATGAATCAGCCATGAGAGAGAATCAGTAGCAGTAAGAAAATTCAAAGAAGAAGATGAATAGGAAAAAGAAGAAGAACTCCCCATAAATAGTCGAAGTGGTGAGACTCTTCAGATTTTCCACAAAATAGAGGAGAACAATTTAATGCATCTCGAGAAGATCAACCATAATGACCGAATCGAATCCTTCGATCACGCCTGTTGAAATTTCTCTACGATCAAGAAACACAAAAAAACCGCCCAATCAGTTATTGCTGGAGAGACGGCGCGTGATTAGCAGAACAGTTTGCCTAAGCAACCATCGCCACCTGGCAGATAAAGAAGAATAAATACTGCAAAAATCTGACCAGTGTCAGACTCGTTTTCAGTTGGGCTGTCATAGCCCACAATTAAAGCAAGGGCTAACGCCCTGAAAAAACGAAAAAAAATCACAAGGCCAATAACGGAAAGGGGTTTCATTACGACCTAATGGCCTAAAGATACGTCCGCATACATAAAATACACAAAGAGAAAGCAAAAGTGAAAGCGGAGCGGCAAGCATTCAAGCCCGGGACCCGGCGTCATTGTTGTCTTCCACCAGCAGGGTAGGGATATCCCTCAAGGCCTCTTCCACCAAAGTCAGCTCAGAAGAGGTGCCCCTCATGCTCTTCAGGCAGCAGTTCAGCAGATCCTTCCTCTACTGCAGCATGGCGATAACTACCTCAATACGGCAGACGGCGATGGCCAACTTGGAGACATTCCCGATGGGATTGAAGTCCTCCATGGTAGCAACCCCAATCCTGGCCTGAATTGGGGTCATCATTCCCCGTAGCTCCAGGATGTCCTCGTTGGACTTCATCATCATGTTTTCCAGAAAACTGATGTCACCCTCAGTAAGATTTTTGAGGGTCAGGGCCTTGGAGATCAGAAAGTTTCTAGTGAGATCTTCCATGAGAAAATGGAAAATGAGGAGCAGAGAGAATGTGAAGAATCTGCAAAAAAAGGATCACATTTATAGATCCAAAGCAATAGCTGCGCACCAAGGCGTGCACCTAGAAAATCGAGCCGTACCGTTATGCCAATACTGTTGGAGGGAAGGGCTAACGTGGAACTCCTGGTGGATACCCGAGGTGCTTGAATATAATATGTATCAGGGAGCGTAAGACCTTACAACTTGTAGGCAGCCTACAACGTGAAACCGCGTCGATATTATAGGTAGCTCCTAGTAGCATAAAACCGCGTCAATATCGCCGGTAGCTCTGGCGTAAGACTGCACAAACTGTAAGCGGCTCATAGTGTAAGACCACGACAATATTGCGGGCAGCTTACCACATGGCCAGACCCCACGAGTTTGGAGAGAAACGGTGACACCGAAAACACCCCGACATGAGGGTAACTAGTACTTGTCACTACATGTTATTTTCGCTAACATGACAAGACCACATTTGAGAATGTGTAGGAAAAACATGGACGTGTCGCCCTCAGAACGATAGCAGAAGCTTCGGAAAAGACCTGTGCTATCACTAACGCTGACACGCCGCAAAGGGAGTAACGATTCCTCCAGAGGCCGAGAGAGGCAGCCCTTGGTGAACACTCGGGCTCATTTTCATTTGGGCTTATGATAACAATTAAGGAAACACCAAGGGTATAATCGTCTACTCACCTCAAGTCAAAGCCGGATCTCTGTAGACCTTGACTGACAAACGGCACCCGGCTGCCGCCCCCGTTAGGCCAAGGATCCTAGGATGGTCGACATCAGCGCGGGGGGGGGGGGGGGGGGGGGGAGGGACCCACACGACGTCATCCCATCCCAGGATATCCCGACAGCGCCCATGGGCTATATCTGCCTGCTGACGTCATCCTGTACGGTCCCGCTGACGTGTGCTGACGTCATCTTGGGCGTTATCTCCCCTTGATAACGCCAACCCCTGGGGGTAACGACCTTTCTTTCTTCGGCTATAAATACCCCTCATTTCTAGATCAAAGGTAAGAGCTGATTCTTTACCAAAATCTTTGCAAAATTCTACAGCCATACTAACTTAAGCATCGGAGTGTCTACGCCGGAGTTCTCCCTCCGGCGCTTTGCAGGTACGGCGGACTGTCACAAGTGATTCTAGACGACCGTAATCTCTTCCACACTTCCCCTACAGTCCGAATCTTATCAGCAAATGCTCTCCTGTCAGGCTTGGCAACATTCCTTTTACTTTTGTTGGGCAGTGACAAGGAAATGTGCTTCGCACCAAGGTTCTTTGCCGCAGCATTGAAAAGGTTCTTCATGGAATTTGGGCAGCAGTTGCATACTTAATGTCATCATCAAGCTCCTCATTGAGTATCCCATGAGGCTTTCCTTTTTTTTTTCCTATTTTAGAACAAGGCACCAATGTTTTAAACCAATTTCAATAGTGCAGTAGTGATTTGTTCACCACAACATCTAAGCAACATTCATGCACTTGGAGCATCTTCAACAACTTCATTGATCGAGGCAGCAAGGTATTCAGCAAGACTTTATCGAGAACTTCTATAAGGAGTGGAAGCAACACCCTGATAAGGAACTTGTGCATGAAATGGTCTCTGATAGGGCGGATAATTGCTCTGCATTTGATGAGCCGGAGGGGGAATCATTTCAGGATTCCTTGGTCCTGATAAGAATGTTCAAAACATTATGATGAATAAAAAAAAAAGGTATAAAAATCTAGAGAATTACAGTAATAACATCTTGAATTCTAGACTCCACAACATGACACTCAAATTTATTTTCCACAACAACAAGTGACTAACTCTTACAAGCTACTTCAAAGACATTTCCAGCTCATTCAAGTTCAGCTAAACCACAACAAATATCAGAGACCATAACATGGATACAAGGAATGGTCTATGTAAACCAGAAATACATACTAAAGTTTTACCCTTAGGGAAAATCTAATAAGTCCCGGAACCATATACACAATATCCAACTTGCATATACATATACATGGTCTTAGGGTACATACATACGGGATAAATTCGCTGACTGTCAGGTAGTGAGATGGTGTCACAATAACTGTTTTGAGAACATGGCATTCAAAATAATAATCCACAACATATTAAGAAAGGAGTTAAGTTGAACCTCTGCTAATTTAATATTGCAACTACTGGTGAAACTACATCTACTTCGACCATCAAAAGTTGAAGGGATCAACGGCTAAATAGCTAACAGATGCAACATCAAAATGGGTGAAATAGAGACCAAATGTGAAAAACAGCACCATCAGTTTCACATTCAATTGTGGAAAAAAATGGAATAAGAAACAAATTAAGGAATATTTTAAAAAGTCAATTGAGGAAAGAATAACTCATACTTGTCCTGATAAAACAAATCAATAATCATGATCAATTGGTAGAGCAAAAGTTGCCATTTTGTGATCTAATAAAACTAGTAAAACTTTGTTGGCCTAAGAAATACCTGAAATGTTGCATTAGTAAGTCTTATTTTTCTGAACCTCTCCTCACTAGGATTTTTGGCAACATTAGTTGTGTATGTAAGGAGAGTCTAAAATGCTATCTTCACCTTTGTATCATCCTCCTAGTCACATAACAATAACAGCAAAAGACGAAAATAATTATTGAATAAACTCAAAAATGCTACAAAATTTTAATATTGCTATTTAAGTGACCTAAACAATCATTACAATGTGTTAGAGCTGTGTTCACCTTGTGAGTCTGCTTAAGAGACTGCAGACACTCTCATTTGCTCTTACTTTGTTGCAGGCCTGATGGGCAATAAACTCTACAAAAGATATAACAAATATAACAGATATGACTCAAAGAAATTTTGATCTGCACTAAACACATAATTATACTCATACCTTCCTTTCCTTTGCAGGTGGGGCAGAAGGTTTTACTGTAGTAGGATCTTCTGCGGGCAATCCAAGTTTTTTTCTCCTTTTTGCCTGTGAAGCAAACAATTTAGCTTAAGTATAACCAAAACACAGTGGAGGACTAGCCAATCCGCGGCAGCAACAAGACTAGCATTACCTGAATTGACACAGAATGAAACATTCAAAATAATGTTTCATAATCAACGTGAAACACACAAATACAAACGTCACATCATCATTACATGTGGCCAAAGCTAATATGATAGCCTCACCAGAAAAATGGAGTGCCCGAATAGCCCGTCCAGTTGGGAATCCCATTGCCTCCAATTCCTCAAGAATCTTTTTGTCAACCTCTACAGGAACCAGTTCTAACAAATAAACATACAACAAATTAGACATTCACTAATACTAGACACTATAGCCCACAATTGATTGACTTAACCAATCCCAAATTCGGAAAGCATCAATGGAATATAACACAGCATGAAAAAAGAGAGCAATTGAATCATCACTTTCAACAAAACAATTGCATAATAATCAAAACTATCACCTGGGTACGTAAATCTAGGGTTTTGGGGGGAAGAATGAGGAAGAGCGCGAGGTACTTACCAGTAAACTTATTCTAGCGACGGCGAGGGTGAGAGGCGGGGGCGGGGGCGAGGGCGAGGGCGAGAGCGAGGGCGAGGGTGAGAGGGGAAGGGCGAGAGTAGACGGACGACGATCAAACGATGAAACGAGGAGAGGAGAGCTAGAGCGAGAGAGTGAGAGAGTGAGAGCGGAGCATGTAGAGGGAGAGAGAGATTGGTAGAATGATATTTTTTATACCTGGTATAAATGGTAATTTTAACAACTCTGATAGAGTTTTTTGTCCACTTAAAACTTTCACCTCCTTCCCGTGTTTTCATCCAAACAAAGGTTTGGCAAGGTTTTCCTTGGTTTTGAAACCCAACTTCTTAGGAAGCTGGGTTAGAAAGGTGGTAGTTAAACAAACTTTTTGGTTTTGAAAACCAACTTCTCCAACCCAAACCAAAATGCCAAACAGGCACTTCGTGGGCGTTTGGGGTTCAAAGTTGGCCACAGAACCAACTTTTCCAAACCCCAAACGGAGGAGTAGGTGTTTGGTAACACCTACTCCAACGAAGCCTAGTTCCAAGCAAGGCCAAATTGGCCTTGCCTCGCACTGGAGCAAAATGCTCAAGCTGGTTTGCACTCACTCTCCTACTTTTTTTTTTCATTTTAATTTCATTTTTTTACTTTATATAATAAACAAAATAAATTAAAAACTATCACAATAAAATCTCTATCTCAAGATAAGTAATTTTAGATCCACTTTTCCTATTTTTATTAATTTTTTAAAAATGGGTTTTATACCCTTTATGGTCATTTTACATCCAAACCATAGTTTTGAAAAACTGTTTTACCAAACACCTCAGGTATCTCACACTCCGTTTCCCAGAAGTCATTTTCCCACAGAACCGGAACGCCAAATAGGCCCTTCATCTTCTTCATTCTCTTCTTACCCTAGTAAACGCAGTCGCTCCTCTTCTTCTTCTTGCCCTACCTCACGCCGACCTTCTTCTCCTCTCTCGCCTCCATTCTTCTCCTCTCTCGCCTCCATTCGACTCCTCTCTCGCCTCCATTCGACTCCTCTCTCGCCTCCATTCGACTCCTCTCTCGCCTCCATTCGACTCCTGTCTCGCCTCTGTTCGACTCTTCTCGCTCTCGGCTGCTCCTCCTCTACCATCCACCGAAACCGACGGTAAGTTTTCTTACTCGCTATCACCGTTAGGTATTCAATTGAGTATTTTCTTTAAATTTCCTATCTGATTCCAATTTCCTTAAATTCTCACCATCGTCGACAAAGATCGCGCACTCTTATTATGCCATTGATTCACTTTCGCTAATTGCAGCAGTCTCATGGGGTAGGCCGAGATCCCTCCTGTCTGCTGCTATTGCTCAGGAGGAAGCAGCTACTACTGTTATGGAGGAAGAGGGTTTGGTCGAAAATGAAGCGACGGAAGAAGTGAGTGTAGAAGCAGAAGAAGGAGAAGGAGAAGGAGAAGAAGAAGTTGAGTCACCTGTTAATACCAAACTCTATTTTGGGAATTTGCCTTACAATGTTGATAGTGCTCAACTTGCTGGAATCATTCAAGATTATGGGAGCCCTGAGATTGTTGAGGTTTGTTGCATTTCTTATGTTACACGTCTAAATTCTCTAATTTATGGATTTTGTCGTATGGGTTTTGCATGAATTGTTGATTTATTGATTTGTGTTACTTTAGCAAGGGATTGAGTCTGAATTGTATGAAGCTTTGTTTGTTTCTTAATTTGGATGCTCTAATTTGTTAATTTTGTCTGGTTTGCCTGATTTTGGAAGGCAGCTTATAAGTAAGTGCATTGTTCTTTATCTTGTGATCTCAATTTGGAATACTTCTTGCTTCTTAAATATGAAAAATGTTCTTGATTCTTGATAATAGTCACTTTCTCTGTGTTTCTAGTTTCGTTGGCTCATCGATGATCGATCAAATCCAGTTTCAGGATCGAAACTTGACCATCAAATAGTTTTTGGAAGTTCTGAAAGATATGCTTGAATTTGTTCTTGTTGTTTATAACCTTTCC
This sequence comes from Viola odorata, assembly GCA_963691705.1. Taxonomy (NCBI): domain Eukaryota; kingdom Viridiplantae; phylum Streptophyta; class Magnoliopsida; order Malpighiales; family Violaceae; genus Viola; species Viola odorata. The sequence continues at coordinate 16,230,145 of OY829546.1, read as the reverse complement.
TCGACATTTCCATCCAATTGTTGCTTGTCCATTTCAATTCTTTTGGGGAAAACCACCCACTGAACAATGAGATCAATGCTTATATGCTTATAATATTTCCTCAATCATATCTTGCAATCGTTATTTGTTTATTTCAGTTCTTTAGGAGAGATCCTTTCACTAAACAGTGAGAACGTTATAGGTTCTTTACAATAGGGATACCGGAAGAAGTAGAGGTTTTGCATTCGTGACAATGAGCAGCGTTGAAGATTGTGAAACAGTTATTAAAAATCTTGATGGAAGTGTAAGATATCTCTCTACCTTGCTCCCTTTAATTCCATTCAAGTTTTCATGCTAGTTGTTGACATTTTGGGATTAGTTTTTTTCGTTTTGCTTTACAGCAACACTTGGGACATACGATGAGGGTGAATGATCATCACTCAAATATACTAATATTTTCCTGGTGCCTAGATGCACAAATTAATATGTACAGGGCAAGACAGGGTTGAACCGCAGAGATTGAAGGAATAAATCGTTAATGAAGACGTATGACAAGATAATATGCAGCTGATCAAAACCAAGTAACACTAAGGGGGGGTTTATGTTGATTAATGAATTAATCAACGCAGAGTATGGGAGCTAACAAAACAGAATTGTAAAGTAATTATCTAGGGAACGAAAGTAAAATGTAATCCAGGGCAAGAAATATAAACAGATCGAGGGCTAGAAAAGTAGTAAAAGAGATATTAATCAGATAGGAAGAGGTCTTAGCAAAAGGTGTTCCTTTGGGTTGTTTTCTAGGTTGGCTAGTCATTGGCATAGACATATTCTAAACTCAGGTACAGACCTACTATAGGGACCGCGTTTCCACGCCGCGTCCCCTGCTTACCTTCTTAGATAAAAGTCACCCCCCGTTTCCACATATGAGGTGACCTTGACGTTCCGCCATCCTCCTAGGCACGAATGCGGGGAGGCCAAACTCAGAACGCCCATGGAAGGGAGGTAAGACAGATCTAGGGCGCGATAGCTCGGCTTATCAGGTCCGTATCCCATACCCTAGATAACTGTTTACCCCTAGACAGAGGTCTCTCGCGCTACCTCCGCTAGGTGTCTACTATTATTCCAGGGCTTCACGTCAGGTATAACCCTGGAAATGACACTACTCATGCAGAAACATCAACAGGTGATCAAACTCTTAACATTTCTAGACAAGCATGGAATTAAAACGGTAAACAATCATGTGCCACAAGAGAATATATTAAGCATGCATTAGACCTCTTAGCCGAATCCTACAACCCTTGAAACACCCTTCACTAAGAAAGGGGTATTTAGCTACTCATACTAAAATATAAACAGTAGATATATATAATCATGCAATAACAAAGAGAGTAAAAAGGGAGTAGAAGAAACCGATAGATTAATTAATAATCAAGGAGGAAGCTTGCTTCAAAATGAGAGTTGTTCTTTGTGACAAAATGGGAGAGGATCCCCAGAAAATAAATGCTGAAATTAATGTAAGAAAATATCTTAGGACAGCCGTCCTTACAAAAACCCTAACACTATGCTTATATAGCCTATATTAGCTAGGAGACAAAATAACTACGAGCAATGAGGATGTGACAGCACATGTCCTTGCTAAGGGAATATTCTGGGATTCCTGACACGCCTGATGCCTTTTGGAAGCGCATGAGATTCCGTGCGGATCTTTGAAGATGCTTCTCTTTGATGGAAGATGCAGAACTGTTGAGGCCTTGAGACAACGCAGTGGTCTGGTTCGCGTCGAGGTCTTGACGACGTTCTTTCTTCTAGGCCTTGAAACTGGAATTCCTAAAAAATGCTCCAAAATTGCTTCTTTCCGATCTTTTCCCTCTTTTGACGCTAATCTGCAAATAAGATAGGAATAAGGGTCAAATAGCAAGTTCAAGCCCCCGAAAGGGCTAGAAAAGAGGGTAAAATAGAGGCCATGAAACGTGCTATAAAACATCCCCACACTGCCCCTATGCTCGCCCTCGAGCATTAACAAAATTGGAAAACTACCCCATTCAATAACATACATAATCAACACCCAACACACAGAATCAGCATGACGTCCGACAAGCTACACCCAACCAGAACAAATCCAGACCTAGAAAAGCACCTGCATCTGGCTGATAGAATAACGACCCTATCAACCAGACTTTCCCAGACCCAGCCTATTCACCAGTAGTCCTCACAAAGATATGTATTTACACTCATACTTAGAATAAAACAAGTGTTTAGGCTATCACCCAAGAATGCAAATAACATAACACAGGCATAGTTTGCACGTCAATCCGAGTACTGTAGAACACAAGCATGGGCAATCAACGATCAGATAAACAACGCATCAGCAAAGAGAAAGAAAAGGGTGCGATGAGCTAGAAATGTGGAAGAGAGATGAGAGATGATGAAGAGAGATGTAGGGAGAGAAAAGAAGAGAAAGAACCAGGTAAAACCTGGATGGATTCCTTGGCTGAGGAAAAAGGCGAAGCGGCAAGGCAGCTTTCACTGAGGGCACATTGATGATTCGGGGGCTAGACAAAGATCGTCTTTCGAGGGCTGGAGAACGTTCTTGTTGAGGCTTTGGATGCGGCTGCTTTTCTTGGAAGTTCAGTACCCTTCTTCTTTTATTTTGAAATTTAAATTTTTTTTTTTTTTTGAAAAGGGAGGGGGCACGAACTAGTTACAAAACCTTGATTCTGCCGGGGCATGAAACTTTTGATTTTTCATTCGGCGCTTACCCTTGATCTGCTTCCAGCATCGATGGTGACTTCTTTTTTGTTTCCCCACACTTGAACGTTTCTGGGGCTCGAATTGCTTGAATGATCTAGGGCTCAAAACTCTTTCGAGCTTTTGCTTTTTCTTGCCCTAGATTTCTGCTTTCTGTTTTCTGTTCTGAAGTCTTTTTGCTTTCGTTTGCTTCCCCACACTTGAACTTGTCTGTGCGTTCTTCGGGTGTCTAGCCCTCGACGTTACCCTCAATAATCGCTACCTCACCTGCCAAGGAAAAAGATTAAGGAAATTCAAATGGTTAGGAAAGAGTATGAATGGAAGGGGGATGTTGGGGGCATGAAAAGAGAAGAGAAATGAGAGGGGGGGGGGGGGGGGGGGGGAGAGAAAGAAAAAGACATTGATGCGAAGTTTTCCGTCATATCTAAACTTTCCCATATCTAACAGTGACTATACCGCGGGATATTATGCAAACCTAGACCATGCCTAGCTAAGCATTTTCACTCAAGAATAAAAGGCATGAAGCTCAAAAAATGCTCACGGGATCAAATTGTGACTACTGGTGTCTAGGGCAAGATTGGATATAAGGGCTAGCAGGTCTGAAAATGCATGTTCAGGTGCAGATGCGATGAATGCCATGTTTCTCCTATGCATCGAAAGTTGAAGAATGCATGCCAAGAATGAGGTTTTGAAAACTAGTAGTGGGAAAATTTCCTAGCAAGGCTAAATCCGAAAAACATACAATCATGCAACAAACGCGAAAATAAACATGCAATCATGCAACATAGCATATAAATAATTCCCTCCCCACACTTAGGCAGTGCATTGTCCTCAATGCGGGGAGAGCATGCAAAAGGAGTTCAAGAAATATAAGGACACTACAATCCGAAATAATAGAAAGCATTAAAATTGTTCAGTGCCTTTTTCGGGGGCTGGAGAGGTGGAATTGTTCGGGGGGGGGGGGTTACTGGGGTGGCAAATTACCCCGGGCAACTTCAGCCGTCAAAGCCTGAAGTTCCAGTAGAATGGCCTGGAGGAGTCGCGTCTGAGTGGGGTCGTAGACAAGGAGGGGAATCGGGGGCTGGCTTGTTGCCGCTGCATTCTAGGCTTGACGAGTCATCTCGGCTTGGGGTGCTTGCTTTTCGAGGGCTGGAGGGATCAAAGTGGAACGGGGATTCGAGAGATCTGGATAGTCAAAGATTCCCCCGTTCTTGATTCCGAAAACCTTCTCTGCTGCGGGGGCACAACCTGGATAGAAACTCACTACACCTCGTGAGATACATAACTGGCCCATGACATCCAAGGTTCGGATATCCAAGTCCTTGAATGCCAGGGGCTCAGAAAGATCACTAGTATATAGGTCAATGTTACGCATTTTCACAGCAAGCAAAGAGATAAGTGACCCAAAAATAGGTCCACGGTTACTATTCAGCACATGCAAAATACCCGAAGCTACCCAAAAACTAAGATTAACCCTACGTTTGTGTTTCATGCACCATAAAAAGAAAAGCTCCTGCACAGATATCTGTCCTGAGGAACCAAAACGTGCCGAAAAGGTAAGGGCCAGATACCTGTGTAGGATACGCAAGGCAGGATCAATGATTTCATGGGCTTTACTACCCTTAGGGTCATACTTAGCATCAAGTTTATTAGTGAGCTCACGGAAAGCAGCATTAGCAAAAAAAAAAAAGGTATAACAGTCAAAGCATTTTTATACAGAGGAGTATTCAATTCAGCATTCGTGACAAAACCTAACCAGCAATTAAATTGCCCAAGGGTTAGATGTTCCCACTTGTTAGCTAACCTAAAGTTTATGAGACCAGGGGTAGAAGAATTCGGACCGACCTTACCCTTGGGCCTAAAAGTGCCATCCACCCAAAACATGGTGAAAAACTCAAGGGAAAGCTCAATAAAGGTCGGGTGTTCTACATAGAACAGAGATTCCCAATCAGTATTGGCCACATACTCCCTGGCCTTAGATTCAATACCCATTTTAGCAAGAAAATCAAAATCCAGGCGCGCACAGGAGCTAACGCCCTTGGAATTTAGCATGTTCAACTTATCTAGGGACGACTTATCATTAAACACTATCCATTCATGAGGTGAGGAAAGGTCAGAAGTCACCTGCTGGGAGTTGGATCTGGGGACAGAGCAAGGTGCTGGAGTCTCGGCCTCGACATCATCATCCGTTTCGGGGGCCCGAGGCTTCTTGGAGGTCTAGGGCTTGCCTGCGCTGGAGGATGAAAGTTTCCTCTTCTGGCCCACTGGTGTCTCAACTGCAGCTGGCTGTTCTGCTTTGGTCGGAGCCTTAGATTTACCTTTCTTGGCCGCTGACTTTGTAGCGGTTGCTTTTTGCTTCTTCTTTGCCTCCTCCCTAGCTTTCTGGGCCTCGAGATCTTCGTCTGCTTCATTGCCTTCGGCCTCCCCACTTTCTCCAGTGCCCTTCTCCATGGCCTCGAAATCATCGTCCTCTTGGTCATGAACAGGCTCAGTCTGCTCCTCCATGGCCTCAGCTTCTTTATCTGATACCAGGATATCCTTGAGGACTTCCTCAACAGTTAGGGCAGGCTCAGGGGGTAGAAAACGGTCGACAGCTGCGTGAAGGGGGAGCTTTTTGGCGGATGGAGCGGATGTTTTAGACTTAGATTTGGCTGTGGACTTGGCAGTGGATGACCCTGGGAGGAGTTTCACTACACGACCGCATCTAGTAGTGGTCGAGGTAGGGGGAATAGAGCATGTAACCTCTAGCTCGTCGTCCACCGGTGTGAACTCTCGGCCTTGCTCTACGGTCGTTGGTGAGACAGTCGTATGAGAGGGAATGGGAGGAGGGTTGATAGACGGTGGTGTAGCCATTTTAAATGAGGCCGAGTTAGGGGTGGCAGATTGAGATCTGGTTTTGGATGGAACGGGGCTGGAAGTCTCCACTGGGTTAGGTCCAGAAACGTTCTTGCGGATGGGTCTTTTTGTTTTTGGTGCCATTGATGGTGAGTGGAGGGGGAGAGATAGTGGCAATGGAGATGGAGATGGGAGTGAAGAGAAGATAGGGTTGCGTGTTTGGTGAAGGAGAGAGGTGAGAGTGATGTGTTTGAAAGTAATATGAGTGAAAACGAAATAAGAGCGTGGGAGAGAGAGTGGTAGCCACAGCTGGCATTTAATGGCGCAACTTTTTCATTGATGAGGTCTGCTTTTCTGCGTCTTGCCAGGCCACGTGGCATCCTGGGGTTGAAGCACGACGGCCCACGCGTATCTCAACCGCCTAAAAAGGAGAACAACTTTTAAATTTCAAAAAGGAAGTTGGTTAATTAAGATACAGACAAAAAGAGAGAATAAAGGTGAGTGATTGCTAAATAAAAGGAATAAAATCATAGGGGAAAAGGAAAGGTCAGGGATATAAACAAAGGATAAAACATGGAAATAAAATAAAAATCAGAGAATCCGAAAGGATGTAGAGAAGATAAGGGAGAGAGAAAGGATGCGGACGACATATAAAATGCCTCCAGGGTGGTCTGTTTACTCGTCGGGACCTCGACGTGCTTTGTCATTCTAGGTCTGGATAGGTGGGACATCCACCATGGCCTCCTCAACTATCGAGGGCTGGAATCCTTCATAAAAGGGTTTTAGTCTCTGGCCATTGACCTTAAAGATGATTCATGTGATTGGGTTCTGAATCTCGACCGCCCCATGGTTGTAAACTGTCGTGACCACGAAAGGTCCTGACCATTTGGATTTCAGCTTTCCGGCAATGAGTCGCAGGCGTGAGTTGTACAATAAGACTTGCTGTCCGACTGAAAAGGTTTTGGGACGAAGATGTCTGTCATGGTAAGCCTTTGTCTTGCCCTTGTAGAGTATGGCATTCTCATAAGCATCATCCCTTAATTCTTCTAGCTCTTGGATTTGGAAACGCCTGTATTGATTGGCGAGGCCTAGATCCGTATTCACTTTCCTGATGGCCCAAAAAGCCTTGTGCTCTATCTCCACTGGAAGATGGCACGACTTGCCATAGACAAGTCTATAGGGAGTCATTCTGATTGGGGTCGATTGGGGTCTATAGAGAGCATCATCCAATTTCAGACTACAATCTTTCCTGGCCTGGTTAACGGTCTTCTCAAGGATGGACTTAATCTCACGGTTTGAGACCTCGGCTTGGCCATTAGTCTGGGGGTGATAGGCGGTGGATGTTCTATGGTGGACTCCATACTTTGTCAAGAGCGAGGTTACGACGCGGTTGCAGAAGTGGGTACCCCTATCACTGATGAGTGCTCTAGGTGTACCAAACCGGTTGAAGATATTGGTGCGGAGAAAATTCACGACCACCTTAGAATCATCCGTCTGAGTGGCCTTGGCCTCAACCCATTTGGAAACATAATCGACGGCCAGAAGGATGTAGATGTTGCCTGTTAAGATTTTATTTCTTATACGATCGGGATGATGACTTCTGTTGGTCGGAGACGCTGTAGTTGCCGTCGTACTCACCTGCAAGGCGCCGGAGGGGGGGCTCCGGCGTAGACACTCCGATGCTTAAGTCAGTAAGTGGTTCAAAAATGGCAGAGGTTCTAGTAAGCAATTTTCGACCTTACCTTTTGTTTTAAACTGAGGGGGTATTTATAAGCCGCTGGGGGTGATACCTGAACAAAGAGGTGATATCCCGTGAAAAGCGAACTCTCTAGAGGACGTCGCAGGCGATACCTTATGATGACGTCAGGGGCGATACCTTATGGTGACGTCCGGGGCGATGCCTTACGGTGACGCTAGAGCAACACCTCTGAAGAGGGTTCCGCGGGCGATACCTCCATGGTCACCTGGGACGGGATAATGTCGTGCGTTCAGAGACACGTGAGTCCTCCCCCCCTCCCCCCCCTCCCCCCCCCCCCCCCCCCCCCTCCGCTGATGTTGACCATCCCAGGAAACACCTTCCAGTCTAGAGCCGACGACTCAGATGTCTGATAGAGCTACAAGATTTCGCCTTCGGTAAGGTCATAATTACCGTAACGCCCCTAAAAGGGTCATAATTGTTATCATAAGCCCAACTGAAAACGAACCCGGGTGTTTACCAAGGGCTATCGCTCTCCGCTCGTATCAGGGAACTCTCATCCAATAAGTAGGGGAGTGTATCCTTGTCCTTAAGAGATTACTCTGCGTGAGACATCCAGGAGTAGGCTGATGGACTCTTGTCAATGTTACGTCGCTAAGGAGTCATTTCTGTTCTGGCGATATCAGCTCAATCTGGTCCTGACGTAGGTTAAGAGGTCATGTCCGTTTGACCTATTAGGAGATGTCGATCCTGGTCGCTCATCGTTGTTTTCACTACTGGTAGCAAACGGGGCCGTACGGCTAGATTGTTCTAGAACGAGGATTTGCTGTCCTCCTGGCGTGGGCTGCTAGCGGGTCGCTTTGTACCTCGAGCGGGCTGCAAAGAGGTAAGATGGGCAAAGATTACGGAGATTTATTAGGAAGTATGTTACTTACAGAGGATCTCTCAGGAGCGAACATGTCCTTTTCTTCCTCTTGGGGAGCCAACGATATTAACGCGGCTTCACACCGTGGGCTATCCACAATTTGAGCGGCTTTACACCACCAGATACCGGCGATATTGGAGCAGTTTTACGCTATTCATAGCCACCTACCATATTGTCGCGGCTTTACACTATGGATACCTTCATTTGAAAGGATTTCCGCCATGACTACCCGTAATATCGTGCTCCTCTCGAATACCGACATACTTAGCGGCTCGCCGTCGTCTATCCTTGTTTCCGCGTCAGGTCTGACGGTTTTTAAGGGTAACGGGACGACTCGTCTTTTGAGGACTTCCTTCTTCAAAAGGTCCATTTCTCGAATCCTATAAATCAGGGGGCCTTCTTCACCCAAGTCCATCTCGTTTTCTCCTTTTTTAATCTGCGTTATGGATCATTTGACCAAAAAATTTCTTCTTTCCAAAGGCCACACTCTCAAGAATCTCAATGACGGTGACGTCAGGTTCTTGGAGAATATGCTGGTCAAGACCTCTGAGGACATCTTGGAGCTACAAGGGATGCTGACCCCACTCCATTCCAGACTGGGAGCCACGTCTCTGGAGGATTTCAGTCCTTTAGAGAGCGTGTCGAGGTTGGCCACCTCCATCGCTCGGATTCAGGTGGTAATCGCCATGCTGCAGCAGCGCAAGGACATGTTGGGATGCTGCTTAAAGGGAATGAGGGTCACCTCTACTGACCTGACTCTGGTCATGGACTCTCTGAGAGACATTCCCGAAGTTCCCGAGGACGCTGACTCTGATGCCTGACGGCGGTGGCTCCCTTTGAGCCTTTTTTCTTTTCCCCTAGTTATGCGGCTATACCTTTCGGCCATTAGGCCATAATAAGTAAACTGTTTTCGTTGTGCCCTTAATCACTGTTCTTCTTCTTTAATGCGTCCTTTGTCTTTTTCTGATTGGAGGTATTCTCAGCCCAACTGAAAACGAGTCAGTCACTTGACGGTTTCCTCGCTAACCGTTCTGCATTAATTCTGCGCCGCCGCCTCCTTGTCCGCCGATTGGGCTAACTTTCAGTTTTCCTCGATCTGGGGGAGATTTCAACAGGCGTGACTGTAAATCTAGAATTGTACTCCAGGTTGTACGCGTGTCAACCCTCGAAAGTCATGTTGGAAGATCAAAAAGCTTTTCCCCCTTTTTTGGCTATTTAATGGGATCCTTTCCCTCCTTTCTGTTCATCTTCTTTTTCCTCTTGGCAGATCGTCTGTGATCTCATGGCTGACTCTTATTTTTTAGATACAGTGGCGCGGGATTCTCCGCCAATTCCTCCGACTTCGCCGGACTCAGACAACCCTCATCCGTCGCCTCCGTGGAGGCCGTTCGTTCGCCGGCGGGGACGCAAGAGGCAGAGGAAAAACGCCTCAAAAGTGTCTGCACCGCTTTTCAAGTATCATGCCCCTTCTGCTGAAAAGGGGGATGAACCCTCTCTTCCTCCCCGTGTCTTGCCAAAAATAGCTCTCCCCTCCGCGAGCGCTGAAACGGCGATGTCGACCACAAAAGAGGAGCCCAACTGATCACTGATACACGTGGGAAAGAGGAAGGAAGAGCCTTTCCCTTCCTTTAGCAGGGAGCCATCATTCTCGGATGATGATGTAGTTTATTGCTATGGTATCTTTTAGTCCGAGGGCGATTAGTTTAGCATGTCTCGTCTCTTTGTAGATGTCGTATGGCTTTCCAAAAATGAATAAGATAACCTTCCCTTTTCTTTTGTTCCCCTATCGCCTTTCTAACTCACTTCTTCGAATGTTAAGGGTTATCGCAGAGGGAGATCAGTGACTGAGTGCAACTGTCTTTGGATTTCTAGTCAATAACCGTCTTTTCTGAAATACATAAATGACTGTCCACGCGACTCTTTCTGCTTCGCACGTGCTTCAATTTTACAGGCTGTCTTCTTCTTCAAGTTGAACCTTTATAAGGGAAACCCTATTCTCTTTCATCGTTTTTGCTAATATTCTGCAATTTTTCACACTTTCTCTTTCTCCTGTGTTTCTTCTTGCTTCGAGGAGAGTCTCCACAACTGCTCGCCGGCAACAATGGTCTATTCTCTGGCTATCCATTCCAGGTATTTTGTCTCTCTCTTGTCGTAGTTTATTTTCCCAATTCCTTATGTCTCATATTGGAGCTTCTGCAAGAGTCGAAAATCCCATAGATCTCGAGGCTAGGAGAGCTCGTAGTATTTTCGATTGTGATGAAGTTTTGAGGGCGGAGTTAGAGGAGAACGGTATCACCTTCCCCTTGGGTTGTCACCCATATATCCCTACGAAAGATATTCGGCTTCATGATGCCATGTGGGGAACGTTTCGGCTGGTTTACTTCAAGATGTTCCTCTATGGATTTCATCTCCCACTTCATACTTCTCTGATGAAGCTGCTAGACCACTACGATCTCAATCCGGTTCAAATAACTCCGCCTTCCTGGTGTGGGATTTATGCATTCCTTCGGTCATGCGAGATGAAGCGTATTTTCATTCCATCCCTTGATCTGTTCCGTACATTTTTCAAGTTGAGTTGTCGTGCCTGCTTGGTGGATATCACTCCTAGATGGAATGACGCCGTCGTACGATTTTTCTGGCGAAACTTCCAAGGTTTTGAAGAAAACGTGGATAATTGGAAAAATGGCTTCTTCACGCTTCGACTGCCGTCCCGCTGGTGGCGCGGAGGCTTTAATCAAAGGATTGTTAGTGTCGATTGGAAAATCCCAGAAGTGCTGTCTAGCACCGATGTGTCCCATGTTTCTGCTCTGTTAGAGATAGAAGGGCCTTTCCGCATTCGGGAATTTGCTCGGTTCAGACCCTTGAAAGAATGTGTCGTTGGTAAGTTTTTCTTTTGCCGCATTATCGCTTCACTTGGCTTGCTATATTAATATATTCCGTTGACAGGTAGTGCGGAGGGTTGTTCTTCCGGTGGAAATAACACTCCTCTGAACGTGGTACCGCTTCAGACGTTACCTCCTTCTCCCCCGCCCGAAAGTTCTAGCCATCCAATTATCCCGCCGAGGAAAAGGAGGATTAAGACTGTCGCCGCATGCAACGTTTCTGCCCAACCTTCTCGTTCTCTTGAGAATTGGTTGCCACTTCGGGGTAGGGGAGTCTCTTCGAGTCGTCCTGCGACTGAAATGATTGACAGCAACAGCGAGAGCATGGATGCTAGTTTCGAACTGCGTCATGCCACTCTTGCCCAACGGATGAAGCTTAGGGCGAGGAAAAATGACCCCGTGGCGGAGTCATCCGAGGACAATAGTGAGGATATGGTTGCTGAAACGGAGCATCTCAAAAAGAAAATCCGGAAAGAAAAAACTGGTCCCCCTATTCTTCCTTTGAAGGAAGTTAACGCAGTTCCCCCCACTAAGGTCGACACTTGTCCTATCGCGAGTACCTCGCAAGTGGCGGAGGTTGTCAAGGCACCTTCCGTTGTTCCTTCCAAAACTGATGAGGTTTTCGCGGCGGTGAACCCACATTTGCCATCCGGTGGCCCTGATTCTCCGATTTCCTCCTGTATTCCGGACGTGACCGTGCCGGTTTCAAACCCAAATGTTCCTCCTAATCCTGTCTCGAAGAAACCTCAACCTTTATTCCTTTCATCGATCTCGGGCGTTGGTAATTCCGTAAAGAGTTGCTCTCCTCCCTTTATCGCCAACCTTTCCCCTCAAGGTCCTCAAGGAAATGTTGCGTTTCAGCTGGATCTGTCGTCTTTCGGTACTGACGGGCTTCATGCTTTAGGGATATCAGATCCGTTATCGCGAGATGAGCCGGTAGGGACCATAGTGGGTCAGATGTTCAGTTCTTCGAAGGACAAGGAAGAGTTCCTGCAGCACCCTCATGAAGTTCAACATTCACGCCTCCTGAACGATATGCTGGCTAGCTTTCGCGAGCTGAACTATTTTCTCGAGGATCAAAGCGATAAGGTTCGACGCTCTCCCGATTCGACGGAACAATTAGATGCCGCTTTGACGAAGGTGACAGAGTTGTCCAAGCTTCAAGATCATACCCGGGCAGAGTTGAACGAGTGCCACGCCGATCTCGCACGCGAAAGATCCAAAGGGAAGGCTAAAGTGGAGCTACTAGAGGCGGAACTAGTGGCGGCCGACAAAAGAAACTCTTTCCTTCGTGAAGAGATATTGTCTCATGATGCGGATTTGGCCAAAGTACCCTCGAGGATAGCTTGGTGGAAACATAAGACTATGGAGGTCTGTACCGCTAGCTTTACAGATCTCTATCGCCAGGGAACTGTTGATTTGACCAAGCTATCTGATTATACTTCCAAGAAGATAAAGGATTTAGGCGAAGGCGAGGAAGATTTTCTTTCTCTCGGGGAGGAGTAGGCAAATGATGGCGGCGATATCTATGCCGGCCATCGACTGGTCAAGGCCGACCCTCTGGGAAGATTTTCCTATTTATTCACTTTTCCTGTATTGTAATAACGCCTTTCCGTGCGAAACGATATTTGTACTCCATTTTTAGATAATAAATAATCTCTGCTTCGCTTTTCCACGTTATCCTGGAGGTTACCGGCTTGGTTACCGCCATTCCGCGTTATCTCCTCTAGTGTAGTATCGCTCTTGTCTTATTTCAAAAAAAAATCCTTTCTTTTCAGAGCATTTAATGCTCACGATCTTCTCATTAATACGGGAGAAAAGTCGTCCTAGCATAGACACACGTGTCCATTTTTTATGGCGCCATGGGCTAGCGTGCTCTATAATTTTAGCAAAATCAAAGCGTTGCCGCGCTTCTCTAGAATTGTACTCATTGCTTGAGTCTTTTCCTTGTGATCCTCTCATGCAACGACTGCAACGTCTGTCGTTTCTTTGACTGCTAGGGTTATAAAACCCAATACTTGTTTTCTTTTGCTTACTTTTGTCGTTCTGCTTTCTTCATATTTTCTCTAGCCGTCTTATTTTCTTTCCACCGTTCAAGGTTCTCGAAGCGCTTTCTCTCTAAAGGTACCTCCTCTTTTCTTTCGTCGTCTTCTTCATCTTTACTTTGTTATTTCTGCCATGGCTAAGACTCGCCGCTCTGAGTCGAGATATGCCGATGAGAAAAAGATGGATATTACAGTTAGTAGTATCACCTCTGAGGTCGCTCTTAGTGAGCATTTAGCCGCACATAATGCTGTTATCCCTGATGGTTATAAGGCCACCGTTGCCCCTGAGTCGGTACGCTTGAATAGCGTTTTGACGGGCAAGCGTAGGGTCCTGTACACACAAATGTTCCGTTATGGTTTCCAGCTTCCCATCAACTCTTTCATAAAACAGTTGCTCATTGCCTGCGATTTGAATCCTGTTCAATTAGCCCCAAATGCGTACTGCTGTGTTTGTGCCTTCTTAGAACTTTGTAAATATAAGGGGATCACTTCCCCTTCTCTTTTACTGCTTAAATCAGTTTTTAAGCTGATGAAGTGTCGGGGAGTGATAACGATATCGCCTCGCTATGACGATGACTCACTCAAGTCTTTCACTTGGAAACTTCTCCACATTGAGTCCTCTGTCGATGCTTGGAAGAAAGAGTTCTTTGTGATAGATCTTCCTGAAGACCCCAGTTCCTGGTGGCGGTCTGGGTTTAACCAAGACGTCAAGGACAACGTCTGGGGTCGGCCGGAGACTCTTCCTCAGCGCGAACAAGGCTGGTTAGACAAACTACTTCAACTGGAAATCAGCGTTCATATCCGCTATGTGGCGTGCAGAATCGATATGAAGGACTGCGTTAGACGTGAGTGTCGAGTCGCTTCCTTCTTTATTATCACTGATACTAATGCTAACGTTATTTTGCCATCATGCAGCGACAGATCCCAACTACAAGCTTGAAAGCGTTAGGAGGCGACTGAAAAGGGCCCAGGAAAGAGAAGAAAAAGAGAAGGCCACCTCTACGGAAGCTGCCGATAACTCCACTATTCTACCTGCTATTTCCGTGAGCCTTGCTCAAGTATCTTCTTCCTCAGCCGGTGAGGGGAATACCAACATCCCTTTGGGTATTCCTATTGTAACCGTCGCTGCCCCTTCTGCTCGGCCGTCTCCTTCTAAAGCCCCTAGGGTTCCTGACAAAGGAAAAAGGAAGAGAAGAACAAGGAGTGTTGCCGCTCTCACTCCTTCTCCGGACGCGGCAGCTTCTTCTGAAGCGCCTCCTCTTGACACAACTGCTGTGAGTGTGCTTTTTATCCACGATACGTTATACCTTGATGTCAGGTGTTATTTTACCCATTTCTCTTATCAGTGTTTCTACTGGGTTCCTTGCAGGATACTGCCGCTGTTTCTACTTCTGCATCTCCCATAGGCGAAATGGACATGGGTTATGTGCTGGTTGGCTATAAGAAGAGATCCCGGCCGGAGGGTGAGGGTGGAGGCTTATCTTCTACTGTTGCCGCAGCGGAAGTCGGACCGGACAACACCTTTGTTTCTATGGATGCTCCCCAGACTCACTCTTCTGGGTTTTTGGTGAACATGGGTACGGCTGAGACTGTCGGGGCCTCGCCCAATTCCTTCGGTGGGCCTGTTCATACATATGGTCCTAATTCAGGCTATCAAGAAGGTTTACAGGACTTTTCGGGCTACCACCCTCACGGTTCCTATACCGTCCAAGGGGGTTCTTCTTCTCAAGTCCACCCTCCTGTCCCTCTGGCCTTTGTGCCCTCAAGCATTCCTTTATCGCAACGTTGTGGCGAAGGGGCCTCCACCTTCGACTATGCTGCGGACCTAAGTTCCTCGAGTGAGCCTGGTACTATGACTCACCAAGTGGGCTTATATGATTTTCGCAATACAGGCTTAGCGGCTCTCAGGGGCGATGGTTCAGTTGAGGTTTCGACTTTCTTGGCAGCCCAAATACTGTCGACCGCCGCTGAGCGGGAAGCTTTCCTCTCGTAGAAAGATGATGATAAGGCGAATTCGCTACGCTCTAATCTCTTTTCCAATTTTGTGAAATTTCACTACTGGACAGAGCACGTACAGCGTCAGGCTGCTTCTCTTACTGCGTCCCTTTCTGAACTTTCGCAAGAGCGAAATGAAAAGAATAAGTTGCTGGAGGAACGCACTTGATTGTTACTGGCTCAGCAGGAGCTGTCGGGGCAAGTGTCCACCCTTGATGCAAAGAATGTCGTGCTGGAAGGAGAGAAGTCATCCTTGGCAAGGGAGAAAACAACCTTGGAGGAAGAGAGAGCCGCTCTGACGGAGGAATCAGCCGATAAGAGCCTGTGACACGTCAAGCGGACAGCCACTATCTTGGTTGAATGCTTTGAAGAGGTCCATAGAGCAAATGCGTACAAAGGTGACGAGGTCACAAAGGCCTTCAGACAGAAGTCTGCCGATCTTAATGAAGCGGGTTTTAGCCGAGCTAAGGCGGAGGGTTGGAAACGGAGGAACCCTGAGGGTTGACACATTCCCAAGCTTTGCCGCCTCTTCTGCAGCCATCGTGTTTTTTTTTTTTTTTTTTGCCTTCGCGGCATTATTGTTTTGGTCTTTGGAACTTGTGACCTCTCTAAGGCACTTTTATGCGTTTAAACAGTTTATATCTTTGCTGCTGCCTTTTCTCTTTCTTTAGCTTTCACTTTCTGAAACTCCTAGGGCGTCGCTAACATCCGGGCGATATAATATGTTTACTTTCTCGAGCAGGCTCGTAGCGTTTTCAGCAACAGATATCGCTGAGGTCAGTATCGGGTTAGCTTTCCCGACGAGCCTCATAGTATTGCCGCTTGTGCAGTCATCAATCTTTCCGCTACTCGAAAGGTATTCTGCACATTCTCAATTGTAAACCATCAGTAGCATAACGGGTTACAAGAGATAGTAAGTACCCGTAGGAGCCTTTCCGCTGCCGTCATAGGGCATTAGTATGGAAACAGCATGAATCGCTTTTTCCGTCAGCTCTACTTCACTAGGGATTACGCTTCTAGTTACTAGCTGGAATTTCATGATTTTTGCGTTTCCATCTTTCCACGATCGGCTTGGAAAGTGCCCTCACTTAGTGAGTCGTCGGATCGGGACAGGCCGTCACAAGGATATGACTTTTCACTTTCAGGCGTTGTCCTCGCATCTAGAATCATGTCCTTACTTAGTAGACCCACTATACTAGTCCGGTCACTAAGAGGGGACTTTTCGCTTCTAGAACGGAGTTACTATTTCCTTGGGGCGTGCCTTGTCTTAATGGGACGTCTCCACAAGAACGGTCATTACAAGAAAAGGACTTTTCAGTCCCAGGGATTCCAGGTTATGCCCTAACTTAGTGAGCCATCTGATCAGGACCGACATTCACAAGGATAGGACTTTTCACTCCCTGGGGGCGCTAGGGATCTTTCAATCCCTAACGCTAGTTCAAGGTATTCTGGGTCGTGCCCTCACTTAGTGAGCCATCTGATCAGGACCGGCATTCACAAGGATAGGACTTTTCACTCCCAGGAGCTCTCTTTTCTATCTGCACAAAAGGCAACCACAAACACCCAAGAAAGCTCTCTCAGGGAGCGTTAGCTAAGGTTAGGGTTGGTATCAGTCAAAGATGCAGATAATTCAAGGTCTAGGATAATATAATTTCAAACGAGCAATATTCCAAGAGTTAGATAGGGGAGTACCATCGAGCGTCTCCAGATGATAGGCTCTTTTTCCGATAACTCGGGTAACGCGATATGGTCCATCCCAGTTTGGGCTGAGCTTCCCCACACGTTGACCAGCTGCTCGCTTGTCTCTGAGCACCAGGTCGCCTGCCTTTAGCAACCGCTCTTTGGCGCGACTGTTATGGTAACGGGTCATCTTTCGTTTGTAGTGTTGCATTTTCAGGAGGGTTTCTACTCAGACCTCCGGTAACGCGTCAAGGTTAACTTGTAACCTTTCCTCATTCAGTTCCTCTCGAAAGTGGGCCACTCGCAGGCTCATGGTACCAATTTCTACCGGCGTAACAGCCTCGGTTCCGAAGGCCAATGCGAAAGGCATTTCTCCTGTACTGGTTCTAACGGTCATGCGGTACGCCCACATCACGTATGGCAGCTCGTCAGCCCATTTCTTTTTAGACCCCTCCAGGTTTTTCTTAATGCCACTAAGGATGCTCCGATTTGTCACTTCTGTCTGTCCATTGGTTTGGGGGTGAGCCACGGAAGAGAATCGTTGCTCTATCCCGAATTCCGAGCATTGGTCTCTGAAGAATTAGCTGGTGAACTGTGTCCCGTTATCGCTGATTAGGATACGGGGTACGCCAAACCTCATGATAACTTGGTGTTTGAAGAAACGCCAAGTTTTTTCCGCCGTGATGTTGGCGACCGCTTCAGCCTCCGCCCACTTCGTAAAGTAGTCCACTGCCACTATTACAAATTTTAGTTGGGACCTTGCCTTTGGAAACGGGCCCAGGATATCGATCCCCCATTTAGCAAAAGGACAAGGAGCGATGATCTCAGATATTTCAGTGGCGGGACGTCGAGGAATTTTAGAGAACTTCTGACATTTTGGGCAAGTTTGCACATAATCGTGGCAATCTTTCCGGATGGTGGGCCAATAGAATCCAGATCTGAAGACTTGTGCAGCCAGGGTGCCGCCCGATACGTGCATACCGCATATCCCTTCATGAATTTCGCGCAAAGTGTGAAGACCCTCTTGTTCCGTTATACCTTTGGCCGCTGGGTGCGAAAAGCATCTTTGAACCAGGTCCCCGTCATAATATGTACAGCGAGCTGCCTGTCTCAGCACTCTTTTCTTTTCAGCGATATTCTCAAGCAGTTCTTCGTATTTTAAGTATTTGATTATGGGGATTCGCCAGTCGTTCTCGAGTTCTTCCACACACAGAGATGCTTGCTCTTCCATGAAGGAGGGTACAGGTAATTCTCGGTAATACACGCCTTTGGGTATGGATGCTTCCGGGTTTGCAGCCAGCTTGGCAAGGTTGTCAGCTTCGGCGTTGTCCTCTCGGGGAATGTGCTCAAAAATGACTTGCATGCCTTCTTTCTTTATTTCTAATAGCTCCCGCATCACTTTGGCGAGATACTGGACCATGATGGGCTCCCGAGCTTGAGAGCGCCCCAAGACCTGGTCGAGCACTAGTTTGGAGTCACCACAAATTTTCAGACGCAGGTCTCCTGTTCTTCCGGTATCGTGCCTACCTTTGGAAGAAAGGCTTCTCCCTATCCGGAGTCCGGCTAGTAACGCCTCATATTATGAGGATAATGGCTGCAGGATTCGGATAGCGTATTGTATTCGCATATCGTGCGGCCCATTTATAAAGATTCCTGCTCCAGCTAATTCTTGATTTTTAGCCCCATCTACATGAATGATCCAGAGGTCCGTATAAGTTTCCGGAAATGAGAGATCCAAATCACCCCATTCCTCTTCGGGTATGTCTGTTAACAGATCTTCCGTAAAGGTGCTTTCCGCTATAAAATCTGCCAAGATTTGAGCCTTTAAAGATGGCCGAGATTGATACCGCAGCCCGTATTGCTCGAGTTCAAGAGCCCAGATTAGCATTCTTCCCGAGGACTCAGGCTTTCGAAATATCCTTTTCAGCGGTTGATCTGTAAGTACTATAACGGAAAAGGATTGGAAGTATCTGTCCATTTTTCGAGTGGCTTGTATTAGCGCGAACGCTATTTTCTCAATTCGGGCGTATCGCAACTCTGCATCCTTCAGAACGTGGACAAAATACACGGGGCGGTGCGTGTGGCTATCGTCGCGAATGAGGACGGCGCTGACCACTTCGTCGGCAGCACCAAGGTATAAATATAAAGTATCACCCCGCTCCGGCCTTCACATTCTGGGGTCCACCCAAAGGATGCTTTCTTGCGTATGACTTTGAAAAAAGGAAGACACTTCTCGCCTTGTTTGGAAATAAAGCGCCCTAGGGCGATAACGCACCCTGTTAGCCTTTGTACTTCCTTAATGGTTCTTGGAGATATCATGTCTTGTATGGCTTTAATCTTTGACAGATTAGGCTGGATTCCTTTTTAGCTGACCACGTAGCCCAGGAATTTTCTCGTCTGAAACGCAAACATGCATTTCCGGGGGTTCAGTTTCATACTGTGTCATTTCATCACGTCAAAGACTTCCTTTAGATCCCGCAAGTGATCCTAAAAGCTAGCGCTTTTTACCAGTATATCGTCAACATAGGCTTCCACATTCCTCCCTATTTGTTCTTCGAATATCTTGTTTGCCATACGTTGGAATGTCGCCCCCGCGTTCTTTAGCCCAAATGGCATCGCCGTATAACAGTAAGTAGCCGTAGGAGTGATGAAGGCAGTCTTCTCTTCATCTTCAATGGCTATGGGAATTTTGTGATACTCAGAGTTGGCGTCAAGTGAACTCAAATATGCGTACCCAGCAGTCTGATCAACTAATTGGTCGATGCGGGGAAGCGGGTAGCAATCCTTGGGGCAGGCATCGTTCAAATTGGTGAAGTCGATACACATACGCCAGTCTCCATTGGACTTAGGAACGAGGACTGGGTTGGCTAACCAGGTGGGGTACTGAACTTCGCGGATGAAACCAGCGTCAAGGAGCTTTGCTACTTCTTTATCAACAGCTAAGGCTTTTTCCTTAGAGAACACGCGCCGCTTTTGCTGGACCGGCTTAGCGCCAGGGTCAACATTGAGTCGGTGCTCTGCTATTTCTCGCGATATACCCGACATGTCTGCGGGTTTCCATGCAAATTCTCCTCGACACTTGTTCAATAACCGGACCAATTGAAGGTTTTCTTCTGAACTAAGCCTTTCGCTGACAAGGAAGTCTGCTTTTTCTATGTCGATTACTGGTACGGGCACCATTTTGTCAAGCGGTTGAGCGCGCTTCTCATCACCTTGTTCGTATGGGTCCGCTGTTATACATACATACCTATCACAACTCTTTTGGGTCATGAGCAGGTAACATTCGGCCGCCAATTTTTGATTGCCCTTTATCACTACCACTCCGTCCCAGGAGGGGTATTTCATCTTCAAATGCTTCTGAGATATTACCGCTCCAAAGCGGTTGAGAAAAGGTCGTCCGAGTATGACATTGTAGGGCAAGTTTAAGTCCACGACAAGGAATAACAGATCCTCTGACAGCTTGGAGGTGTCTTCTCTGAAGTATACGGGCAGAGTAGTTATCCCTGTGACTGGGATTGGGATCCCGTCCACCCCAATTATGGGTTTCTTGCAAGGTATCAATTCGTTGTCGGGCCGTTTCATGAGATTGTAAGCCTCCAACGAGAAGAGGTTCACTGCACTTCCGTTATCTATGAGAGTTCTTCTGACTTCGTGACTGGCAACGATGGGCATAACCACCAACGCATCATTATGCGGATAGACAACGCCTTTCTCGTCCTCTTCGGAGAAGGCTAGCACCATGCGATCTAGGACGCTTATCGTTTCACCTTTCTTTGTCGCGCCATCTCGCTTGCGTTTTTCTCCTAACGCCGTCGTCGGTAGTTCTGGTTCATCCATGTAAGGAGTCCCTCCCGCTATGATGTTAATCATAGGGAAGCCCTCGTCATCTACTGCGAAAGTTTCCTCACCTCTTCCTCCGAGAGCATTATCCTTTTGTGGGACGCGAGGGGATACTTGTCGGTCATCTGCGACCCTTTTCGTGGGATTATTTCTAGTGTCTTCTCTTACTTTGGTTGCGAATTCTCCCAAGTAACCTTCTTCCACCAAACGTTCTATTGCTGATTTTAAGTCCCTGTATACTTCTGTAGAATGCCTCCTGGCTTTGTGGAACTTACAATAAGCATTTTCTCTTCTCCCTAGAAGTACTCCGGGCTTTACAGGCGCAGGGTACCGGATGGGAAGGTTTCGCTGTTCCATTATCGCTAAAATCTCTGCCCTTGGTAAATTAAGGGAAGGGAAATCAGGATCGTATGCCCGACCTTTAGAAGAATCTCCCGGGCGTTGAGATGGGGAACTGCCAGGCTTTCCCTTTGAAGTGTTACCTTTCCGCCCGCTGGAGGTTTTGGGAATATGATCTTTCCGCCGAGCATACTCGTCGGTGAGGCGGTCATCAAGAATGGTATTTGCAGGAGTGTTTGGAATCAAAGGTGCCTCAGGTGGCATGCCATAGATTCTATCTCTGTTTTCCTCCTCTTCCATTTTTGCGTAATTATGGGCTTTAAGTCTTAAAGCGTCTAGAGTCGCTGGAGGGTCCACCATTAGCGCATCTCTTAATTTACTATAACGGCAGTTCCTCTTCAAGGCTTCTATAGAAAAATCAATGGTAACGCCCAGCGTTAGTGACATTTCCAGATCAAATCGACTAAGAAATTCCTTCAGCGTTTCCTGAGGCCTTCGACGTAGGTCAAATAACGCGGCGGCAGATTTCCTGATTGGAATTGCTGTGCTGAACCTGCTCCAGAACTTGGATTCCAACTGTGCGAAATTGCTGATGGATCCGCCCGGAAGGCCCTTGAACCAGAGGCGCGCAACTCCTGATAATGTCATAACAAATATTTGGCATAACGCCGCATCACTGTGCGTCTGAAATTGCACGAAATCCTTCACTTTATTGATATGGGAAATGGGATCTCTAGTGCCATCATAAGTCTCAGTGGGAAGCTTCACATGTCGACTGACCTTATGGCGTCTTATACGGCGGCTAAATGGATGACCTGATGTGTCATCAAGAATTTCACGCTCATGGTGTGGGGGAGACATTTCCGCAGGATGCCTCCGATTCCGTGGATCTGGCATGGGATGTCGCCTAGGAGACCGACTGTGGCTCCTGGGCGAGCGAGTTCGATATCTCCTACTGCTGGATCTTTCACTGCGCTCAGGAGACAAATCCCTATTCGCTCCTTCTCTTCGACCGTCCCAACGGTTTCTGGCCTCCTCTAGGTGCTGATCCTCCAGAGGGATGGGACCTAGGGGCGCTTGCGGCACATAAGGCTCCACTCGTCCTTGAGTGAGCTGCACAAAATTAATCGGGGGATCAACTATGGATAAAGTTGACCGGAGATTTCCCTGTAATGACGGTGACAAGGGCCGCTCGGTGACAATAGACGGTGTGAACATGACACGGGGAGGTACACTCGACCCGAAGATTTCAGGTGTCATTCTAGCAGCCATTTTAGTCAAATAGTCCAACCGAGAACGAAGGGCCGCTATTTCACTAGCAAAAGGGTATTCTGTACTATTTAACACAAATCCCCTCGGAGCAGGAGTAGAGAAGCTGGATCCTGCCATTTGGGACAACGAAATGGTCGCTTGCGAGGAAAGAGCTTCCCCTGCAGACCTGGTCAAAGGATTTAGAGATTCTGAACTGATTTGTTGTGTTGTCACAGAAAGATCAGCAGTAGCAAAAGGGAACAACTGTCTACGAATCGAGAAAGGAACATTAGAAGATGGGGGTCGCGTCCGCTCCGACTCAGAAGTCATGATTGTTCCGATCTCTGGGTAGAACAGAGCTTGGCTATTAAGGATGCTCACTTAATACATCAAGGCTCTCAATGAAAGCACCAATTTGTTAAGATTTTATTTCTTATACGATCGGAATGATGACTTCTATTGGTCGGAGTCGCTGTAGTTGCCGTCGTACTCACCTGCAAGGCACCGGAGGGGGGGCTCCGGCGTAGACACTCCGATGCTTAAGTCAGTAAGTGGTTCAAAAATGGCAGAGGTTCTAGTAAGCAATTTTCGGCCTTACCTTTTGTTTTAAACTGAGGGGGTATTTATAAGCCGCTGGGGGCGATACCTGAACAAAGAGGTGATATCCCGTGAAAAGCGAACTCTCTAGAGGACGTCGCAGGCGATACCTTATGATGACGTCAGGGGCGATACCTTATGGTGACGTCCGGGGCGATGCCTTACGGTGACGCCAGGGTGACACCTCTGAAGAGGGTTCCATGGGCGATACCTCCATGGTCACCTGGGACGGGATAATGTCGTGCGTTCAGAGATGCGTGAGTACTCCCCCTATTGATGTCGACCATCCCAGGAAACACCTTCCAGTCTAGAGCCGACGACTTAGATGTCTGATAGAGCTACAAGATTCCGCCTTCGGTAAGGTCATAATTACCGTAACGCCCCTAAGAGGGTCATAATTGTTATCATTGCCAAAGGAGTTGGGAAAGGGACCCATTAAGTCTATACCCCAGATATCGAAGATCTCGCAAGTGATAATGTTTTTCAAGGGCATCTGATTCCTGGCCCCGATATTTCTAGTGACCTGACATCGGGGGCACGAAGTGCAATACATGTAACTATCCTTGAAAATGGTGGGCCAGTACAGACCAGCCTCCAGGACCTTCAGGGCAGTTTTCTTGGCCGCGAAATGGCCTCCTTCTGAATGGAAAATTTTAAGGATCGAGGGCACCTCATCCATGGTTACACATCTACGAATTATTTGATCCAAACAGTGTTTCCACAAGTAGGGGCTGTCCCAAATGTAGTATTTGGCTTGCCTTCTGATTTTGTTGCATTCGGAAGGGGAGGCATCAACTGGGTAAGTGCCAGTAGCACAAAAGTTTGCAATATCGGAAAACCATGGGGAATAAACAGCCTGGGCTAGACATAACCGCTCGTCTGGAAAAGTATCTCAGATTGGCTCAAGCGAATTGTCTTCCTGGGCTGGAAGTCTGCTCAAGTGGTCGGCCACAAGATTTTCTCTTCCTGCCTTATCTTTGATAGAGATATCAAATTCTTGCAGGAGTAGGATCCAACGAATAAGTCGTGGTTTGGCATCAGCTTTAGTCAACAAACACCGAAGGGCAGAATGGTCTGAGTAGACGAGGACATGGGTGCCTATGAGATATTGCCTGAATTTTTCAAGGGCATAGACTACGGCCAGGAGTTCTTTCTCTATGGTTGTGTAGTTCTGTTGGGCCGGGTCTAGTAGCTTGGAAGCATAGTAAATAACATGGGTCTCTTTATCCTTCTTCTGACCCAAAACGGCGTTCAGGGCCTGATTACTAGCATCACACATGACCTCGAAAGGTAATGTCCAATCGGGGGCACGAATAATCGGGGCCGAGATAAGTCTGTTCTTGAGAAGTTCAAAAGCGGCTTTGCAGGCCTCGCTGAAATCAAAGGGCACGTCCTTCTGGAGCAAGTGACACATTGGTTGAGCAATTTTGGAAAAATCCTTAATGAACCGTCGGTAGAAACCGGCGTGGCCTAGAAAAGATCTCACATCTCGGATATAGGAGGGGTAAGGCAAGGATTCTATCACTTCGATCTTGGCTTTGTTAACCTCAATTCCCTTGGTGGAGATGACATGACCAAGTACCAGGGCTCGATCCACCATGAAGTGACATTTTTCAAAATTCAGGACAAAATTTGTCTCTATGCAGCGCTCTAGGCACCTCTTTAGATTGTTCATGCATTCCTCAAAAGAATTCCCATAGACGGTGAAGTCGTCCATGAAGACCTCGATTCCATCCTCAACTAGCTCAGAGAAAATGCTGACTATACAACGTTGAAAGGTGGCAGGGGCGTTACATAGGCCGAAGGGCATGCGTCTATACGCGAAGGTCCCGAAAGGGCAGGTAAAGGTGGTCTTTTCCTGGTCTTCAGGAGCAACTGGGATCTGATGGAAATCGGAGTAACCGTCTAGACAGCAATAGTGGGTCTTCCTGGCGAGACATTCTAGCATCTGATCGATGAAGGGCAGGGGGAAATGATCTTTCCTGGTAGCGGCATTCAATCGGCGGTAGTCAATACACACTTTCCACCCATTCTGGATCCGGGTAGGAATGGATTCGCCGTCTTGACCGATGGTGATGGTTATGCCTGTTTTCTTGGGCACGACTTGGATAGGGCTGACCCATGGGCTATCTGAGATGGGGTAGATAACTCCTAGATCTAGCAACTTGAGAATCTCTTTCTTCACCACTTCCATCATTGGTGGATTCAGTCGACGCTGGGGCTGGCGGATGGTTTTCCTCGCGTCTTCTAGATGGATGTGGTGAGTGCATAACGCTGGGGACAAGCTCTTGATGTCCGCAATAGTCCATCCTATTGCTTGTCTGAAGTTCTTCAGTAAGGAAACCAGCTCGGATTCCTCGGGGTCTTTGAGCTTGTTGGAGATAATGACGAGCAAAGAGTTATCGGGGCCTAGATAAGCATACTTCAAATGGGAAGGCAATGGCTTCAGATCGAGGGTTGGAGCCTGATCAATAGAGGGAAATAACTTAACATGGCCTGGATATTCAGGAGACTGCTTCGGAGACTCATGCTGAGTAACAGTGCATTCTTCTAGGGCAGCGACGACAGAGTGTAATTCATGTGGAATGGGAAGTGTCGAGGCCACGACATCTAGAAGAGCGGGTGTCAGACTCCTGTCAATGACAGAATGCAAGGGGTCAGTAGAATATATTTCATCAATCTCCCCTATAATGGGGTCAACAATATCAACATAATTCACACTAGAAAATTTAAAAAGGTATCGCATGGCTTCTAGCATATTGAATTTGATGATCTCTCCATCAAATTCGAGAGAGATTGTGGCATCATGGACATCAATCTTTTCTAGGGCTGTGGCCAAAAACGGGCGGCCTAGAAGAACATCTGTAGACTTGGTGGAATCTTCGTTCTCCATTGCAATCACATAGAAGTCTGCAGGGAACAGGAATTCTCCTACTTGGACTAAGACATCCTTGATTATCCCCTCGGGGTAGATGATAGAACAGTCAGCGAGCTGGATGGCAAGGTCTGTAGGCACGAGAGGCTCGAGGCCTAGACTGTGGTAAATGATCAAGGGCATGACATTAATTCCTGCTCCTAGATCACACATGGCCTTGCCAATATCGACCGTGCCAATTCGGCAGGGGATAATGAACATGCCTTGGTCCTTACATTTCGGAGGGATGCGACGCTGGATATGTGCAGAAGCGTTGGCCCCTACGCTGATCTTGTTAACTTCGGCGAACTTGTTTTTGTTCGTGCATAATTGCTTCAGGAATTTGGCATAGCGAGGGACATTCTTCACCGCCTGGAGAAGAGGGATGTTAACAACCACTTTACTGAACATTTCAAAGATATTGTGATCCTCCTTATCTTTCTTGGCCTTGACCAATCTGTGAGGGAACGGGGGCTCGAGAATCTTATGAATGTACTCTTGAGTAAATTCTGGTGGGTTGGGGTCATTCCGTGGTGAGCCTCTAGGAGAGCGGATTCTGTCCTCCTTGACTTCTACGAATCTAGGGACTTTGGGGAGCTTTGTCCTAGGTTTAGGCCGGATTTTGGCCTCTGGAGAATTTTCAATATCTTGGGCTGGAAGCTCAAGTGGGTTCAAGGTCGTTCCACTACGCAAAGTTACTGCGTAGACATTGTGCTTTGGATTTGTTTCGGTCTGGGGTGGTAGTCTGCCATGATTTGTTAACTCCTGCATTTTGGCAGTCATGGCACTTATTTGCCTCTTAAGTTCATCTATTTCTTTCTGCTGCTCGGGATTCTTAGGCATTTCAGCAGTCGGGGTCTGTACAAAGGTCTGGTCCTGAGGATGGACAAAGGTCTGGTCCTAAGGAGGTTGGCGTTGATACTGATTTTGATGGTATGTGGGTCGAGGTCTGAAATTTGGCATATTAGGAGGGGGATTTCCATAAGGGTTCAGGTGTGGTTAATGGCTAGGTCCCGAAAGTTGAGTGTTTGGAACCCATCCTGGATTTTGCTGTTTCCAGTCTTGGTTGTAGTTTTGAGCGTAAGGGACTGGAATAAATTGGCCAGCAACATTCACTTGTATTTCCTCCGGAATATGGGGGCATGCATTAGTGGGGTGATCCACAAAATTGCATATTTGGCAGTCCTTGACAGGTGCGGGTTGTCCGGTCATGAAATTCTAGAACATCCCTGTGAGAGATGATATCTGATTCTGTAGGGCAGCTACTTGGACATCCTGGCCTGGATTGTTGGCAAGGTCGTCAGAGGCATTCTTGGCCATGAGCTCTATTGTTGCTCGAGCGGCTGTTGGGGTGAGAGCAGTCAGAGATCCTCCGGCAGCTGCATTGAGCAACGCCTTATCATGAGCTTTGAGGCCTTCACAAAAATATTGAACAAGGGCGTGCTCGGTAAGGTTATGGGCTGGACAGCTAGATTGCATCTTCTGGAACCTCTCATAGTATTGGTCTAGAGTCTCCTCTTTCTTCTGAACTATGGAGACGAGTTGCTTGCGCATGGTGTTGGAGATAGAAGTTGGATAATATTTCTCAGTGAAGATTTTTGACAGGTCTGCCCAAGAACGAATGGATCTTGCGGGAAGGTCATAATACCAGTCGAGGGCATCATCTTTGAGAGACCACTAGAATGCACGCAGCTTGGCTTGCTCAATGCTGACGTTGGCGGGTTTCATGGCCTCGCAAATAGAGTGGAGCTATTGGAGATGACGAAGAGCATTTTCTTTGGCGACCCCCCGAAAAGTAGGCAGATGATGAAGTACGGCTGACTTCAGAGTCCAGTCATGAGGGACGTTAGGCCAGTCAATGCAGCTACTTGCCATATCGGGGGTTGCATGAAAATTATCAATGGTTTGTTGATCTGGGGGTGGTGGTGGTGGTTGATTCTCACGACGCTCACGGTTGTCATGGTTGTCAAGGTCTTCCATTGCTGGAAAATTGAAATGAGCTGGTATGGGGTTGTCGTGGTCACGATGAAGGAAGCTTAAGTCTACGAAGGGCTGGTGTTCCTGGTCAGCCAGATTGGAAGGGGATCCATCGAGGGTAGGATGTGGGATTACTCTATGATGAGCAGATATTCCTCGGGCTTGCCTACGAAGTCCTCTTTCTGTTCTGGTCAACTCAAGGTCTAGAGGTAGTAGATCGGGGGCAGATCTCCTAGTCATACAAAAAAAAAAAACAGAATTTGTATCGTTCAATCCCCGGCAACAGCGCCAAAATTTGATCGTCACTCAAATATACTAATATTTTCCTGGTGCCTAGATGCACAAATTAATGTGTACAGGGCAAGACAGGGTCGAACCGTAGAGATTGAAGGAATAAATCGTTAATGAAGATGTATGACAAGATAATATGCAGCTGATCGAAACCAAGTAACACTAAGGGGGGTTTTATGTTGATTAATGAATTAATCAACGCAGAGTATGGGAGCTAACAAAATAGAATTGTAAAGTAATTATCTAGGGAACGAAAGTAAAATGTAATCCAGGGCAAGAAATATAAACAGATCGAAGGCTAGAAAAGTAGTAAAAGAGATATTAATCAGATAGGAAGAGATCTTAGCAAAAGGTATTCCTTTGGGCTGTTTTCTAGGTTGGCTAGTCATTGGCACAGAGATATTCTAAACTCAGGTACAGACCTCCTATAGGGACCGCGTTTCCACGCCGCGTCCCCTGCCTACCTTCTTAGATAAAAGTCACCCCCCGTTTCCACATATGAGGTGACCTTGACGTTCCGCCATCCTCCCAGGCACGAATGCGGGGAGGCCAAACTCAGAACGCCCATGAAGGGGAGGTAAGACAGATCTAGGGCGCGATAGCTCGACTTGTCAGGCACGTATCTCATACCCTAGATAACTGTTTACCCCTAGACAGAGGTCTCTCGCGCTACCTCCGCTAGGTGTCTACTATTATTCTAGGGTTTCGCGTTAGGTATAACCCTGGAAATGACACTACTCATGCAGAAACATCAATAGGTGATCAAACTCTTAACATTTCTAGACAAGCATGGAATTAAAACGGTAAACAATCATGTGCCACAAGAGAATATATTAAGCATGCATTAGACCTCTTAGCCGAATCCTACAACCCTTGAAACACCCTTCACTAAGAAAGGGGTATTTAGCTACTCATACTAAAATATAAACAGTAGATATATAATCATGCAATAACAAAGAGAGTAAAAAGGGAGTAGAGGAAACCGATAGATTAATTAATAATCAAGGAGGAAGCTTGCTTCAAAATGAGAGTTGTTCTTCGTGACAAAATGGGAGAGGATCCCCAGAAAATAAATGTTGAAATTAATGTAAGAAAATATCTTAGGACAGCCGTCCTTACAAAAAACCCTAACACTATGCTTATATAGCCTATTTTAGCTAGGAGACAAAACAGCTAAGAGCAATGAGTATGTGACAGCACATGTCCTTGCTAAGGGAATATTCTGAGATTCCTGACACGCCTGATGCCTTCTAGAAGCGCATGAGATTCCGTGCGGATCTTTGAAGATGCTTCTCTTTGATGGAAGATGCAGAACTGTCGAGACCTTGAGACAGCGCACTGGTCTGGTTCGCGTCGAGGTCTTGACGACATTCTTTCTTCTAGGCCTTGAAACTGGAATTCCTAAAAAATGCTCCAAAATTGCTTCTTTCTGATCTTTTCCCTCTTTTGACGCTAATCTGCAAATAAGATAGGAATAAGGGTCAAATAGCAAGTTCAAGCCCCCGAAAGGGCTAGAAAAGAGGGTAAAATAGAGGCCATGAAACGTGCTATCAGTGAACTATGCAGATCAACCAAAGCCTAAACAACCTTTATATCCAGAAACAGAACACAAGCTATTTGTTGGAAATTTATCCTGGTCGGTAACTTCTGAAAGTTTGATGCAAGCTTTTAACGAATACGGAAATGTGGTTGGTGCGAGGGTTCTATACGATGGGGAGTCCGGGAGGTCACGTGGGTACGGCTTTGTCTGCTACGCAACAAAATCGGAGATGGAAACTGCTCTCGAAACTCTTAACGGAGTGGTATAATCAACCTTCTCTTTGCACTATATGCACTATCTTAGTAAGAACTTCACTGCACATCAATTCTGAAGGCAATTTAGAACTGAAAAATGTTTTTTTTTCCGTCTTGCTTTTCTTGGTATTTCAAGAATTAGAGGGGCGCGCAATGCGTGTGAGCTTGGCTGAGGGAAGGAAAGCTTATGGTTGGTGAAAGTTATGGCTCTAAGGAGTGATGAAGATTGACATCAACAGCACCAAGGAAACGAAGGAAACGATACATGAACTAGCAATTGTATATCACTCGGCAACTTGGAATCTATTACATCTCTTACGGCTTATGCCCGTCTTTTCCCACTCTTGTATCATCTGAGCAGAACTTGTGAAAATTTATGAGTAATGTAAATGTGTTGAGCACTCAATTCAAGTTTACTGGTTAGGAGTATATTACAGAAGGAATGACTATTGTACCAATGGATTTCCCACCTATTTAACATCTTTACTTGCCGCAAATAGTTACAAACCGAGAATGCTCCTTTTATTTCTCAAAAAAATATCTCGTTCATTTGCCACATTTATATCCGTATGAATGAATTAAGGATTGAAAATTACAAACATGTCCCACAAAAGCTACTACAGGTAATAAAATTCAATGTAAGATTATATTAACATGTGCGTAATAATCATTTTTGACAAAATTCAATGGAACAAAATTATTTTTTGTTTTTAAAAAATTTGAAAATTAGTGCGAAGTAAACACGTTTTTCAGTTTTTCAGATCAGGAAAATTTTTCAGTTAGTGCGAAGTAAACACATTTTCCAGTTTTTTGTTTGAAATGAAAATTCTCTATTTTCCGAAAAAGAACAAATTTTTAAACTGAAAATTCTCCGAAGTAAACGCGCCCTTAACTTTTTAAGATGATTAAAAAGAAATAAAAAATATATATATCACAAAATAGTGACTAGTTTTTCTTAAAAAAGGAACAGGTGGAAAATTGCTTATTTTTGCTTTAAGATCTTATTTTTATTTTTTTACCAGATTTTTGCTTTAAGATTCAATGAGCTAAGCAACGCACCATGAGCTAGGGGTGTACACGGGTCAGGTCAGGTCGGTTATAGTCCAAAACCGTCACTGACCTATCAGAAATTAAGCGGGTCAGTTTGGGTCGGTTTTTACTACTATAACCGCAGATTGAGCGGATCGGGTCGGTTAATCATGGGTTGAATTTAAGGACCCAAAAAAAATTAGTAATTACTTCAATGACCTATCTCTCCTGCATTTCCGCCACCACCATCTTGATTTCTGCCGATTAGTATCACTATCATCTTCACCGCTTATCATGTCGCGCTCTCCATCTTCATCCCTGTCCGCTCCCTCCTCCAATTCAACCTCAAACCCTAATTTCAAGCTCTGACCACCTCCCAATCTTTATACATCTCCTTTTTCCTGCAAAAATAAATAAAATGGAACTAACCCATTTCAAATTTTGATTTGAAATTTGATTTCTTGGTCGAAACCCAGTTCAAGAAGAACGGAACACCAAGGATTGCAACAAGTTCCATGTAAACGGAGGCAGGGAGGAGGTAATTAAGGTTAAAATGAAAGAACAAAAGTGACTAAATCCTCATCTGTGTCGTTACTATTGTGATTATCAGAATCGGAGGAGAGATCTGAGATTGAGAGGTATTATATTTTTATTTCCGTGTGGTGCGGCGTAGTGTGGCGGCGACGAGGGAGGAGGAGGAGAAAAGAACAATTTGGAAGAGGTGAGGCGGAGGAGGACTAGAGATGAGAGGGAGGATGAGCGGCGAAGGGGCAGTTATATATCTGTATATGGCAGTTTTATTCTTTTTTTAACTTTTGACGAGTCGGGTCGGTTAGACGGGTTGGGCGGGTCAAATGTACACCCGTACCATGAGCAGACCATTGCCACTCATCAATCATCACTTTAGCCTATATATGGAAACAAGGATTAGGATGGAAAGGAAAGGAAAGGATGGGAAAAAATGTAAGGGAATCAAAAGGAATGCAAGGGAATTGAGAGAAAATAAATTGTAAAAATTTCCTCTCGGGCCCACAAAATATTTCCTCCCACAAATGGGAGGAAAAGGAAGGAATTGAAGGGAAATAAAAAATTATTCCATTATTATCCCCATCACCATCACCATCACCAACCACTACCCATTTCCGATTTCGACCACACACAACATCACCTCTGTTTCCTCCTCCACCATCTCAACCAACCACCTGTGCTGGTTCATCCTCAACACCTTTACTCATGTTATTAACCCATTGTTCCGACATCATCCCAAACAAACAACAAGCATCCTTCATCTTCCCACACTTGGCATGAAAATCAACCAATGCACTTTGAACGAACAAATTACCAAAATATCTACCTTTCTGAATACACCCCTATACTTGCAGCCCTCTCTCTAAACACCTCAAAGCAATGCACGTGCGCAAAAAAACTAGCAATGCATCTCCAAAAAAACTAGCAATGCATCTCGATAAGATTCATTTTGTGTGTAACAAGAAATTTGGGTTGTCCATGACACAATGTTTCTTTCAGGCATTCTGTCGAACACTTTGCGAGCACCATTTAGATGACCAACCTTGGCATAGAAAATGATTAGCTTGTTGCTTAAGTGGAGAGTTGCACCAAACTCATTTGTTATGATATGGCTATGAATCAAATGGCCTTGTTTTGCAGCTCTTTTATCCACACGCTGTTGAAGAATTTCCATGTACTTCAAGTAATCCAAATGTGTTTGGTTTGCAGCTTCATGTAAACTTCTTCTGGTGTTGCAAGATGAATGGAGTTGTAAAATAATTATAAGAGTAAAGTGGTAAAATAATTATTTATTTACTTATTTATGTTGTCATACACAAATATTATAATTTTCTTCCTTTTCTTTTCTATCTAAAAGATGCAGCCATACAAAGGATTTTTTTATAGAAATTTCCTTCCTCTCCTTTCCTTTCCTTTTTCTTGTTAAATTTTCCCTCTTTTCCTTCGTGCATTTTAGTTCCCATACAAAGCATTAGAGAGAGCGCGTGACATTCCTCATGTGAAGAGAACCTTCTAGATGCTCAATCTAAGAAATGTGGCACATGAAATAATTTTTGTTTTACGTTTGAGTGATAAGAGTCTTCCGGATTCCGGACAGGTTCTGCTTGATCTGGGCGGTCGGGAACACTGTGCTGGGAGCCTTCGTCACCTGCAATGCGCCGGAGGGGGTCTCCGGCGTAAACACTCCGATGCCAAAGTCAGAACGGGTAGTGAAAGTGACAGGGGTTCAGTATGTTGTCTTAGGCTTAGCTTTTCTTTGTAAGGGTGAGGGTATTTATAGACAAAGGGAAGAGTGTACCGACAGGGGTTGGAGTAGTCCCTGGCAGGTGTCGCTGGAGTGACATGTCACTGGAGCGCCATAGAGTGTCGTCATGGGGATGACGTCAGGCAAGGTGACGTCATGGATGGCCTGGGATGGGATGTCGCCGTGCGGATGTCGCATGAGAGCCCCCCCGCTGATGTCGACCATCCCAGGGTCAGCCTCCCGGCCTGTTGGCGGTGCATGCGGGGCTTCGTCTCCCACGACAGGTACAGTATGCTGTCCGGGTCACCCGGCGGGGTGGCGGAGATGCCGCTCCTGTAGTATTGATAGTTATCATATGCCCAAATGAAAACTAGCCCGAGTGTTTACCAAGGGCTATCACAGCATCTCTGGTCCGGCCCTGTCAAAGGGTTCTCTACTAGTGCAGGCTCGACGATCGATAAAGGTGTGTCTTCTAAATGCCTTTCTCCGAAGTCTATAAATAGGCCCTTTATTTCGCACTTGTTTCATTATTCTCACAGCTTTTCCATCCCTTTCTCAGAATTCTCTCATCCTTCTCTTCTTCATGGACGAAGTTACCAAAAACTTTCTGCTCTCCAAAACTCATGCCCTGAGGAACCTAACTCAGGCTGATACTGATTTTCTGGGTTCGCTGAGCATCAAAACCTCGGAGGATATGCTGGAGCTTCAGGGAATGCTGACTCCCCTACAGGCTAGACAGGCCACTGTCACCATGGAGGACTTCAGTCCCGTAGAGAAAGCGGTGAAGCTGTCGGTGGCTGTTTCTCAAATCCAGCTACTGATGTCAACGCTGCAGCATAGGAAAGACTTGCTGGGATGCTGCCTGAAGAGTATGAGGGCTTACTCTTCTGAACTGACGGCCCTGGCGGACGCCCTTAGGGAGATTCCTTTTCTGGAATGGGACGAAGATGATGCTGGGTCGAATGCATGACCAACGACGGGCGTCCTCTTAGTACGTCTTTCTGTGCTCCTTAGGGGCCACCTTTTGTATCTCGGGCCTTTAGGCCTTTTTGTAATCCCGGGCTGTTAAGCCCTTTAAGTAAATAAATATGCCTTTCGTTATCTGCTTGCCATGTTGTCACTGTTTTTCTTCTTTCTCGTAACTTTATTCGTCTGCCTGACTCACAATGATTATTATTATTTTTTTTCACGCCATATCCGTTTAGAATATATTTCGCACCGCTTTTTTAGCGCCCACGGATTGGGCGACGGTTCGGTGCCTCCTGGCTGATGCAGACTTTTAACAGTTGCGGAGTCAGATCTTTCCTCCCAACAGACGCTACTCTTGATAGCATTAAATGTCCTCGATAATACACAGAGAGGCACGCACGCTTCCTTCTCCTGAGTATATAAGGAAGCTCTTTCTTTCCTTTTCGCTCATCTTTTCACTTCTTGCTTCTCACTCTTACTAGCATTTCTATGGCTGATTTTCATTTTTTGTATGCTGGTGCCTGCGATTCTCCTCCGACCCCTCCGACTTCTCCCGATTCCGACAATCCTCCACCAACACCTTCCTGGAGGCCTGCCAAGTGTTCTATGAAACGCCGGAGTCGCAAGAGATCAAAGAAGACAATGAAACAGCCTTTCGAATCCTTCTTTGCAGGCTTTGAAGCTCATCTTCTTTCATTACGGCAAAAGGACGAGCCGTCACCATCCGTCCCTCGCCTTTTTCCCAAGGAGGAGACTTCTACACAAGATTCCGCCCTAGGACTGACTGGCCCAATCTTGGAGAAAAACTCCCATGTCGCTTCAAAGGGAGAGACTGCCCCTGCGACAGGTTCCGTGACTGGGCTTGGTAAAAGACCATTCTAGGTTGACGAGCCCTTTCCTTTCTATAGCAATGAGTCGCCCTCACCTCCGGAAAATTACGATTACGTCTACGAGGTGGACTGGATGGACGACGACTGAAGATGTCGCACTTATTGTAGATGCCGCTTGGCTTTCTCTCTTTTAAATAAAAACATTGTGGAACAAAATGCCGCTTGCCTTTTCTTTTGTGTCTTTAATATGTCGCCGCTCCTATTGGTTAATCGCCGCTGGACAAGCCGATTGCCGCTTCATAGGATCTTTTTTCTGGGGTTTTTTGTAATTATAGGGTCTTTTTGCGAAATTCGAGGCGAGCACTTGACTTTAAGTCTCTGTCAGGGTCTTCTCACGTGTCCAGTTTGCCTCGTACGTGTCTCACTGTAATAGGTTGCGCTTCTGTCTGACTGTTCCACCATTTCTTTTAAAAGGAAACGCGTTTCTTTCCTGTACCCTTTTTGCTCCTTTTTATATCTCCGAACTCTCTTTGTTTTTTGCTTGCTCCGAGGAAATTCTCTCGTTCGCATCCAGACGACTCGCCCATTAATTCCAACCTTCTCTCTTTCAAGGTATTCTGCTCGATTTTGCTTTTAATTTTCCTTTGCTGCTTTATGTATGATGCCTCGTACGAGATCTCAATCTAGTTCCTTAGCTACCCCTGTGCCAATTTCTCGATATCCCGAGCTTGAAAACACCCCTACCATCTTTACTTGCCCTACTGTTTTACGCCTCGAACTGGAAAGCAATAATATCACCTTCCCCCGCGGCTATCGTCCCAATATTCCTTCTGACACCATGAGGCTTCATAGCCGGCTCTGGAAGACTCATAGGATTCTTTATTTTAAGATGTTTCAATACGGGTTTCGCCTCCCGATTCATGACACGCTAGAGCGTGTGCTGCGCCAGCACAGGCTTAACCCTGCGCAGATTACGCCTCCCTCATGGAGCTGCATCTACGCCTTCCTTCGCGCCTGCGAATTAAAAGATATTCTTGCGCCCTCCGTCCCTTTATTCTGCAAGTTCCTGACTCTGGTCTTTCGCGACGGCTTCATTAATATTATTCCTAGGTGGGATGACGCTCTAGTGAGGCCTTTCTGGCAGAAATTTCGAGGATTTGAGGGGAACGCTGAAAACTGGAAGAGCGGTTTCTTCGTTGTAGAATTACCCTCTCGCCTGTGGCATCCTTATTTCAACCTGGAGGTGGTTGATTGGGCAAAGCCAGTGCCTCTGTCTAGGGAAGAGTTGGACCAGGCCAATGCCTTGCTGGAGATAGAGTCTTCTTTCCAGATCCGGAATTTTGCCTTATACAGGCCTTTAACTGAGTGTGCCATAGGTGAGCTTTTGAGCGTCGCCACTGCCTTGTATCCCCCTTGCTTACTAACATTACTTTTTGCAGGGGAAACCATCGCTCGTCCGCTCTCTGAGGGTGACGCTCCTCACAAGATTGTCGCTTCTTCACCGACTGCTCCCTATACTTCTGCTGGGGCTCGAGCTGATCACCGTATACCCATAAAGAAAAGAACGCTAGGGAAAGCGGTTCCTCCTTCCGCACTTCCCGCTTTGTGGAAAACTGGTTGCCCAGTCGGAAGAAGAGGTCCAGGTCTGGTCCGCCAGTGACTGAGCCTCCGCCCGGCTTCCTCAGTCCAACGGAAGAAGCTAAGGGAAGCAAGCGAAGCTCGGGTGACAAAGGTGGCGACTCAATCTCCCCTTGCCACTACCACGAATACCATCGCTTTTGAGACTATGCTTTCTGCCGGCGCGACTGAGGAGAGTCAACTGCTGCAACTTCCTCCCAGAGTTCCGTACATGCGCGTCATGAACAATTGCCTTGCCGCCTTTCGACAACTTCATTACTTCATCAAGGCCCGTGGCACACAGTCTCAAAACTCCGAAGCTCTAGCAAAGATAGAGGAGCTATCGCGACTCCACAAGCGCGCTCAAGCCGAGCTGCGTGAGTGCCGCGCTGACCTTTCTCGAGAAAGATCTAAAGGAAAGGCCCAGGTCGAAGCTTTGGAGGCTGAGCTTGTGGCTGAGAAGAAGAAGAACTTGTTCCTTCTTGAAGAGGTATCATCCCGCGATGCCGACCTGTCGAAAGCTTTCAAGAAGGTGGCATGGTGGAAGAAGAAGACTGAACAGGCCATCATCGCCGGGGTGACAGATCAGCAACGCGGCAAGTCCACTGACCCTGCTGAGGTCGCTAAGTACGCCTCCACCCGGATGAAAGAGATTGACGAGAGCCAAGAGGGTTTCCTTTCCTCCGAAGAGGAGTAACGAATTCGTGCCTGGAGGAAACTTATTTGATGTCGCTTCTCTGCTTGCACCCTTGTTGTATT
This sequence comes from Viola odorata, assembly GCA_963691705.1. Taxonomy (NCBI): domain Eukaryota; kingdom Viridiplantae; phylum Streptophyta; class Magnoliopsida; order Malpighiales; family Violaceae; genus Viola; species Viola odorata. The sequence continues at coordinate 16,192,881 of OY829546.1, read as the reverse complement.
ATTATTTCATTCGGACTTTGTCGTCATCTCTTTATTTGTAATAATTACCAAACCTTACTATCTTGACCAAATAATGTGTGTTTTAAGACAATGTCGCTCTTTATCATGTGCCGCTTCACAGCTTTTTCTTTCATTTTGGCCTTTTGCATGTCGTGCCATTATGGCTTGTCGCTCCTTTGCGCCGGGTTTAATTGCGCCCTTTTCAGAGCATTTAATGCTCTAACTTCTTTTTACTTGATAAGGGGGAGGAGGAGACAGCTTTGAGCCCACGTGTCATCAAAGGGGGAACGCTAAAAGACTGGCGGGCTGAGCCTGTCTTTTCGCTCCTCAGAGATTGTACCTGTTTCCCGCGCTTCACCGCCCTTGACACGTCACACACTACACTTGCTTGACTCGTCGTCCCCCTTTAGCTCCTAGGGTTTATATATATGACCCCACGCGCTTTCTTCTTGTCTTTTATTACTCTTTTCTCCTTTAAACAAACGAAAGAGAAGGAGAACGATTCCTCTTCCTCCTCCTAGAGTCCACCGCCGCCTGGGTGTTTTGATCTTCTACTCTCAACAGGTAATTTCCTTTCTGTTCTTCTCTTTACCTTGCTCATGGCTCCTAATCGCCATAATTCCCGCCCCGCTGGGGAGGGGGATATTAATACCGCCGTTTCCACCATTACTTCCACCGCCATCCTTCGGCGGCGCCTGCGGAGTTATAATGCCACCGTGGACCAGTTGGAGGGGTACTCCACTGAAGTTGCCCCGAAATCCCTTCGCCTCAACAGCGAATTACCCGGCAACCGTAGGGTTCTTTATGCCAAGATATTCCATTATGGTTTCCGGCTGCCTCTGGATCCCTTGATTGCTGAATTACTTTCTGAGTTCGATTTGAACGCTACCCAACTGAGTCCAAATGCCTACTATGGCATTTACACTTTTATGGCCCTCTGTAGATATATAGGGAATGAATCTCCTTCTTTGTTGTTGCTCCGCTCCCTCTTTCAGTTGTACCACCATAGTAATGGCATCATAGCGATATCGCCCCGCTATGATGTTGAGGTTTTAAACCCTTTTACCTGGAAGTTGTTATTCCTTGAATCTTCCATTGCTGCTTGGAAAAAGGGATTCTTCATCATCAATCTGCCCCAGCCTTTGTGGCGGACTGGTTTTAATCTAGCTATCCGAGACGCTGCCTGGGGTGGCAGGCCGGAGTTAGGGCCAGCTGACCAAGACTGGCTAAACAGACTACTCAATTTGCCTGAGATCCCTGGTGTTCACACTCGCGAACTCGCATGCCAAGGCAACATCCAGGATTGCATCCAAAGTGAGCTTCGCACCTTTGATCACTATTCCACGCCAATACTAACTCTAACATTCTTTTCTTATTTCTACAGATCCTCCCGCCGGGTGGAAGCCTGATTGTATCAAGAAAAGGGAGAAGAGGACTCAACAGAAGAGAGAAAAAAGAGTTCTTTCCGCCACTTCGGCCAGCGCCGCTGCTGATATCCCGCGTGCGTCCGCTTCTGCGCCTGAGTCTTCCTCCCTTCCCCAAGCGGAAGCTACCGCCATATCAACCGCTGCTCCGATTTCTTCCCCCGGCGTTGCTTCTACACAAGCGTCATCTTCCCATACCCCTCTTGCTAGGAAGAGGATAAGGACTCTCCGCCTTCGAATTGTCGCTCCTACACGTCCTCCTGCTCAGGTGGTTTTCATAAATTTTTCCATGTCTATGCATTTTTATTTATCTCTTAATACCCCTTTGTCTCTTGTGCGTAGGATACTGTCGTTGCCTCTTCCACTACGCCTTCACGCGACAGTATGGATTTGTCGAGCATTCTTGGCCCCAAGCGTCCCCGTCTTAACGAAGGTGTTCCATCAGCGGACAACTCTGTCGCTGGTCAGGGTAGGCAGGACGGCATTTCCAATACTGGTCCCTTGGCAGGCGACCAAGGCTCTGACCCGGTGGGGAGTGGGGCTACCCCGACGCCACTTCAGCCCTTTTTTGCCACATCAGCTCCTCCTCCAAGTGATTCCTTGGACTTTCTGGAGGTTCTTGAAGAGGAACACTTTCCAAACTTAACGACCGGCAGCTTCAATATTGGCGTTGGGCCGTCCAACCGTTCTCCTCCATCCCCTCCAGATGTCTTCTTCATCCCTACTGCTGTTCAGACAATCCTTCCCTCTCATCCCCCGATAGAAACCCCGCAGATGGTGGCCGAGTTAAGCATTATACTCTCTAGTAGAGCCACCACCCATCAAATTGATTTGAGCAACATTCGCCAGCGCGGGTTCCCAGCGTTAGGAGGCGACAGCTCCCTAGCGACATCTGCCTTGTTAGTAGGACATCTGCTGTCAGTTGAGGAAGAAGAGCGAGACTTCCTCTCGATTGTCGAGGGTGAACAATTGCAGCAGATAAGGACTCATCTGTTTTCTGGCTTTCAAGGTTTCCATTACTGGTCTGTAGATATGATGAGACGAATGAGCTCTCTCCAATCTTCCTCCCAGGTGTGGCGTAACACTAATCGTCAGCTCTCTGAAGAAATCAGCGGGTATCAAAGGGAGCTTCATGAAGCTCAAGAGGAGCTGCGGAAGAGTGTTGAGGAGTGACAACGTATGGAGAACAGTTTAAGGAAAGAGTTGGAAGAGGCCAAAGGGCTCCTGGCCGCTGGGGATATCGCCCTTCAAGAGGAGCGGAGCAAGAACACCGCACTTAAAGAGGAGACAGCGGACAAGTGTAAGTGGTTTTCAGAACAAGCGGCAGGCCTCATGGCCGATTGCTTCATAGAGCATCACGGCCGCAATTTCTTTGACGCTGACGCTATCATCCGCCTTTTTAAGGAAAAGTCTGAGTTCCTCACTGAAGAGGGCTATCGCCAGGCAAAAAGGCCACGGCCTGACGAGGGGAACAGCAGCATGCCCGGGCTGTGAATGTCACCTCTCTTTTTTCCATCGGGTGCTCCAACTCCCTTGCCCCTTTTTTGTGTTTTTTAGGGCCTTTTGTTTGAGCAAGCATCCCTTCATGTGTAAACAGTTCGCACAACTTTCTGCACATTTTAACTTATCACTTCGTTAGTAGCGACATATATCGAAAATTCTTAATTACCTTGGGGTATTGCCGCGAGATCTCCTTTCTTACTTAGCACGATCCCCCAAAGATGTCGCTTGTGCCTAATTTTCTGCACCTTTTCACTTATCACTTTGTTAATAGCAACATTTATCGAAAAATTTTAATTACCTTGGGGTATTGCCACGCGATCTCCCCCGATGTCGCTCGTGTCCCGTACTCTTCCAGCTAAACTTCACCGGGTTTGTCCCTTCCGGTTACTAGCTGTGGTACGGTGACCTTTCCTATCCGCGCGTGTCCCGTACTCTTCCAGCCAAACTTCACCGGGTTTGTCCCTTCCGGTTACTAGTTGTGGTACGGTGACCTTCATATTTCTTCAATCGGCCGGGGAAGTGCCCTCACTCGCAGCGCCGCCTGATCAAGGCCGGTCACCACGAGGATAGGACTTTCACTTCCTCAGCGTTGCCCTCACACCTCGGAACGTGCCCTCGCTTAACGATGGGCATATGTTAGCGCTACCACCGTAAGGATAGGATTTTCACTTGCGAGGTAGAGTTTTTATCTTCCCTGGGGTCGTGCCTCACTTGATGATCATCCGCCTTTGTGAGCGCGAGCTGTCACAAGGATAGGACTTTACACCCCCAGGGGAGTCGGGGCGTGCCCTTTCTCTGGGTTTCCCCAGGATAGGATTTTCACTCCCAACAGTGCTGGAAAGTGTCTCCTCTTGGCGAGCCGCTTGATCAGGGCCGGCCTCCCAAGGCCAGAATTTTTCACTTCCAGCACCATCTATTAGGATCGCCGGGGTGTGCCTCGTCTTGCCGATCAGTCCGCGTCAGTCCATTCCGCTCCCAAGGTTAGGACTTTTCACCCCCGACATCCTCTTTTCCCTGTCATCTGCACATTACCCAGACAACCAACAAGGAAACAAAAATATTTCCACAACAATTGTTAGACCATGCCCACGGCATGTCAAAATTTTAAAAGACCATGCCCACGGCATGTCGATATTTCAACGACCATGCCCACGGCATGTCGAATTTCAAAGACCATACCCACGACATGTCGATATTTCAAAGACCATGCCCACGGCATGTCGAATTTCAAAAGACCATGCCAACGGCATGTCGGTATTTCAAAGACTATGCCCACGGCATGTCAATATTTCAAAAGACCATGCCAACGGCATGTCAAATTTCAAAAGACCATGCCAACGGCATGTCGATATTTCAAAGACCATGCCCACGGCATGTCGAATTTCAAAAACCATGCCCACGGCATGTTAATATTTCAAAAGACCATGCCCACGGCATGTCAATATTTCAAAAGACCATGCCAACGGCATGTCAATATTTCAAAAGACCATGCCAACGGCATGTCAATATTTCAAAAGACCTTGCCAACGGCATGTCAAATTTCAAAAGACCATGCCAACGGCATGTCATATTTCAAAAGACCATGCCCAAGGCATGTCGAATTTCAAAGACCATGCCCACGGCATGTCGAATTTCAAAAGACCATGCCCACGGCATGTCCATATTTCAAAAGACCATGCCAACGGCATGTCAAATTTCAAAAGACCATGCCAACGGCATGTCAAATTTCAAAAGACCATGCCAACGGCATGTCAATATTTCAAAAGACCATGCCAACGGCATGTCAATATTTCAAAAGACCATGCCAACGGCATGTCAAATTTCAAAAGACCATGCCAACGGCATGTCAAAATTTCAAAAGACCATGCCCACGGCATGTCAAATTTCAAAAGACCATGCCAACGGCATGTCAATATTTCAAAAGACTATGCCAACGGCATGTCAATATTTCAAAAGACCATGCCCACGCCATGTCGATATTTCAAAGACCATGCCCACGCCATGTCGAATTTCAAAGACTATGCCCACGGCATGTCGATTTTCAAAAGCCCATGCCAACGGCATGTTAATATTTCAAAAGACCATGCCAACGGCATGTCAAATTTCCACAAATTTTAAAACCATGCATAACAGCATGTTTAAATTTCACAAATTTCAAAACCATGCTTAACAGCATGTTCAGGTTCTAGCATGATACAATTTTAATCTAGCAATATTCCAAGAGTTAGGTAAGGGAGTACCGTCAACCGCTTCAAGGTGATACGCTCCCTTTCCGATAACACGAGTGACGCGATACGGGCCTTCCCAATTTGAGCTGAGTTTCCACATTCGTTGGCCCGCCGCCCGTTTATCCCTGAGCACGAGGTCTCCCACTTTGAGCAGCCGCTCCTTGACACGCCTGTTGTGATACCGTGCCATTCTTCTTTTGTAGTACATTATTTTTAAGAGGGCTTCCTCGCGCGCCTCAGGGAGCATGTCGAGGTTAGCTCGTAACTTCTTCTCATTTAGTTCCTCCTTGAAATATTCAATCCTCAAGCTTAGGGTGCCAATTTCGACGGGTGTTATCGCTTCAACGCCGAAAGCCATCGCAAAAGGCGTCTCACCCGTGCTTATTTTGACAGTCATGCGATAGGCCCACATTACATAGGGTAGTTCATCTGGCCACTTCTTTTTCGACCCCTCAAGATTTTTCTTGATGCCGCTCAGAATGCTTCGATTGGTCACCTCCGCCTGGCCGTTAGTCTGAGGGTGCGCCACAGAGGAGAACCTCTGTTCAATCTGAAATTCTTCGCATTGCTCCTTGAAGAAGCGGCTGGTAAATTGCGCCCCGTTGTCACTAACTAGCACACGAGGCACCCCGAAGCGCATGATCACTTGGTGCTTAAAGAAGTGCCATATTTTTTCCGTCGTAATAGTGGCCACCGCTTCCGCTTCTGCCCATTTAGTAAAATAATCCACTGCCACGATTACAAACTTCAATTGCGACCTTGCCTTAGGAAAGGGGCCTAAGATATCGATTCCCCACTTAGCAAAAAGACAAGGTGCCACGATCTGGGATATTTCAGTGGCAGGCCGTCGAGGGATTTTGGCAAATTCTTGACATCTATGACACGACAACACAAAGTTGTTACAATCCCTCCGAATAGTGGGCCAATAGAATCCTGCCCGAAACACCTGCGCTGCCATGGTACCACCCGACACATGCATGCCGCAGATGCCCTCATGGATCTCGCGCAGGGTGTGGAGGCCTTCTTGTTCCGTTATGCATTTTGCGGCCGGGTGCGAGAAGCATCTCCTAATTAGCACCCCATCATAATAAGTGCACCTCGCCGCCTGCCTCAATACTTTTTTCTTTTCTGCACTGTCGCTCGGGAGCTCGTCGTGCTTCAAAAAATTTATCACGGGGACCCTCCAGTCCTCTTCGATCTCCTCTATACATAGCGACAGTTGTTCCTCCATGAAGGACGGCAATGACCTTTCTTCATAGTATACGTCCTCTGGAATGGTGGCCTCCTGATTGGCCGTCATCTTGGCGAGACTGTCCACCTCAGTATTGCTCTCCCGCGAGATGTGCTCGAAAGTGACACACAGGCCACTTTGTTCCATTTCTGCCAACTCCTTTTTCACTTTCGAGAGATATTGCGCCATCATCGGCTCTCTAGCTTGGGAATATCCCAAGACTTGATCAATTATCAGCTTGGAGTCCCCTCGCATTATCAACCGCGGGGTTCCAGTCACCCGGTCATTCTCAGCTTTGGTGAAAAGGTTCCTTCCAACTCTAAGTCCTGCCAATAATGCTTCATACTCTACTGCGTTGTTGGACAGTGGTTGTAGGATTCTAATGGCGTGCCGCACCCGCATATCATGTGGCCCGACCATGTATATTCCAGCTCCTGCCAGTTCCTGATTTTTGGCGCCGTCTACATAGATGAGCCATGTGTCAGCTAGGACCTCTAAGAATGGGGTCATTGCATTGCTTTCTTTCTTTTCAAGCGGCTCTGCCACGCTGTCTCCAGTGAATGTGCACTCGGCTATGAAATCCGCCAAAACCTGAGCTTTTACGGATGGTCGAGCTTTGTATTGTAACCCATATTGCTCTAGCTCGATTGACCAGATCAACATCCTCCCCGAGGATTCTGGTTTCCTGAAAATCCTTCTCAAAGGCTGATCCGTAAGCACGATGACCGGATGGGCCTGAAAATACCTGTCCATCTTTCGTGTGGATTGTATCAGGGCGAACGCCACCTTCTCAAGGTGGGTGTACCGCACTTCGGCGTCTTTTAACACATGACTGACGAAGAAGACAGGTCGGTGGGCATAGTTATCCTCCCGAACCAGGACAGCGCTGACTACTTTGTCCGCGACGCCAAGGTACAAAAATAACGTGTCGCCCGGCTCCGGTCGTGTTAGAACCAAGCTGGACGACAAATAAGCTTTCAAACTCATGAACGCTCCTTCGCATTCTTGCGTCCACCCAAAAGGAGCTTTCCTACGTATAACTTTGAAGAATGGCAGGCACTTTTCGCCCTGCTTAGAGATGAACCGTCCTAGAGCAATGACGCGTCCTGTCAATCTCTGGACCTCCTGAAGGGTTCGCGACGATACCATATCATGGATAGCCTTGATCTTTGACGGGTTTGGCTGGATGCCCTTTTGGCTTACCACGTACCCGAGGAATTTTCCCACCTGAAATGCAAACGCGCACTTGCGGGGATTTAGTTTTATCTGGTACTTTCTCAGCGTGTCAAACACTTCCTGTAAGTCGGCCAGATGGTCACCGAAACTTCGGCTCTTGACCAGTACATCGTCTACGTATGCTTCTACGTTTCTCCCGATTTGCTTTTCAAACACTTTTTTGGCCATACACTGGAAAGTCGCCCCTGCGTTCTTTAGACTGAACGGCATTGCCGTGTAGCAATAAGTTGCCTTCAAGGTCATAAATGTCGTCTTTTCCTCATCCTCTTTGGCCATGGGAATTTGATGGTATCCGGAGTTGGCGTCCAGGGAACTCAAATACGCGTACCCTGCCGCTTGATCGACCAACTGATCGATCCGAGGAAGCGGATAGCAGTCCTTAGGGCAAGCGTCATTCAAGTTGGTGAAGTCAATGCACATACGCCAGTCTTCGTTGGGCTTGCGGACTAAGACGGGGTTGGCCAGCCAAGTGGGATATTGAACTTCTCGAATGAATCCCGCGACTGACAACTTCGCTATCTCCTTATCAATCACCCCCGCCTTTTCCACGGAAAATACGCGCCGCTTCTGTTGAATTGGAGTGGCGTGTGGGTCGACATTAAGTCGATGCTCAGCCACTTCCCTGGACACGCCAAGCATGTCCGCTGGTTTCCACGCGAACTCTCCTTCGCACTTGTTCAACAGCCGAGCCAATTGTGCTCTCTCCTCAAGAGTCAGCTTGTCGCTAGCCTGGAAGCTCGCCTTATCATTTCCCTGGACAGGGATGGGTACCATCGCGTCTACCGGCTGGGTTCGCCTTTCATCCCTTTGCTCGTAGGGATCCGCTGCCACACACACATATTGATCGTAGCTCTTTTGAATCATGAGCGAGTAACATTCGACGGCTAACTTCTGGTCGCCTTTGATCGACACTACCCCTTCCCACGAGGGGTATTTCATCCTGAGATGTTTCTGAGATACCGCCGCCCCAAAACGATTGAGGAATGGCCGCCCTAGAATGGCATTATACGGTAGGATGAGATCTATGACCAAGAACATCAATTCTTCGGATCGTTTCGATGCGTCTTCTCTGAAATACACAGGCAGCGCTGTGATTCCGATTACGGGTATAGGGATCCCATCCACTCCTATAATTGGTTTCTTGCAGAGCGCCAGTTCGCTGGCAGGGCATTTCATGAGATCATATGCTTCCAACGAGAATAGATTTACCGCACTGCCATTATCAATGAGGGTCCTCCGTACCCCATGGCTCCCAATAACCGGCGTGACCACTAACGCATCATTATGAGGGAAGACGACGCCCTTCTCATCCTCTTCTGAAAAAGAGATTACCATCCTGTCCATCGCATCAATCGCTCCTTTTTTTGTCGGCGGGCCTTCCCGTTTTCGCTTCTCTCCTGTCAGGGGCGTTGTTGGAGTAGTCTCGTCCAAGAACGACGCGCCCCCAGCGATAATGTTTATGATGGGAACGTCCTCATCGTGAGTCATTAGCAACTCTTTTCCCCTCGTGCCAGAAGTTCCGGCGCTCCCAGGGGGAGGAGGCAATTGATTGTCGCCTAGCGCTCCGCGCGGGAGGTCGCTCCTGGTATCTTCTCTCATTCGTATGGAAAACTCTCCAAGGTAGCCTTCTTCGAGCAGTCGCTTTATTGCCAACTTTAACTCCCTGCATGCCTCTGTTGAATGCCCCTTAACCTTATGGAATTTACAAAAGGCGTTTTCCCTTCCTCTCATGACCACCCCCGACTTCACAGGGGCGGGATAGCGAATCGGCAGGTTCCGCTGCTGAATGATGGCTAAAATTTCCGCTCGTGGGAGTGTAAGGGGAGGAAGGTCGGGATCGTAGGCTCGACCCTTAGGAGGATCCGCCTATCGCTAAACATTCAGACTACCGCCCCTTCCTCTAGAGAAGTTACCCTTCTGGTGGCTCGACGCCTTGGGAATGTAATCTTTCCGCTGGGTGTATTCATCGCCTGGACAAGTATCGCGGGCCACACTGGCTTGAGCCGCAGGAACAGGAGGGGCGTTCTGGAGCGTATCCCGCATTCTGATTCTATATTCCTCCTCTTCCATCCTTGCATAATTGTGGGCCTTCAGCCTCAATGCGTCTAAGGTCGTCGGGGGGTCTACCATCAACGTATCTCTCAACTTCCCATATCCACAATTCCGCTTCAAAGCTTCTATAGCAAAATCGATAGTGATACCGGGGGTCAATGACATTTCCGTATCAAAACGGCCCAGATAACTATTCAAAGACTCCTCTGGTTTTCTACATATATCAAACAAGGCTGCCGCGGATTTCCGAATAGGGATAGCTGTGCTGAAGCGACTCTTAAACTTGGCCTCTAGTTGCTGGAAACTGTCAATTGATCGAGCGGAAAGCCCTTCGAACCAGAGGCGAGCCACTCCTGACAAGGTCATGACGAATATCTGACACAACGCCACGTCGCTGTGCGTCTGAAACTGAACGAAGTCCTTCACCTTGTTGAGGTGTGAAATGGGGTCTCCGGTGCCGTCGTACGACTCTGAGGGGAGCTTGACACGTCGGCCGACCCTGTGGTGCCTTATACGGTGGGTGAAAGGATGACCAGCGGTGTCGTCTAGGATCTCACAATCATTTCGGGGAGGAGACGCGTCCATGTGTCGCCTGTACCCTCGAGGCTCTGGGGTACGATGCTGCCGGGGAGTCCGACTGCGACTCCTTGGCGAGCGGGATCGACGCCTCCTACTGCCTAATCTCTCGCTCCGCTCCCTGGACACCTCTCTATCGACTCCCTCCCTTCTGCCATCCCAACGCTCTCCGTATTCCTCTAGCGGCCGCTCTACTTGTGAGATAGGAATCCGCGGTACCCGCGGTATATAGTGCTCCTCGTATCCGCCTGCCAGTTGCGCGAAACCGAATGGCATACTTATCGCAGGTGAGGTCAGAGGGACACTTATCTGGCGTCGAGGCGATATCGGTCGATCAGCGATGATAGATGGAGTAAAAATAACTCCAGGAGGCACACCTGATGTCGCGGCACTAGAAGTGGGGCCTGTGGCCATCCCAATTAAATAATCTAAGTGGGCACAAAGAGCTAGCATGGAACTTACCGAGGGAGTAGCGAGGTTGTCCCTCTCAGAACTTACAAACGGAGGAACAGAACGACTGGATCCACCCACGTAAAAAAGTGGAGTGCCTGTTGAGGCGGTAAGGGAACCTATTTGCATAAAGGGAGCATTCACTTGACAAAGCGGGGTACCCGGTTGTGGACACGAGGTGTCAGTTGTCAGTCCGAAAAGAAAGTCTGTCTGCACAGAGGAGGTTTCAGGTGATGTGACATACATACTGGACAAAGACGTGGCAAAAAGTGTCCTTCGCGCGTGACCGCCACGAGTATGAGGGGGCGTGGATTCTGAATCCGAAGCCATGATCCTTCGACTCTCAAAGAGAAAAACAGAGCTTGGCTACTAAGGAAACTCACTTAATCAACCAAAGCTTTTGATAATAATCGGAGCCTTTAGATCTCAAGGAACTCACTTGAAGATCTAAATGCTCTCAATGAAAGCACCATTTGATAAGAGTCTTCCGGATTCCGGACAGGTTCTGCTTGATCTGGGCGGTCGGGAACACTGTGCTGGGAGCCTTCGTCACCTGCAATGCGCCGGAGGGGGTCTCCGGCGTAAACACTCCGATGCCAAAGTCAGAACGGGTAGTGAAAGTGACAGGGGTTCAGTATGTTGTCTTAGGCTTATCTTTTCTTTGTAAGGGTGAGGGTATTTATAGACAAAGGGAAGAGTGTACCGACAGGGGTTGGAGTAGTCCCTGGCAGGTGTCGCTGGAGTGACATATGTCACTGGAGCGCCATAGAGTGTCGTCATGGGGATGACGTCAGGAGGATGACGTCAGGCAAGGTGACGTCATTGATGGCCTGGGATGGGATGTTGCCGTGCGGATGTCGCATGAGAGCCCCCCCCCCCCCCCCCCCCCCCCCCCCCCCCCCCGCTGATGTCGACCATCCCAGGGTCAGCCTCCCGGCCTGTTGGCGGTGCATGCGGGGCTTCGTCTCCCACGACAGGTACAGTATGCTGTCTGGGTCACCCGGCGGGGTGGCGGAGATGCCGCTCCTGTAGTATTGATAGTTATCATTGAGTACTAGGAGCAATGATGCAGTCACTCTTCCTGTCTTGGTAATTTTTATTTTTATTTTTTTATCAAAAGATAGATGTATTTTTATAGGGTAAATTACATTAAAAAATCTATAGTTTATAGTTGCATTTAACCTTCTATAATTTAAAAGTTTGCAATGTAAATTTTATAATTTTCTAATAGTTAAAAATTTAAAATAAATGATAAATTAATTCAAAAAATTATGCAAATTTGAGGGAAAGGCAATAAATATTGGAAGAGGTCATGTGACAGCAATGATCTCGAGATTTTTGGTTAGAAGCGGGGGATAAAAACATACCATTTTTTCATGCAAGAGCAAGTCAACGACGGGAAAAAAAATCGTGTGCAAGGAATCAGGGATGAACTGGGGATATGGCATGAGAATCATGCAGATATAGAGTGCATTTTCACTCAATATTTCACAAGGCTATTTGCATATGCTGCTTCGGCAAATACACCAACTGCAATAAACTCCGTCAGGCCCCTTGTTACCAGTGAGATGAATAAGTGACTTACAGTTGACTATACTAAAGGAGGTTAGTACTGTTCTCAAACAGATGAAGCCAAAAACAGCCCCTGGCCTGATGGTATGTCACCTTTATTTTATCAAAAAATTTGGCATATTATTGAACCTAATGTGTATGCCGCGGTGTTTAATATATTGAATAGTTTAACTAACCCATATTCTCTAAATTATGCATACATCATGCTTATTTCAAAAGTTAGAACACCTATTAAATGTGCACATTTTAGACCAATTAGTCTCTGTAACGTTATTTTTCAAGCTAGTGACTAAAAAATTAGACAATAGGTTGAAAGTAATCTTACCCCAAATTATTTCGGAACCACATAGTGTTTTTGTCCCTAATAGGTTGATTACTAACAATGCTTGTATTGCACAAGAAATCTTTCATGCTATGCAGAATAAACGATCAGGACGGGGTTGAATGAGTTTAAAGCTAGATATGAGCAAGGCATATGACAGAGTGGAATGGAGCTATTTGAGGAATATTATGATAATTTTAGGGTTTGAACAAGGGTGTGTGGATTTGGTTATGAGATGTGTGACCTCTGTTTCTTATTATGTTCTCGTTAATGGAAGTCCATAACCAACCTTTAGACCCGGGAGAGGTCTTTGCTAAGGGGACCCTCTGTCATCATACTTGTTCATTCTCTGCGTGGAAGGATTGTCGAGTATGCTTTCGGAAGCGAATAACTTAGGTATCATTAAGGGGATCAAGGTATGTCACTTGGCGCCTACGATTAGTCATCTATTTTACGCGGATGATAGTCTCATCTTCACAAGAGTGACATAGATGGAAGCTAAGGTGGTGGCAAAAATCTTGCGGGATTACGAGGAGGCCTCGGGGTAAAAAGTCAATCTGGAAAAATCAGAAGTTACGTTTATTCGGAATGGGTCGGAAGTGGCTAGAAGGATAGTGCAACGAGTCCTTGGGGTGCAAATGGTGAATCGACACATGAAATATCTTGGATTACCAGTGACGTTTGGACATTCTAAAAAGTTAATATTTAGTGAATTGAGAAATCGAGTATGTAAAAAACTGATGAGGTGGAAGGAGAAAAACATATCCCAAGCCGAGAAAGAGGTCCTTCTAAAATTGGTTATGCAGGCGGTCCCGACATACCTTATGAGTTGTTTTGAGCTACCTATTGAAATTTGTGATGAGATGGAAAAGGCAATGGAGCGATATTGGTGGGGGTGCAAAAATGAGGACCGGAGAGTACACTAGATCTCATGGAATGTTCTTTGCAAGTCAAAAAATGAGGGAGGGATGGGGTTCCGTAAACTCAGAGAGTTTAACCTTGCGTTGCTTGCGAAACAAGGTTGGAGGATTATTCATAAACCAGATTCTCTACTTGTTCATGTATTGAAGGCTAGGTATTTTCCCAATGGTGACTTCATGGATGCTAATCTAGGAAATAACTCTAGTTACATCTGGCAAAGTTTCCTAGCAGGTAGAGTTGCTCTTCGAGAGGGGTGTAGCTAGCGGATTGAAAATGGGGAACGAGTGCGTATTTGGCATGATCCATGGATATCGTCAACTCGGTATGGGGTTCCAAACACTTATAATTTAAACCTCCATAGTGAGGCTAGAGTGAGTTTTCTGATCGACAAAGATAATGGGTGTTGGGATGAGGTTTTGATTAGCAATTTTTTTGGAGAGGAAGATAGGAAGACAATATTGTCAATCCCGTTTAGTCTCTTCCAACAGCCAGATTGTTTATTTTGGAAACACACAACGAATGGTATGTACTCCGTCAGGAGTGGTTATCACGCCCTATTGTTGAGGGATATTTCTAATGTCGTTGTTCTATCAGACGATGTGACGACATGATGGGATTTCTTGTGGGGGACTACAAATGCCACCGAAGGTTAAAAAAATTAAGTGGAAAGTATCTCATAATGGACTTCCAACCAAAACAAATATAGTTCTGCGTAATATTTCGGAGGACTCGTTGTGTCCTTGCTGCCTTCATGACAAGAAGACAATTAACCATCTGTTGCTTACATGTTAGTTTGCTCAACAAGTTTGGGCATTGCGACCCTTATCGTCACTGCTCGCCTTCTATTGATACCCAAATTTTGACGCGAGTAGTTTAAATCATTTTCAAAGCGTAGCATATCCGCATTTCTATCATTCGTCATGTTATTAACATTTTAATCAATCATATTTACGTTTATTATCATCTTCTATTCACCTTATATAATTTTAATTCCTGCTCGTATCATTTCGTATTATTCCATTTTTTCCGTATTTTTAATGTTTTTTTGTTCAAACTTCTATCGGTTCCAAATGAATTTTCTCGAACCATAGATTGAACTTTTCCGTCTATTTTTATGTTCTCATACTTTTGTTCATATCATTTCATTCATTTCATTTTACTTCATATTTTGGTATTTTCCGTTCGAATTTTTATCGATTTCGAGCAAGACTTCTCGTACCGATAGCTCAAACCAATTAAATAAATACAAGTTTTTTCCTTCCCATCTCATCATCACCGTTGATTCCTTTTTCCATTGGATTCAAACTCATCCAATGGCTCCCTTGGCCTCCAAGTTTGCTATTTAATGCCCATCCTCTCATCTCTGGTGAAACCTCGATCACCACGGACCGCCCTGCCTCGTCGACGCGTTTTGATCATCACCTCCACCTCATCGACGTTTGATCATCACCACCATGCCTCGTCACCGTCACTATAGCCACACAGCCCAGACTTGCTCACCACTCCGGCCACTGCTCATCGCCACTCGTCGTTGGGCCTCACGCCCGCAACGCCCACGCACACCTTGCTCTCCAAGTTCAATCGCGAAGCCTCCCTCTATAAATACTCTTCTCTTCACCACCAATTCGAGCACGAGTTGATGCACTCTTTATTTTCTCAAGCAACCAACCAAAGGTTGAAATTAACTGCTCTATCTTATTTGCTTGCTCTTCATTTAATCAACTGCTCTGTTTTAATTTAAATTTCTTACTTTCGTTCAATTCAATCAATTTCTTTCAATTCAATCAACTGTTGCTCTATTTGAAATTAGATTGCTTGCTTTCAACTCAATCAATTGCTGCGTTGTTTTCATTTCAAATTAGATTGCTTGCTTTCAACTCAATCAATTGCTGCGTTGTTTTCATTTCAAATCAATTGTTGCTCTATTTCCATTGCAAATATTTGTTTCTCTGTTTTCAATTTAATTGTCTGCTTGATTGGTTTATCTGATTTATCACGGTTGGATTGTCAGTTTTTCGTGGCTATCTTTCAACTTGATTTTGATGGCTATTTTGATTTCTCTAATTAATTACTTGCGTTTGTTTAATTAATTACTTGTTGTTCATTGCTTTGTTTGAACTGCTGGTTTGATTTGTAGGTTTTTGTGAGTTTATTTTGTTGTTTGGCCGTCTGGTTCTTTCCTTGGTCGCCGACAATGGCACTGGCGAACCAAGGAAGAAGACGCAGCTTTGGAGGGAAAGGAGAGCAGGCTTGGCCTAGCTGGGAAGTGAGTAAGTGATGGGCCAGGAACTGTTCCTGGCCCAACCGGGTTTCAATGAGAGAGATGGGCTGGGGTTGTTCTTGGCCCATCAGAAGAAACATGGGCTTGGGTAGTTGGGTCAGGGGATGTTCCTGGCCCATTAAGGTTTCGTATAATCGAGTATGTTGTATTATTTTCGTGTTAATTTATCAATTGCTCGTATGCGATAATTAATAATTTCGTTATCTGCAATGCTTATTTAATTAATTATTTGCTTACATGAAATTAATTAAATATTTATTTTCTTGTTTATTATTTATTATCATTCGAACTATTACTAATATTGACCGTGTAGGGTAAAATCAAATACACGCTCGCAAGTACACTCTTCTTGCCCCTTTTTATTTATTCAACGTTTTCTGTATAAATATATACATATTCGTATGCATGATTATTTAGAATCGTTAGAATTTAAAAATCAATCAATTCACATGCATAACTCGTTTAAATCACTTGCTTTAAATGTCATGAATAAATATTTATTTTTATTTATTCTTATATTAAATGCATGTGCTTGGTGGCTTCGATCTCACACCTCGATTTTTTTCTTTTTCCGCATTCATTAAATCGGTACTTTGTTAGTTTCATGCATTATTAGATTACCTAATAATTATGATTAATTATGCATGATCCGATGATGATAAAGGGTGCCCGCTTTAGTAAAGATTAAACGGTTAATTCCGTTAAAAATCAGTCCCGACCAGTCCCGAAAAATACTAAAGCGGTGATTCCGCTGAGGGGCCCAATTACTTGTTTTTAAATGTTTTATTTAAACACCTCTCTTTTTAACCGGTAACCTTTTTAGGATGAGACTCGGGTGCCTAACACCTTCTCAAGTCCATAAATCAACCCCGAACCATTGTTCTCGGTTTTAGACCCTTTTATTTATGCCTTTGCTTTGCTTTTATTTATTTTCCTTTTGACCTTAGGTTTCCCTATTCCTTAGAAATAAATAGGGTGACGACTTCATTACATTATGTGTGACAGTTTGTTTTGTCTCATATCCGTCCCGAATCGGCTCGCGTAAAATCAAAAAGTGGGTGCGACACCTTCTACCCCAACGAGCCACTTTCTTTATGGATTCTTCGGATAAGGAATACTTTATCTGCTACGGAGGAAGAAGAATGTTGTTTAATTTTATGGGCTTTGTGGAGTTCTAGGAATTGTCGTGTCTTTGAACAAGATAGGGATAGTCCAGCAACGGTGCTTGCTAGGAGAGCCAGGTTAGTGGTAGATTACAGAAATCGATTTGGACACTTATTCATTAACCAAATCTGCAATTACATAAGGGTAAATAAAAGCGGGGAATTTCCCACACCATAATTCTACCAAACCGGAAGACAAAACTCTTTTAGCAAGAGTATGAGCAAATTTTAAGAAACTATAAGCTTTAAATTATAGGTTTTTAAATTATAAAAAAGATTAAGCAAAATATTTTGTAAACTATAAGTTTTTTTTTAATATAGTTTACCCTTTTTTTATGACTATAAGAGAAGAAAGATGATGTTAATGGAACATATAAGTATTTTTAAAAATTCATTAATTAGCTATTTATAATATTCAATTATAAATGGATAAAATATAACTTTATATATTTAATTATCCGAATAGGTAGATAAAATATGATTTTGTATATGTAATTATTCGCATTATTTGAATTTTTATATATTTATATGTTTTGTAATTTTATATATAATAAAATTGCCTTACTTTTAGTCAAAACCAAAATATATAATATAGAGGCATACTATGAATTATTTTTTCAAAATAAAAATTACTATTAATAAGTGGTGGATATTTTTTTTTACCTGAAAATATTATGTAAACTTTAAAAAATGTTTTAAACATATTGAGGGTAAATTTAACATTATTAGATCATTGTTATTACTGTTATTATTATTTAATGAATGATTTTTTAATAAAAGTTTGTTTTACAATAATATTTCAGTGATGACGACTTCTTGCTCTTTCGATCTGACTCTCTACATTTTAGTGATGACGACTTCTTGCTGAATGTTGCTGCTAGGGTAGAATTAGGTTCTATTTAGTCGAGCGTGTTGTGTAGTTTTGGGCCTGTTTGTGTGCTTATTAGCTTCTACTTTACTTTTCTGTTGTTAATTTTATTTATTTATTCTAGGGCTTTATGGTTTATAACATTTTAAAGGATTTAGGCTGATTGAATACAATCAACTCATATGATTTGTTAAAAAATAGAATTATGGTAAAAATAAGATTATGAAGATATAGTTGACAATCTGTTCATTGGCAGGTTAATCTGAGGAAGCTTCAAGGCAACAAGATTAATTAGCTGACCCAGATCCGTGACAAGTCTCAAGAATCTGACCTCAAGACTGAAATTGTGAGACCGACTCTTCTCTTCTTCTTCTTTCTATTTGCTTCAACAAATGTAATATGTTGATTATTTTTAGGAAAATAACTCATTAAAGTCTATGTATACTTAATTTATTTATTAAATGATTGATCATTTCATTTGGGCTTGTATATTACTGGTTCAAAAATTAGAAGCAGATGCAGTAGTCTGTGTTTGAGTTTTTTCCCCTCTATAATGGCTACTGCAGATGGCAACCCAAGAACTACAAGTAGAGGACCCAAGTTGTTTGGCACAAGAGAACATTAAATATGTAGTTGTGAAGTGATACTACTTATGTAAAACTTTAAAAGAGCGAGAAATATCTAACTGTGTATTGTTTCTTTTTATAAATAATATGTTAATTATTTCTTTAAAAATAACAAGTATTTTTTTTAAATGAAATAAAATAGCTAAGTATTTAATAGTTCAAAAATTTTACCATAGTTTACTCCTTATAATCCTTTCAAATATAGGCACAAATAAAATAAATATAAGAATCTCATAATTAATATTAAGGAAATAAAATAAAAATTGTGATTTATGATTCATTAAGCAATATATAGTTATTCATTAATGAACTAATTGTTAGAAAATGTACTTAAAAACATTTAAGTATGTTGTATAAATAAATGGATTGATTAAAATAATATATATGGATCCTTAAAATATAAATAATTAAAAAAATTTGTGTCTTTTATGATCATTTTATATTTTAACCATAATTTTAACAACAGTTTTTATCAAACACGATAAACTACTTTTGCTATTTTAAAGCACTTTTAATAAATATTTATCAAACAATCTACTGTTTTTTTTTTGCTGCCAAAAGGAGTTTTAGTTAATATTGGCGGATAGTTGATCCACTACCATCCTTAAAATCATCATACATTCAAGGAATGACTCTTCACATTTGTTGGCAACAATTACAAGCATTAATGAAACTATAGTAGAATAATTGGAGAGACCAAATTAAATAAATTGAGTAAAAAAAATAACAAAAACTATATAAAAATTTGATTCTTGCAAACCATATAAATGAAAAAAAAAACACACTAGAAATAATAAAAATAACCACGAAATGGACTTTTGAAACAAACAAAAAAGGGAGTTTCATGGCCTTCCAAGTATCATAAAATAATAGTAAAAAATATTTTTTTTAAAAACACATTTGTACATATATTATTATGAACAACGGCAAACATAACATTTTTTTTTAAGAAACAAACCACAAATTATATTTATTGATTCAACAGATAAAAAAATAAATATATATTTAGTATAATTGGATAACAAATAAGAACTTGTCAAAGTAAGACTATAAACGATGCATAAAGTACGACTAATAATAACATACAAAAGTATAATAGACACCAACGCACTTGTAAAAAGATTCTTGTGACAACCCATGAGAAGAGAACAATTTCGATCCGGATAATAACTAGTTCACCAAAGGACTTCCAATATGCCTCTCAATCTTCTTGATTAGAGCACGATTTTACGGATTGTAATCCAAAGAAGAAGCATAAATCACCCATAACCAAGAGGAAAACAAATTGCCTCTGTCAGTGGAATCGGGTCATTGAAATTTGCTCTCATCGATCACAAAAAAAACTCTTACTAAGTTTGTTTGTCACACACAACTATAAAACTAGATCTAAAATGAAATGTTGAGAGGATTCATAGAAGTTATTTTGGGAGAAGTTGAGAAAAGTTGAGAGTCATAATTTTTTTTAAATATCACTGTTGATTTATAGTAAAATCAACAATAAGTATAAAATATAAGCATTGTTTAAATTAGTAAATTTTGGCATATGAATTTGTAGTTCAATTAGTTTGTACATATTATTTTTATAACGTAGTTCACAGACTTGAAAAAAAAACTAGTAAATTTGGGATTAGTTGAAAGCTTCTTATTGAATTCAGAATTCCCCAATTTCGATCAAAAAGTTTATCTTAATGGAACAAAAAGAAATGAGTATTTTGCAATTATGGATGAAACCTTAAAATTTCAACATATATTCAAAATTTATTCTTAAATTAGCTATTGACAGTGGACACCGCTAGGTAGAATTGAGTTTGAATCCCTTACGGTATGTTTGGTTTAGGGGTGTTCATCGGTATTACCGAACTTCCAAAGTACTGAACTTTTGAAGTTCAGTAATACCGAACCTTTCAAAAGGCATACCGAACAGAATCAAGTGTAACTCATACCGAAACCGAATTACCGAATTGAAATTTCGGTAAATTGCGGTATACCGAAATTTACCAAAATTTCCGAAATTTTTTCAAAGTCATAACCAAAATTCATAAATTCGTTCGTAAATGCATAAATGCATAAATTTTGGTGGTGGTACATTCACAGTAATTATAAGTCTTTGTTGTTGAAGGAGATGGTAAGATAGTGACGGATCCAAAAGCCAAAATGACAACAGAAAAGTGATGCCATAATTTCCAAAAGAACAATGTGGTGATAAAACTAGGTTGGTTTAAAAGTTTTGCTTCACTGAAAAATTTCTAGAAAGTTGGATGCGGAACGAAACAACTAAAATTAAGAGCTAAATTTGGATTCCATTCATGCAATTCAGCTTTCTACATCAATCAACACAAAACTAAACCAACTATATACAATTTGCTAATTTCAGATTAAACCCAGTACAAGCAAAACCCTAGAAAGAAGAAATCGTGAAAAAAATAACAGGACCCAACTAAAAGAGAGGCTAAATTACTCACTTAGCAGCCGAGGAGGATTGGTGGAGGCAAGTGGCTATCGGCGAGTGGAGTTGGTGGTGGCAGTCGGACTGGAAAGTGGAGGTGGCGATCGGGATTTGAGAGAGAAGAGAGAGTCGATGGAGGAGACAACGCGATTTGAGAGAGAGAGAAAGGTGAGTCGTCGATGGAGGATGGTAATCGGCGAGTGAAGGACCGGAGGAGGTGGCGAATCTGGCGATCGGGATTTCAGATTTGTGAGGAGAGAGAGAGCGAGAGGTGAGTCGTCGTGTGTAAGAAAGAATGGAGAACTGGACTGACTGGGCATAGGCCAAGACATAGGCCAAGGCCTAATGGCCCTAATTCATTAGGCAAAAATTTCGGTAAGTTCGGTTAACCAAACTTCCCAATTTTGATACCGTACCGAACCGAACTTGAAGTTCGGTAATCGTCTACCGATACCAATACCGAAATTACTGAACCGAAATTGCAAAAATTTCGGTTCGGAAATTCAGAAATTCGGTAATTTTGCACACCCTAGTTTGGTTACCCATAATGTACCACAAAAAATGGAAATGGAGACTCATTCCTTAGAATTTCGGTCGTTTGGTCATAAGGAATAGAGACAAGGAATGGAAATAGTCAGGAATGAGAATAGGGTTCAAAGCATAATTTTATAGTTAGACCCCGTGGATATAACAAGAAATGGAATGAGAAACAATCTTACAGATATTTTTTTTTAATTATGAATACTTCTTATGTTTTTTAAAATTACAATTTATGTCACTATACAAATATAACTTATTTGCAACTTGTATTATCCTGATTTGAACCGTGAATTCCTTTTTTTTTTTAATAATTCAATTAATCTTTTTTTTCTCAATAATTCAACTAGCATTTCAAAGAAAATGTTTGGTGGTTCGTTATAAAATATTACTAATTATTGATTTTTTCTCGATAAACGTCATTATTTTTTCTTAATTTATAATTAATTTTTAAATAAAATACTTAATGATTTTTAAATAATATTTTATTGATATTTCACTTGAAATTTAATATTTATATTTTATATATAAATTATCAAATAGTATAATCTATGAATTTTATTATTAAACATATTTAATAATAATTTCATAAAAATAAGAGTAAAATAAAAATTTACACCTTTATTCTCATTTTTTATCATTCATACCAAACAAAGGTAATAATCATTCAATTTTTTTATTCTCATTTTTGATGATAAGATACCAAACACCTTAATGTGCATACTCCTTCATTTTTATTCCTACTCATTCTCATTCCCTACTTTCATTTTCATTTCTTATGATCTATCACGGGTAACTAAATAGACCACGGTTATTTAAAAAGTAAATAAAATAAAAATAAGGGATGGTCACAAATGGAAAATACAAAAGATATGGTGCGATTTTTTATATTTCACTAATTTTAATTTGGTTTTAGTCGGGGTTACAATAAGATACTTTTTATCTGGGGTGCCAAATTCGCAATATTAGAAAAATAGAAACCCTAAAATCTGAAGGTCCTGTCCATCTGGGCTCTAGCTAGCTCGTCTCTAGTCTTTTTCTCACTTTTCAAGTGTTTTGCCGCAAAGGTAAGTTTCTGGAGATTTCTCGCTCCCTCTCGCTCGGTTCAAAAGGAAGAAGAGTTCTACTTATCCTCTCTTAGACATCTTGCGCAACCAGTAAGACTGACCAGAAGCAGAGAAATACTTTATCAGGTCAGACTTGCCATCCGCCATCCCAGAACACTGTGAACCATAGATCTAAGTTCAGTTTGATTTTGAGCCAATTTTGGTCATTCTTGGGTGTTTAGAGTGCCTAATTTGATCCGGTGTCAAAAGCTGAATCCAGTAAACAGATGCGAGCTGTGCATAATTTTGTATTCCTGCGCGCTTAGATTTTTTTTCTTCTCGAATTCGTTGATTGAAGGTGGTTAGAGATTGTTATAAGATTGGGAAAACGCCTGTTGTAGTGGAAAAATTGCTTTCATGAATGTAGAATTTGTTTTAAGTTTCTCGCGCTCGTCTTTTTTATTCTCATTTCAGTATATTAGCTGTTTTTTATTATAACACTGGAGACAATAGCTATTCTATGGAAAGTTACACTCGGTAGAGCATTTGTTACGTATTATGGGACCAGTTGGAAGAATGTTTTTGCTAAAACTTGTTGGTATTCTGAGTTGTAATCTCTTTTACTATCTGATACATGCAGTGTGATTTTTTTGGAACTAAGAGAGAATGGCGAAGCATCATCCTGATTTGATCATGTGTCGGAAGCAGCCTGGAATTGCTATTGGGCGCCTATGCGAGAAATGCGATGGAAAGTGTGTTATCTGTGACTCTTATGTGCGTCCTTGCACACTTGTGCGGGTCTGTGATGAATGCAATTACGGGTCCTTTCAAGGTCGTTGTGTTATCTGTGGAGGAGTTGGGATTTCTGATGCTTATTACTGTAAAGAGTGCACTCAGCAGGAGAAAGATAGAGATGGGTGTCCAAAAATCGTCAATTTGGGAAGTGCCAAAACAGATTTATTCTATGAACGGAAGAAGTATGGCTTCAAGAAGCGGTGACCTTGTTTCTACTTTGTGAGGTATTTCTTGCCGTCTCCTTAAAATTGTGAGTAAAATGTGTCTATTTCTAATCCAACTTCTCTATACTGACATTTGGTTTTACCAGTTGGTTTGGTAGGGCACAGGGGCTGGAAGTAGTCAAGGGGTATCAGAGGTATCCAGCACATTGTTTTTTATGATATCAATTGACTTCGGTTCTTGCTTGCCTGTACCAAGTGGTCTAATTCTAAAGTACTTATTCCGTAATTTGAAGTTGCATTCCCGGGGAAGTAGCATAGTTGGTTTTGTTCTGAAGATAATTGATTTTGAGCACAGTTGTCCGCATGTTCCAAGGTCTAACTGTTGTATTCCTTGGTGATATTACTATGCTCCACTTTTGCATTAGGTCGGTCATGTATGGTGTCTTTGTCAAGAGTTGTATTACATCCATTCGACATTAGAGATTGTTCATCTATAAACCAGGACTAGAGAAGCAATATTATCCTTTATGATACCATTTCGAGACCAAGGCTGTACAAAAGTATCGTTTGGTTACATGTTTTGCTTTGTCCATTGTTCAGATGCTAACCTGTCCTTCCTTTGTTTGCTGGTTCTTCTGTAATCAAATGTGAATTGCCAGTCTTGTATTTTTCTTTTAGGAAATAACTCAAATGAATAATTAGTAAATGTGTTTATGAACAATCAACGACAGCAATTTTTTCAACTGAAAGCATCTCATTTAGCAGTGCTTTGGACGATCCTGTAAATTCTGAAGCTGAGACTTCATTGCCCCTGGAGTAGAGGCTAGACTGTTGTAACTTGTTCACTCAACATAGAGATGTTTGATGCGGCTCAAGCCAGCAGCAGTGGCTAGGAGCGTATGATTGTAGTTCAACTGCCACTTTCACAAGACATTAAAGACATCTTCTTAGGCCATTCATTGGCATTGTTAGGTGAAAGATATCTGAATTATGTTTTCTACGGCCGAAACTCAACATTGATCCCCTTTCCTCATTATAACAGTCGAGCGATACTACTTTGCTGGTGTGCGGCTGAAACTAACAGTATTAAGATGCCGAAAATGATCGAAACTTAACAATCAAGCGTAGGCAAGAGCCTTTCACCCACGTACGACATAGGTGGCCGACGTCTGATCATATGCTCAAGTTCTGCTTGTCTTGGACAGTGGCTCAGACTCTGGAGTACACAGGGACAAAAGCCCATGGCTATGAGCCTAATGATGCATGTGAGGCTAGATTCCACTTTTTTAGTGGGATGTCTCATCTGTTGACGGTCTAAGACACCGATTAAGAGGGCTTGAATCCTTTACTTGGCTAGGTTTGAATCTTTTGTTATGCTGCCGATTCGATGGTGGAAAATAACAAGGTTTTGGGCCTCTGGCTTTAGAATTCCTTGGAGGTAAAGGCAAGAATCATCTATGTACGCGAAAAAAACAAGCTGTAAAAGATACCATGAAACAACAATTGCTCCACGAATCTTAAGAAGTAGGAAGGTTCATTCTACTGTTGGAAAATGACCAGTTGCTTGAGCCAAAGTTTAAGCGCTAATATTCCAGTTTATTTTGGTTTAATATAATGATTATTCAGTGCCTCTATTTCATGGATCTTCTTCCTCTCATTTTTTTTATAGACAGATATGAGAGTCAGACATTGATTTATTGGCGGCGACAATCTTGTTCACTTTGTTTATTGGTGTTTAGTTTTATTATCATAGAAAAATAAAAAGATCAAATTTTGAATATCTGGATTTGGAATATCTTGGAGATGAAGCCAGAACCAACTGTACATTCCACACAACTAGAAATTAAAAGCTTCAACTTCTCATGATTTTAGTTAGAATACTCATAACTAGAAATTAAAGCTAATTACTTTCGTAAAAATAGATATAAATGTATTGGAGGATAAAGGATCGCCAGCCTAGCAATAGTTAATGGCATAATCTATGGCCTAATGAATCTTACAAACATTCAATCTCAAGAAAAGAACATTAATGGAACCTAAATAATCCATCAGATGTCTTGAGTTTCATACAAGAAATCTTAAAGAGGAAACAAAAAAAGTGTTGCAGTGGTAATAAAAAAGACAAAAGCAAATACAAACTATTTCACCCTGCACTTTTCATCCTCTATAAAACAACATTCACAATTCATTACAAACCACTCTATCTATCCTTCCCACAATGGCTAATACCACAACTACGCAGGCCCGACCGGCATCATCCAAGCTTCTTCGAATGATTGCCATAGTCATTATAGCCTTAATAGTTGTTGTGGGTTTAGTTGTGCTCATCACTTGGCTGATAGTCAAGCCTAAACAGCTCGTTTTCTCCATCGAAAATCGCTCTGCCAAACACTTTAACCTCCGCTACAATCACCTCAATGCCACATTTGATTTCGGCATTAGAGCACGTAATCCTAATCACAAGGTCTCCGTCTACTACGATTCCCTTGATATCTCTGTAGCCTATGATAGCCAAACCATTGCATTCAACACCCTCGACCCATTCCACCAGCCTCGGCATAATGTGACTCAGCTAAAAGCGCACATTGAGGCTCGTGATGTGGCACTGTCAAAATCTTTGATTAGGGAGCTTAGGCTCGAGAAAGCTTCTGGTGAGATTGAATTAGAAGTTCGGATTCGAGCAAGGATTCGGTACAAGGTTGGTGTGTGGAAGTCAAGGCATCGTACTCTAAGGGTTCTTTGTCCTTCAGTCATTGCGCGGTTTTCTTCCAACAGTTATCAAATTTCTGATTGTGATTTAGACTTCTGAGTGTGGTGTGATTTCTATGTTTTCTTTTTTCGTTTCTCATTCGTTTTTCTTATTTCTGATTTGTGAATTTTATAATATGCGACTTGTTGATTGTTTATTTTATGGTGTGGAGACATTATTTGTTATGCTGAAGTTTTTGGTAGTACGAAAAGTTGAGTTGTGTACTTAATAGTGTCTATCTTATTCTTAAACATTTATCAATAACATTGTTTTTAAATGTATGGTTTTATACGTTCCCTCCCTTGTATTCATTTTTCCTCAACAGATTAGATATGCAGTCCAACTAACACAACAAGAAAGGCCAGAATTTTAATCTTTTCTTTTTCTTTTCTTCACCTTAAAAGCTTCAAGAGATCGCCAAAACAAAATGTTTGGTGATGATTCACTAAAGTAGAGTAACTTATAGTTGAAAGAAAACCTAACAATAATCTGGAAATGATAACGCAACAACACGAAAACCTAACCGTAATCTATCAAGTATCGGTAGTGACAGTCTGTGTACCCCATATTTACTATTCAGGTTTCAAAGTAGCGACAAGCCGAGTACTACGACTACAGGGGGGAGCAAAGCTTTACGAAGCTTCATCGTCGCCTCTTTCTGGTGACTAGCTTGTGCCCTGGTACTTTCGAGGAAAACAAAAGACGGCTTAATTCCCTGGTATAAGGAATGAAGCAAGCATCATTACGAAATAAAGCCTAACCATTGAGCTTTCTACCTTACTAGTGAACATCAGTCCTTAAAAGCTTTTCATCGCTGGTCTATAGCAGCAACATCCAAGGACAGAACCAGAACAAGTTACACCTTTGTCTTTGGCTACCTCAGACTAACCCAATGGGATCTAACGGGACGATACAAGATCATGCATGCTACTACCCCAAATAGGTTCAAATTTACCATTAGATGAATGAACATGCCAAAGGCAATAACTAGTAATCATAATTCATCAACCTATTTTCACCTATACTATCGTATTCGTTCGAACATTCTCGAAGGACAAAATTAGGTCAGTCATCAATTAGTCATATTTACCCAGGGAAGCATGGACAACAAAACAAGAAACATGGCAAAGATCACCAAAATCATTTCCAATATTTCAGCAGCAGCGGCCATGACACAGTAATTTTCGCATCAGCATATATAAAGGTGAGAAATTTAAAGTCATAACTCAAGAAAATTCTATCTTACAATTCCAATTCAAATTTCACTTTGCAATTTGAACATAGGAGAAAATTCTAAAGTATTTTCAAATTTCACTTTGCAAAAAAAGAAAGAAAAGAACTCAATTTAAATGGGGGATGTGGGCATACCGCTACTCTCTCATCTTAATTGCTTGCTGTATCTCCAATCCATCAATGGAAGATCTTCAATTTTGGGAGCTTCTTTTCGCGCAATAGAGAGCAGTTGGGTAGAGGTGGGGTTGACCATACCCGCCCAAACCCACATGTAGCCTAGCGGTGCTTTGGGTTGGTCTGCATAGAATGGACAAACGGGTTTGCGGTTTGAACCGTGAGATCCGTGACCGTGAGACAGAGGAGCCACTCTTGTTCCGGCTAGATGGACGAAAAGATGCAAAAGAAGCACTTTTCAGTTTTCAATTACAATGTTGCATAACATATTATAAATGTCATTACAATGTGATGACTCCAACCCATAATATTATTGATAAAATTAACTGTCTTAATTTTATAATGAGTAGCTTTTATAACATACTAATATATGTAACTCTTTTATAGGATTTGTTTAGAATGTTGAGATACTATTTATTAATATTAGTTGTGATCAAATTATAAAAAAATTATTCATCGATCTTTAATTTAAAAAAAATATATTATATGTATGAGTCAAACTTTTTAAGACCCGACCATAATTCACTGCAAAAAAAGTTGGTGTAGGTGTAGGCTAGATTTTTTTGCAGTGAATTTTGAGAGGTGAACAGTTAAGTCGGCGTTGAATGTATGACAAGAGTTGCTCCCCATCGGCAGTCGGCCCCGTCGACAAAAAACCCATCCTACCTACAAGAAACAAGATTAACCAATTGCTTAGTCCATGTGCCGAGTTTGCCTATAAAAAGCGGCACAACATTTCCCTTTAATGGGCCCTAAATGGCAGGGGCCCGGCCCAAGAACATATATGTAAAAAGATGATCAACTTTTGTCTATAAGAAGCGGAAAAAACTTGGGTAGATCATGATTTACCTACATCATGATTTAGGATGATGACACGTGTCCCAAATAGTGCTAGAATACCACTATTTTTGACATTTTTGGACACATGTCATCCTCCTACATCATGATGTAGGTAGATCATGATCTACCCAAGTTTTACTCATAAGAAGCTGATTGATGCATTGTTAGCACATTGTGGAAAATTTGGTTGGCAATGTTTTATTATATGGTGAGTCAACTCCATATGAACTGAATTGATCCTAACTAAGGATGGATTCATGATTTTTCTTAATACAGTAAAAAAATTACACTAATATTTCTCATTAAATTTGAGTTCAGTTTTAGTTTATTAGGTGAATATTTAATATTTTAACTTATAAAATTTCAGTGGGTTCAACTCATGGTGTTGACAAGAGGTTTAGGGATAAGCACAATTCCCCAATAATACGTGCTACTATATATGGTGTTTTGTGCATGGACTTTTGCCCTAATGATATAAAGGAAAACGCAAAAACAGGTCGCACGATGCTATATTAATTCATGGACAAGATGAATGAGCTGAAAGACAAGCAACCTATAACCTAACTCATTTTGAAACCAGCTAGCTAACTTTCCTTTCTCTATGCCTATTATATGGAGGACAAACAAGTGCCTTAACCCTTTAAATTTAGGGCCATCAACCCTACAAAATTTCCACCATTTACCACAATACATGCATCTAGGCCCCTCTTCTTTTGATTTCTCTCATTTGTCTTGTTTTCCCTTTTTTTGTTGTTTTTTTTCAGTTCATCAATTCAGTATGGGGTAACACGATGCAAATTATTGCATATTGTTCTATCTGCTTTTTATTGCATATTGTTCTATCTGCTTTTGATTGGCTTTTTCCTCAAAATATTGACCTATCTTATAAGCCATGGCACCTGGGTCTCCCTAGCTTTATGTGATACTATGTCATTTCTCATTTGTTCGTTCTAAACCGGGAAAAATAATATATATATATATATAAACACCAATATGGATGGTATAGATATTTTTGTAGTGTGTTGAAGCTTAGGTCATTTTATGAATGACCAATGACGAAGCTAGAATTTTTTTATCGGGGAATGTCAATATATATAAAATTGTGCTATATACCAATTGAGTTCAAGCCTTGAAAGAAGCATTTGATTTGAAATATTCAATGGTACGTACCACTTATTTAAATTCTTAACGTATCTCAATAGAGACCTTTAGAGGACCCTTAGAGGACTCTAACAGTGGGAGTACAGATTAATTAAATCTAAAAAGAAACCTGGATAACAGATGATATATAAAAAAAAGACATTGTGATGAAAGTTAATAAAATATTTTTAGGAAGCTTGGACCTATTTACCAATAATATTACAAATGAAAGTAAGATTTAATTATAACAATTAAAACTTGAATGACTAAAATAGGAACTTTAAAAAGACATGCCCCCCCAGCCCCTCATGGCTTCGTCGGTATAAATTTGAGTTTGAGTATACCCGTCTATAAAAATAAAATCTTACGATTCCTTTCATGTTCAGCCGGGTTGGAAGCAAAAGTTTTTCGGGGGATATAACTTTGTTGGAAGCTCCGTTTTTGCAATTGGGTCATTATTATTACGGGTTGAATGTTGGTCAAGTGGTAATAATAGTATGTTATATCTGAACCGGTGACTCACTGTTTTTAAGTAACGAGAAAGACAATCAAAATATGCCATTGAAAGACTCTACTGAGACAATGATGAATTATCAAGAATGTAGAGAAGCTAAGATGGACATTTGGTCAGATTTTGTATAGATCGTACATGGTCGATATATAGTTTTAAAGTCATTTTCGAGTGTTTTTCTGAATCTCTTACTAACGATGAATTACAAGTAATTAATTTATTGATATATATATATATATATTTAACGTTCTGAACACTTTTTTTATCTTTGAAAAAATATTATTTTTAGCATTTTTAATGAGAATCAAAAGTAGTGTGCATTGAATGTAGTTAATAAAACGATTGAGAGTAATTGACAGTAAACACATTAAAAATTTAAAACAGTAATCAATTATTATTTTAATTATTATGAAAAGTAAAGAAGCATATAACTTGCATTAATTTGGGATACAATCTTTTGCTGGCTTGGTTGCTGGCCACGTTACAAAACTTACGGCTCAGTTATCAAAACCGAACTTAATAATATATTTTATTTGTTTAAAAAAAAAAACTTTTAAGTTATTTATTTAAAAAGAAATTATTAATTATTTATATTATATTAATACACGAGAGCCAATAAATTTTGATAAAAAGAATTGCACTTGAGGGTCGATTCAACTAGATATAAGATACACTCGAAAAAAAACCTTGGCATTTAATGATATAAAAAAAATCATATCAACCGATGTCCACACCAAACTGGAACTAATTTAAGATTAAAATTACTAGTTTACCAATTTGATGGTCGTCATCATCCGATTTTTCAGCGCAGTTAAAGTTTGAGTTCTCTCTCCTAAGTCCTAACCATTAGAGTTTTAGCCGTGATCACCACCATGAACAGTATTGACTAAGCACATGGTGGTAGAAAACCTTAAACAAGTTGATCTATGGTTTCTTGCAGGCGACCAATTCAGCTGACGTACGGTACTTGTGTAGTTGCACTCAGATCCTTAAACCAACCAAATGTTTCGATCAAGAAGCCTCAAATTAATATTGCATTAATTAATGAAATGATTTTCATCCACAAAAATATAAAATAAAATAATAAAAATGATAAATGCACACTCAAAGTCACGTTGCACCTTAATTATACAATAATCAGTAAGCAGCTTAGTTAGCTCCAATTATTAAGAGGCTAATTCTAAGATTGAAAAGCTGTTTGGGACATGACCATTAGATTGTGGAACAACCTTTTTCTCTTCTTAATTTAAATTAGTACTTTCCGTCTCTCATCAATTTTTTAATTAAAGTATTAAACAGATAATTATGCATTATTTTTATTCTTTACTTTTATAAGTAGTGTAGTATTTTTTCAGTTCTACTATAGCTTTAAATTCTTAATTGAGTTGCAATCAAGAGCTCTTACATTCATTTGTCCAAATTCGTGCCCTACTAAAAAGAGGGGAAAAAACGGAACATAAAAAAACTCAATTCGGTTAAAGAAATAAAAACTCATCGATTTTTACTAATTATTTTTTTCTAATATGAGACATTGATAAATTCCTATTGCCTGACGCCAATTGTCAATTGGCCATTGGGACGGAGTCACGATAACGCTCGAATTGCCGTTATCTTCAACGACAAGGCACCGTCAAAACTGTCAAATCCAACCGTTGAAACTGGCGGCACGTGTCGTTTTAAATTCCATTCTTCCCCACCTCACTACATGCCAAACGCCAAACCTCCAACGGCGCCGTACGGCGCAAGTAGTAGATGAAAAAGTACCCGCCAATCCGGTGTCGTTTCCCTCCAATCTTCCTCCTCACTTCCCGTTTTATTCAAGACCCCGCGAAAATTCCCAGAAATAACCTTTCAAAAGAAGACAAAGACATCCGCCACGTGTCGCAACCTCACAATTCCCCTCCAATATATTTCATACGTTAGTGTTACGGCAAGAAAAGAAAATTACTACCGAGAAGGATAAAAGAAGATGAGTTGGTACGAGTTGTTCTAGATTAAGTACTAATTTTATAATTATGCTAAAATTTATTAGACTTTTTTTTACTCTTTTTTAAAACCATACTCGTTAAAATTTTAAATATTCGTAATAATCAGATATAATTTTTTTTTTAAAAACATCTATTCTACTAATTTTTGGGATCTCAAAAATATAAATAAATAAATATAAAACAATAGAAATGTCCACCCTCTTCACATTTAATACTCCCAAAATCTTTCCCTCTCCCTTAAAAAGAAAAAAACTCTTCCTCTTTCTCCTCACATCCTCGCTCTCTCTGTCTTAATTTATTTTAGGGTTACCTTTCCTTTACTTCGAAATCTCAGATTAAAGCTTCACTGTCACGTTTCAGTTCTGTGTTTCAAACGGTGCGTTATTTGTTGTTTTTATCTGATTTATTCTTACTTTCCTGGATTTATTGGTCATGATTTTAGGCTTGCTGTTTGTTTGGTTGCGGAGAAATTGCGTGTAAAATGAAGGAATTCAATACTGGTTTTACTGAATTGGTTGTTCCAATTTTTCATGTTTTGGGGGTTAATGCGAGGTTGTTGAATTGGGGTTGTAAGGTTTTACTGTTTAATCCATTTTCCTGCATTTTCTCGGTGTTCAAACAGAAGCTTTAAGAAGAATTTGAAGGATTCATTTGCTGATGAATTTATTTAGTCGATGAAACTAATGTTTTTTTTTCTTCTCTTTTGGTTTGATGCAGTGGAAGAAGGGGCTTCTGTGATGAGTTTTCCTGAAAGGGTTTGGAGGATTAAATGCCGATCCAATTCATCGTGTCTACCACATTGCCTTCATATGGCTTTGGAGTGAAGATTGATAATGATGGTAATGATGAAGATGACGACTTTGGGGGGATCTTGCGCCGTAGTCTAATTTATATGGTGTGATCTGGTTCTGGAACAATTTTTCCTTGTATTTATTTGTAGATAAATGCATTTTCTTATGCAGTTTAAGCCATAGGTCGAGGGGTGTTGATTGTTTAACATTGGGATTTGGGACTAATGGCTATTGCTGGTATACACAATGTTTCTGTGCTTGATTCTTCATTTCTTGGAGAATCACAATCTGGAGCAGCTAGAAGACGGGGAGGAGAGGACCAGAGGGTAGGCACCCGGGCATCCTTGTTCCTGCAAAGGAGGCAGGAGAGTGATGATGACCATGTGGTGAGTAATATCCAAGGGAGAGGGAGTGAGAGACTGCTCCAAAGAGGGAATGATGGATCAAGTGATGGAAACCTGAGGGTCGAAGAATCTGATGCCCACAGTTTTGAACCTAGTGGCACCTTGGATGGTGTTAGTGTGACTGACAGTGATTATGGCCAATGGTCCCCGGGTCCAATTGGATCGGAGACTGGACAGGATGATTCTTCCGATCTCGGGGAGGCTGAAAGGGAGAGGGTAAGACAGATTTTCAGGGAGTGGATGAATACTGGACCGAGGGACCATACATCTACCATTTCTCAGCAGAGCAATGGTTCTAGAGCAGAATGGCTCGGTGAAAATGAGCAGGGGAGGGTAAGGATTATCAGGGAATGGGTACAAATGAACAGTAGACAGAGAGGTGCATGTCCTAATCGTACAGAAGAGCAGGGTGCTGAAGTTGCTGGCCAAATTGAACAAGTTCTTGATGGATTGGTTGTTAACCAGAATGAAGGACAATCTGAGCATGCTAGGAGGGGCATCCGTCGATTATGTGGCAGGCAGGCTCTGCTTGACATGGTTAAGAAGGCAGAGAGAGAGAGGCAAACTGAGCTTCATGGTCTGATGGAGCACCGGGCTGTATCGCAATTTGCTCATCGTAACCGCATTCAGGTTAGCTTCTGTAGATTCATCTTTATGAATCATGCATGTTCCTGTTTGTGCATTGCATACAGTGCATGGTTTTGTTAATTTTCTATATTTTGCAGTCAACTGGATCATCTTTGACACTTTAAAATGCATAAATTGCTGGAAGTGAATTTTAATGGTATCCCACAGTGATGTTTCACTAGCAATTTGTAAGTTCCATGTTTTAAATAGTTAGTTGCTATATGCAAAACCAAACATTTTATGTATGACTATACTCTCTGAAGTTTATGTTGCTGCTTAGGGTGGCAAATTTGTACACATTTGGGTATTTATGTTTTGTGGCGTCTGTCTTTGAATAGTTAATGATCCTGTGGACCCTTGTATTGTGTTGCAGTCACTACTCAGAGGTAGGTTCCTGCGAAATGACGGAAGGATTGAAGATAATAGACCCACGTCTATAGCAGCAAGAGAACTTGGTGTATTGAGGCAAAGGCAGACAGTATCTGATCTGAGGTATTTGAACCTTTATGTCATTTCCTTTATAGTCAATGTTCTCTCTCTAGGAAAGACACATATATGCATAAAAAAAATGATACCAGTGCTGCCTCTGGAAAGATATAGAAGTTCTTGATACTGTGCAGGAGCAATGAACAGATTGATAGTATGAGTTTGAGAAATTAATTATCAAATTAGCATTATAAAGTCACCGAATGTAGTTTATGCTATGCTACTGAGGATAAAAATTCATTTTGGTGCTTGATTGAAAGCAAAAAAATCCTGGACTAAAGATATCCTCCGTGTTTTTTACTGGAAAATGACTCTGTAGCTTATAAGTCAGAAGTCTTGCCAATCTATTCTATAGAATTAAGTGTTTGCTTTTTGTTGTAGCATATAGTCTTGACATTTTCATCTTGAATATCTGTACCGTGAATGTATTTTCTAGTCTGTAAGGTTATTTTCTGGCCTTTATAATTATTGTTGTTTGCATTGTGGAATCCATTAATTTTACGTATCACTTGACATATCCTTCTCATCAGCTTGCTTCACATAATATTGTTACCAAAGGGTTGTTTGGGAAGCCACTGAACTTGACTCGTCACTAGTTATGGACCAATTATATTTTTATTTATTTTTTGTTTTAGTATACTTCTTATGATGAATATGGGTTGGAAAAAAAATATTATCCATTCCAAAATAATGGCTTATGCTTTTGGCTTGTTTCATAACTGCCCTAAACCTGTCTTCTAACTTTGAATTGTTTAGTGATAAGGTTCATGTTTCCTCCATACAGGGAAGGTTTTGTCTCCAGGTCAGACCACTCTGTTTGCCCTCAGATAAGCAGTAACACCTCAGAGACCTCATCTAACACTGACATTAGTGGTGACACAAATGA
Organism: Viola odorata; assembly: GCA_963691705.1. Classification (NCBI taxonomy): domain Eukaryota; kingdom Viridiplantae; phylum Streptophyta; class Magnoliopsida; order Malpighiales; family Violaceae; genus Viola; species Viola odorata. Next base: position 16,157,611 of record OY829546.1, on the reverse strand, counting down.
ACAAACTGAACCAAACAATCCACCACAAACAATAGATAACTCTCATGAGGAGACTGAGCAAAATACTGGAGAAAGCAGTAACTATGGGTTATCAGATGGTAGAACCAATACGGAAGGTAGCGTGGCTGGTGAAATGCAGTGGCAAGAACCTACTGCTTCTTCAGAAGATGGATCAGGACACGTGCCTGAATATGGGTTAAGAAGCAGCCAAAGGTCACCTGGTGCTGGATTTGTTGAGAGAAGAAATAGTAATGGGAGAGAGGCGAATGGAAACAGCAGGGGTTGTCATGATAATGAATTATACTTAGAAAATAGGGAAAATGAACTTGGGGAACAAATGAATGAGTTATCAACCAGCAACATATTGTCTCAGCACTCTGAGCTTGATTTGGAGGAAAATGCTGTCCTCATGATCTCCGATCAAGAGGATGGTTTGGAAGGCAGGGCAGCTGAAGATGTAAATCAACACGAATTTATTGCAGAAGCAGAACAGTCACAGAATCATATGCTGGAAAGTGAGGAAAGCTCTTCTAGAGTGAGACTTGACTCTAATCGACAGGGAGAGAGTATTCAAGATAACCTAGAAGGGCATCAACATGAAACTAATGCTAGTGGATGGTTGGAGAATGAGGAGAGAGAGGCCTCTGAAGCGTGGAATGGAGATGGTTTTCCAGAGGCTGTTCAAAGCTGGTTAGGAGAGCCTTCAGATCAGGAGGCTGTACCGGCTGGGAGGACAAGTTCATTTTATTTACCTGAGGATGATAATGTGTACAGTATGGAACTCAGGGAACTCGTGAGTAGGTATGGATCTCATTATTGGAGAGCTCCTTTGTTTGTTTCTTTTAGTTATTATATTAGTCAATGGAAGTTTTTTTGGGCTTTGTAGGAGAAGTGTCTCAACTCTTCTTCGTAGTGGTTTCCGTGAAAGCCTTGATCAGTTGGTTCGTTCTTATGTGGAAAGGCAAAACCATGCTCCTCTTGGCTGGGAACTGCAAGGCACATCTCCCGTTCCTGAATCGGCCGACAATGATTTTGAACAGCAGGATGGTAATCAAAATGAGGATCAAGGAGATGCTATTGACATTCCTCTGCGTTTTATACCTTCACCACCAATGCCCCCTGTGCAGCAGCTCTGGGAGCAGGAGCCACACAATTACAGTTGGTCACAACATGAGATGCATCCGCGCTTTGGAATTGTGCGTTGACTTTTTTCTCTTTCATTCTAGTAATATATATTATTTTTACTATGTATATACTTAATATTGGTGGACAAAAAGAGAGAACAATTGTTCCGAGGACTGAGCTTCGTTTGATTTTGTTTGCTATTGTTTATCCCATCTTTGAATGAATGGCTGCGGTTTTGTTGTTCCCCTACAATTAATGAATTATTATATTTTTTGTTTGGGTTCAAAATTTATATATTCATATCTTGAGTGTGAGGCTTTGAGATTTGCAATTGATAAATGTTTTTGATTTGGTTCAGGAATGGGATGTCATTAATGATTTGAGGATTGACATGGCTAGGCTACAGCAAAGGATGAATAACATGCAAAGGATGATGGAAGCCTGCATGGACATGCAACTTGAGTTGCAACGGTCAATAAGACAAGAAGTTTCTGCTGCACTTAATCGTTCAGCTTCGTTTCCAGGTTTGCACAATGTCTTGAAGTTTCTTGTAAATGCAACCCTGGTCGAAGTATTGTATGCTTGAGAGAAATACACTCTACTTTTGATTTTCTTTTTTACCCCCTCTTTGTTAGTTGACTCTAAAAATATAATTTGTTACAGGGACTGAGAACAGTTTGCCAGAGGATAGATCTAAATGGGAGCATGTTAGGAAAGGAATGTGCTGTATATGTTGCGATAGTACCATTGACTCTCTGCTGTACAGGTATATTTCATCAGAATCATACATCTTCCTCTTGTTGAGTTTAGATCGGAGCAGTGGTCTTATTGGTTTATTTATCTAATCTCACATTGATTTCCTGTTTTTTGAATAACTTGTTACAGATGTGGGCACATGTGCACATGTTCAAAATGTGCTAACGAGTTGGTCCAAAGTGGGGAGAAGTGTCCAATGTGTAGGGCACCTGTAGTTGAGGTGATCCGTGCATACTCCATACAGTAATTTTACCGCAGAAAAGGTGGAAAAGGAAAGAACATGAATTATTGTTGACCAGCAGTATGTAATTCTTGTCAGTTATTGATCGTGAAACCCTTGAGGTATTTATCATCTGGGTTTCCAATATGATTGATGATTGTGGTAAATTTTGATTGTAGCCTTTGATTCTTTTTCTATATTTTTTTTGTGAATAAATACACCGAGTGGAAAATCGTATCATTGTGCATGCTAATGAAAATGTTATATGTTGGATCAAAATATTACTGTCGAATTGATCCAGAAGTGTAGTACACGAACAAATGCAATATGTATATCAATTTACACCTCCGATTGGTTAGAAGATAAACCTAAGTTTAAATGTTGAGTCAAATAACGGTCATGCTTTATTATTTATAGTCATTTCCGTCCAACTCTTTATGCGAAAGTAATTAATAAACTCATTCCGCACCGTCTGATCACCGCTGCCATCCTCCTTCATACCCAACCCATCCACCTCATCATAAAGATGGGTCTCTCTGCAAACAAGACAGCTGACACGCATCTTGAGCCACGTGTCAATACATTCCACGTGGAACACGTGCTTGCATTTGGGTACCATCCTAACCGTTTCTCTCTCCTCAAACTCACCTAAACAGATTGCGCACTCGCTGCTTTCTATCCCTTGCTGCTGCTGCTGCTTCGCGTAAGCGTACACCGGCAGCGACTTAGTAATTGGTTGCGCGGGTGGCGCTGTGATCCGCCGGTTGCGGCGGCGTTGCCTGGCGGAGAGGAAGGTGGACTCGTTTTGCTGGCGGCTGGATAATATGCGGATGTAGAGGGAGAGGAAGCCCATGAAGAAGAGAGCTGTTAGAAGAGCAAGGAATACTAACATGGTGGAAGTATCAAAGTGTGCGTTTAAATTCAGCTGGTTCGTCGGTGGTGGTGCTGCCGGAGGCGGCGTAGCGGTGGTGGTGGGTTCGAAAGATGGGTCGTGATCCGTAATCGTGTTTCGGAGTTTGCGGATGTGTGGTTCCATTTGATTTTTTTTGATTTTTCAAGTGTCAGAGAAAGTGAGACCAAAGTAACCATTGTATGCGCAAAATGAGTTGGTTTTGCTAAGAGGTGTGATAAAAATGATTCCATTATTTGTATTACAAATATTCACGGGACTGTTTGGCGTTCCGTTCTAGTTGGAAAAGTTCAGTAGAAAAAAGTTCAGTCTGCAAAAATCAGTTTCAAATTTTTGTAGAACGGAGTATGCTATTTAGTAAATGTTTGTTAAAAGTTCTGTGGGGAAACCAGAAATTATTTTTGGTGTTTGGTAAAAACTGTTTTAAAACTATGGTTGGAATGTAAAATGACCATAAAGGGAATAAATTCATTTCAAGTGTTAGAATTAATTTTTTTAGTATCTTTATATATGTTTTTAATCAATTTATTTATAATCTAACATCTACCACCTAATATTTATCTAATATCATAAATAAATTAAACTTTTTTTAATCATAAATAAATATAAATTTATCAATACCATTAAAAATTTGAGTTATTTGCTATATGATTAACATCATTTGCATATAAAATCCCATTAAAATAAATCTATTAATACCGTTAAAAATTTATTTACACACATAACTTGGTACATGATTAACATCGTTTCATATAAAACCTCATTAAAATTTATTACCATATGCTTCACGTCTAAAATATTCTAACAAGGAAAAAAAGCTTGAAGGCAATTTTATAGTGAAAGGAAGTTCTTCTGTTTAGGAGCGATGCTTAACATGGAAACCCAGCAATCCAAATGTCACAAATTCAACTCATAAGTATCATTTGGCTAAGGAAGGATGACTCGGTTTTACAGTTACATAAATTGAAGAAAGGTTCCGAATCTTCTCATAATTCAAAATCAAATCAATATCCCGCTGCATAAATATCAACTTTATTAAAATAAATGGTTACCCAGAGCACCAAAGGTGGCTATTTCATACTGTAACTGGAGTATACAACATGATTGCAAGTAACTTTACAAAGCAGGAAACATAACACAATAACAATGACTCCATTCACTCCTTCCACATACCTGCAAATTCATCAGGCTCCAATGGATTCGATAGCTCATGCATCTTCCTCTTGGTCTTCGCCTTGACCTTCTTTGCATACTTACCAGCCTTCTGTCTTTCTCAAGTGACTGAATCTGGAAGTACCAAAACAAGAAGCACATTCCATCATGTAGAACCCAAAAATAATTCTAGCTCAGAAAGGAAGAGGATAAAACTATGTTCAGCACAAAAATGCTGATAACTAATGGAATCCTTCACAACAAAACATAAAAATGAGTACACCACTTTACTACTTAACTTGTTCTAAATAAATATTATCAAGTTAAAATTGCGTAGTAAAGAAATGCACTGACCTGGTTTGGTGACACATAGAAAGGATTTTCGTACAAAGTCGGGCCTCCAAAGTTGCCACTAAATATCTTAATAGGATTCAAACAAAATCTTGGGCCAACCTGTAAACAGTCAAGTTTTCCAATTAAAAATACAGCTCCAAGTGCTTCATTGTGTGAAAATTTGGAAAGAATTAAAGCAAACCTCAATAAGGGTCATCTTATCGAGTCCTCCTCTAGCCACTTTATCCTCTTCCTCAATTAAAAATATAGCTCAAAGGTTTTCAACACAAACAGAGAGACAAATTGCAAAGAAAGAGCAGTCCTAAGTTGCTATAAATTTCTTTTACTTTCTTTCCTTTAGTTCTTGCACTTAAGCACCTAAACAGTTCAATCCACAACAGAACAAACTGCTTTACCTCCTAAGGGCAGCAGGAAAAGAGAAGATAACAAGTTGCCGTTTTGTTTTTATTGCAAATGGGAAATGCTTCAGAAAGGGACTTATGCAATAACCCCACAAAGGTCAAAGAGAGTAAAGTAAAATATGACATCAACCACTCAGTGGTCGGAGTTTGATTGAGAAGGAGAGCTTCACTTTGGGGTAAATATGAAGGAGAGAAGCTTGGCTGGAGTTGATTGAGAAGGAGAGCTTCACTTTGGGGTAAATATTAAGAAGAGAAACTTGTACATATTAGTAGGTGTAAGGTAGTAATGATAAGTGTGGTAGATGGAAGTAGGTGTAAGGTAGTAATGTGTTTAGAAAATATTTAATTTATTTTTAAGGACCTATATAACAACATATCAATAAAATCCTGTTTTTCTCAACTGAAAATAAATCAACAAAAACGAGCCTTGAAAATTATATCTTGAGCTTGGATATAGAAATAAAAACAGTGGCTAACAGTAATCACGCTAAGCACTTTTTCCTTAGCGTGATCACGCTAAACCCTTAGCGTAATCACGCTAAGGATTCTTAAAATCGCCAAATTCTTTTCAGTAGCTAACGTGATTCACGCTAAGGTGTTAACGTGATCACGGTAAGCTAACGTGATAACGGTAAGACCTTACCGTTATCACGCTAATGAAATAGTGCTTAGCGTGATTACGGTTAGCCCTTAGCGTGATTACGGTTAGCCCTTAGCGTGATTACGGTTAGCCACTGTTTGTATCAAAATAGGTTTAAAATACCCTTTGGGCTAACATTTACCTCATACAAAAATTGAACCAATATCATATGAATTCATAACACTCCTGAAAATTCTAACATAACACTCATATAGCAGTAACTAAAATGAGCAACGATTAAGCATTGTAGTTGAACAATTCAATAGAAAAAATGGGCAGCATTTCAACAAGGAATTAAGCATCAGTTCAAGTAACAAATCGGCAGCAAAACGAGCATTAATTCGACAGAAAAATAACCCTAAATTGGACAGCTATATAAGTACTAATCCAACAGCATAAATAAGCATCAAATCGGCAGCAAAAGATCATTTCAAACAAATTATTAAATATAAATTTCTACAAGGTTAATGAAAAAGCAAATGGACACCTAACATTAAATTTCTCATACAACAATAATAACTATTAACATTAATGTTTTCCCAGGGTAAAAAACCTTCAGATCTTGGAATGAAAACAAATAAAAGATAAATTCAGGAAACAAAGAAGAAGGAAAAAACATCAGATCAAGTTTCTGGGTATTCACCTTGGAATTCAGACACCTCTCTCTCTCTCTGTATAAGGGCCGGCGCCGCCGTGAGGCTGGAAGAAGAAGGATTATAGGGTAAAAAATCGAAATTGGGGGTTTTTGATTTGAGAGTGATTTTACGGATGGATTTCGAAATAAATTGTTGGGTTTTGTTTGAATGGATGTAGGTAATGTTTGGTCAAATTTTGAGAGGATTCGGAGAAGATTTGAGTGATTTTCCAAGAAGAAATTAGATTTTGAGGTGAGAGGTCTGGTTTGAAGAGAGAGAGAATTCTTAGAAAAACTTGAGGAAGAAGAAGAAAATATCCGTGCGTTGAAATATATACCCAGGGGTATTTTTGGGTGTTGAAAGTTTCATTTAAATTGAAACTCCTTCGCGTGTTTTGGCTGAAACCATTGGTTTTAGCCACTGGAGCTGGTGAGACCAGCATATAAATCGGCATTTTCTTTGGTTTTTTGAACCAACTTCTTCGGAAGTTGGTTTAAAAAAGGTGTTACCAAACACCTATTTTGGCTTTTTGGTTTGGTAAACTAACTTTCTGGTACCAAACCAGAATGTCAAACACCCACTACGACATATATCTCGTCTATCGGTACACACAGATAAAGGATCTGTTTCAAAATCTGTCATTTTAGTTAGGACAATGAGATGGATTAAATTTTTGGATAAATTACATAAAAGATTTTTATACTTTATAACTATTCTATTTCGACCCTTATAATTTAAAAATATATAATATAAATTTTATAATTTCTTAAAACTTACCATGTTAATATTTTCAAAAAATTCAAAAAAGTAGTAAAAAAATATAAAATTAGGATAAAAATGTAACTAGGAGTATTTAATGCAATGAAAAAAACATTATGTTCAATTTATTTTTGAATATTTTAAATAAGCATTGTTATTATTATTTTTCATTTTTTTAGTGATTTTTTTATATATTTGATACATTTTTTTTGTATATTTTTAAAATTATTTTACCATTAATTTTAAATATTTTAACCACTAAAAAGATTAAAATTACAATTTTAGACTATAGAGTAGAATATTTTATAAACTATAAAGTTTTTCTTATATAGTTTATCTTTTTTTTTAATCTATAAATATTAAATACGCTTTTGGTCACGGGTTTAGTTGGTCAATACTAGTGATAAGGATAAAATCTATTTCTGAAAGTTTTAAAATTAAGGACAACGGTTTCCACGTGATTCATGGCTTTGAAATGTACACAATTAATTACTAGTATTTTGTTTCTTATCAATTCTTTGCTAACATCAATTATTAATAAGTTACTCATTAATACTTCACATTAAAGATGTGATCGGCATTGTTTGCTTCCACAAGCAGTAATTCAAAATCCAGAAATAATAACCTATGCTCTTATATAAAGATTCAATCGAAAGGTTTGGTAGTAATTGTTTTGTCTGCTTGAATCGAGAAGCATATTACATCGTCTTTTCAAGGATTTTTCCCCGATATGGTACAAACATAGAATTTTAAGTGGCATCAAATAAAAAGATGACAAAAAGAGAGAAGAAAAAAAGATGGCAAAAGAATACTAATTAAGTATTAACCTAACCTAACACCTAGTCTCTAGCAAATAGCAATCTTAGTAGTATTACACACGTAATTAACAAACTAATTAGTAGTAATTAATTAAACTTTTGGCTTGTTATTATTGTTAGTATAATTATAAGAAGCATAATTAGTAACGGCCTTGGACCCTTCAGCTATGGCATGTTTCCCTAGCTCCCCCGGCAAAACCAACTTGACGGCACCTTGAATCTCCCCGGGAGAAAGAATCATCCCCTTCTTATACCTCGACAGCCTCGCCGCCTCGTCGGCAATCCTCTCGAACATGTCATTCATCAAGCTGTTGACGACACTCATGGCCATGGATGATATCCTCAGCTCTGGATGCACCTGCTTCAACACCCTATACACATACCTCTTGTATCCACCACTACCACTTCTCCCCCTCTTCCTCCTACCCTTAACAACCCCTAATTTCTCCCTCTTCTCTTCCTTCTTCTTTGATGGTTCTTGATCATCTTGTTCTGGTTCTTGATCTTGTGGCTTTTGCTTCTTTGATGGTTCTTTATGGTTTTCTTGATCTTGGGGGTGTTGTTGCTCTTGCTCTTTCTTCTCTTCTTGATCTTTTTTTGGTGGTGGCACTTCTACCGGGATTTCATGAGTATTTGGATGGTCTTGTTCTTGGATGGGGATGTTAATGGTGGTGGTTGTGGTGGCGGTTTTGTCGACGACCGGTGTTTGTGTTGTAGGAATATCAATATCAACATTAATATGTGTTTCTTGATTTTCTTGGGAGTCTTCTAACTGATTTTCATTTTCTTTTTCAAGAAGTGTCACTTCCACGGTTACTTTGACCACCTTTCTTGTCGACCTCACCACAGCTCCGACCACCGTCTTCTTCTTTGAACGCTTTGGTGCCATATTTTTCTGATTTGGTACTTAATTTGGTGTTAGCATGTATTTGTGCAATCTTGGATCAATTGATCACAGAATATTCTGTTCTGGATATATAGACATTATCATGTGCAAGGGGACATTTTTGTTTGCGATGCCCTTTACGAGGATTATTTACCATCCGACACATATGTAATGTTACTGTGTTTTGAAGTTACAAGAGGCTGACATGTGGGGAGGACTCAGGACGTGTGTGTTGGATTTTTACAATCCTTATCTGGACCGGCTTACGTGGGTGAAAACAAAAACAACCATGTTATTAAGTAGCGATGAGCATGGTCGGATCCAATCGAATTCGGTTCAATTTATATCCGTTTCCAATTAAATATTGTATTTGGATAAATTTAATTAGTAATTAATTAAATCTAATAATTTCTATTTAAATCGATTTAGATTTCAGTTTTAAACTAAAAGATTCAAATATTTTTAAAATTCAATTTAGATTATGAAAGTATTTTGTCCAAAATTTGAATTATTCGATTTTTCGGTTTGTATAAGTTTGGCATCAAATTTTAGTGACTCCAATCAAACAATAACTAACTAAATTCAATTTGATTCGAATAAGATAAAATGTTTTGGATTCGGATCTGATTAAAATTTGCATTTCGTAGAGAGAGAGAACATTGACTATAAAGGAATTTACATTTTAATTTACATTGACTATAAAGTATACTCCTTACCTTATTGTTTTCTCACATTATTATTTTCACATTTTAATTTATAAATTTACTTCACTATCTCTATTTAAATATTAAAATATATATTATAAAATATAATAAAAATTAATATAATAATTTTTTAAGTCAAAACGTGCCAGAGTATGTAATTAATAATTTGGAATATGAAAGTAATATTACCTTCTTCTTCTTTTCAACTTTACTTTTCTAGAAATATTACATTTCTAATTAAGATTTCTAAATTTTAGGATAGAAAATGAAAAGTATTTTTTTACAAGAGTAAAAGTTAAGGAATCCTGTCTTTTCAAGTTTATAAAGAAATTTATGCTTAATGATTTTTATGTTTGTATTTTTGGAACAAGAATCTTTGCATTTAACATTGCACATTTAGGGTGCCTCCATCTGTAAAATTGGATCTTAAAGTTTATTTGTGTCCACACAGTTGGGCGGCGTGGGTTTGAGGAAACGCGAGTCTATTTGATAACATTTCATACCATAACATTTCTTACTTCTAAAATAATAATATTGTAGTTTTATTTATATGTTATTATTAATATGTTTTGCTAATTTTATGAAAAATTAATAAAAGTATAGAAACCTCTAAACCGGTGACAATTGCATGAGGTTTGCCATATGTTTAAAGAAGACGCGAGAAGAAGTACGTGAACGAAAAGTAGAAGGCGACAATCGTGAGTATTATGAATACTTTATAGGTCTTTCCTTAATTATTTATGATTTGTTTGTTCAATAACGATGTGTGTGTTGCAGGAGGCTTACAAGAAGGACGTAGAAGAGCAGTATACCGACTCTAAACCGCCAGAAAATTGTGATGTTGATCTATGGTTCAAGAATCTTGGAACGCAAAAAGGTAAAGGACCAGGCTTTAGTCCTACTCTGCTTATCACACAGTTTACTGGTTTCGGTCGATGTCATCAATGTGTGTAATTAATATTATCTTTTTTATCACACTAATTTCGTCTATTTTTGTATGTTTTTTGACAAGTATTTTTTTTCATATAATGATATTTAGGATACGGTTCTTCTTCTGAATGAGTCACCACATCACAATTTGATGAGCTCTGACGCGCAAAGGAAGAGCTACAACTACACAATGCTCAATTAGCGGAGGAAAATGCTAGACTCAAGGCCGAGGCTCAGACCCAACAAGTCAAGGTTGAGGCACAATGAGCCGAGGAACTCAAATTTAGAGAGCAAATGAGAGAAAAAAATGTTATGTTCTTGAACGAGATGGCGAGGTGGCATGAGGCGAATCAGCGTGAGGGACCTCCCACTCTAGGTAGTGGTCAGTCTACACACGATCTGTAGAGTAGTTATTTTATGAGACAAGTAGTTTTAAAAAAAAATACATAAGTAGTAACTTAAAGATTATTATGTAAAATTAATTTTAGTGCTACTAACTAAAAAAAAGTTCACTATTTTAAATTTTATTTGTGTTCTAATTTTACTTTTTTTTAACAAATAATAAATAAAATAAAATTAATTTATGCATGTTAATAAAAATTTAAACTAAAATTAATAAATATAAATGAAATGCTACCTAAAAAAAATACAACAGCTATGGGCCCGTCAAAAAAGCATGATGAAGACATTTCGAAGGACTGAGCCCGTCGAAAATTGATTCAGAAAGACGAAAGGTTTCGCCCGTCAAAGGCCCGCGTGCGTGACGGCGTCCTACATGTTTGCTACGACCTTTATATCGACGGGACGCTCGTCGACGGGATTTGGGAGTTACCTACGGGTTTTTCCCATCGGTAGATCCCGTTTTTTTTAGTGACTCCACTCTACTCTATTTTCCCACATTAGACATTCATAGTCTCTCCTATATTCAGTCGTCGATGTGACATAAAAATCTATTAAATCTAGTGACGTGGGACTAAACCATGCCTACAAGCTCAGCAAAAAGCCATATCGAGCTTGTAATTTACACTACTAAGATGTACATTTAATTTTAAACGAGCTAAGCAATCATCTCCTCTAATGCGTAAAACTCTCTTTAAAAAAGTCAATAAACTTCAAAAAGTCCGCGAAACATCTCGACTTTCTGAAGCTACAACATCTGCATCAGCATTTTATGTCTTGAAAACTTGCTTTCGCTGGGAAGTTAGGCATTGGAATATGACGAAGCCTCTGTATCTATTAACACTATTTTCTGATCCTTGTACTCCCCTCTTAGTATTCGTGTAGCGATTTCATTTTTAACGTACTGTTGAATGGCACACATGACTGGCCTGGCACCATAAGGGGGGTCATATCCGAGACTTCCTAGAAGTTTTACTGCCACATCACTCACCAACATCTTCATCTTCCAATCAACAATCCTTAGTTGCATACGTTGTTGAACTTAATCATGTCACACGTATGGTTTGCTTATCTAGAAATGTGTTGTTTGTTCTTATCTAAAATGATAGTTGTAGGTTGTTATAATCTAGGATAGCAGTTGTAACTGCTTGTAAGTTTCTTCCTTCTTATCTAGAATAGCAGTTGATGCTTGTAACTATTTTGTATTTTCTTTCCTATAAATAAGTGAATAAAGTGTGGCAGAAGTAAGGTTTTCCTTTCATCTTTGTCTTGATGTCCTGTTAATCTAATACATAAGTAATTAGTGTTCCAATAAGCAGTAGCGGAGCCATTTGAAATGATGTGGACTCTTGCTGTGAAGGACACAGCTAAGCAAGCATGGGATGCTGTGATGACCATGTGTATGGACTTTGTGTCCGAGTGTGTGCGTAAGGTAAAGGCGCGGACGCTGCGTATGGACTTTGTGTCTATCAAATTCAGAGACGGTGAGACGATCGAGCACGAAGAAGCAGTGAACCTGGTGCGGGTGGCTGTAGACACACCACAGATGGTGTTTCTCAATGAGAAGAGTGTGTTCCCAGTAGAAAGTGGCAACGATGTGTGGTACCTCAACACAAGAGCTAGCAATCACATGACTGGAGCCAAGTAGATGTTTGCAATGAGACAGTAAAGGGTACTATAAAGTTTGGAGATGATTCGGAAGTAGAAATCCATGGAAAAGGTGTTGTGATGTTCCAATGCAAAAATCAGGAGCACCGGGTGCTCACCAAGGTGTATTATATACCCCAACTCCACAGCAACATTGTCAGCCTCAGACAGCTTGACAAAAATGGTTGCAAGATCATCATCGAGGGCGGGGAACTGTGCATCTTTGACCAGGAGCGGCTACTGTTGGCACGTGTGCATCGATCAAGGAATAGGCTGTACACATTAGACCTGAACCTGACCACACCAGTATGCCTCATGGCAAAGGCGAACGACGTGGCATGGCACTGGCATGCCCGCTACGGCCACATCAACTTCCGCGCCTTACACGATCTAAGCTCCAAGAGGATGACAGATGGCATACCTTTCATCAATCACGTTGAACAGTTCTGTCATGGCTGTATTCTCGGCAAACAACATCGAGCGTCATTCCCCCACGCCACGACGTATCGTGCTAAGCATGGGTTTGAATTGGTCCACGGTGATTTGTGTGGACCGATCTCTCCAGCCACACCTGGTGGTGGACATTACTTTCTATTAATCATTGATGATCATAGCAGGTATATGTGGCTGGAAGTGCTTAAAATAAAAGCCAAGACGTTCAAGTCCTTCAAAAAGATCATGGTCGTTGCTGAGAACGAGATTAAAGCCAAACCCAAGGCATTTCGCACTAACCGTGGTGGGGAGTTTAACTCCATCGAGTTCAGCGACTGCTGCAACGAACTTGGGATCAAGCATTTCACCACCGCACCCTATTCACCACAACAAAATGGCATCGTCGAGCATCGCAATCAGACAGTAATGGAGATGACACGTAGTCTGCTGAAAAGTATGGGTATGCCAGCCATGTTCTGGGGAGAAGCGGTAAAGACCGCAGTACATATTCTGAACCGCGTGCCAACACGTAGCCTCGACGGCAAGACACCGTATGAGGCATGGTACAAGAGGAAGCCTAATGTGTACTATCTGCGCACATTCGGATGTGTAGCACACGTCAAGAAGGTTGGCTCAGGCTTGACAAAATTGTCGAACAAGTCTACTCCAATGGTGTTCATTAGCTACGAGGAGGGCTGAAAGGCATATCGAGTTTATGACCCGAATGAAAAGAAACTCCATATAACACGTGATGTTGTGTTCGAGGAAGAGAAACAGTGGGATTGGGTAATGGCATCCATCTCGCCTAGCTCTAATAGTATCAACACATTCACTGTTAACGTCCAGGAGCCACAGACAGCAGAACCACGCTCACCTTTAACACTAGCAGGAGGTACACCAAATGTGGTGGAGTGGGTGACACCGCCTACAGGCGCGTCACACGACTCAGAAGGCGGACTATTCCGATACCGAGCAGTGCCAAATGTCTATAACACAACCCAGCCAGTAAGTGATGTCACTTGAGGAAGACACGGAGTACAATGGACTTTGCCTTGTAGCCGCTGAGGAGCCAACGAGTATCCAACAGGCACTGAAGGAAACATCCTGGAAGCACGCCATGGATGAGGAAATGCAGTCCATCCGCAGCAACAACACGTGGGAGCTTGCTGTCCTCCATGCTGGTTACCAAGCCATTGGGCTTAAATGGGTCTTTAAGGTTAAGAAAGATCCAAAAGGTAACATTGTCAAGCATAAGGCTCGCTTGGTTGCAAAAGGCTATGCATAGCGACAGGGGGTGGACTTTGATGAAGTGTTCGCACCAGTGGCAGGTATGGAGACAGTACGGCTGCTGATTGCTCTGGCAGTACATGGTGGATGGGAAGTTCACCATATGGACTTTAAGTCTGCGTTCTTAAATGGTGAACTGGCCGAGGAGGTGTACGTTCAACAACCACCCGCTTATGTTGATAGTAAGCATGAACACATGGTGCTCAAACTGCGCAAGGCGCTGTATGGTCTGCGGCAGACGCCGCGAGCCTGGAACTCCAAGTTGGATAGCACGCTGGTGTCAATCAACTTCGAGCGGAGTCCAGTAGAACACGCGGTGTACAAACGAGTGAAGGGCAGTACATTCTTACTTGTGGGTGTGTACGTTGATGATCTAATCATCACAGGCTCATGTATGGATGACATTACTGAATTCAAGGCACAAATGCAGAAGCTATTCAAAATGAGCGACCTTGGCCTTTTGAGTTACTACTTGGGAATCGAGTTGAAGCAAGGTGCCGGCATGATCTCACTATGTCAAAGCAGCTATACCTGTAAAGTGTTGGAAACGACAGGCATGACCAAATGCAATCCGTGTCTGACGCCGATAGAGAACCGACTGAAATTAAATAAGAATGATGGCAGTGTTGCAGTTGATACCTCGGTATATCGCAACATTGTCGGAAGTTTGTGTTATCTGGTTAACACCAGGCCAGGCATTGCCTATGCTGTTGGTATTATCAGTAGATATATGGAGGCGCCAACCTCACAGCACATGGCGGCCGTGAAGCACATTCTGTGGTATGTAAGAGGCACGATTGGTTTTGGGTGCTGTTATGGAAAAAATAGTGCGTCGGATCTAGAGCTGGTGGGTTTCAGCGATAGTGATCTGGCAGACGACACGGATGACCGCAAAAGCACCACTAGTACAATATTTTTCTTTGGTGCAAGTCTGATCACATGGGCATCGCAAAAACAGAAGATTGTTGCACTCTCATCTTGTGAAGCAGAGTACATCGCAGCAACCACAGCAACATGCCAGGCAGTCTGGCTCAGTCGGCTATTGAGAGATCTCACGGGAGAAAAATCGAGGAGAGTGAAGCTGCTGGTGGACAACAAATCTGCAATTGTATTGTGCAGAAATCCGGTGCACCATGACCGAAGTAAACACATCGACACCAGGTATCATTTTATCCGCGAGTGTGTCGAGAACGGCAAATTGGACGTGGAGTATGTTGGTACTAAAGCACAATTGGCAGACATCCTGACAAAAGCACTTGGTCGCATCAAATTCATTGAGTTGAGGCGAAAGATTGGCGTGGTCGAAGTGAAGACAGTGCGTCATGATTAAGGGGGTGATTGTTGAACTTAATCATGTCACACATGTGGTTTGCTTATCTAGAAATGTGTTGTTTGTTCTTATCTAAAATGACAGTTGTAGGTTGTTCTAATTTAGGATAGCAATTGTAACTGCTTGTAAGTTTCTTCCTTCTTATCTAGAATAGCAGTTGATGCTTGTAACTATTTTGTATTTTCTTTCCTATAAATAAGTGAATAAAGTGTGGCAGAAGTAAAGTTTTCCCTTCATCTTTGTCTTGATGTTCTATTAATCTAATACACAAGTAATTAGTGTTCCAACATAAGTTCCAAGTGCAACTTCACTATACTGCTTATCTGACTCATAGCGAGGATGGAAAATAATGTACTCATCAACCTTGTTCATAAATTAAAGCCGAATGACTGAACTCGCAGCTTCCAATACCCTTTGCTCACTAGTTTCATAAGTCATTTCGTTTGGCAAGTCATCACTAATGTCAAGTAAAAATGGAGCAAAACTAGCTACTCCCTCCTTATTTTTAGTAGTCATTTTTAAGCTTTTCTTTCAATTAATTGTCCTATCTATATTTTCTAGGTGATTAGTTAGTGATTTTTACTCAATTACCTCTTTTTATGCTTAATTACAACACTTAAATACATAGTTAGTGATTTTTACTCAATTATCTCTTTTTATACTTAATTACAATACTTAAATACATAATGGTATAAAAATAATAATTAATAAATTTAGGGATATGATTGCCAAATTTTTTAATTCCAACCAAAATCTTAATATGCCAGATTATAATTAAAAAAACTACTAAAAGAAAATGGAAGAAGTAACATAGAAAAATAAATACTTAACAATATTTTTACTTTTAGTATTGATCATGTAATATATTGTAAACAAATTGACTAGAATTTGAATGATTTCAACTAATAACACATGTACATAGCTATAAATAGATACATATCACACACACACACAAAATCACAAAAGGAAAAAGAAAAAGAAAAAGTGAACATATAATGAAAGAGATCAAGTTTTATAACTCTACAATTACTAATTAATCAAGTAATTAAAATCTCAAAAGCTTCTACTTCTCCTAAGCATATTGTTCAAGGGACGACGAGGTTGATGATCAGAAATAGTAGACATATTACCCAAGCTAGTAGATCGAAAGAAAGACTCTACTTCCTTTCTATTGGTAGTTTCAAAGAATTGGAGAAGATTAATCGGAGGGAATCTCCTGATCTTGTCCAAGAAGACAGTATGCATGATTTTCTTTCTTGGTGTTGGTGGGCAGCTCTCGATGGCAGGAATCTTGTGATCACTTGAAGTTGGTGTAGTGCACTCATCCTCTTCTTGTTCTTTTTCCATTAATTGCCCACTTGAAACTTGATCATGATCAAGATCATTTTCCATCTTATGATCACTTTCTTCTTGCTCTTCTTGCTTAATTACATGTACTCTTTGTGGAAATATTTTTGGATCTTTTGGGGTAATTGTTGTGTGATCTTTAGACATAGATGGAAGATAATTGTAGTAATAGGTATGGGGAAACTTGCAAAGGAAGAAGTTGCGGAGAGAAAGAAGACGAGAGTCTTGACTTTTGTATCGTGGGTATCTTTAGTTTCCCTTCTTATCTTTTGAAAATAGCTACATTTCTCTCTCCAACTTCTCACTTGAAAATTAACAATTATGGTAATGTAATTTAATTGATAGGTACATGTCCTCTTTATAAAATAGTTAATAAGTTTAATATTTATTGCAAGTGAAAAATGAAAGGTTAAAAATTCGATCTTTATTAAGAAAAGTCATGAGAACACATATAAATCAACTTATATTTTTAGGTGTGAATTATAAAACTCTCTGAGCCTATTAAATTAGAACTAATTAACATATTCAGAAATTGTTTGTCTAATTTTAAAATTCCGATTATATAAATTTGGCTTGTCGATATTAGTATTAATTAAGACATTACGAATCAAGTTAAAAGCCAAGTAATTTCTAACTTTTGGTTCAATTATTTAAACCGGCGACGACAATGCTTCAATATGCATGAACCCTCTTTACCAAAAAATGATTTTAAAAGAAAAGTCCAAAGAAAAATAATAATAAAAAGGGAGAAAGAACATGTTGAACCGGCAGCATGAGGATCCGATGAAGCAGTAGTGTCTCCTCATCTGCAGTTTCTTAGACTTGTCGTGTCCTAATTTATCCCTCAATTGTCTGCATGTAAGCCGCAGGCATAGGATACCATTTTGGACGTGACATTATTATTTCACACCAATACCTCATATAAGTTCCGCTGTAAATTATTTGTCCATTTTAACTCGATCATATCTCAAAATTGAAGTATCAAAAATGAAAAACATCATGGGGAAATAATCATTTCCGTCTAAATAGTTTATTTTATATCTTTGAAAGAATATAAATGACACTCGGATAGAATGGAAAAAAAAATTACTCAACACAATTACCGAAGAGTATCGGACACGCGAATCACTGGCGCCACACAAAATTACAAACTCTTGGCATTCCCCGCACCGTCCTTTTAAAAACCCACCCAAATCTATCTTGGGACCAAACAAACATCAAGGAAGGTCCCTAAGGTGCTTACATGTAATCACTAAAATTTGAACTTTTGGAGATTAGTTATTTGCAAAGATTTTTGTTTTAACATATTTACAGTTATAATAAAGACAATTACAGAGTGCTCCGGTTGAGTATGACAAACGCTTCTAATTGAATCGCTACATTAATAAAATAATATGACTATATATGATGAAAATTTTGTGAGGTTAATTTTACCACTCTTTAGATAATATAATTTAATTTAATTTTTATCTATTATTTTGAGTTTAATTATCAGTCTCCACGCGTAATAACATTTAATAGGCGATGTAACTATCATGTTATTATCTCTCTCATTAATAAGGAGAAAATGAATGTTTCATCCTTTATATATAAAAGTTTATTTATATGTCTATTTTCTTGTTTATATTTAACCTCTATTTCTTTCTAGATTATTGACTTTACTATATTATATAGAAATTTAATTATAAAAAAAGTGGACCAGATAGTTTTAGTATTTTATAGAATTAATTATAAAAAATTACGATACTTTTTTTATAGGCAGAAGTGATGGGTGTCGAGACCGTAAAAAATAAATACAACTTAACAGTACTTACAAAAGATTGCAAAATAATGATAAGAGGTTCGATCCACAGAGAATGAGTAGCCTTAAAATAAGATAAAGACCAGATTTAAAAACTTAAATAGGATGGGGGGTTTTATTTAAAACTAAGAATTGAAAAAATAAATAAAGCAAGTGCAAAGTCCAAGCCAAGAACAAACAGGTTAAGAACAGACAGTCAGATAAGAGATTCCTAACAAAGGCTAAAACAAGTTACGATTCATAAGTATTCGATCATTGATGCATAAATATTCATTTCTAGTCTACAGAATTGCTATAGAATCTAGGTACGCTTAAGACTCTTACTTCCCTCCTATATCAAAATCATATCAGGTATGCTTAGAAATGATTTCTAATCAACTAGCACCTTACTAGTTAAAGGGTTTACTAAAATTGATTGATTGTTGAATAGGGGAAGACAATTCTAAGGCAAGACACCTCGGTTGTCAATCGGGGCTTGAACCTAAATATTATTCTCTCTAGCTTTTCAGGACTAGTTATCAACTTCGATCTTCTTGGTCCGTAAATGGCCCAATAAAGCGCTGACGTAACCAAGAAGAATGACGGTTTCAGATTAGAATCTAGGTTGATCAGACATAAACCTAACATGAAAAGTGATGACAATTGATTTAGAGAACATATATGCAAACATAGAAGTTAAGAAATTACAAATACTTATAATCATAACTTTAATTGTTTTTACCAGGAATAAGAAAGTTTAGCTAGAAATAGACAAGGAAATTAAAGAAAATAATAAACTGATTAAATATAAAATCTTGCGCCTTCAAGATTGAAGATGACAGGAAAAAACGAGTTCAAAACCAAAGAAAAGAAAGCTAAGAAAAGAAATAAGAGAGGTTGGACCTTCTCCCTCAAAAATCCTAGGAGAATATATGTAGTTTAATTACTAATTGTATCTTAATCACTGATAGAGCGTATTTTGTGCACATTTATCCTTCCTTTCCTAGCCCACTTTGAATCTCGATGCTACTGAATTGCCTCTATTTTTTTACTTTTCGCAGATTCGGGCTTTATGAGAGGAAATTCCAGTTATACGCATTATTTACTGGATTTTAGAGGATATAGAGCATCTAGGCCTTGCAACTAATTTTTCGCAAGAGCAGAAAAGGTCGGCGCAGGAAAAGGCAACTCTCGGAAGAGTATTTTTAGAGATTTGCTCCATTACTCCAGCAATTCCCCAATCCTGGCAAAAGAATTATTTTAGGAAATTAGTCCTATTAGTTTTAGGATTTTTATTTTCTATTCCTATAAGTACTTTAATTATTTTAGGGTTTTGGACTCTTCCACCGCCGGCGTTTTTCCCTTTTCGCTGTAATAAATAGAAGCCTTGCTCCGGCCGGTATTAATCAATAGCATTTCGTATTTTCTTTCATTCTCTTCTTATGCAATTTGATTATCTTATTTATTTACTTTCCAACATGAGTAGCTAAATTACTTGTTCTTGGTAGAGATCGTCGAAGGTTGCTAGGGAAGTCGTGAGGTCCAATTGGTCTTAATACTTTCGTGGTTTGTATTTATTTATTTATCAATTGCTTGTCAATTTACTTAGGATTGTTTAAAAGCCTGATCAACTTATAATCGAATCTAGGTAATTACAGTCATCCTTGTAGTAATAATTAACGTGAGACTGCATGGTAAAGTAGACAACTAGTTTGGAAGTAATCGGGTTCGTGGTCTCATCCAACTAGGTTAAATAGAGAATTAGGGTAGTGCCTCGAATGTACTGAGTGTCTCGCCCTAGGTGTGTCTTTCCTCCCCTTAATGGGCCTCTGAGTATTGTCTCTATAAACGTATCTTGGAGGACGGCAGAGCGTCAAGGTTGTCCCATAAACGTACCTTGGGGTAACTCCTCTTACGAAGGGAAGCATGGGACCTAACTGTACCTGGTCCCCATAGCACATCTATAAACCGTGAACGGAATATCCTTGCATCGATGACCGACCAACCGTAAAAGTAGCCGGAGATAGATCTCTACTAGGAACGTCTTCTCCTCTGATTTCATATTTATTTATATTCTGTTTATTTCTGTTTTCTTAGTTATTAATCAAACAACCTCTCAAAAAACCCCATTGGTTACTGTTCGGTTTGGTACTTCCAGTCATACACAGATTTAAGCGTCTTGCCCTTGGTTCCTGAGTTCGACCATGTTACCACTATACGCAATTTTTATTGTGCATTAAGCAGCAGGTTCTATTATTATTTTTTACGGCTTCGACAACCAGTCAATCACTTCTCTCTCAGATTAGAATTCTAACTGATGAGATCGAAAGAAACTGGAACTCTAACACTCTTGGAGACAATCCAGCTGGTCCAACGCACGTGTCTTCGAAATATTTATCTTTAAGTAGTGCATAAGAACTGAGATTCTCTACCGGCTAAGAAGGTTCTTCTTGGTCAAGAGACTGACCAAGAAGGGCGTCTGTACTGCTCTCTCCAGATTTCGCTCTTTTCTGCCCATTTTTTCACTTTTATTGCTCCAAGGTTGTTTTCTGCAAGTGTAGAGAAATCCATCCCCAATCAATAGAATCACCATCTAAATTGCACGAAAATAGATCGTAAAAATAACTACAAAATATGCTCAATCAGAAAATGAGATTCGAACCTACCTTCAGACACCTAATAAACTAGTAAAGTTTTGAAAAAGGGAGTTCAGCCATTTGGAAAAAGAATTGTCATGTATCAATGTTTTAGGCCTTAGTTCATGTTCAACTCCGTTGGTCTGTGTTAGGTCCTTATTGGGCTGGTAATTGATGACAATTGTGTGCTGGGCCTTTACGTGGGCCCATTGTTTGCATTGCAGCTGCTGTTGCAAAAACGTCTACATTTGGATGACAAAAAACTTAAAATGACAGCCAATTGTGGGCAGAAATTAATGCTTCTAGACTTCAAGTTCAAATCATTCCAATTTTCATTTGACAGCAACTACTATAAAAAAACATTTTGCACCGCCAGCTGTAGTAACCCTACCAAGACGGCTACAAAAGAGACAAGACCCAACAAAAATAAATAAAATAATAGTATTTTTTTTTCGTGAATTATTTAGATAGAAAATATAAAGGGATCCGGGACACAAAAAAATAAATAAATAATATAAGTTTTTCACTCACCATAATGACTTGACAAAGTGTTATTAGTTTTTTATAAGACCATCATCAGCAGCTGGGTATCAAAAGGGTGTCAAATCCTCTCTTTTTTTGGGTACAGCAGGGTGTTAAATGAGGACCAAATTTAGCATAGGATGATGGTACCGAGTTAAACTGACAGTAGGAACCCCACTGTCAATGACAGCCCTGCAGCGCACGCGTGGCGCGCTGCCATTGGCTGGTGCATTATTTATTTCCCCCCTTCATTTTTTAAATGAGTTTTTTTTATAATAAATACTGAAAATAATTTTATAAAAAATATACCATTATTTTTAATTTTTTGAGATTTATAAATTGAGACTAGGTTTGTATTATTTGGACACTAAAAAAAATCAGAGTTTTTTACACTTTTTTTCATTTTCTTCTTTTTTAAATGTTTTTTTTCATAATAATTACTCAAAATAATTTAAAAAAATATACCATTATTTTTATGTTTTGAGATCTATAAATAGAGCTTGTGTTTGTGTCATTTGGACACCAAAAAAAATCCTGAGTCTTTTACAATCTTCAAGCTCTTTCATTGATCCTTCACAAAATTATAGTTTTTTCCCAAATTACAACTTCCCTAACCAAGCTCAAAATCCAAATATGCGACCTCCGAACCCAAACATTCAATGCCTAGAAAATCCTCAGAATACAGGGATGCAGCCTAATTTTGGATCGCAGTATATGATGCCCCCAAATTTTGGCATGCAATACCCGTATAATCATCCTTATATGCCTTATGGCTATCAACCTGTTCCTGGAAACAGCTATGTTCCCGCTCCTGTGCGCTATCCAAATAGTGAACAAACTAATCAGCCAAACACACCCCGTTTCAGTAGTGGATCAAGTGATTTCCCAGAATTTTCCACACAAATATCTATGGGAAATGTTGATGGAGATACCCCTCTCAGTTTTGTTGCTCCAACCCAACAATCAGCCAAGAGACCAGGTTACGACACTTGGAGCACGGAAGAGAACAAATCTTTATTAACTGGTTATTTCCACGTTAGTAATGATAGTGAATTGGGGACGAATCAAAAGGGTGATACTTTCTGGGGAAAAATTGCAGACTATGTGAATGAAAACTTCCAAGGTGGAAAAAAGAGGCCAGGGATACAGTGCAAAAGTCATTTTCGTACGATCAATAAAAAAATATGTAGTTTTATTGGTTATTACAGTAGAGCATGTAGAGTGAGGTGTAGTGGTTGGTCCGATGATGACTACATAGCCAAGGGTCTAGAGTTGTATCAAGAGTGCGAAGGTAAAAGGTTTTCCTTGCTGGAAGAGTGGAAGTTGGTTCGCGAGCAACCCAAATATATGCCAGGAGCAAATGAATCTGCAAGTAGCGGATCGAAGAGAAAAAGTGGTGGCGATGACGTTGATTCCTCAGCTCCTTCCATTGTACGTCCAGAAGGTAGGGATGCAACAAAGAAGAAAGCTAGAGCTTCATCGAGCAAATCATCGACTTCTAGAAAATCAAAGGTTGCTATTGAGGAGGAGTTATCTAATTTAGCTCATGCTCGTGAAAACCTTGAACAATCCAGGGCTAGTACTGCATAAGCTATGTTGGAGTATGCACGTGTTAGGAAGATGGAGATGTTCTTGTCCTTGAAGAGCAAAGAAGATCGTGATGCTGTAGATGAAAATATGTATAAGATGCTACTGAAGGAGTTGTTTGAGAGCTAGTTTGTTATTGTATGTTTTACTTTCAAATTGTGTGTTTTATTTTCGAATTGTGTGTTTTATTTTCAAATTGTGTGTTTTATTTTCGAATTGTGTGTTATTTTGAATAATTTGTGAGTTGTGAAAGTGTATGTTCATTTCAATAATTTCGTTTGAATAAAAGAGAGTTTATCTAGATTTGTCATCTTTTTATATCTTATCTTCAGATTGAATTATTGAAAAAACACAACACTCAAGATTCTGAAGAGATAAGAACGTCCCCACCTCCACTACCTTCTGATTTAATCATGACAAAACACCACATGTGATGGCTCATCTTTCTATATTTTATCTTCAGATTCTAAAGAGATAAGAACGTCCCCACCTCCACTACCTTCTGATTTAATCATGAAGAAACACCACACGTGATGGCTCATCTTTCTATATCTTATCTTCAGATTGAATTATTGACAAAACACAACACTCGAGATTCTGAAGAGATAAGAACGTCCCCACCTCCACTACCTTCTGATTTAATCATGAAGAAACACCACACGTGATGGCTCATCTTTCTATATCTTATCTTCAGATTGAATTATTGACAAAACACAACACTCGAGATTCTGAAGAGATAAGAACGTCCCCACCTCCACTACCTTCTGATTTAATCATGAAGAAACACCACACGTGATGGCTCATCTTTCTATATCTTATCTTCAGATTGAATTATTGACAAAACACAACACTCGAGATTCTGAAGAGATAAGAACGTCCCCACCTCCACTACCTTCTGATTTAATCATAAAGAAACACCACACGTGATGGCTCATCTTTCTATATCTTATCTTCAGATTGAATTATTGACAAAACACAACACTCGAGATTCTGAAGAGATAAGAACGTCCCCACCTCCACTACCTTCTGATTTAATCATGAAGAAACACCACGCGTGATGGCTCATCTTTCTATATCTTATCTTCAGATTGAATTAAATTAAATGAATTGATTGGAGTTCGAAGACCATTATTATAAAAATGGTATTGCACATCATATGAATACCACTTAAAACTTTTCAGTTCAAATCTTTTTCTTCATATCATCCAATGGATCTACCCACAGATACCTTCAGTCTCGAAGAGATCCAACGACAATGGGAGTTGGAAGAATCTATACTCGATAGGCAACAAGAACTTCTTGAAGAGCTGCAGAGGCGAAACAATCGATCACATAAGAGAAAATCTATAAGCAGGGATCATGTAGCTGCCCATCAAAGGCTCATGGCCGACTATTTCGATGACCTATGCACTTACACTGAAATGCAATTTAGAAGAAGATTTCAAATGAGAAGGTCACTATTTCTTCGAATTGTAGAAGCTTTATCAAACTACGACAACTACTTCACTCAAAGGCTTAATAATGCGGGCAAGCTTGGTTTGACACCTATCTAGAAGTGTACAACTGTCATGCGTATGCTCGCATATGGAGTCACCGGGGATGCTTGTGATGAGTATGTGAAGATTGGAGAAACCACTGCACTTGAGTGCACTCATAATTTTTGCGAAGGAATAATTGCCTTGTTTCAAGATGAGTACTTAAGACAGCCAAATGTGGAAGACGTGCAAAGGTTACTCCGAGTTGGTCAGGAGCGTGGTTTCCCCGGAATGATTGGAAGTATCGATTGCACGCACTGGCAGTGGAAGAATTGTCCTAAGGCTTGGCAAGAGCAGATTACTAGTGGACACAAGGGCACGACAACAGTTATCCTCGAGGCAGTGGCGTCCTATGATTTGTGGATATGGCATGCTTTTTTTGCTTGCCCGGAACATTGAACGACATAAATGTACTAGATATGTCACCAGTTTTTGACGACATTGAGTCTAGTGAAGCTCCAACGGTGGACTACACTATGAATGGCCGACAGTACAATCTTGCATACTATCTTGCCGACGGAATCTACCCTAAATGACCTGTCTTCGTCCAGTCGATTCAATTGCCCCAAGGAAACAAAGCGCAATTGTTTGCCAAACAACAAGAATCATGTAGGAAGGATGTGGAACGTGCATTCGGGGTACTCCAAGCACGCTTTTCCATTATTCGTCAACCAGCCAGGATGTGGGATATCGATGTCTTAGGTAAAATAATGAGGGCGTGCATTATTTTACATAACATGATTGTGGAGGATGAACGAGATACATATTCACGAAATTGGGAAAATATCGACTTCGATCAGTCGGATAGTCCCGGGTCTAGCTCTTTGTTCAATGTCCAAACGCAAGTGCTGCCTCAATATGAAGTGCATGTCCAAGGCTGATCCGAATCATATATTCATACTAGAGCCGAGCTACGTGATAGAGCACAATATATTCAGTTGAAAAAGGATCTCGTCGAGCACATCTGGAATAAATTTGGAACAACCCTCGATTAGATTTAAAAAAAATTATTTCTCACGTTTACCAGTTTATTTTGTGTGTTTCTCAAGTTTACCAGTTTATTTTGTGTGTATTTTCTTGTTCGTTTGCAATAATCTATATATGTTTGATTTACTGAGTGATAAATAATATCGTGTGTTACTCTTAAAAAATATTATATTATTTATTGTATTGAAAAAGTATAGATTTTTTGAAATCTGAAAAGAAATTATGAAATTTAATTAATTTATATTAAAAAGATATTATTTATTATATTATAAAAAGTAATTATTATAGTAATTATAAATTTAATAAGAAAAAGAAATGAAAAATATGGTGGGGTATATGATAAATGATGTGGAAGGGAGAGAAAGTTTTTAACACCCTGAATAATCCCTGCTGTGAGCGCGTGAGTGTTAAATGCTTTTTGGTTGGGTGTTAAGCTGATGTGACAGTGAGAGAAAGTGAATAACACCCTAAATTTAACACCCGCTGCTGTGGATGGTCTAAGGTCTGATCTTATCTGTATCAATTCGTGCAATATTGTTATCAGTTTTATCATAATGTTGCTGGTAAATCTATATTAAATATATTAAAATAAACTTTATAATAGTAGCGAGATATGTTTTTTATTATTAAAAAATAAATAAATGACGATAATTAGCGCGGAAAACAGACACCTATAATATCACGTGAAATTTGCGAACGAATACCAACGGACAGATACTTAAGATGGTGAACTTTAGGGTCAAAACCATCCGTATAATAGGAAAAAAATTCACCGCAAAATTGACTTCACAATGCACATTATATACTAGCTCGAAGTCGGGAAAAGGCACCCTTGGGTCCCTATGGATATTATTTTTATTTTTGTTGATCCCACTTTTCGATTTCTGTGACATTTGGTCCCATCCGTTAGTGCCGTTATCCCTCCGGAGTCCCTGTCATCTAAATTGACGTTAACGGTCGCTTTTTGCCGTTAACGTCAATTTTTTATTATTATTTAGGACACGTCATCAATTTTGCGGGCCCACATGATAAAATTCCTGGACCAAATTGGAAAAAAAATAACGAAGCTGGACCAAATTTCACCCAAACCCTTAATCTCACGAACTCATCTCATCTTCTCCCAAACCCCTCATCCTTTCATACCAAACCCTTAATTCCTCATCCAGATCAAATAATCTAATTTTAAAACTATGGAAATTAGTTTTGAAATTTAAAATTAATTTCAAATTTTACATTTCATCAACATTAGTTTTGAAATTGTTTGAGACAATTGTAAAGATTATTTTGATCTTTAATCCATAATATAGGACTTTAATTAAGATTTTTTTCATGACCCGGATCCGTTCATCACGACCCGGATCCGTTCATCACCATCTCCTCTCCCCACCAACCCGATCCGCCAATCACGATCCAAACTAAACCAACGCCACCACAGCCGCCACCAACGCCACCACCACAGCCACCACCAACAGATCCAGATCCAAACAGATCCAACAACGCCACCACAACCACCACGAACGCCACCACCACAGCCACCACCAACGCCACCACCAACGCCAAACAAACACACAAATACCCAAATCACACCCTCGGCCTCCCACTACCCAAACCCGATCAACAACAAACGAAATAATCAAATCCAAATCATCCCTCATCAAACCAAATAATCAAACCCAAATCCAAGCACAGACCCACACAGCCACACCAAATCTCGTGGAAAAGAGAATAAAGAAAGGGAGGGCAGAGGAAAGGAATCAGAGAAAGAAAAGAGGAAGAAGAGGAGGAAAGGGGTTTTGGCACCATGGGCAGAGGAAATAAAATTACAATTTTAAAGAAAATGTTGAACAAAAATCATTTGGGAGTAAACTTAGGGTTTCTTTTCTTTGATCTGGGGAAGATGATAGAGCAGAGAGAGGGAGGAAGAAATGAATTTAATTTTTGGGTTTTTCCAATTCAAACACAAACAAACGCACTATGGAAATGAATTAAGGGTTTGGGTGAAATTTGGTCCAGCTTCGTTATTTTTTTTTTCCAATTTGGTCCAGGAATTTTCTCATATGGGGCCCGCAAAATTGATGACGTGTCCTAAATAATAATAAAAAATTGACGTTAACGGCAAAAAGCGACAGTTAACGTCAATTTAGACAACAGGGACTCCGGAGGGATAACGACACTAACGGATGGGACCAAATATCACAGAAATCGAAAAGTGGGATCAACAAAAATAAAAATAATATCCATAGGGACCTCGGGTTGCTTTTTCCCCTCGAAGTCAAACTTGTTTCAATTTATTTAGCTATTTACTAACCCAATTAGGATTATTGCTATATAGTCGATGTCAATATCCTGGAATGGATATCGAGTAAAAGAAATCTGCTTATACCTATACCAATATCTTAATATCTTAAGCATCCCATTATTACTAGCAGCAGGTGGGAATGATTTTATAATAAATTTAGAAGATACTAAAACAATACTATTATAAAGCATGCATATCTATTGGGGAAAAAATATATTAGAGCATCAAACATTTTATAAGTTTTCCTACCAATCCTTGGGAAATGTATGGAAACTCTCACCATTTCACCAATCACCAATCACCAATCACCAATCACCAATATAAAGTTCAAGCCGCCACTTGTAATTGATATGGTGAGTGTAGAAAGAAAGTAGCAGCTTACCATACTTGTTTTTTTCCGGGTTTCATGAGTTGGCAGGTCGGATTATATTCTTGGCTCCTCCATAATATTTTAGGCATAAGCTACTATAGATAATTGTACGCGTTTGCACCTTTCATTATCATAAAAGAAAAAAAAAGAATCGAATCATATAAAAAATTAAAAGGAAAGAAAATCCGGTTGACATAGAAAACATCCTGCAAATAAGTCAAAGTCAGTTTTTTCACAGAAAAAAAAATTACTATAGCCTTCTGCACACGCAACTGATTTTTCTTTCAGTTTCGCACAACATCATCAAGATTCTCCTTTTCCATTTTTCCATTTTCCCATCCAAAACCCACAAGAAAGTTTCATTTTGGAGCAGTCACTCTCTCGATTTCTCTCTACTTTCTACTCCCTCCGTCCTTCAATGAATGTCGTTTTAACTTTTGCTTTTACTGTTTCGGCATGTATCTTAAAACGGCCGGCAGATGACCTATTTGAGATAATTTTGCCCCTAATTTTTTCTAGGACGTACGTTAATCAGTTCAAAAAAAAATTCGAATTTTTTTGAGGTCAAATAGTGCCTCATCCAGCCTTCTCGATATATATTCCCTACTGAATATTAGAATGCGAGAAAGACAAATATTGAAGTACACAGGGAGTAGTACTCAAAACGTGTAGTAGCATAGCATGAATTCAACTTTCCATCGAGGCCTATAATTAAAAAGTGAATTTTGTCATGATTTTTGGACTGATTCATTGGTCAATTCCCACTTGTTAATTGCTTCTTTTTTTACTACATACAGACAGAACAGAAGCAGCAAGGACAGCTTCACTTCAATCAATCATATCATCTCTCCTTTTTGTGCCCTGTATAAACAAACATAAAAGATATTCTCCCAAATTAATCAACCTCCTTCACTATAAACCTCATGGTTCTGTTTCTGTCCAGTAGTCTGTGATTGGCATCTACTCCTTTTTTTTCTCCTTTTTTTTACTCATTGAATGGCAAAATTTTGTTTTCTTGCTTCCTCTGCTCTATTCTTGATTGCTCTGATTCATGGAGGGAGAATTTCCACTGCTGCAAAAACCCAAGATGGATTAGAAGAATGGGGATATGTAGAAGTGAGACCAAGTAAGGATTTTTTCTTCTCCCAATTGGGTAATTTCAATTTCTTGTTCTTTCCATCATCAAAACCAAATTCTGACGAGGAAAAAATGTGCTCTGTTTTCTTGAATTGAGCAGAAGCACACATGTTTTGGTGGCATTATAAAAGTCCAAACAGGGCTCAAGATCCCAGCAAGCCATGGCCAACCATTCTTTGGTTGCAAGGTGGACCTGTAAGTGTCAACCATGTCATCAATTCCCCTGATTAGATTCATTTCTTGATTGGAAAAATGATAAATTGTGTTGTGGGTTTTGACTAAACAGGGAGGATCAGGAGCTGGGATAGGGAATTTTGAAGAGATTGGGCCATTAGACACCAATCTGAATCCAAGAAATTCCACCTGGCTACAAATTGCTGATCTCTTGTTTGTGGTATTTTATTGAATTCCACCCACTTTTTAGTTTTTTGAGATTGGACATTAAAGAAAAAATTGATAGGCACCTTTCATTTTCTTTCTTCCTTTAATTAACTGCAGAAAGTTGCAATCTTTTTTTTTTTGTTTTTCCAGGATAATCCAGTGGGTACAGGATACAGTTTTGTGGAGGATGATAAATTGTTTGCTAAAACTGATGAACAGGCTGCAAATGATTTGACCATTTTGCTGCAGAAGTTATCTAAGGGAAAGAAGATGCTGCAAAATGGTCCATTGTATATAATAGCACAATCTTATGGAGGCAGATTGGCAGTCACTCTTGCATTATCTGCTCTTAAAGCTGTAGAAGCAGGCAAATTGAAACTTAAACTTGGAGGTAATATTGTTATACTTTTCCTTTGTTCAATTTTAACCAAAAACAGAAGAAAAATAACAAAAAAATCTTTTGAAAATGGAATGTCTTGATAATTATGTCTTTTGTTCTTGTACAATTTTAGGAGTTGCATTGGGTAACAGTTGGATTTCCCCTGAAGATTTTGTGGTAAGTGGTCTTCTCGATTTCTTCGGTTGTCTTCTTAGAGTATCATCAAATTTCTTATTTTTTGAGATTATAATCTGAAATTTTCAGTTTTCATGGGCTCCCCTTCTCAAAGATCTCTCCCGGCTAGACATTAACGGCGTTAAGAAAGCAAACAGGTCTTATTCTATGATTAACTTCTTAATCAAGGCCAATCATCTTGTTAAAAATGGAACATTTCTTCTAATTATTTGCCAATTTTCTTCTTTTCTTTTCTTTTCTGAAAAAACAGGCTTGCGATAAAGATTAGGCAACAAATTCGGAACGGGCAATATGTAAATGCAACAGATACATGGGCAAACCTTGAGGAAGTGATCATGGACAACAGCAACCACGTGGTACTGTGTTTTTTCCCCCTCTCAGTTAACAATATTGCCAATATATATTCAAATTCTATTACAATCTATAGTTTATATATGTTATAAGAAATGAGGTGTTACGCTATCTGAGGTACTGAAGTTTTTTCTCGTATAAATTAGTCTTTGAGTTGAATTTTTTAATTGATTGGTGTTTTTTTAAATTTTAGGATTTCTATAACTTTCTTTTAGATGCGGAGGAGGAGACAGCAATTACAACAAAAGGAGATCAGTTAGCGTTCAAGAGAGAAGTGAGATATCTAAGGTCACTTCCTAATGGTGGTGAAGTTGATCTTGACGTGTTAATGAACGGTGTGATTAAGGATAAGCTTAAGATTATCCCACCTAATGTCACGTATGTCCTCCATTAATCCCTTAATTACATATCTACCCCCTCCATTAGTTTCTTCTTTTTTGTTGTAATTAATTAATTAATTAATAATCTTCATGTTTATATAGATGGGGAGGACAATCAGACAAAGTTTTCGACTCAATGGCTGGCGATTTCATGAAGCCTAGAATCAATGAGGTGTGTTATCATCAATGTATTAAAAAATATACTAAATAATTAGATATTTATTCACATTCTTTATTCCATTATGGATTCAACTCGTGTACTCATCGTTCGTGTTATTTTTTTTTTCGCAGGTTGACGAGCTCTTAGCAAAAGGGGTCAACGTTACAGTATACAGTGGCCAAGTAATACTTTTCATTTTAATTTATTTTAGAGTAATCTTTATTTTTATTTTTATTTTTATTTTTAAAGACTATTTATTAATATGGACAACCCATGTGCTGATGTCGATTTTTATTTATGTATTTTGTTTTTTTGGTGTTCATCAATCAAAGCTTGATTAAAAAAATGGAAAGAAACAAATCCGTAATAAATACTGACAAGTATTATGAATTTAATTTTAATATGCAGATTGATCTCATTTGTGCAACAAAAGGGGCTGAAGCATGGGTTAATAAACTCAAGTAAGAACCTGTCAGCAATTATTAATTTCATTTTGTTCAAAACATTCTTCATTTCTTTATTATATTATTATCAGGTGGGAAGGGCTTGGAAACTTTTTAAGAAAGGAAAGAACTCCTCTTTTCTGTGGGACAGATAAATCCACAAAAGGATTTACCAAGTCATACAAAAATTTCCACTTCTATTGGATTTTTGGAGCAGGCCACTTTGTAAGTAAAAACCTGCTATTATTACTATTGTTACCACTTATTTACTGTTACTATAAAAAGAATGGAAAACGAGAACGTGGTCTGTTTTTTTTATTATTGACATCTTCATTTTTCATGTAATTAAAAAGAAAAGTTCGTACTAAAATGAGAAAAAAGTGGTACAGTACGTGAGAAAGTATAAATTCCCACCAGCGCGGCATTTAATCTAATTTATTGTGACAGCAGAAGCACTGTAGTAGTAGTAAGCATGTATGCGTGCGTCAGATGAGCAGATTCACATGACAGTTTTACCACTCGTGTGCCCAAAATAATGTACTGTCACTGAAAAAGAAAAATATAATTCAGAATTTCAGATGACAGTTTTACCACTCGTGTGCCCATAATATATGTACTGATAGTAAAGGGACACTTTTTGCTGACATACCATAAAAAACTGAATCATTATTATAATGATTATATATACTTCCCTCTGGACACTTTTAATTGTCATTTTCCTACGGATTCTTACTGTTCATAATACTTATCATTTTATGCATTTCGAAGTATATATTTTGTGCAAATGACAATTTTTTTTTTATGAATCAACTCAATTTGATGATGTTGTGATAATTTGATTAAAAATTAAGAGTAAAAATGAAACAATGTGGAATAAAATAAGATTAAAGATCATTGTCCTACGAATTTTTACTATTCTAAAACGTCATTTAAAAGTGTCCGGAGGGAGTATCATTTATATAGTTCTAAGTTTATTGAAGAAAAATCTTTAAGGAGCAGCCAAAATGATGATTTTTATTTTAATGAAATGCAGGTACCAAAAGAACAGCCTTGCACAGCTTCGGGCATGGTGGGTGCAATTACGCAGTCAGCATGACAAACAAATACTACCAAAGATGATATGAGGTCGTATAAACTGTACATGATGTAATCGTGATGGGATGACATAATAATGATATAGGACAACATAACACGAACTGAACTGGATGAGTTCACATCACATGCAAAAAAAAAAAAAGTACGTAAGCGGCAATTCATCAATGGTTTAATTCATTGTCTCTACTTCTCTTTAGTTCTTTTCAACAATAATGAATAATAATACTAATAACATCCTCTTTTCTTTTAGTTCTATTTAGATGGAATTTAATATATATATCAATACGCTACAGAGAAAAATGCAGAAGCTTTACGAAAGCAACAACCTGTAAATGTTTTTAATATGCTGAAGCTTTACGTGAGCAACAAAGTAACACAAGCAAATTGCCTGTAAGCCAAGGCGAAATTAGTGCCTTTAATTGATCTTTCCGAAAAATAATAATTAAGGTCCGTTTAGTCGAACATTTGTAACCGAACCAGGAATCAAACCTTACCTACTGACTCTTTAATTTCACCTATTATGTGATCCAAAAATTACATTTGATATTCCCTAAAAAGGAAACACCATGACTTACATGATATACAACCCTGCGTGATAGAAGGGACATTTTCAATGTCATGACATATACACCACTCGGATAAAGGAACAAAAAAAATATTGCAAACAGATTCTATATACTCGTGGCTTGGTAAGGCTATAAGTCATTGCATCTCACTCAATCTTTTCTATAACTTCCAACCTGGTTTTCCTCTTCCATCCTTTCATTGTAGCGACAAGGTTGACCAACCCAATGACTTGATTCTTAGTGTATTCCTAATGAGAAAGGAAATGAAAAGTTAGTCGTTTATTTATTTTTTTCCATTCAGAAACAATCAAAGCCTTTCAAAAAATATCTACTGGTTGATCTATTTTCCATGGTGCAAAACTCTTACCGGGTGTGCACGAGCCCAATGTACATACTCGGTTTCTGGAAGATAGAAAGCCTGTATGACGAGTAAAGAAAGAGACTTCAGTTGATAATCATCCAATACTACAAAAATCGATGCCGCATCTTCCTAAAAACTAAGGACATACTTATGTTCACTTTACCTTGATGAAAGTTTCAACCATTTGTAATTTTGGCTTCACATTTACAGGCACAAAGTGTTGAAATCCATTGATCAGAACCTGGCAGAGGCAAGAAACAGCACCAAGCTTTTCCCAATTACAAATATTAAAAAAAATGAGGAAAGGAAAGGAAAGCACAGTAAGATTCAGGGACATTAAATTCCTGTTACAATTAAGAAAAAAGCACCTGAAGATCTAATGACATGAGAGCTCGTCCTTCATCAGAGCACCTCTTCACCCGCGATAGACCCTCAATGAGACTTTCAGCAACAATCTCTAGACCATATTCCAGAAGGAGGTCTTGAACCTGGAATTAAGATACAATGATGTGAATTATACCCACAATTTGGGACACCAAACAACAACCGCTCAAACCATTTCCCCACAAAGGAAGAGGGTAGCAACACTTTTTTTTCTCAAGGAAAAAGGGGAAAAATGGATTTACTAAAGTGAGATGTGAAGGCATTATTGGATATTTCATTTCAAGCAAATACAAGCTTAGAGTTGATTTTTAAGGAGCTATGTTTGTATGAGTAAGTCAATACAATTATACAACTACACATTAAGAAATAATCTGTAATAGTTAAAACTATAACCAGCCGAAATAACAATGTTAGAACAAATCATATGCATAGGAAAGAGCAAACTAAAATTCTCAAGGATGTAAGTCTAAAGGAGTGAACTGAAAATCACGCCAATTAAAAGGTTAAAAATTGTGTTAAAAAAATTCAAAGAATGTGCCTTTATAAGATGCAGAATCAGCCATTACCTCCTTGTGAATTCCAGCATGAGCAAGCCTTGTTTTGTAGTGCTTAAACTCTCCCAATAATAAATCCACATACCTATCAATAATAGTTCACATCAGACTTTTGACAGGCTCGTAACAGATTCTATTAATAATTAATGGATTTGATAGGGCGCTTGTAATTTAACTTCCTAGCAAGATACATGAGAACCATGAGGGTATAAATAATAAAGATCAAAAGCTGAATTGTATAGAAAAATTCTGTCATTCATACCCATTGTGCTCTAGCCCCAGCTCTTTTACTTCCCATTTAGCATTAGAAACCCGATCAACATACCTGAGAGGAAAAGTTTGCAATTCAGAAAAGGAGATACAGAATGGAAAAACAAGATCCCAGGTCATTTCCACACATACTGGCTCAATCTTGTGGCATGATGAGAACAATCATGATGGGCAAAAATTGCAAAGACAAACAGAAATTTAAAATTATTGAAAATTAAAGAGGAATAATAATGAGAACTTGACTGCAATCTAGCTGGTGGGATAATGGATTCATCTCAGCCAATAATATGCTGAGGCCAAAAAAGCTTTTGCTTGGATTCACAAGGTATATTTGAGTCTATCATTAGTTTCACAAAGGTAAAAAACAATGTGAAACCATTTACGAAGCCCACAACATGAACTGCCAGGAATCGACCATTTTATCTATTGATAACACCCCACCAACAGTCAACAACTAGAACATTCACAATTACCAATATATCCTGTCTAATACCCGAATTATGAAATCCTCATTCCTGGATATAAATTTTGCAAATAACTCCTCATGCATTGGTTTTCCTTCCAATAATTTGCCACCTCTGATACTAAAATTTCTCAATGTGATTTAGAAAAAGTGCTTTTGAGTTTCAGAACTGCTGCAAGAATTACCAATTACAAAAATAAATCAGGTCAACCAAAGGCAACAGATATTATATCCATCCCAAAATTAGTCCTCAGATGCGATGCTCTAGCACCATAGTTGCCTTTGATTGCCCATTTTTTACCGAACCATGCACATCCTGTAGTTTTGGGAGCCACAATGATTTCAATGTACCTATAGGTTTATTTCATCTCCTCAAACAACAACTTGGGGGGACCCCTCAGTAAGAAAAATTGTAAATATTGCCAGTATTTAGGTTTCATCAGTCAAGGAATTAACCAGCCATGTATATTAGGATTTCCATCACATCATCTTGAAACACAAAAGCCCAAAGTAATCACTGATAAATTCTCTATCATTTAAAGCAAACTGAATATTCATACTATTGAACGTACTCACTGAAGACAAATTAAATGGTTAAATAAATGTAAACAGTATGCTCTTCCTGGACTTACCCATTTATATGAAGTAGTAACCTTGCAGTTGTCCTATGTATGTGCTCCGTTAGATCTGGCACAGAATCCACCTGAAAGCATTACTTATTTATCAACAAGAGAAAGACCATAAGAAGAGACTGAAGATATTGACTTTGACCACATACAAATGTATAGTTGGGCTTTGAGCACAGTGTTAAATTGGAGCACTAACCGCATACCAAAAGGGGAAAAAAGAAGAGAAGAAACTCAACTTTCTGAGATATCAAACAATTAATTTTTTTCTGGTAAAATTCAAATCATAGAATACTTGAAGCTGTATAAAGTGTGCCTGTCCTAAAGAAATCAACTGTATCAAATTGTGTATGGGGAGAGGTAGGGTCTAACGTTTATCATCAGTAGCAACAGTATTGTTCATTTATCCATGTGAAGTTTTATTTTTTACTTTCTGGCTAAGGTAGTTAAGATGGAATGATAAGGGAAACTGTCAAAGCAGTCTAAAATTACATCAATTATCAATATTACATTGTTACTTCTTTTTTACAAAATTCATCAACTTGTCAAGATGGCGGCTAGCCATTACGACTGATACTCAATGCCCAAGAAAGAGTAAAGACAGAAAAATACCAGGTGAACATAAAAGTCCTCCACTATAGCTGGGTTATTCTTAAAAAGCATTGACTGGAGATGAGTTCTAGATTTGTGCAAGATTTGCGCAACAAGGGAAATAGTATCAGCACCTGCACATCTTTCCTGCAATAAAATTGTCATATTAGTAAGCATGCGTCTTTGTATTGCATTTCACTGCAAAATTCAAGCAACAAACAAAATGAGTAGCTTATAGAAATCAAGACCATGCGAGGCATTTCTTATGTGGAAACAAATGAATAAATTTAAGAAGTAAAAGCATAATTGTGCAATCCATATATATCTGCATGCACACACATGGAGTAGCAGGGACATAGACATTCCACTACTTCACCCACTACCTCACCATCCAAATGAAACACCCACCCCACCCTCCAACTTCTATGTTTCCATGCACACCAGAACTATAATAAAGTTACTGAAAGGAATGGAAGCCAGACGTTGATAAACACCCATTATTACAATCACATTTTAAAGAGTAGGGTATTCATGGTGCCTACTTTCCCAAGATGGGTACGAATCAACAAACAACTAAGTAATTTAAGTCCCTCTGTGTAGGCAATGCACATTGAACCATAAAAGATGTGACCATTTCATTCAAAAGGCATTTATTAGTACCTTGAGACCAAAGGACGTGGATGGTGAATGAGTAGGAGGACTAGTGGGCATTATATCTGCGTGCATAAATGTATTCGAAGATGTGGATGATGTGGGGGGAAATGGATTTAGCTGTGGTTTTATCCACTGGTCACAGTCTTGTGTTATTCTAGACAATGCAGTCTTCAGCCGATCTGGATTATCATGGTAAGATATGATTATGGGGTCACATTAGATAAGATTAAAATTCATTGATGAATGAAAATAAACTAATACGTTAAGAGGATGGAATATCTAACTTCCATGTTCCCAAAAAAAGAACTTACAATTGAGACCATCAGATATGCCTTTTCCAGTTGAATTAGAATTTTGCTGACCGAATGCTTCAAATACAAAATAGAAAAAAACCTCAAACAACTGGCATATCCCCTGCAATAGTATACTGAATCAGGAAAAATAATTTAGGGGGAAAAACACAATGGTATTATTAATATTTAAAACTACAAATGAAGCCAGGGGGGAAAAGAGAAGCAAGCAGAACAAACCTTAAAAAACTCCACATTTACTAATTCTAGTTTCTGCATGAGCCTTGCATACTTATCCATTGACCTATTATGCAAAAAATACGGAGCTTGGTAAAGTACAGCCACATGTAAACTCAGGCTCAATATATAATATAAACAACTTTTCAGTTTATTTTTGCTAAAACAACTTACATTTAAGATAATTAAATAGATCTCACCTCAGAACACAAAGAGAAGATCCTGTTTGTGCTGTCATCTCATTATTTTTCCAACTGGAAGAATTATTTTTTGGTCGATTCAGTTTTGAGATTCGACTAGGGAGTTGACTGTCCTCGTCAATAAAGTCAGCAAGTAGATCCTCATTTTCATCTTCCACATTCGTAGCTCCATTGGTATGATTTGCATCACTGCTTTGAGAAGACAACTTGTCACCATGATAGTTACCATCAGTATGTCCATCATGTTCAGCTGAAGTCACCCCATTAGATGGGGTATTATGCACTAGTTTTGCCGAAAATGGGTTTCCAGTATTAAGCCAAGAAGAGAACCCACTCTTCTTCGCAGTGTGATCAACTGAGTTCACTGATTTGACAGAATGATGCAGCCTGGCATTGGTAAAGGTACCACCAGATTGAATAACAAGAGGTGCTCCATCACCAGTAAGCCCAGAAAAACTGACTATTTGAACTGTGTCTGGCGGTAAATTCTGCCAAATTTCCTTTTCCAAAACCATTTTAAGTGCCTTAAAAAAGAAAAGAAAAAAAGAAAAAAGAATGGAAATTAGATCATGTTTCCAGAATCCAGCACCCTTCAAGTACTTGGAATATTTTAGATCAGGGCATTAGCAGTCACATTAGGTGCATAGCTCAAGAAAGCACACTGAAAAAATTAAGCCAGCCAGGAAATCCAGGTTACTTATCAGTTATAAATTATAATGCTCAGAATTACGTATCAACAGCAAGTAAATAAGGTAATGAAAAATGAGTTATGGAATTTGGGGGGTGAGAGATGTGCATGCACCAGGCACTAGAAGAAACAAGCAATATGCACACAAACGTAGAAAGTATGCACTTTTATCTTCACAACAGCTAAAGGTTCAATCATATTCAAGAGGCAAATTACTTACATAAATATTTTGCCGATGAAATGCTACAAAATAGTTATCACAGACAGCCTTCAACTTATGCCTGAAATCAACTGCTTCAACTCCACAAAAGGCCTCCCCAGCCAAGATGAATAAATTAAGGTCTTCATAATTTTTCAAGAATTGGTGAATGCTCGTTGAACCAGCAGCAGCAGAAGAGAGCAAAACTGATACTCGACTTGTTGTAAGTTGCCAAAGGTTCTTCCGTCCTCTCTGGAGAGTTTGAGAAACAAAGGCTGTAGCATCTTTTCGTAGATAGTACCAGGGGGATCCACTGCTTGATGTTCCACTCCCATCATTTGAATTCCCCTCTACATAACACTGGGAATCTGAATGGATCCCCCCTGAAGTTTCCTCAGAATCAGCCAATGATGCTGCGGTTGTAGACTTCTCAGTAGAGGATGAATCAGGCATTCTATCAACAGATTGAGAGTGAGATCCATTGATTCCTAGTGAATCACCAGAAACTCTTGCGAATGAATCAAATTGCTGAATCTCTCCAGAACCAGCAGCGTTCGTATCTTCTTTCTGCTTTGTGTTTGAAGTTTGATATTCCAGGTCCTGCAACAGAGCACAAGTTCATTGATAAATTAAAGAATAAACATGGAAAATATGAAAAATAAATATATCAAGAGAAACACCCAACCACAGCTAATGTGTTGGAATGTACATGTCATGTGTTAAAGCTTGAAAAGAAACACATATAAGTAACCTCGTATCAATACAAAAATTTAATGAGAAAACACTGGTGCTTGCAGCTAATTAGGAAGCTTTTCGACTCATGTTACTTTCATCCCACAGTTTCAGTCAGAACACATAAAAATTCTTGGTTTAATAGCCTCTGGGTTGATAGAAGAACCCTACAGTAAGATTGTATAGATGAATCGCTGAGATTGCTAGGAAAAAAACATACAAGAGGAGATGTGTGCAGTCTACATACAGTTTTAAGAAATTGCACACATCACCCTAAAAGTGGCACTATTGCATAAACGGGTAGTAATCCAAGATGATAAATGCTCTACCAACAACCAAGCTAGCAAAAAACAAAACGCCACCAAACAATCAGCCAAACCTTTTGACAAGTGGCTAGAAAATAAATAAGGAAGGAGAGATTATTGTCTTTTGTTTTCAGAGTATATATGCTTAATTTAGGCAGCCAAAAAACTGCAAGCAGTGCAATAGTGTAGCCAAAAGAAGCCCCAAGTGAAGCAACAACCAACAAAACATGCAATAGAAAGAACTCAGGCATACCTTGTTCTCAAGTTGAAAGCTCATGATTTCATGATAGGAACACATCAACCTGAACAAGACCGCCAATGTTCTCAACAAACACTGCCTGAACTTAGATTCAGGGATCTGAAGGCACAGATCACTGTAGGTAAGTCTGAAATTAATCACAAGAAGTTATTCAACCAACCAAGTACAGGAACTTCCATGTATTGGAAATAGAAAATGTGAAGAGGAAAGAAATACCTGCTGTTCTGCAATTGTACGTCCAAATCCTGCAAGAGTGAATGTCATCTAAGTAAAAAACTTCTTCCCACTAAAATGGGGGGAAAAACAGAGAAGCATAGTCCATGGAGTTTTCAAATGATGAGGGAGTTCATTAAGAGGAAAACCAAGAACAAATGAAACTTTGAACAACTGGGAACAGATAACCCATCTATTTATCTACATTGCCAGGACATACAAACCAAAGATTATTTACCCAAATCTTAGTTACGCCTGCATACCTCTTGCACAATATTCTTCAACACAGAGTGGGTTTCTGATAGAACTTCCTGCATGAAGAAGCTCTGTAACTTTTCAGCAAGACCAGAGACATCGCCAATCAACGCATATGCATCAACCACCTGTAAGCATCACGATAATATACCATTTCAACCTAAAGTTTTGTGCTAAAGCTGAAAGAAAAAAAAAATGTCACTGGATTCAACTGTAATATCCAAATAAACACTCTGACTAGTGGCCATGTCTATTATTGATCAAAATATCTAGGAATTCTATGTGTGTATCAGGCCACTACTTCATGGACGGGTTTCCTTCCCAACATGAGAGATGGACCAGGGTGCAGATACATGATCTTTTCTCCACAGGGATAAATAATATTGGCAAAAATAAAAGCTAAGCCATATATCAGCTACCAATAACAAGAGACGAACAGTAAAGCTGTCTCAACCTAAGGGTCTCTGGTTGATAAAGCAAAGGATTGCCCCTACCTGGAATATAAGTCGCACATTTATTCAATATTCTATAAACGAATCATACCTGGCATAATTGAAGATACAATAAGAAAAGAAACACAAGGCATCAAAAGGAACATGTCAACATAACAGGAATGCCCATGACCAAAATCTTGACAATAGTTATTTTTCCAACAGTCCAAAAAAATCTCAAAAAAGGCAAGAAGGGCAAGATATACTGACTGTTATATAACTCTCTTTTTTGAACTCCCGGCACACTCCCAACAAAAGAGAATCAAGTTTTTGAAGTGTTCTTCCCAGCCAAACCTGAGTTAACAACAAACAGTTACAAGAAAGTCAAAATACTCTCTTATTTTATGAACTGAATGAAAAATAACAGAAATTCTAATGGTTATCAACAGAAGCAATAGATGAAAATAACAGTGCAAAACATTCTATCTAGATGCTATCTAAAAATTAAATTTCACCAGTGGGGCACCATAACCTTATTATGCTATTGTAATTGATTACATATTGTTGTATGCTAAATTGTCGTGCAATAAAAGTTCTTTATGTTTTCTTTAAACATTAAAATATCCCATTTGAATATATTTAGAGAAGATAAAACATATTCAACTATTAAAGTATCTTTGATGCTTCCAATATGTTTTCAATGTTAGAATCACAATATTACACTGGAATATTTTTAATGAAAATAAAACATTCTGAGCCACACTAACTTTAATGGTCAAATGGTCGGTCTTATGGTATTACCTAGAAGTAAAAACAATCCAACCTTGCCTATAACCAAATTGAACTGTAGTTCCTCTGTAAACAATACCATTCCTTCAATTTATTATTAAATTTTGGATTGAGTATTGACTATTTTGAGCATGTTCATGAAGCATTTAAAAGGAAGACATCATTTAAGTTTTAATACAGTTCATAAAAGTAAAATTACATTAGAATGCACATAGTGACATGTGGGCCACAAACATATGCCATATAAAAGTGAAATAACAGTCAGAGAAGGAGATAAATCAACGTCAGAACTGAGTTAGTTTTTTGAATATCCATTACTAAGCAAGACACACATTCTATATATATAGAAATAAATTCATCTACTAAATGCATTTAATAGTACTTCAATCCACCTCAACTCCTCGGCTCATCTCCTGTATTGCTGAAAGCTCAGAGAAACTATCTAACAGCTGCAAATACTCGGATAGGACTTGGAATGCCTGAGGAGCAATGGAAATTTGAAGTATTTCTTTAGAACCAGCAACAACCAAAGTAAAGACACCATAACTAGCATGGAGGAAAGCAAATAAAAAATAGCACACCTTACAGTAATTTCCTTCTTCAACAAGGGATTCAAGTGCTGATTGCATGTCCAAAGCATGACAAAGGTCATTTAAGATTGGTAGCATGTCCTGCAATTGAAATTAATAACGTGTTCAGGAAAAATGAACATCGTGTTAAAAAAAGAAAGGGGAAAAAAAACAGCGAAGATCATGTATGAGAAAAGAATACTTACCAGGAGAGCTTGTTTCTTTCTGGAATTAGAATTCACCACAAGATCCCTTGAAACCTCATTCATTGATGAGGTTAAGTGCCTTCTTCCATTCTGCAGAACAAAACCAACTGAAAGCCATATCTAAAAAGGAGCCCAGAAGTGGCAATGATGGCAATGACATCCATCATAACATCATAAGAAACTAACAAAGTAAAAAGACGTGGTTCTCCTACGTGTCCATGGAATAATGTTTTCGATAACTTGAGTTAAACACCACAGTAATGCTCACCATGCAGATCACATTTGCAACCTTCAAGTCTCTTTCTAATTCCCTGACCAAATTCATCCCCTTCACTGGCCACACACAAGATAAACATCTTAAGCAAATTGTCAACACGCTAAAGAAAAACTGGAACCAAGACTAGACTTGAAATCCCCCACCCTTGCCAGCAACAAGGAAGCGAGATGAAGTGGACTTCATTGAAGTAATACAATTATTAAAAACTCAGAAGAGGCGCCACCCTAATAAAGAGGAAGTAAGCAAGGAATTTCCTAAGCCCAGAAAATTAACCCCTAAATAAATGAATGTTTACAGTGCTGTAATGTC
The DNA here is from genome assembly GCA_963691705.1 of Viola odorata. NCBI lineage: Eukaryota > Viridiplantae > Streptophyta > Magnoliopsida > Malpighiales > Violaceae > Viola > Viola odorata. Next base: position 16,114,214 of record OY829546.1, on the reverse strand, counting down.
TGTTACACATGGTTTATATTTTCATTTGATCAAACTCAGGGGCAAGGCATTACGAACATGACAGGAAGCTGTATTACACTAACATGATAGATGTACAGCAACATGGCAACATCATATAAATTGATGCACAGAATAAATGGATTTCTTGCACAATGATAGAAGCAGTTAACCAGCAACACAGCAATATAGGACTGTCACCATAACATGGACAGGATAACATCATGCCCAACAATTCACAAGTGTAAAACCCACACAACGGGTTGTTAGTCAAAAGTAACATAAGCATGAGCACATTAAATTTTGTGCAAACTTACCCATTACTTCATGATGCTCCATAACATGCCGGGATAACAGCTCTGCTACTCTGTCCAGTTGTGCTAACCTAAGACTGGCCTAGAAAATAGACAAACACACATCCATTGCAATCAATCAAACCCACGAACGCTTCGTAAATAGCATGATATAGCAATAAAATGGATTCAACATGGTAGGTTGCAACAAGATCTTTTAACCACAAAACAATACATTATGGTCTTTGCCAGTCTTTTGGGATTCCGTGAACTAGCAGGTACACATTAGAAGAATATTTAGGCACTCATTAGAAGAATATTTAGGCACTGTCCCACAAACTTCAAGATTTTGCACAACCACAGAAAATTCGTTGATAGAAGCATTTTGTATTGTATATGCCAAATACAATTCCATATGCAAATATAAAGAGAATTTAGCACGCAAAACTAACCAAGTGGTCTCGTCTGTACTAGGAATCATATGGGCTACTCTGACCAGAACTCTAAAATCTTAAAAACTTCACAGTTTTCAATGGTTCTGAAATGTAAGAGTCCAAAGGTGAGTAATTTAAGGTTCTCTTGCACAGATCCCCTTTAAGATATGATGCATATTACTACTTTTAAGAATAGTCATGATTCCTTGGTCCGTGTGAAAATAGGGATGGAATGAGGAAGTTTTTGGCACATTCCACTTAAGAAAGTGGTGGTGGGGACACTAGGAGTGGTGATAACTATGGAAGTCCAGGATTCTGTTAATGGAATAATATAGAATACTATCATGAGATTTCACCAAATAACAAGCATTTTATGGGTTAGGTTGAGTGGTCTTTTGACATGAAATATAGTCTACTTCGCTCCTTTCATGTAACAAATGTGGTTCCTTGTTATAAAAATCTTATTTTCATGGTTTTCAGGACACTTATGTTTGATCACCAACTACTAATGTTCGGTGTATGAATTCCACCACACTGCCTCTGTCACATGCTAATGGAGCATGTTAACACTTGAGAATATAATCCCACATCATGTAAAACTAGTGTTGGGAAAAGTTATAATGTGAATTGTGAAAAGGCTGACCCCCACATCAGCTTGAGCTTTTAGGTTCAGCACAGGTTCTCTAACAAGGGTTTACTAGTTTTTGGACATGAGCAGAGAATCTCATGAGACCTCATGCAACAGCTTAAGCTTTTAACTTGGTAGTCTTTGATGGCTTTAAGTGGCTTAGGATTGAATTTCACTCACACCACGCATGAAAGAATTAAAGGAGGAGATGCTTTACGGTTACATATGAATATGATAGTGGAAAAACCAATGGCTTCCCAACTAACCAAAAAAAGAGAGAGAAATACTGTCACTATTTAATAAAGTTTTAAGAAGTAAAATCCATGGCTTCAGTTTCCTAAAGAAAACCATAGAGCAAGGCTAATATAGGTTACATGACAGCAATCAGAACTATCAAATTAATTGAAGCCCGACCAAGGTATTTGGCAAAGGAATACATTAGCTAGGAATTGTAGATGTAAGAACATAAAAGATGGCCACAAGCATCTCAGCGTTCATACTCACTGAATATAAGTCAGAGGGTAAGTAACAAGCAAAAGAAAACAAGCTCAAGTCAAGATCGCCTATAAGAGATCATTTCTAATGGAAATATGACTTAAAAGGATGAGCATCAGAAATTTAACCATATATCACAACAAAAGTCCCCAAATCAGGCATCAAAGACATATGACCTCAAGAAATGATGATTACTCTCACATGCCAAACAAAAAGAACAGAGTCAAACCAAGCAATTCAGTAAGGAGCCACCACATTGTAAATGACCAAGCAAAACTAAGAAAGAGGTAGTCTCATTGTATTATACACAATTGTAATCCAATACGAGAAGAACACTGAATCACTAATTAGACTGAACAGAAGATGCAGGTAAGTAGTAACAGATACCTGTTCCTCAAAATAACCCAACTCATTTCCTTCAGTTGGTATATGCTCTAGAATATGCCTAATGGGGTCAAATTCCTGCATTGAGGAGTAGTCAAAAGCCTTTATACACAGACCAAATGACCAAAACCTATACTCCAACTGAATCACAACATATAAGAGTAAAACCCAAAAACTATCATCAAATTGCTGGCAGTAGAAAACCACACCTCTTCGTAAAAGACTTCTTCCAGTTCCTCTACAACCTCAGTCTGCGGTGTGCTCCCATATATGGAGCGCAGTTCTTCGGAGCTAGACGGAAGACTAGACCGCTGATTTGGAGGCAATCCAGCAATCACACGAGCAACGGCAGCAGCTGCCGCAGCGCGAGCCGGAACCTTTGAAGAAATTACAGAAATAAGACGAATAGCATTGAAAAGAAGAAAATCAAAACGTACATTTCGTGTCTTTAGCTAATTAGAGATGTTACCTCGGGACGATCAGAAGTCGGAGGCAAGAGGCCGAGAGATCGCGCAGAGCGCACTGAGCTCAAAATCTTCTCCCCGACCTTGGAGAAATCCATTTCTCCTCCCCCTGCTTGTAACAATAAAAAAGGGAGAAAGAAGAATAATCTAGAACTCTCCAATCCAGTAACACCACCGCCTTCTTCTCCACTCAAATCACCATTGAACAGAAACGAATTGCTAAAAACGGTGCCAAATGGGAACAGGTTCGGCTGCATTTCACTTCCCGAGTCTGAGATCCAGTCTCGCAGAAGCAATAAATAGCGCCATTCAAGAACTGTATTCCGTTTCGAGATCTGATGTGATGGTTCTCTTTCTTTTTGTTTAGCGTGTCTACAGAGTGGGAGAATGATCAACGATGAAGATTTTGGGAGTGAGTATGGAAGTGATATTTAAGGTGGAACTTTGTAGAAATTCTGTAGTTACAAATTCTGCCTTTATTTTCTGGTAGACTTTTGTAGTTCTATCTATCTATATCTATACTGGACCCGAACACAGAAGGAGAAATACGTAGGTGTTCTTAGCTAATGGAATAGCTTCCACAGTAAAGTTTAGATTAGCTGCAACAAAAAAGCAAGAGATTTCATATAAGTATCGGAAATAAAGGTAAAAGAAACTTGTCTTGTTCTCACTTATTTTATTATTATTATTATTATTATAGTGCTAAGGTTTCTAAGAGTATAGAAGTATCATAAAAATTAAGTATTTAACATTTTTACTCTATGTTATTTTTTTAAACATATTGTAGTTATATAAAATTATCATTATTCTTATATGAATATCGGTGTAAAACTAATCAAAACTTAATTCGATTTAATTGACTTTAAGGACTTATGTTTGCTATGTTTGGTCAAATTTGATCAAATTGACTTAATAGAACCGAGAAAAATACTTAAAACTCAATTGAAACTTACTTAAACTACATTTTTCACTAAAATTCATTCTAATTCTTTCTTTAAAATACTTTTTACTCATTTTAGAACCATATGTATGCTATAAATTATATATAACTTTTACTTTTGTTATAAAAATAGAGATTGGTCAAAATTCAAATATTAATTCCCAAATTTAGCACTAAATTTATTTATAGTTTTTATAAATACATACCTCATTTATGTTTATTAGAAACTAAAGCCTAACCTTGATGAATATATAAAATTTGTGTGATACATCTTATTGTCTCTAGGTGAATTTTTTTTTTGACCGTATAGGTTCAAGTTTTACAAACTTGGAAAAATGGAATGTCTTGGTACCCAGGCCTAAATTAAGTGAGGGTAACTAAGAAACTTCAGCTGATCAAATTTAAGAAAAGAAATTAGGAAATGCCTAGGGGGTAGGCTGAAAATCTTATCCAGTCAATGTGAAGGGGGTGGTAGAAGGAAATGGGAATTGTGCTGTATGTTTTCAATTGCAGGGTTTGATCGCTAAGCACTCGATTATGAGACTATATCAGATCAGGTGAGTTTCGGGTCTTGGTCAAGCCTTGGTAATATTGGATAGAGCTTTGAGCTTAAGTATCTGTGGATCTTATGTGATGAACTGGGTGCTCTGAAGTCGATACTGATTGATCTTTATTTATATGTGTTTTGTTTTGTTGAGTCTTGTGTTAGGTTAGAAATGCTTGGGGGCAAGCATAAGATAGTGTGGGGGATTTGATAGAACGCTAAAATGTCATCTTTTCATCATCCTTTTACTTCTGTTTTGGGATGATGATACTGCTAATTGTTGGTTTTTCTCTCCTTTCTACAGATTCAGTGATTTTGGAGCGAAATATTCAAAAGGAGCTGAAAGAGCCTTTCTTAGAGCTGTTTTGATGGACGCAGCGCTGTCTTATCCCAGACCTGGGATAAGGCGAGCCAGAAGTGACGTTGACCAAGGTCAACTGGATTAATGAGGATACAACATATGGGCCTGGGCCGTGAGATGAGCGTGTGTGCCAGCTGCTCTGCTTCCAGAAGGGTTTTTCTGCAGAGTTCAAATCCAGCTAGAAGTCCTTTTGTTAGTGAAACTCCTAGTTTCAATTTAGGAGATTTATAACTACTTTATTTATCCTTATCACAGATTTTTTAGGAAAATGTTTCCTTAGGTTATTATTTAATTAGCTGCTGGGCAGAAGAAAATGGGAGTCTCCTTCCTTATTCACGTTCTGCCATTGTTGCAGCTCAAACTCTTATTCTATTTCTTTCTTTATTTGATTTAATTCCGATTCAGTTTATTTTCATCTCTTTATTATTATTATTGTTATGTCGATGCTAGGCTAAACAATCTCTTTTTGGTAAGGATTCAAAGCCATGATTCCTAGGTTGTGAGATCAAATCGTACTTCACACACTCTATACTTGTATTCTTATCCTTCTTGTTTGCATGACAACTTGTCCTTGTTCTTAGTAAAGTTTGATCAGCTTCACATAAGGTTTGGACGATTACAGTCTTTTCTGGCGGCTTTGGAGTCTACATTGCCAAGAGAAATACGAAGGCAACTAGCTGGTGACGGCTAGAAGAAGGATCAGATCTGGTTTATAGGATAGACACGATTCTCTATCCCAGGCCTGGGATTAGGTCTTTCCCTGTGTCTATCAATTGCCCTGATTAAATCCTATAGAGTGTCTCTTAGGATTGTTAGGATGATTAGGGACTTCCAATAGAGTGTCTCTTTGGAAGTCTTGTGTAGGAGGAAAGTAGGAGATCTAGGTGACCAATACCTGGTCTCTATAGCCATCCTATAAGTTTTGTGTTTAACACTTTTGCATCTATGATCAACCTAGTCGAATCATAAGCTAGAAGGAATCCTTACTGGGAAGTCTATCACTTGGTTCCACACACTCAATCTGTTTACTGTTCTTTAATTCTGCTTCTTTTATTATTTGCACTCAACCCCCACTTATTGGTATTTACCACCCATCATATTTCATTACAAAGAATTGAAATTATCCACCGAATCTCTGAGGAACGATCCTTTTACCACTTGCTGCAGTTTAATTTATATTTGTGCATGGTAAATTGTACTCTATTTATTTTTGACGGTTTCGGCAACCATCAAATTTTGGCGCCGTTGCCGGGGATTCAACGGTATTAATTGATTTTCTTTGTTTGTTTTATGACCAGTTCCTCTTATTAGCAATTAAACAACCTTGAGATCACCAGAGGCAGAGGACAGAAAAAGAAGAAGAAAAAAAAAATTCAGAAAATAACTCGTCATCAGACGCAGCATCAACAGCAAAGGGACTCTTTCCCAGGCCTGGGAGAGAGAACATCTACACTCAGATGGCTGGAGCAATAGAGGTATGGTTAAAATCCATAGACAATAAAATAAATAACCTACATGTTCGTATCTCTTCTGTTGTAGATCAAGTGCAACAACTCTCATATGGAGCGTCAGGCTTCCAATCACATCCTTGGGCGGATGCCCACAACTATAATCAAGGATGGGAGTACCCCCCAAACTTCAATTGGGCACCACCACAACAGCAACATCAGTACCACCTGCAAGATCCCATGCTCATGCACCCAGTCCTACAACAACCTATTGAAATCATTGTTGATTCTCTGAGTGAAACACTTAAACAATGCATGAAATCCACCCAAGCATCAATTTCTAATGTAGAAAGACAGATTTCACAACTGAACATTAACAACCAGGGGCAAGGCAGTAGACTACCATCAACTACAATCGATAACCCGAAGTATAATGTCTCAGCCATGACGTTGAGGAGTGGGACAGAAATTCCAGAAAGAACAGCCCTTTCCCCAGGGCTGGGGAAGAAGCATTCTGCTACACCAGCCCTTTCCCCAGGGCTGGGGAAGAAGCATTCTACTACACCACCATCAGACCTAATGGAACCAGAGGCAGAGGTAATTTCAGAAAAGCAAGTCAAGGTAACCCATACTCCTGAGGTATCCGTACCAAAGAAGGAACAGGTAATCCATCTTCCTTTCCCTGATAGGTCTGAAAAGACCAAGAAGGCAAAGGAAGAAAAAGCTATCTTGGATTTATTTCGTAAAGTAGCCGTAAATGTTCCCCTTCTTGACATGATTGCGCAGGTTCCTAAGTATGCAAAGTTTTTAAAAGACTTATGTACTAACAAGAAAAAACTTGCAGGGGTAGAGCGGATTAACCTGAATGAAAACGTATCTGCTATTTTCCAGAAAAAGTTGCCGAACAAGTGCAAAGATGGGGGGACATTTGTGATCCCTTGTAAGATTGGGGATCAGACTATTGAGAATGCGTTATGCGACTTGGGGGCTGGGATTAATGTGTTGTCATTAACCATTTTTAATAGTTTGAACATTGGAGAGCTAAAAGAAACTAGGGTTGTGATACAATTAGCGGATAGATCAATTATCTACCATGTCGGTGTCATAGAGGATGTGTTGGTGCAGGTCAACGATTTTGTTTTTCCTGAAGACTTTTATGTGGTGGATATGGATAATGAACAAACCTCTAAGTCTACTGAAATATTGTTAGGCAGACCCTTCTTGAGGACTGCTAGGGCTAAGATAGATGTGTTTGGAGGATGCTTGACTTTGGAATTCAGTGGCGAGATTATTACTTTTAATATGTATGATGCCATGCGATTTCCCGAAGACATGCATAGTGTTGATTGCATAGATATTATTGATCCTGATGCTGATAATATTCATAAATTAATTGCTATTGACCCCTTGGATTGTGTTCTTAGCAGAGACATTGACAAGCCTAAAATGCTTGAGATGGAGGAAAATTTTGAAATAAAAGAAGAAATTCAAGAAACTGTTTTTGAGCTTGATTATTCTAATTCTCTTCCTGATATCAATATTCCTATGATTATGGATTTTCCAATCATTAATAACACTCTTCTCCCTTCAGATTTGCAGATCCCAGACCTAGAGCTGAAAAATTTACCAGATCACCTGAAGGACCTTATCCCAGGTCTGGGAAAGAGCCTGCCAGTGACAATTTCCAGCAGGCTGATAGAACTGGAAGAAGAAGAGCTTGCGAGAGTACTGAAGGAGTACAAAAAGGCTGTTGAATGGAGGATTGCTAACACCAGTGATGCAATCCACAACCTACCTACTGGAGATTGAACAAGAACAGTGTCTAGTCCAAAGAAAATAAATCAGGACGCTTCTTGGGAGGCAACCCAAGTCTTTTAATTTAGTAATTTTCGTTTCAATAAAACTTCTGTCAATGGGAACTTTCTTATGGAATTCTGATTTTCTTGACAGCAAGACGCCTCTGTCCCAGGTCAAACAGCCAGTCCCGAACCAGGCCTTATCCCAGACCTGGGATAAGAGTCCAGGAGTAAGAATCGGAAGAACAGAAGCACATCGCAGCTTTACACTCAAGACTGCTTGTTCTGCTTCGAGATCCACCCCACCTACCTCATACCCATGATTGCCCCGGGTATTTTCTTTCCTTGTTATTTCTTTTATTTTTAGTTAACGTTGAGTCTTTTTCTTTCTCACACTATGAGGACACAGTGTCATCTAGTGTGGGGGAGATTTTCTGTGCTGTTGATCTGTTTTGATTACTTGTTAGAGTCTGTTTATAGAGTCTATTTTTCAATTATCACTTTAGAGTCGCGTCTGTCTGTCTTGAGCATGCTTTGTTTTGATTTTATTGCATGTTTGTAGATAAATTTTGTGTGTCCAAGCAAAGATCATGAAAATCAGGTTCAGATTATGCATTTCATCATATAGGAAACAAAAGATGCTTGAGTTCATAAGTCCATGTTTTATTACCAAGGTATAATCTTTCCAATACCTGTGAAACTCACTTAATCTACATAGGGTCATGATACTTGGGCTTTCTGATTGAATTTTGCGAGAGAAAACATGTAGAACTGACATTCTTCACCCTGCTACCTTTAACACATTGACTATCTCTATAGGCCTACCCCTGAAATCATTTTTAGAAGTTTAGCAGCTATGAAAAAAATTTATGAATAAAAATATGATGTTGCTGCTTTGGTATTCATGCCTAATTTAAGCAAGAATATCCAAGGAACTTAATCAGCTCAAAAAAAGGAAAAATGGAATGTCTTGGTACCCAGGCCTAAATTAAGCGAGGGTAACTAAGAAACTTCAGCTGATCAAATTTAAGAAAAGAAATTAGGAAATGCCTAGGGGGTAGGCTGAAAATCTTATCCAGTCAATGTGAAGGGGGTGGTAGAAGGAAATGGGAATTGTGCTGTATGTTTTCAATTGCAGGGTTTGATCGCTAAGCACTCGATTATGAGACTATATCAGATCAGGTGAGTTTCGGGTCTTGGTCAAGCCTTGGTAATATTGGATAGAGCTTTGAGCTTAAGTATCTGTGGATCTTATGTGATGAACTGGGTGCTCTGAAGTCGATACTGATTGATCTTTATTTATATGTGTTTTGTTTTGTTGAGTCTTGTGTTAGGTTAGAAATGCTTGGGGGCAAGCATAAGATAGTGTGGGGGATTTGATAGAACGCTAAAATGTCATCTTTTCATCATCCTTTTACTTCTGTTTTGGGATGATGATACTGCTAATTGTTGGTTTTTCTCTCCTTTCTACAGATTCAGTGATTTTGGAGCGAAATATTCAAAAGGAGCTGAAAGAGCCTTTCTTAGAGCTGTTTTGATAGACGCAGAGCTGTCTTATCCCAGACCTGGGATAAGGCGAGCCAGAAGTGACGTTGACCAAGGTCAACTGGATTAATGAGGATACAACATATGGGTCTGGGCCGTGAGCTGAGCGTGTGTGCCAGCTACTCTGCTTCCAGAAGGGTTTTTCTGCAGAGTTCAAATCCAGCTAGAAGTCCTTTTGTTAGTGAAACTCCTAGTTTCAATTTAGGAGATTTATAACTACTTTATTTATCCTTATCACAGATTTTTTGGGAAAACGTTTCCTTAGGTTATTATTTAATTAGCTGCTGGGCAGAAGAAAATGGGAGTCTCCTTCCTTATTCACGTTCTGCCATTGTTGCAGCTCAAACTCTTATTCTATTTCTTTCTTTATTTGATTTAATTCCGATTCAGTTTATGTTCATCTCTTTATTACTCCCTCCTTCCCCAATTAAACGTCGTTTTAGCTTTTGCTTTTACTGTTTCGGAACGTACCTTAAGACGGCCCGAACAGTCACTATTTGAGACAATTTTGCCCCGAATTTTTTCTCGGAAGTACGTTAAGGATTAACGTATGTTCGAAAAAAAGTACGGAATTTTTTGGGGTCAAATAGTACCTCATCCGGCCTCCTCGATATGCGTTCCCTACTGAATATTGGGATGTGAGAAAGACATTTAATTGGGGAAGGAGGGAGTATTATTATTGTTATGTCGATGCTAGGCTAAACAATCTCTTTCTGGTAAGGATTAAAAGGCATGATTCCTAGGTTGTGAGATCAAATCGTACTTCACACACTCTATACTTGTATTCTTATCCTTCTTGTTTGCATGACAACTTGTCCTTGTTCTTAGTAAAGTTTGATCAGCTTCACATAAGGTTTGGACGATTACAGTCTTTTCTGGCGGCTTTGGAGTCTACATTGCCAAGAGAAATACGAAGGCAACTAGCTGGTGACGGCTAGAAGAAGGATCAGATCTGGTTTATAGGATAGACACGATTCTCTATCCCAGGCCTGGGATTAGGTCTTTCCCTGTGTCTATCAATTGCCCTGATTAAATCCTATAGAGTGTCTCTTAGGATTGTTAGGATGATTAGGGACTTCCAATAGAGTGTCTCTTTGGAAGTCTTGTGTAGGAGGAAAGTAGGAGATCTAGGTGACCAATACCTGGTCTCTATAGCCATCCTATAAGTTTAGTGTTTAACACTTTTGCATCTATGATCAACCTAGTCGAATCATAAGCTAGAAGGAATCCTTACTGGGAAGTCTATCACTTGGTTCCACACACTCAATCTGTTTACTGTTCTTTAATTCTGCTTCTTTTATTATTTGCACTCAACCCCCACTTATTGGTATTTACCACCCATCATATTTCATTACAAAGAATTGAAATTGTCCACCGAATCTCTGAGGAACGATCCTTTTACCACTTGCTGCAGTTTAATTTATATTTGTGCATGGTAAATTGTACTCTATTTATTTTTGACGGTTTCGGCAACCATCAACATGCAGTCAATATAAGCGAGTATTTAAAATCACATGAGCATGACATTTTAAGCAACTCTTTAAACACGTTATTCATGTGGGTTGATTTTAATTATAGCAGTTCTATATATCATATGTACGATTGATATTTATGAAAAGCGTTGAATAAATAAAAAGGAATCGAAAGGCATACTTTCGAGCGAATCTTGAAATTAAAACCTACAAAGTGAGAGTGTTAGCGATAGCTTGAGAAATAAATAACCAATTTTATGAGTGCGAAAATTTAAATGATAGTTGATTGTATGCGAGAAATGATGGATTTAAGGCATACGAAATTTTAAATGCGGAGTTGATTGTATGCGAAAAATGATGGATTTAACGCATACGAAATTTAAATGCTGAGTTGATTGCATGCGAAAAATGATGAGTTGATTGCATGCGAAAAATGATGGATTTAACACATACGAAAATTAAATGCTGAATTGATTGCATGCGAAAAATGATTTATTTGACGCATACGAAATTTAAATGTTGTTTTGATAAGTGCAGAAAAATTGATTATAGTTGACGATTCACAGGGGATTTAAAACAGTTGAGGATTTGTAGAAAATAAAACAATTGATATTTGCGGAAGAATTTCCAGCAGTATGATGAGTGCGGAAAATAAAACAATTGATATTTTGCAGGAAATAAACAGTTTGATATTTGCAGAAAATAAACAATTTGATATTTGCAGAAAATAAACAGTTTGATATTTCAACAATTTGATATTTGCAAAAAATAAACAGTTTGATATTTACAGAAAATAAACAGTTTGATATTTGCAGAAAATAAAACAATTGATATTGCGGAAGAATTTCCAGCAGTTTGCGAAATATTAAAGCAGTTGATATTTGCAGAAAATTAAAACAGTTGATAGTACAGAAAATTAAAACAGTTGATGTTGCGGAAGAATTTCCAGCAGCTTGCGAAAAATTAAAGCAGTTGATATTTGCAGAAAATTAAAACAGTTGATAGTACAGAAGATTAAACAATTGATAGTACGAAAAAATACTCATACGAAGCATACGAATTATTTTTACGAAAAAAAGCGTGATCCGAAGTCTCGGAAAGAATTGAAAATGGGCTGGGCCCAATTTAAAAAATTAAAGAAAAAGGGAAAATGGGCCAGGAATAGTGCCTGGCCCATGAAAATAGAAAGAGGTGATGATGGGCTTGATGAACAGGCCTTGCATGGCACTGTTCATCGTCTCTCTTCATAGTCGCCGGCGCTACTGCCGGCGGCCAAGCTCCGGCTTGCCTTGCCCGTTTCTCGCGATCTTCGTACCGAGACGCTCGTCTCCTCGATGGCATCTCGACCGTATGAAGCTCGAATTTTAATAAAGATCATACCGAGTTTAATTTCGAAAAAATGACAAAACTGTTAATTATCGAAAACTAATTAATTCGCACTATCTAGCTAACGATTTTTAAAATTGAAAGCATGTATTTAATCTACATTATGCACATGAATTATTGGCACAAAAACAAGCAATGTATCTACTCTAAATTCGGCCAAACAAATTAAAGAAGAAAATAAGCTTAAAAATAGAAAATGCTTAGAGAGAGAAAGCTTACTCTCTCAAGCTTTAAACTGGACGATTGTCGCTCTAAGTGAGCAAACTGATTAAGAGGGAGAAGGAGCAAGGGTTTCTTGCGGATTTGGTGCCGTTTGAATGTTGGATGGGGCTCGGTATTTATAGGCTTGAATCGCGTGGCTTTGGGGAGGGCGTGGTTGCGCGTGGTGGCTGGCTGTCGCGCTGGAGGGGCTAGGCGCCGTGAGGTGGCTGGTCTAATAGCTGTGTGATGATGATCGACGGGACAGGAAACAGTTGAGGGGACGGGAGCGAGCAGCTCGGTGGCTCGCTCCTCTGTTGCTTCACGTCCACGCTATTCATGTGCACCATGCACATGAACTCCTTTAATTTGTCAACAGTTGATCTGGTTGACTTTCCTTAGTTGACCAGATCAACGGTTGTGATCAACTTGGCCATTAATCCTATTTAAATGGCCTCGCGCCATTATCGCGAGCAAACGTTCTAAATTTTCGAGCCGACAGTACCTACGCGTAGAGAAAAATATGACGAGTCTAACTGTCTACAGCGAATGATGAGAATTTTTCGTTTAACGTGTTTATTTTCTCGTTCAAAAATGTGAAATGTTCGGACGGAAAAATAATGACATTACGCCAAAAATGACACGAAACGTTGTAGACCGTTGTGAACGGAAAAAAATCTAGCAACTAGTTGATGGAAAACATTTCAAATTCGAGTCATTGTCCGAGCGAACTTACTCGGGTCCAATAAAAGCTCGAACGAAAATAATAATAAAATAATAAAAATACTAAAAATCCTAAAATTCATGTGATGACCTAAAACGAAGAAAAAACTAGCAAACGACTGCCGGATAGTTAAAAATGTGATTTTTAAAGGCTAAAAATAATAATAATAATAATAAAAATACGTGACGAAAAATAAAAAATGCTATTTCGAAAGCTGACGATGCTAAAATGCGATGAAACACTTAAAAATGCTAGCGACAGTAAATCAACTAAAAATGACAGTAAATTAACTAAATAACAGAAATGCTAAAATTATTTAAAAATGACGTCAAAATTCGGGTATCAACATTTGCCCCCTCTTTACTGTCTTATCGAAGTATTTGATAAGTAGTAAAGACGGTTGCCCCTACATATCCGAATTTTGGCGACACCGCAGGTCTTACCTCAAGCTTACAGTGATGATGTCACTCTGGGAGGAGATGAACTGCTGTCAATCTGGGAGGAGATAGGGAAATTGGTGGTGTTATTCGGTGATGAGGAAATTGATGTTGTCACTGGGGATTAAAAAGTGTTTACAAAGTTGTTCGTGGATGTCACTCTGGGAGGAGATAATTGGTTGATGTCACTCTAGGAGGAGGTATTTTTTTGATGTCACTCTGGGAGGAGATAGGTTGATGTCACTCTAGGAGGAGGTAAGTTTGTTGATGTCACTCTGGGAGGAGGTATGCTTTCGATGTCACTCTGGGAGGAGATAGTTGGTTGATGTCACTCTGGGAGGAGGTAATCGTTGATGTCACTTTGGGAGGAGGTAGTTGGTTGCTGTCACTCTAGGAGGAGGTATTGCCGTAGATGTCACTCTGGGAGGAGGTATGCTTTCGATGTCACTCTAGGAGGAGATAGTTGGTTGCTGTCACTCTGGGAGGAGATAGTTTTGTCGTCACTCTAGGAGGAGATAGATTCGATCGGATGTCCTGCAAAGATATAAACTTAGATCTATTCGGATATCGAGAGAAACGTAAGTTGCAGAAAATGTAAATGACAACTACTTTGATAGGAATGAAAGGTAATTTTACGAAAACGTAAATGACGGCTCCACTGGGGGGGTAATCGCTTGACATGTGACTGACGTTGTTTCAGGAGGATAATGTGGGATTCGCAGAAGTACGAATGATTGGTCCTAATGATGTCACTCTGGGAGGAGGAAATGCATATGATGTCACTCTGGGAGGAGAAAAATGCATGATGATGTCACTCTGGGAGGAGGAAATGCAGTACAGAAACATAAACAACGTCAATTCCCGTAGGAGAAGACGTGAAATGGGGAAACTAAACTAAGGTCACTCTGGGAGGAGAAAAATGATAATGTTGTCACTCTGGGAGGAGAAAAATGCATGTTGTCACTCTAGGAGGAGGAAATACAGTACGGAAATGTAAACAACGTCAATTCCCGTAGGAGAAGACGTGAAATGCGGAAACTAAACTAAGGTCACTCTGGGAGGAGAAAAATGCTAATGATGTCACTCTGGGAGGAGAAAAATGCATGCTGTCACTCTAGGAGGAGGAAATACAGTACAGAAACGTAAACAACGTCAATTCCTATAGGAGAAGACGTGAAATGCGGAAACTAAACTAAGGTCACTCTAGGAGGAGAAAAATGCTAATGTTGCCAGCGGCCTTGATACGAACCTAGAATGCGACTGCATCCTGATCAGGAGGTAACGACCCCAAGGACAAGACTTTCCCACGATTTGCAGCCGTAAGCAGTCCTCACCTGATATTAGTGTTTGCACTCACACTCTGAAACAAGGCTAAGTGTTTTACGCTCATAAAGATGCAACTAACATGATACATAATTTTCAATTCGCAATGTCAATCCGAGTGAATAGACTTCAAATGAAGATGCACATGCATGGGCATTCTAATAATCGATGGGACTTTTATGGAAAAGAATGAAAGGACATGAAATGTCCGAAAAAGAGCTTGTTTTGGAAAAGATTGCTTTGCTGATGAGTTGGAAGGTTTTTGATGAATGATGCTTTGTTGATTGGCCCTGATGAGGGCTCGGTGTGCGAGTTCCTTCGCTTTTTGCTGGGGATGCTTTCTTGACAGAGTGCATGAGCTCTTGGATCCTTGCTGTGGCCGCTTTCCGGTTGGCCAGGGGCCCTTATCCCGAGTCTTTACTGGGGAATGTTTCCTTCGAGATTCCTTGAGTTGGCTCTGGGCCCTTTCTCTTCTCGAGTCTTCAATGGGGAGTGTCGTAGCTATTCTTTTTGTGACTTACTATTCGAGTTAGCCTTGAGCCCTTTTCTTCTTGAGTTCTCACTAAGGGGATGCTTGCTTTGAGATTTCTTGAGTTGGCTTCGGGCCCTTTTTTGCTCGAGTTCACTAGGGAAAGTTTTCTTCGAGATTTCTCGAATTGAGTTGTCCCTGGGATGTGCTTGCTTCGGCTCTTTGATTGTTTGTATTCTTCGAATGTCTCTGAGCATTTCTCTCTTTTCTTTTCTTTTCCCTTTTTCCCCTCTCTCCTTTTTTTTTTCTCTTTTTTTTTCTCTTTTTTTTTTCTCTATTCCCCCCTCTTTTTGATTTGATGTGAAATGCAACAGAGCAGAGCAAGCATAGCCCTTGTCTTGATCTCTTCTCATTTAGGCTTAAAGCCTCGGCTTTCCTCTTTGGGGTTTTGGCCTTTCTTCGATGATGGCTCCTAGCGATCTTTCGGCGACCTCTTCTGTCTCCTTCGTCGGGAACTTGAACCTGGAGTGCTTTTATTTCCGGCTGGCAATCTTAGCTGAGACTGCTCCTTGGCTGATATGATCCTGGTTCCTTAGGATGCGTAGCACCAAATTTGATCGTTGTTCAAAGACGGATTTCCCTGCGGAATAATAGAACTCACTTACACAATTTAAGCCTGCTGAACGCTAAGCAACAACCAACCTAAATCCGAACAAGAGAGGGTCCTTGTCGAATCCACTACGCCTATATCCCTTGTGGATATCAACCTAGGGCAGACAACAAGTAGGCTGCAATTCCAGAATTTACTTGTATACGACTCAAGTATTGCGGACTCAAGAAGAACAAGGTTCAACCACTTGAACAAGGGGTGGAGATTTGAAAGAGATAGTCTCAATTTATCAAAATAACAGCCAAAGAAATAAGGAGGCCAAGTGGCTCCTTATATAGTATCTTACAAGCAAAACCCTAATTTCAAAATAGGAATATTAAATAAGGTAAAACACTTAACTAATTAAAACACTTAACTAATTAATTAAAGGGTCTAATTAATTAATTAAGCACAAAAAAAACAGTCAAACGCGTGCCAGCTCTAGGACAAGCGAATCTGATAGGCACCGTTTCCTTCACAGCAGACAGAAACAGCGAAACGGACAGGTGCCGAATCGGGCAGGAGCCGTTTCCAACAAAGAGCATGCAGGCGCGAAACGGATATGCGGAACAGGCACAGCAAACGGCACGCGCGATAGATGAATGAAACGACAACGGTTAGGGAAACGGACAAATGCCGTTTGTGAGAAACGGACAAGTGCCGTTTGAGGGAAACGGTCAAGTGCCGTTTCTAGCAGAATCATCATCGCTCATGGTGAAGGTGAGAAGATTCACCACTCTTGACGTCTTCTCTCGAAGTGCAACTTTCTCACTTGTCATCTCACACTCCAGCTCCTTGTGAATGAGAGATGACAATCTGTCTTGAAGCTTTTGAGCTCTGGCTCGAGTCATTGGACCAGCTGGCGATAACGACACCTGGATGCGTGGATTCGCATCTTTCCCTCCCGCTTCGGAAGGATTCGCCCTCGAATACGAATCGGCATCAGCAGCAAGTCCATACTCGTCATCTGTATGAAACAAAACTAAGTCAGAAACATTGAAAGTAGAGCTAACGGCACCATACTCACTCTGCAATGCTAGTTTATAGGCGTTGTTGTTGATCTTCTCAACAATCTGGAACGGTCCGTCGCCTCGAGGAGATAGCTTGCCGCGACATTGGGCAGGAAAACGCTCCTTGCGCATATGCAACCACACCCAATCGCCAACCTGGAACGTCACTAGCCGTCGGCCATCGTTCCGTTTCTGCATAAGCTTCTCATTCATGCGCTCAATGTTCTGTTTTGCCTTAGCATGTAATTGCTTGACAAAATCAGCCTTCTGTGCACCATCTAAACTTACAACATCACTCAAAGGTAAAGGAGTTAAATCCAAAACAGTCCTAGGATTAAATCCATAAACAAGTTCAAACGGCGAGTAATGAGTAGTGGAATGAACAACACGGTTGTAAGCAAATTCTATAAACGGTAAGTGATCAACCCAAGTAGAAACATGCTTACTAACTAAGGTGGGCAAAAGGGAACCAAGGGTCCGATTCACCACCTCGGTTTGACCATCCGTTTGTGGGTGATATGATGTAGAATACAACAATTTAGTACCAAGCTTCTTCCACAAGACACGCCAAAAATGGCTAAGAAACTTAGTATCTCTATCACTCACAATAGTCAAAGGAATACCATGTAAACGGACTACTTCACGAAAGAATAAATCAGCAATCTGAGTAGTATCATAAGTCGTAGAACATGGAATAAAATGGGACATTTTTGAAAATCTGTCCACCACCACAAAGACACTATCCTTTCCGTTCTTAGACCGAGGCAGTCCTACGACAAAGTCCATAGACAAATCGGTCCAAGGATGAGAAGGAACAGGTAACGGCATGTATTCTCCAGGACCAGCAGACTTAGACTTGGCTCTACGACAAATTAAACATCTAGCAATAATGCGCATTACATCACGCTTCATGTGAGGCCAATAAAAGTGATCCTGTAACACATCTAACGTCTTAGTCACGCCAAAGTGACCCATTAAACCACCACTATGGGCTTCATGCACAAGTAACTCACGAAGAGAGCAATGAGGAATACACAAGTGTTTGCCCCTAAATAAATATCCCTCATGCTTATAAAATTTAGAACCAGAAATAGAAACGCCATGCACATAAACATCACCAAAATCAGCATCGGCAGCATAGAGTGCTATAATGTGCGAAAATCCAAGCAATTTGGCATTAAGAGAAGTAATTAACGCGTACCTTCGCGATAATGCATCAACAACAATATTCTCTTTACCTTGCTTGTATTGAATGTGATAAGGAAAAGCCTCAATAAATTCCATCCAAACGGCATGTCGCCGATTGAGCTTCCCTTGTCCCTTGAGGTACTTCAAGCTCAAATGGTCAGTGTGGATGATGAATTCTCTCGGCATCAGGTAGTGTTGCCATGTCTCCAACGCTCGGACAAAAGCATAGAACTCCTTGTCATACGTCGGATATCTGAGTTGAACATCCTTGAGCTTCTCACTGAAAAAGGCAATCGGTCATTTCTCCTGCATCAGAACGACGCCGATTCCTAATCCACTCGCGTCACACTCTATCTCAAACGCCTTGCTGAAGTCGGGTAGTGCTAGCACTGGGGCAGCACAGAGCCGTTCCTTGAGTGTAGCAAACGCCTCCTCCTGCGGCTGTTCCCACCTGAAAACAACATTCTTCTTTGTTAAATCATTCAGAGGAACAACGATGGTGCTAAAGTCCTTTACAAATCGCCGATAGAAGCTCACCAACCCATGGAATGATCTCACATCACTAACGGTCTTCGGCGTCGGCCACTCCTGAATCGCGCGGAACTTCTCTTTATCCACTTTAACGCCATCTACACTCACAATAAAACCAAGAAAGCCAACTTGTTCCATTGCGAAAGAACACTTACTAGGTTTAACATATAATTGCTGCTCACGAAGTGTTAGAAAAACCTCCCTAAGATGTAAAACATGCTCATCAAACGATTTGCTATAGATTAAAATATCATCAAAATAAACAACAACAAATCTGCCAATTAAGTGCCGAAGTACATGGTTCATTAATCTCATAAAGGTGCTAGGAGCATTAGTCAAGCCAAACGGCATAACCATCCATTCATATAAACCATATTTAGTTTTAAAAGCAGTTTTCCATTCATCTCCTTCTTTCATACGAATCTGGTGGTAGCCACTCATTAAATCAATTTTAGAAAATATTCTACTACCACTTAATTCGTCTAACATATCATCTAAACGAGGAATAGGGTGGCGATACTTTACAGTTATTTTGTTGATTGCTCGACAATCAACACACATGCGCCAACTACCATCCGTCTTTGGGACTAGAATAACTGGGACGACACATGGAGATAGGCTCTCCCGGACGTACCCACGCGCAAGCAAGTCGTCCACTTGCCGTTGTAGTTCCTTGGTCTCCTCTGGGTTAGTTCGGTAGGCTGGCCGATGAGGAATTGCCGATCCAGGGACAAAGTCAATCTGATGTTCTATGCCTCGGATCGGAGGCAATCCAGGCGGCATCTCCTCGGGCAGCACATCCCTAAATTCCTGCAAAAGAGAAGAAAGAGCAATCGGAACGGTATGTGACCGTTCCGCGTCATCTGACGTCAAACAATAAGAGCGAAAATAGATTAAGAGAATAGGACGGCTCACGCCAAAACAGTGTTTTTGAAAAATCAGTGCTCTCTCCACTTCGCTCCCCTTGGCATATACACTCAATTTCTTTTTACTTGCCTCTCATTTTCTCTCAATGCCACTCTCAGCACGCTTACTCTTTTCGTGCGAATGTTTACACTCTCCCTCCGCATGCTTGCTGTTTTCATGCGAATGTTTACACTCTTCCTCTGCATGCTTGCTGTTTTCATGCGAATGTTTAAGGCTCACACACTCAGTATTCCTCTCTTCATTCGTCACACTCAAACCTTCTTTTTCTCTCGCAAGTTGTTTTGCAATTTCATATTCAGCGTAAGACTTAGCAAGCCATTGCTGATCCTCAAGGACTTCAGCTGGTGTGAGGGGCGCTAAAGTAAACTTCTTACCATCCTTGACCAGCTTATAGAGATTCCGTTTTCCCTCATGGGTCGCGTCTCAGTCAAACTGCCATGGTCTGCCAAGAATGATATGACTCGCTTGCATAGGGACCACATCACAAAGTACTTCATCCTGGTACTTGCCGATACTAAATCTGACAAGCACCTGCCGATTCACCCTGACGCCGGTCCCGTCTGTCATCCAATGAAGCTGATACGGCTTCGGATGTTTTACCGTTGGTAAATTGAGTTTATCGACCATTAACTAACTCACGCAATTAGTGCAGCTGCCGTTGTCAATGATGATGGAACAACCCTTTTTGTCAATCACACCACGGGTATGGAACAGATTGGTCCGTTGTTCCTCGTCACACACTTCTTCGGTGGCCTGTACGCTTAGATTCCGACGTACAACAAGCAACTGAACCTGCTCACCTCTCTGACAGTCAACATCCGAATCAGCATGACCATCTTCCTCAGTTTCCGATTCCTCTTGCTCATCATCCGATTCTTCCTCTCCATTCGGCCTGATGATGAAAACTCTCTTATTTGGGCATTCCGATTTCTTATGCCCTCGGCCGTTGCACTTGAAATAGACAATATCCTTAGTGGCTGGCCGATCCACAGGTGGAGTATAAGATTTGTTAGTAGCCATTTTGGAAGGGATAACGGCACTAGAGGAGCTCTTTGAAACGGAGCCACCTTTGTCTCCCTTGGACCACGACGGCTTCTTCCAAGATGAGGAATCAGCAGTCGTATAGGAACCCTTAGCTTTCCTATGATGCTTCTCAATCTTTTGAGCCATGTGAAGCATCTCCTCGAGATTATTGTATTGAGTCAGCTCCAAGGCGTCGGCAATCTCAGCATTCAAACCAGCAATAAACCGAGCCATTGTTACCTCAGGTTCCTCAGTAATCCGTGCTTGAGCTAAAGCAATCTCCATCTCATTAAAATAAGCCCAGCTCCCTTGCTACCTTGCTTCAAGGTTTGGAGCCGTTGATGAAGCTCACGGTGAAAATAGGTAGGAACAAACCGTTGCCTCATCGCCTGTTTCATCTCACCCCAATCATTAATCGAACCAGCATAAACAGCTGCTCTCTTCAGGATGAGCTGCTCCCACCAATGACTAGCATATCCACCGAATTCCACTGCTGCCAGCTTAACCTTTTTACTCTCCGAATAATTGTGGCATAAGAAAATAGCATCTACCTTTCGTTCCCATGTCAAGAAGGTATCAGGGTCGTCAGTACCTTCAAACGGAGGTATTTTCATCTTGATGCTGCTGAGATTAGCATCCAATCGGTCCTCCTTCTGTTCTCTTCTAACACCCCGACCGTCTCTTCTCCCCCTGTGCTGACCATCCCTTGCATTTATCCATCCCTCTCCCCCATCAGGTTCTTCTTCCAGATCAGGACGTGGAATTTGTGGTCCACGTCTAGCAAGTCGCCTGGGAGGAATGAGGGCAAGAGCACGCTGCCGATTCACATCACGTGGTCGACAGGCGTTGTCATCCTCCTCGGACAGATCGGTCAGATGTCCATCACGTTGATCCTCCGCTGCTCTAGGGTTCGGGTTTATAGTTGCCAACGCTTCCACCCGAGCCATCCTTGCATCGGCAGCTAATTACCGTTCAGTCATTGTTCTAAGCTATTCCGTTATGCCAGCTAACATGGCCGACAAATCGGGTTGTTGTACTCCTTCTTGAGACATCTATAAGTTTCCTGAAATTCACAACACACAAAAAAAAAACGTAAAATTGCACTAACCTAGCACTCCCTCACGTGTTTACTCTCGTGTTTAAACACTCTAATAAACTCACCCAAAATCCTCTCAAAAACTCCTGCAATTGTTCAAGTGTTTAGTGAGACTCAAGAGTTCAATGAAAAGCTTCCAAGAAGACTCTCAAAGAAAACCAGCTTCAAACAAACGGTGTTACTTGTTATTCGAATAATTGCAAGATCAATCAATTAAACGAATAACAAGTGGAATAGAAAGCAATATTAAGGAATCAAAGAAAAGCTCTATTTGACTCGAAAGGACTCAAATAAAATTAATCTCCAATTCCGATTTCAAACACAATTGTCCTTCAATTCGTTTCCTTGATTAATTGAACTTTTGTGGCGCAAATACTTCTATATATTTTTGTATTTGCAGAATTGAATTCCTCTTCTACTTCTTCTTTTTTTGACTATGAAAACAGCTTAGTGTTTTGATCACAACTTTTTATTCTTAACTCCAAATCGACTGATTTTTTTTGATTCGGAAGCCTAACAGGTGCAACTTTCCAACGAGACCAAAATCGCCAAAATCAGACTTTAATAGCTATATATTAAAATTTAATTTCGACACTGCCTGAATTTTGCACATGTAACGAACCAAGTACAACAAAGAAATCGGTTTTGAATGGAGTAGAATGAATTACCGATTTCAACGATGAAAACTTGAAACAAATAAAGATACTTACCAATCTTTGAACGCCTTAAGCTCTGCTACCAACTGATACGATCCTGGTTCCCTAGGATGCGTAGCACCAAATTTGATCATTGTTCAAAGACGGATTTCCCTGCGGAATAATAGAACTCACTTACACAATTTAAGCCTGCTGAACGCTAAGCAACAACCAACCTAAATCCGAACAAGAGAGGGTCCTTGTCGAATCCACTACGCCTATATCCCTTGTGGATATCAACCTAGGGCAGACAACAAGTAGGATGCAATTCCAGAATTTACTTGTATACGACTCAAGTATTGCGGACTCAAGAAGAACAAGGCTCAACCACTTGAACAAGGGGCGGAGATTTGAAAGAGAGAGTCTCAATTTATCAAAATAACAGCCAAAGAAATAAGGAGGCCAAGCGGCTCCTTATATAGTATCTTACAAGCAAAACCCTAATTCCAAAATAGGAATATTAAATAAGGTAAAACACTTAACTAATTAAAATACTTAATTAATTAATTAAAGGGTCTAATTAATTAATTAAGCAAAAAAAAACAGTCAAACGCGTGCCAGCTCCAGGACAAGCGAATTGGATAGGCACCGTTTCCTTCACAGCAGACAGAAACAGCGAAACGGACAGGTGCCGAATCGGGAAGGAGCCCTTTCCAACAAAGAGCAGGCAGGCGCGAAATGGATACGCAGAACGGGCACAACAAACAGCACGCGCGATAGATGAGTGAAACGGCAACGGTTCGGGAAACGGACAAATGCCGTTTGTGAGAAACGGACAAGTGCCGTTTGAGGGAAACGGTCAAGTGTCGTTTCTAGCAGAATCATCATCGCTCATGGTGAAGGTGAGAAGATTCACCACTCTTGACGTCTTCTCTCGAAGTGCAACTTTCTCACTTGTCATCTCACACTCCAGCTCCTTGTGAATGAGAGATGACAATCTGTCTTGAAGCTTTTGAGCTCTAGCTCGAGTCATTGGACCAGCTGGCGGTAACGGCACCTGGATGCGTGGATTCGCATCATTGGCTCCCGGGGTATGAGTGATAGTGAAGGTTTTGGTAGGAGTGATGGCATATGGTGGAAAGAGGGAAGAAAATGAAAAAATGAAGAAGATCGTAAAAGTCCCACGTCATTTTATAGCTATCCCATGTCTAATTGCGCATGTACCCTGGATATTTAGAACTCAACTAGTATCTAGTCAGCCCCTTACACTCATGAAAGATACGGCGTGATGGCTCAAAGATGCTTACCGGGATTTGTTTGTGACTGCTTACGTCGGAGCAAACCGCGGATATAAGAGCAAATAAGTAATATCATGCATGGCATGTAATTTAGATGAATGCTTTATTTAATAGAGGAATTGAACATTCCCGACCTATGCAATGCATGAAAATGCTTATGAGAGTAGTATGATTTTGTTTTAGTCGAGCTAAAAAGGGATTTTGATTGATTTTTGATTGATTGATGGTTTGATTGATTGATAGTTTAAAGCTAGGACGCGGGGGATGACCTATTTGCAAGAAACCAACGAGAACCTAAAGGGTTACCCCAGTGGGCCAGACGACCGTACTCGACTTAAAGCTAACAAAGCGAGCAAGAATGAAAACAAAATTAAAATAAAGGGAAAGAAAGATGGACTCCACTAAGATGTGCAACGGGGCTGCAAGGGCGTCTTCCACAAGCTCCATGCGGATGACAGTGAGATGCTTCAAGTCCCTGTGAGATGCAGAGGGGACAACAGAGCAGAAAGGGAAATTAATCTGAAAATGAAAATGAGATAAGTTCAGGGATTCTCCCTTCCTTTAGCCCGACCTTTCGAGGGTGTCTACGACGTGGTCCCAATTCTGGGATGCTTTGCTTTGATTGGTTTCTTTTTCAGCTGCTTTGCGGGGACCGCCGATCCAAGTCGAAGCGAGGATGAGATCCGCATTTTGTCCATTTGCTTACCGATCCCTGCTGGACCTTCGTTGATTGGCTTCGTGATTGCTCGGGGATAAAGGGAAAAACCCTCTGTCCCCGAAATGTGCAGTAGGGCTGCAAGGGCATATGCTTACCGTTCTCCTGCAGGCAGCCAAATGGGGGCGACCCAGCTCCTGAAAAAGACAAGGTAATGACAAATGAGGAGTAAACGCAAGACGATTTTTTTCAAAAAAAGTAATGCGATGGATAAGTTTTTAAGCTCTCTCTTTTGGACGGACCATTCGTGGGTCACTGCGGCGTGACTTGCATCGGATGTTTATTGACAATGGCTTTGCTTTTAGATGCTTTGCCGCAGCTCTTGCCTTGGCGTGGGTGATACTTGCAGCCCGACTGCCCTTCAATTAAAGGATTGATCTTCACCGTGTTGATCATGGTGCGGATGTTGGAAAACTTCTTGAACAAGACCGCATTAAGTATGTTGATGGTGGTCCTAGGAGGATAACTTTTTGTCGTGCTTTTTCCAGGAGTTGTTGCCTACAAGGGTGCGCTGGGCGACCATGGCGTTTTGGTGATGAGCTCCTCCGAATAGGTGAATCGGAGATGGGAGTCGATGTTGCTAGTATTCCAACAGCTCGGCCGGCGTAGGATGGGCTTTGTGACCTTGGTCCAGCATTTAGTCCTTTGAGACCGGTTGTTTGCGATGCCGGTTGCACTGGTAGCACTGCGAGGAAAAGAAATTTTGCTTTAGATGGTGATGGTTTGCCTTAAAATCTTTCCTGATTCGCTCTTGAAGGTGGCCTGCTGAGGCAATTCAAGAGCTGCTACGAGCGGAACTCCCTGGTTCTATCGCGATGGCGAGATGAGGCGTGAGACCTTACGTCCCTGCAAAACTTAAAATTGATTAGTGGCGTTAGTCTAAGTGACGTGTCTTACGTCCCGAGCTACTCCTGGGGAGCCATTCATGCCATGCCTCCTTTTGTCATCTCACAATTTTAAGAGAAAAAAGGGGATAATAAATTTTAAAATAATAAGCATCTCCTGAAAAAAACTTGTTTTATTAATTTCAGGACAAATATTTGTGCTAGATTGTCATGATAAAACCCTATGTCCTTGGTCTGGCCGAACGCCCCGTTCGCGACGCTTCAGGCGAAGTACATCTTGACTGCATCGGCGTTTACCGGTCTTGGGAGATCGTGTCCATCCATGTTGGTTAGTACTAGGGCACCCCTTGAGAATACACTCTTGACCAGATACGGGCCCTCGTACCTCGGGGCCCACTTTCCTTGACTAGCGTCCTGATGAGGGAGAATTTTCTTCAACACTAAACCCCCAGCCTCGAACTTGCGAGGTCGCACTTTCTTGTTATAAGCGTTGGCCATTCTTTGCTAATATAATTGTTCATGGCAGATAGCGGCCAAGCGCTTTTCGGGAAGGAGGTTCAGCTGCTCGTACCTCACTCTTGCCCAATCTGATTCTGCCCGGATTCTGAGAGAAGGGATTTCTACCTCAAGGGGAATTACGGCTTCCATGTCGTAAACTAATGAGTAGGGAGTTGCCCCTGTAGACGCGCGAGTTGCTATCCGGTAAGCATGCAGTTGGAAGGGAAGCATGTCATGCTGATCTTTGTGAGCGACCACCATTTTGGATGATCTTCTTCAAGTTTTTTTTTGTTTGACAGGTTTAAACGCAAGCTTCAATGGGATACGATACTTGATTATCCCAGGATCAAGACCTGGCATATCGGCGTATGATCATGTGAATACGTCCGAGTAGTTTTTAAGGAGAGAGATCAACCTTTCTCTCCGAGTCGTGTCCAGGGTGGTTCCGATCTTAACCGACTTCTGATTCTCATTGCTTGCCCCCAAATTTACTTCGTCCAATTCCTCCCGATGAGGGGTTATTTCCTTTTTCTGAATTTGCTAGTAAACGGGCTAGTTCGTCGGAGACTTCGGCCTTGTCTTCGGTTGTGGTGACGATTTCTTCGCCAGTAAAGACATAGGTTTTATCAAGACAATCCGAACTAACATTCATCCTGAAATTAAAATACGAAAAGAAGATATGCGTAAAAATAAAAATTGCATATATATATATTGATTTTTAACAAAAGGGAACATAAGTCCCTACAAAATATTTTCGTAAGAAAACGTGCAAAAACACATTTTTTTCTTTTCAAAAGGAGTAATTACGGAGAGACATCCGGAAGCATGGTGATGGTCCAGTTGGACACAGACTCCCCTGACTTCCTTACGAAAATGACTGAACTAGGCGACGATTCTTCTTCTCCCAGAGCATCGATACAGGAGTCTGAAGCTATACTGACCATGGTAGGATTCATATCGATGATTTCGACTACGAGGGAGAATGTGGCCCTAATGTGGAGATGCATATCTTATCTATTGGCGTCAAACGCCCCTACACCTCGGCCAGCTCTTTCCCGTCTTTATCGGGGAAACATTCCACCCTCCATGTCATGCCCCCAGTATCAGCAAATTCACCTGTTACTGGCCCATCTTGAGACATATATTTGTGGGAGCAAAAGGTGGGAGGACCGTTATTGATGGTGTCAACTGTCTCTACCTCACAAGTCTTCTTCTCAACCTTTTCCATTGAAGTAGCATTCATACGTTCACTACCTGAGGTGCGGTTCGGGAGAGGGTCGATGGTCATGTCAGGTCCTTTGGCCAAGCCCTCGAAGGAGACCCATCCGCTTTTGATTAGATGATTTACCTTCCTCTTAAAGGTAAAACAATCGTCCAGCGTATGGCCCGGTGTCCTAGCGTGATACTCGCATGTAGCGTTGGGATCGTACCAAATTAGGTATGGAGGTTGCTGAGGTCGGGCTGGGATTGGCACAATCTGCCCGGCTGCCAAGAGATGTTTGTAGATTTCTCCCGCGGGGAGTGGGATTGGAGGGCCTAGGTTGTGCGGGTATTTCGGCTAAATCCTCAAAAGAGATCCACCCACATATGATCAATTGATAAACCTTTTTCTTAAAGGCGCGGCAGTCTTTTAGGGTGTGACCAAGAGCTTCAGCATGGTATTTGCATCTAGCATTAGGATCGTACCAATTTGGATAAGGAGGTTGTAAAGGTTGGATTGGGGTGGGTGCAATTTGTTTAGCTGCCAAAAGGTGCTCGTAAATCTCCCCCAAAAGGAACGGGAAGCGGTGGCAGTGGCCTTCGATCCCAACGGTTATCTTGGTTTCTGGGTTTATTTGGTGGGTTATATGGTCTAGGTTGTGTAAGTTGCGGTATTTGTGTTGGGTGTGATGGGAAATGTAGAGATGGTGTAGGGTTTTGGGGAGCCCTGTTAGCAACGAGCGTTGGTGGAAAAGAAAAAACTGTGGGTCGATATAGTGATGGGGAAGGATATGGTGGTAGTGACAAATAAGGGGGAGGTGGTGGGAAAGGTCGCCTGTGATTAGGTTGGGGAGAGACAAAGCCAACGTCTCTCCTTAGGATAGGCATCGCCTCTGGCGTAGGAATGATGATCCTTCCGGAATTAATCTCTTGTTCTACCTTCTCAGCAATCCGGACCATGTCGAGGAAGCTACTCGACGGACCGAGGGTAAGATAAGCGTAGTAGGGAGCTTTAAAGGTATTCACGAAAATTGACAAGAGTTCCCTGTCATCCAAAGGAGAAGAAATCCTTGAGGTTAGTTCTTTCCATCTCTGAGCATAAGCTTTTACTGGTTCCTCGACCCTTTTCTCTAGATTTTGCAAGTCAGAACGGTTAGAGGTGATTTCTACATCGAGCTTGTATTGTTCAGACATTTCGTTGTGGTGGATGTTGAGGCGAGTTTTGGGGTGTTCAATCCTCGCGTAACTCTCGAGTTCTGGAATCTTGAACTTCTGAGGCATCACAATTTCTAGCATCATGCTTTTAGCGGCGGGATCCCTAGGGTCATATCTTTCAATAGCTCTTAGTTTTTCCTCTAGTAGGTTTAATTGATTAATACTTGACCCTTTCGCGCTAATGGTGCCAAAACCCATGGTCGGTGAATACTTAAGAGATGACTGTGGCTGTGTCGGATCGCTTCCCGGAAGCTTAGTTTCCGATGGTCCAAGAATTGCGATTTGGGTAGAACAGCCCTGAGATGGGTGGGAACACTGTCTGGTTGTACCTACTGCAGCTGTAGGGTTGGGATTGATGTAGGGATCCTGCCACTTCCACTGAACAGAAGATGGTTGGGTTGACGAAGGACCCCATCCTTTTTTAGTTTGCAATGCTCGAACTCGTTCTTCTAGTTCTGCTATTCTGGTCGTTAGTGCTTCATTGGCCTTAGCCTGTTCAGTCATTTTCATTTTTGAAGTCTAGTTACAGGGAGCCTGTGCGGAGTAGCGTGCTTCCGAGGAGCTATTGTGAACCTGAAAAAGGAAAAAACACAGAAAGGAGTAAGTAAAAGTGAGGATACACAGGTGATGTGCAATCCCGAGGCCTCCACGTTTGCTCATTCGCTTTTCCGGCTTCCTTTCACTTGATATTTTCAGGGCGGTTGGAGAGGCGAGATATCCTGATTGTCGACAAGATACGAAGGAAGCCTCTATTCATTCCAACGTTGTGAAGCAATCGGAGATGCTATCTGCGAAACCCAAATCAGCAGGGGCAACCAATGCCGCCATGCTAGGAAGATCTCTTTTACACTACGCTTTCGAACGATGCAGGGCCTGATGCCTAGTGAACCCAACCGAGGGGAGGGACGACAATCTATGCTATGAACTTGGAGTTCCTTGTGATAAGCTAAGAGGACAAGGCCATGAGTGGGCAATACTCGGCTGTTTTCGAATGTTTGGTCTGATTTTTCGGTTCTTTGGTGAAACGATCGCGTTTATCCCGGAGGGATTTTCTCTTTCTTTTTGCGATGGTCTTTTGAGTTGCTTTGGATGGATAATTGATATGAAATAGTTGAGGCGATTTAATAAATATCCGAAAGAGTACGACTTCATTAAAAGTGTTTACACAATATGGTAAACTTGTCAACTACCTAAATTCATCAAAAATGGCTAAGATAGATGAAATCAGGGGTCCTAACTACATAAAAGGAAAAAAGGGTTGCCGATCTTCGAGCCTTTCCATGAAGGTGTCAATCCTGGATGTCAGAGTTCTCCTGCCAAAGGTACTCCATTGAAGCCAACTCCCCTTTCTGCATCTCTATCTCAACCTCTAACGCGGTAATTCGGCTTTGCAGTGCCTGGCTTTTCCTATCTCCCAAGTCGGCACGAGTAGTCAAGATCCTTATCGTTGAATCTCTGGTTTCGCTGCTCAAGTGTTCCTTAAAGGCCCTGAGGGCCACCTTCTCTTTGACTGCTTGTACGCGGATAAAATCCTTGTTACGCCTGTCCAGTTCATTCATCTGGATTTCCAGGCCACACTGATGGGCTTCGGCGATATCTCTTTCCTCTGTCATCAGATCTCGCTCTTCTTGCGCTACTCGCATTTGCTCTACTACGTGGGCGTAAGCCATGACATCCATTCCTTCGCTTACTTGGGATTCCCCTTCCCCTTCCATCGGTTTCTGATTTTCTAAGCGAGGTAAGACATTGTCGTTGACTCGCCTTAACCTCCACTATAGGTATTGTGGTATTGTTGTCGCAGAGGCAACGCGTCCTTTGAGACAAAAGGGGTGGGCCCAGTCTTGGGCGTATACCTGGATGTTCTGATTCTCCCCGGTGTATGGTAGATCTGACTTCATTATGCCGAAAGTCACTGGAATGATTTGGGTGATGCAAAACTGCCTGAGTATGAGGGCAGGGCAATATTGAGTACATCCCCATGCTCCGATTAAGGGAACCCAAGGTAGGGGTCCGCAGCAGACGATGGGATCAGAGGTTCGCAGCCATTTGACATGCCAACTGAAGTCCTCTTCTGAGAGGTTTATGAATCGGTCGATCCAGACGTCCTTGTTTTCCATCTCCCATCTATCCGTGGTCATTGCGTTGATAACCCTGAGCAGAGGGCACGACCTTATGTAGCTTTCGAAGAAAATGGACTGATCAGGAATCTGTTTGAAGTGGCTGACCAGCCATACTGTCAGTAACTGGGTGCAACAGGTAAGCCTCCCTTTCTCTTTCCTTCGGCAAGTGATGTGATCATGAGCCCCTTCGAATTAGAACAACTTGACGCGGGGTCAAAAGAACCGGTCACGGGCTGCCGAGCCTTGCAAACGAGCGTAAATCATACCCAAGGTCGAGCATCCAGCGCTAAGTCATCGCAATGCCTAGGCCTAGACGCGCCAAACTCCCAAGATGGCCGAGCAGACCCTGAAGTAGACGCACGTCTATCCCTAGAAAGTCCCAAGGACACGCGCACCACCCCAGGGCCTCCAGCAAAGCTGAACTTCCTCAACTCGCAACAAGGCTCATCAACAAATGCTCCATCCAAGAGGACCAATCATCATGAGCATATGGACAATCAAATGGAGTCCGATTTGAGAGAACAGAGGCTTGATGGAAACTTCAAGATGTTAGCTTTCGGGGGACAAGTTTCAAGCCAATCGGACGGGTGGATCAAAAGTTATGCTAGTCGACATTTTAGCGCGCAGTGCGAATGAGCCTGGCGTGATTACGCTAAGACCTTAGCGTGATCACGCTAAGGAAAAAGTGTCTAGCGTGATCACGTTAAGCTCTTAGCGTGAATCACGCTAGCCACTGATGTTATTTAGGATTTTTGGGATTTTTGGGCTTAACCCTTGGCGTGATTACGCTAAGGTCTTAGCGTGATCACGCTAAGGAAACAAATGACTGGCGTGATCACGCTAAGCGTGATCACGCCAGCCACTTCTTTGATTTCTTTTTTTTTGGGCTTTCAAGCCCATCTTTTGTACGAACTATAAATAGGTTTATTCTTTCATTTGTAGGGAGCTTTAGACATTTTGTAAAGTGAGATTACTCCTTTCTCTTGTCACCTAAGCCTTGAGCTCATCACTTTAATTCCTTGAGAGGGATCGCTTGAGTTTGAGATTACTCCTCCCGATCTCTCTCCGGGAAATCAAAGCTTGTAATCGTATTGACGATTTGTGTGAATGAAATATATGTTTTCTTGGTTGATCATCCATAGAAACGAGTCTCAATCTTGGCCCTCGGAGTATATCTTGATCAAGCAATCGTTGTGTGATTGTTCACTACCTCGTGTGTGCTCATCTCCATCCCTCTCATCCTTCTTCTAAATCCCGGTAACTCCCATCTTTCCATCGCTCCTTTATGTATTTTCTCCGCTGCAACTCGTAAATCTTGTGTCTTTTCTTCTTGTGGTCATGGTTTTCGTTAGTTAATTCGCTTGGCTAGATCCTCCATAAGCTCCATATGTTATCCGGCTTACTAACCCTAGGCAGGATCACATCAAGTGGTAGCGGAGCTTTTGGCCGCCTAGCGAATTGTTTCTAGCTTTCATTAAAAGTGTTAGATCCTTTCTTTCTTGAAAATCTTGAGTTTTAGGTGTCTTTTTCCAAAACTATTTCAAGTGGGCAATTGAGTGATTGTGGTGATCATTTTTGCTAGGTCAAAAGTTTGAAATTTTACGAAAATCATTTGGGTGTGTTCTTGAAGTTCATCTTGTGTTCTTGATGTTCTTGATGTTCTTGGTATTTTGGGTGTTTTGATCCAAAAATATTTTACAAGAGTTAATCAAAGTGTTTCAATTAAAATATATATATATATATAAAAAAAAAAAAGAATTGGAACACTTGGCCGGCCAACATACATCCAAGGATCAAGCCTCATCCTTTGCATTAAATGCCACAAGCCAACTCACCCTCATCTTTTGACATTTTGACCAAAGGAACAAACATTCCTAACTAAATAATACCATCCTAGCCAAATTGCCCATTTCCAACCAAATAACCCCACATTTTCCCAAGCTAGCACGTCCTCCTCTTCTTCTTGTGTGTCCAGCTGTCCTTTTCATTTACTTGAGTCTTAAACTAAGTTCTAAACTGAAGTCCTAAACTCATTAAATCCTAAACTTGAGTTTTACACTTTTGAGTCCTAAACTTAAGTTATTTTGAGTCCTAAACTTCCAAGTCCTTTTCATTAAATCTTTGAGTCTTTCCTTGAGTCTTTTACTCATTTAAACCAAATAATTCCAGCCATCCTTCCCTCCAACGGAAATTCAAAGTTTTTCCCAAAATTAAAATTTTGAATTTTCCTTGGAAACCTGAATTTTTTTTCCAGCTTTCTCTTGACTCTTTGTAATATTCTTGAGTCTTTGTTGAGTATAATCTTTCCTACTCTTGTTCTAATCGTGAGCATTTGCGAAGGTAGTTGTGAACGAAACGCTTGGCCTAAGTCACAAGTTTGTTTGCGGCAAGGAGTTGTGTGTGGTGAGCAAGCTTTGTGAGTGGATGTATTGAGCGATTTGTGAGGCTATCTTTTGCGAGTGATTAAACACGAGTGTTAAACACGTGAGGGAGAGATTTATTTTCTAACCCTTGTTTAAGTGTGCAGGTACACGGAAAACGCGAAGTTCAGTGTTTGTGAGCACGTATTTTTCGAGTGACCTAAACACCTAAACACGAGTGTTTAAACACGTGAGGGAGAGATTATTTACTAACGCCTATATATATAGTTTGTTCAATTTTTCAAGCACAATGTCGCAAGATAGTGATTGTGAGTCTTGTGACCAAGGAGAGTACTATGATGATGATACTTCTCAATGCAATGACGATAGTGGTTATGAATCATACGGTGACGCTAGTTGCAATTCCCATGATGATGAGAATTTTGAACCGTGTGGTGAAAGCGGTGATGAATATAGCATTGATAGTGAGGATGAAGCCCATGAAGAGACTTCAAGTCCTTGTCTCTTAATCCGTGGCTCAACTTTAAGTTGTAGTGAGGATGACGACGACGAAGATTTTCCACAAGTCTCAAGCTATGGCCTCGGTTCCATTGCACACCAAAGCCTTGGCCATGGCCCCGAACCAAGACACTTCCTCTCCCCAAGTGTACAAGTCCGCACTAAATAAGATGGCATATCAAGCCAAGATTCTCATTCTTCTCCTCCAAGGACTCGACCTCACCAAGGCCGAACTCTCCAAGAATTTCAGCAACACTTCCGTCCCATATCCTTCCCTTCCGCTCCTTCCAAACGAGCAAGTGATGTCTTTTGCACTGCATGTACGGGTAGAGGCCACTTGTGTGACATTTGCCCCAATAATAGAGTGAACAAAGTAAGTGCAAAAGCCAAGCAGTATGAGAAGAATGATCATGCTAAGAAGAAGAGAGTGGCAAGATAAAGAATAGTGATGAATTGCCGAGTGGTGTTAGGAATGATGCGTTGGTGGGAAAATTTGTCCGGGTTAGTGAAGAATATTGCAAGACCTAAACGTGACAAGAATTCTTCTCCTTCACTTCCTTGAAGCAAGGCAGCAGCTCCTCCCAAGCTCGTCAAGTCAACAACATTCTCAATCCACTATGGCATTCGAGTCCGAACCGGAAGTGGTGCAACCTACACAAGTCACTCCACGACAACAACCCACACCATTTCAATCTTTTGAACTACCTTGTCAATCGATTGAAAGAGATGTGGCCGAGCTCCAAGCTATGGAAGCTAAAAAGATGTGAACAATATGAGGTTATGAATGAGAAAAAAGAGTGTGGAGAGAAGAAAGTAAGTGATGAGAAAAATACACGGCATAAAAAAAGTAAGCATGCCAATGAGAGTGAGTGCAACCGCACCCGCGATAATGAGTTGAGTGAGCTCAATGAGTTAGATCAATTTCAAGTTTATGGACAATCCGTTGTTTGAGCTTGAAATTGAGGAAAATAAAAGTGAGCAAAATAGCCCGCATGAAAAAGTGAGCATGCGAGAGAGATACACCACTTGAGAGGATGTGAGCACATAGAAGAATTGAGCGAAGAAAGTGAGGAAAATAAACTAGTGGAAGTTGTGAAAGCTATGATCCAATGAGCGTGCCTTTGTGCAATGAGGATCAATTGGCTCATCCTAACCTTAATGATCCTTTTTCTACCGCTTGTGTGTCTTTCTTACAGGAAATTTCGATGGGTTGTCATGACCATACGTGGCCGAATGTTCCAAGGAACAAAGGTGGTTTCAAACCATCAATCCTAGGAGGTATCGGAAGCCTAATGCTCAACATTGGTGCTCCCAACGGCAAGGTCTCGAGGTAAACCATTCCCATTTTCCCGCTTTACCCCAAAGGTGCGTACCAAATCCTTCTTTGAATGCTCTATTGTTTGAGGCTTCATTTCACTCATCGTTATTCACGTGATAAAATTTGTATGACAAACCTATAGCATGTGATAGAGAATCATTCTTGCATTACGTTGAGCATGACTTCTTTGTTCGTGTATTTGAGAACCACTTGGGTACGAATTTTATTGCATTGCCCAAAAATATTTTCGTACCCTTCGTCAAGCAAAATTTTCCTTGGTTTGAGCATGAAAACTACTTAGATGAAAATTTTGTGTTATGTATTAAAACTCCTAAGTTACATTCATCAAGTATGACTCTTTCTTGCTCAAACGTGCCAGTTTTTTTTAGCTTTTTGGATAGTATGCATAAATTATTTGTATGTTGTTTAGACTTAGAATCTATGATTAATTTGCATGAAGCATGGAAACAATTCTTTTGCTTCAACTTGTCGAAATTTTCTTGGTCAAAATGTTGCAATGAATTGCTTTTCCCTTTGTGCCAATTGTCTATGATTCCGATGTGTGGTATGCGGGCGTGTGAAGCCCAATTCTCGTGGCTAATATCATTAGCCGAATGACAAGGAAAACCCATCCTTGTTCTGACATGAAAATTTGTGCTCTTTGAGTATAGCCTACATGAAGTGCTTATGTGTGACATGTCTTGGAATACCATGAATATGTTGTATGTTGAGAGGCAACAAATTTTGAACTAGATTTACCGAGGACTAATTGGTTCAATTCTTATGAAAATTTGTGTTATCTCTTGCTGAACTTATTTGTATTTCCAAGTGTATTGTGCCTTCTTGTAGTGAACTTCTTGGCCTAATTGTCGCGAGGAATTGTATTCCTTTTTGTGTCGATTATTAGGCATTCCATAACTTTTTGTGCATGGGCGTGTGGCCCAATTTTCTTGGCTGGTCCTTATAGCCGCTTTGAGAAAATAAACCACCGTCTATGTTGTTTAATAAATTGTGATATCATGTGCCTCCTTAACATTGTCTTGGAAACGAATGTGCATAAAGATGAAATGGATGTGCATGATTTTAATTTGGATGAATTTTGTGTTGCCAAGTGTAGCCTACATGAGCTATTTGTGAATAATATGCACTTCAATACCATGGATGTATTGTGTGTTAGGAGAACACAAATTTATGGGCCAAACTTGTTGAGGATTAATTGGTTTAATTCCTATGGAAATTTGTATTTTCTCTTGCGGAATTTGTTTGGTATTCCCAAGTGCATTGTGCTTGTGTGTAGTGCTCAATTCTCTTGGCTTGTCATTGTGAGCTGTATAGAGAAATTAACTCATCCTGTCAGTTGTTCTACAAGTGGTGATGTCATCCGCATTTTGCATGACATTTTAAGAAGCGATGTGCATCAATGTGCCATCAATATTGTTGAGATTTTCTTGGACCAACCTGTGTATATGCATGCGCAAATGCGCCCTCTTGGTATCTCACCTCTGTTTTCAAGTGCTTTAAAGTATGTAGGTGAGAAGATCGAGATTACGGATTTAAGGACGAATCCTTTTGAAGAGGGAGAGGTTGATGTGATCATTGGCCCCTTCGAATTAGAACAACTTGATGCGGGGTCAAGAGAACCGGTCACGGGCTGCCGAGCCTTGCAAACGAGCGTAAATCATACCCAAGGTCGAGCATCCAGCGCTAAGTCATCGCAATGCCTAGGCCTAGACGCACCAAACTCCCAAGATGGCCGAGCAGACCCTGAAGTAGAGGCACGTCTATCCCTAGAAAGTCCCAAGGACACGCGCACCACCCCAGGGCCTCCAGCAAAGCTGAACTTCCTCAACTCGCAACAAGGCTCGTCAACAAATGCTCCATCCAAGAGGACCAATCATCATGAGCATATGGACAATCAAATGGAGTCCGATTTGAGAGAACATAGGCTTGATGGAAACTTCAAGATGTTAGCTTTCGTTTTGGACAAGTTTCAAGCCAATCGGACGGGTGGATCAAAAGTTATTCTAGTCGACATTTTAGCGCGAAGTGCGAATGAGCCTGGCGTGATTACGCTAAGACCTTAGCGTGATCACGCTAAGGAAAAAGTGTCTAGTGTGATCACGTTAAGCTCTTAGCGTGAATCACGCTAGCCACTGATGTTATTTTAGATTTTGGGGATTTTTGGGCTTAACCCTTGGCGTGATTACGCTAAGGTCTTAGCGTGATCACGCTAAGGAAACAAATGACTGGCATAATCACGCTAAGCTCTTAGCGTGATCACGCCAGCCACTTCTTTGATTTCTTTTTTTTTTGGGCTTTTCAAGCCCATCTTTTGTACGAACTATAAATAGGTTTATTCTTTCATTTGTAGGGAGCTTTAGACATTTTGTAAAGTGAGATTACTCCTTTCTCTTGTCACCTAAGCCTTGAGCTCATCACTTTAATTCCTTGAGAGGGATCGCTTGAGTTTGAGATTACTCCTCCCGATCTCTCTCCGAGAAATCAAAGCTTGTAATCGTATTGACGATTTGTGTGAATGAAATATATGTTTTCTTGGTTGATCATCCATAGAAACGAGTCTCAATCTTGGCCCTCGGAGTATATCTTGATCAAGCAATCATTGTGTGATTGTTCATTACTTCGTGTGTGCTCATCTCCATCCCTCTCATCCTTCTTCTAAATCCCAGTAACTCCCATCTTTCCATCGCTCCTTTATGTATTTTCTCCACTACAACTCGTAAATCTTGTGTCTTTTCTTCTTGTGGTCATGGTTTTCGTTAGTTAATTCACTTGGCTAGATCCTCCATAAGCTCTATATGTTATCCGGCTTACTAACCCTAGGCAGGATCACATCAGCAAAAGTCCAAGGAGCGAAAGGTCTCGGCCAAGATGGTTGTGGTAGGATTGATGGCATTTACCTCCATCTCGTAAAAGATGTTGGCTGCTGAAAAGTCGATGGCGTTTCTCATCCTCGGAAAAAGGACGAATCCTACAATGGCGAAGGCCAGAATCCTTAAGCGTCTTGCTCCATTGGACAACTGAAATCGAGCCTCGATATCCGACCAGCACCAGGAGTAGTGATTCCTAATAGCTTGTCGAGTCTTATTTTTACACTCGTAGAGTCCAGTCGGACGTTCTGGTAGATGGTTATGGGAGATGTGAAGCACATCAGAGCTGAGTACTCCTCGAGCGTGGGAGTCAAATCTACTCCTTTGTCGAAAGAGAAGCAACGATAATAGGGATCCCAAAACTTTAGGGCTGCCCGGATGCAACCCCAATCAGTTTTCACGTCCACTAGGGTCAGTAGTTTTCCATAACTACCCTCAAACTGTGTCTCCTCGTCTTCAGTCAGCTCATTTCTTAACATCCGAATCCTAGTTAAATCAAAGTCTACAACCTCTACTTTGATTTTAGTGGTGATGTCAGGGGCGAATCCCTGTTCTAACAGATCTCCTCGGGCAGCTTGATCTTCGAAGCTTCGTCCCCCGAAAATATCAAATGAAAGTAACGTAGGTGCAGTCATAGCGAATGAGAAAAATGGGTCCTGTGGGACAAAAATAAATTTTTAAGTGCTAAGTAAACTGTGCGTGTGAGAAATCCGCAGTTCGTATAACAGAAAAAATCATGTCAATATGCCAACAAGACAAATAGAGCCACGACAAACAGGTATAATCATGATGCATGTGCTGGGGCTCTAATTTCGACACCTCTAACTGGCTTGAACGGTTCCCGGATGATACCATGAAAAGGTCCCTAAAGTGTCGTCCAGTGTCCCGATTCCTTGCGAAATCGAGTAACCTTTCGACTGGCTTTAGGGGTTCATCCGAGTTGGAGTTGGTGAACACTACCCAGGACACGTGTCCTAGGGCGTCACTACTACCCTCCTATTTTGGTAATTGTCCCCTGGGTGTAGGGCGCTATGAAATACATATGACAATTGATAAAGCAAATAAATGAACAGACCAGCAATTGATCAAAGTAAATAAAATAAATAAACAAATAAAACACCTCTCTAAAAAGATAAAACCGGCTCCGACCCTAAGTTCCCCAGTGAAGTCGCCAAATTGTCGCGCCCCCGAAAATAACATATTCGCGAGTGTGCAACGAAATTTAGGACCTTACAATGCTCGGCGCAAACAGACGCCTCGCAACATGGAATGAAGTCGCCACTCTAATTTGGTTGCTAGGTCTAGGAACCTTAATCGTCATGGCATAGAGAATATAATAAATAAAAAACTAAAGGCACAAAAAAGGGTCTGGACCCCAGACAAAGGTTCGGGGTCGTATTATGGTCTCAGGAAGGTGTTAGGCACCCGAGTCACATCCGAAAACGGTTACCGGTTGATGAGAGAGGTGTTTTTAAAAGGTGTTTGATGAAAATGCGTTTCGTCATGGCATAGAGAATATAATAAATAAAAAACTAAAGGCACAAAAAAGGGTCTGGACCCTAGACAAAGGTTCGGGGTCGTATTATGGTCTCGGGAACCTGTTAGGCACCCGAGTCATATCCGAAAATGGTTACCGGTTGATGAGAGAGGTGTTTTTAAAAGGTGTTTAATGAAAATGCGTTTTGTTTTGAAAAGGGGGCCCTCAGAGGAATCGTCACTTTGGTCTTTTCTATGATCGAGACCATTCAGGAATAATTAATCGTTGAACGGGGTTATCGTTTGAACGTCTTTCGGACGGGGTTACCGTTTATCAAGACCGATTGATTATTCCTGACCGTAACGTAATGGGACTGGATTTTCTGAAAGATTGAATGAGCGCTCTCTATTTCATCATCGGGCCATGCATGATTAAATTAATTACTACGTGATCCTATCATGGATTGCTAACAGAGTACAAATTTAAATGATAGATTTTGAAGTGAAAAACTGATGTGGGATCGAAAGTCCCCATGTACATGCAGTCAATATAAGCGAGTATTTAAAATCACATGAGCATGGCATTTTAAGCAACTCTTTAAACACGTTATTCATGTGGGTTGATTTTAATTCTAGTAGTTCTATATATCATGCGTACGATTGATATTTACGAAAAGCGTTGAATAAATAAAAAGGAATCGAAAGGCGTACTTTTGAGCGAAGCTTGAAATTAAAACCTACAAAGTGAGAGTGTTAGCGATAGCTTGAGAAATAAATAAGCAATTTTATGAGTGCGAAAATTTAAATGACAGTTGATTGTATGCGAGAAAGGATAGATTTAACGCATACGAAATTTTAAATGCGGAGTTGATTGTATGCGAGAAATGATGGATTTAACGCATACGAAATTTAAATGTTGGGTTGATTGCATGCGAAAAATGATGGATTTAACACATACGAAATTTAAATGTTGAGTTGATTGTATGCGAAAAATGATGGATTATCCCCCCACATTTGAACTATGCTTGCCCCCAAGCATAAACACAGACTCAAAACAAAAAGAAAAACACGAAGACAACACAGACACAACACAGAAACAGCACCCCCTAGAACAGAACATCAACCCCTGGACTGATCTTCACATAAACACTTCAAAAATCAGCTTAATCAAGTAATGTTAAATACTCCAAACATCACAATTGTGCACATATTCAAACAGAGGTATAATAGCATGCTGATCACAAGGAAATAAAATCCTAGGGCCTATGTATTCTCTTCCTTTGACTCAAAATCCAATCACTGCTGCTGGACACTCAAGCAAAATTATTTAAAAGCACAAACAATAATTAAAGAACAGAAATTGAAACACAAAGTGAGCCAAAGGCTTCTTTTATTCTATTTTTTTTTCTTTTTCTTTTCTTCCTTCTTTTTCTTCTTTTCTGCTTTTCTAATTTTCTTTTTCTTTTTCTCAACCTTCTTTCCGCAATCTTTTCATTGCTTTTCTTTCTTTTCTCATCATCCTCCATCCACAAACCCTTTTTTTTTCTCTTTTTTTTTTTTTTTTTTCAAACACAAACGCATGCAGACCTTGATTTCTCACCAAAGGTGCTATGATCGGCCCCATAAGAGGGGGTTAGCACACAACCGACTGGAAGTTTTTCCAAGATGGGGTGATGGTGCCGAACCACCAACACCGTGCAATCCAGAGGGCATGATGAGAAATCCACACAAAAGAAAATTAAAGGTACGCAAGCAAGCAGAAATTAAAGGACTTAGCAGCAGTAAGAGGATAGGATCCTTATCCCATGATCTAAGGATGAGAAGATAGATCAGCTCTAGCAAGACATTTCCTAGGATCAGCAAAACTAATCATACATCTATGCAAATAAGTGCACAAGTTGTAGTGCCAAAAGGATTCAAAAATGCAAGATGGAGCTGATAAATCAAGTGTTCACATGAGGATCAGATCAGAGGTTTCAATTTTATTCAAAGGGGGGCTGAAACACAACAAAAAGAACGAACGACTCATGCAAACATAAAAACAAGCAGAAGCGCATGCAATAATAAAAGAAATAAACATGCAGAGGGAAGAAAATACAGAAAAACAATCAACAGAAAATACATGCAACAAAAATTAAAAACAAACATGTAAAAGAACAACAAAAACACAAACAAACACGAAAGTGTCTCCCCCCCACATTTAAAGGACACATTGTCCTCAATGTGAAAGAGAAACACACACAACAAACAAACAAACAGAATGAAAAGGAATTAAAAAGAAAAGGGAAACAGAAGATAAAACCCGGGGCAAAGTTCAAGGTTGGGGAGGAGGTTTCGGTCCGCCCATCTCAAGGCCTTGAGATGGGCCTGACTGAGATGCATTCATGTTGCCTTGAACGATCAGAGGAAAAGGCATGAAATGACATGGGTTGCCTCCCATGTAGCGTCCCCGTTTATAGTCTCGGACTCGACTAAGCTGCGTTGGTTCAGACTGTATCATTAGGAACTTCCAGTGTGGTGCTCTCCACAATTTGCTCTTGAAAACCTTCATAAAAGGGCTTTAGGCTCTGCCCATTGACCTTGAACACCTTACCAGTCTGCAAACTCTGTATATCCACTGCACTATGGGGGTAAACATTAGTAATAACGTATGGACCAGTCCAACGAGTTCTGGGTTTACCTGCCAAGGTGTGAAATCTGGTGCTGTAGAGGAGGACTTTCTGCCCAGCTCTCAGGGCCTTGAGATGAATGTTCCTGTCAGGGCACATTTTTGCCTCAGCCTTGATGATGGCAGAATTCTCAAATGCTTCATTTCTTAACTTTTCCAACTCCTGGACTTGTAATTTCCTGTTCAATCCAGCTGATACGTCCAACTCCTTGACAAGATTTAGGATCTCAGGTCTGATTGGTAATTCATTTTGCAATCTCTCCACTTCATCATTGGACAAACCCTTACTAAGAACACACTCAAGTGGATCAATATCATTAATTTCAGAAACGTCATCAACCAAAGGATCAATAACATCTAAGAAATTAACACAGTGTACATTTTCAGGATGTTCAATCGCTTCATACATATTAAATTTAATTGTTTCTTCACCAAATTCAAGCGTTAAACACCCATCATACACATCAATTTTAGCACGGGCTGTTCTCAAAAAAGGTCTACCAAGAATCACATCAGTAGTCTTAGTAACATCCTCATTTTGCATGTCAACAATATAGAAGTCTACTGGAAAAATAAAGTCATTTACCTGCACCAAGACATCCTCTACTACTCCAACGGGGTAGACAACAGATCTATCAGCAAGTTGTATAACAACTCTAGTTCCCTTAAGATTTCCAATATTCAAAGTTTTAAAAATGGAAAGAGACATGACATTAATACCTGCTCCAAGATCGCACAAGGCTTTCTCTACTTCCTTGCTCCCGATTTTACAAGGTATCACAAAGGTACCTTGATCTTTGCATTTTGTAGGAAGCTCTTTTTGTAAAATAGCGGAAACATTTTCATTAAAGCTCACTGTTTCTATGCCTGCTAGTTTCGTTTTGTTAGTACATAAATCCTTTAAGAATTTAGCATACTTAGGGACCTGAGATATCATGTCTAGTAGTGGCACATTAATAGCAACTTTTCTAAAAACTTCAAGAATTTTTTGCTCATCCCTTTCCTTTTTGGCTTTTGAAGGCCTTTCGGGAAAAGGAAAAGGTGGTACCTGAGGATTGGAAGTTTCTTTCCGTGCTTCTGGAGTTGGAATGGATGCTTCACCTACTGGAGTAGATGATTCCCGCAACATTTCTGTTTCAGATTCTTGTGGTTGTTCTGTTCGGTTCGTCTCAGGGCCTTGAGATGAACTGACCCTGGGTGGCAGATCTTTTCCACTTCGTAAAGTCATGGCATTTACAACATGCCTAGGATTGTCTACTGTGTTGGATGGAAATTGCCCTGATGTGTTCTGCTGATTCATGGTGAGCTGTCCAATCTGTTTTTGGAGGTCAGCTATGGTAGCTTGGGTTGATTGCATAAATGGTTGAAGGATTTTTTTAAGTGTTTCTTCAAGTGGTGGTGGAGGTGGAGCAGTAAGTTGCAACGGTTGTGGAGGTGCTGGTAACTGTGGGAGTTGAGGTTGAGCTGGGGGCGGACTGTTTTGGTAGTTTTGTTGTGGTCTAGGCATGGAATGCCTCCACTCAAACGGAGGTTGCTGCTGATTTTGTCCCCACCCATAGTGAGGG
This sequence comes from Viola odorata, assembly GCA_963691705.1. Classification (NCBI taxonomy): domain Eukaryota; kingdom Viridiplantae; phylum Streptophyta; class Magnoliopsida; order Malpighiales; family Violaceae; genus Viola; species Viola odorata. Next base: position 16,071,132 of record OY829546.1, on the reverse strand, counting down.
TAGTTCTTCCAGCCTGGGTTGTTGCTGTGGTTGTACGAATTGCCTTGATGAGGCATGGCTGCATTGGCTTGCTCGACTGGTTCAGTTATAAGTGGACAATCATGGGTCATGTGACCGATTTGGCAACAAACTCCACAAGGTGTCACTTGCTGTGGTGGAATTTGGTGAATTTGGGCAATTGTGGCTGGAAAATTCTTCATAAATGTGGAGACCTCTTCCATGTGTCTCTCAAGGGCAGCCACATTGAGATTGTGAGCAGAAGTGGAACGTTCTTGAGTTCCATTTTGTTGGCAATTATCAGCCAAGGTTTGAATGAGAGCCCTTGCTCGACTTGGTGTCAAGTCCAGTAGTGCTCCTCCTGCAGCTGAATCAAGTTTCTCCTTGTCCTTGATGCACATGCCATCATAAAAGTATTGTATCAAAGATTGTTCAGGTACACCATGTGTTGGGCATACTTCTTGGAGGTCTTTAAACCTCTGATGGTATTCACCAAAAGATTCATCTCCTCGTTGCTGGATAGCAACAAGGCTCTTCCTTGCAGCTCCTGCTTTGGTAGCTGACCAGTACTTCTTGAGAAAAGTGGCTGCCATTTCAGCCCAAGTGTTGATTGAATTATGTGGGAGGCTGAAAAACCAGTTCTTTGCTGAGTCTTCTAAAGACCATGGAAAAGCTCTCAATTTAGCTCTCTCAAGGGCGACACCAGTTGGTTTTAAAGCATCACATTCAAATTGGAATTTTTGTAGGTGCTTGTAGGGATTTTCGGATGCATGACCCCTGAACTTGCTGAGGTTGTGCATAACGTTTGACTTCACGGCCCAGTCTTGTGGCACTGGACGGTAGTTGATACACAGGAAAGACTCCTGCTCTGCTCCTTGGTTGAGCTCTCTTAAGGTAGGTTCTGCTGGATCTACCATTTCTGGTTCCGCAGGTTGGCCTATCTCAGGGTCCTGAGATGGATCAGCTTCGGATTCTGAATTTGAACCTGATGAAGAAAGTTCGGAAAACTTCCTCTTCGAAAGTCTGAGAGTCGTTTCTGTTCTGGAAATTTCTGAAATGAAAGGTAGTGGTTGCGAGTTTGACGACCTGGTCATGAACAAGAAAACAAAAAATCAGTACACGTTGTCCCCGGCAACGGCGCCAATTTATGACAGGGGTGTCGCATGCCCTGCACAAATAAAAGATTACAACCCAGTGTTGTTCTGTAAATTAATGCAGATAGTGGTAGGAGGTTCGAACACAGGGACAAGACCTTGACTGATTCGTTGTTTCTTTATGAATAACCAAGTAGAAAAACCAAGTTTTGGGTTGTAAATTCGTGGGAACAGAAATGTAAATGAATTAAACGAAAGTTGCAAACAGAAATATGGTTGAAATGAGATTGAAATCAATAGGAGAAAGACATCCCCGGTAGAGATATTAACGAAGTGACAATTCCAAGATGTTGATCATTGACAAAAGATTTTCAAAACCAATTCATAGAGAAGTTATAGAGATACATCCAGGGGCGATCTCCAAGCCTCCTCCTACTCAAGTCACTCAAGGAGAAGCTCCTTTCGCGACCCTAACTCCCCTAACAATCAAGGATTGCTGGTTCATTGATACGATTAGGAAGGCCCTTCTCAAGACCTTGAGATGGACACAACTGCAGTCCAGAATTCTCAAAACTTACTCTTTTCTTCTTCTAGTTTCAGGAAGACATCATCCCATCCACTAGTTGTCTACTCGGGTTCTCTATAGTGCAGAAACGCGGCACTACAGGGATTCTACTGTAATTAATTGTACCGAAATCCAAGTTGATCAAGCTCAAACACAATACAATCAAACTATCATTAAAACAAGCAAGAAAAGTGATATGAAACGTTTTTAATTAAGATCAAAACAAATCTCACAACAATTCGGAATTGTCAACCTCTGAATCTCTACCAGAGATGAAGGTTTTTAGTTACAAAACATAACGAAATGATGAAAGATGTTCAAAACAGAAAATAGGAAAATGCTGGAAATTCTGGAAAATAAGTGAAAAAGCTGGTTTTCTCCTCTAACTCCTTGCTCTCGTTCGATGCCTTCCTCTACCGTTCTGATCAGTATTAATGGTCTCCTTTGGCGCCAAGATGCTCCTCTCCAAGGTGAGACAGCTCCCACTCACAAGCCTCCTCAGTTTGGTCTTCAAGAAGCATGTCCAAGTGTGAGAATATTCTTCCAAAACACAAGGGGAATGTCGTTTTTGTCTTCTATGAACTTGTTAGGAGTGGGAGGAATGATATAGGAACTCAAGAAGCTTAGTGTCTATAAAAACGGGGTCCAAGGAGACAAAGAACGCACTCATGACTAAATAATTGTGGCGCGCATAATCATGGTGAGTGCTGTCCAGATCTGGGAATGTCACGGCAGTCTCATCTCAGGGCCTTGAGATGAGTCGGAATGCATCAGATGAAAATCTGCCAAGCCGGTTTGATCAATTGAGCTCTAATCTTTGGCCTTTTCGTTCCTTTTCCTAATTCTGGTCATTCAAGCGCAATACTGGAAAAAGGAAGGAAAAAGGATCAAAGCAGCATGTTTATTGCTTCAAAAGCTAAGTAAAGAAGCAACAAAACTAAGTGGAATAACAATCAATCAAACGCATACGAAATTTAAATGCTGAGTTGATTGCATGCGAAAAATGATGGATTTAACGCATACGAAATTTAAATGCCGAGTTGATTGCATGCGAAAAATGATGGATTTAACGCATACGAAAATTAAATGCTGAATTGATTGCATACGAAAAATGATTTATTTGACGCATACGAAATTTAAATGTTGTTTTGATAAGTGCAGAAAAATTGATTGTAGTTGACGATTCACAGGGGATTTAAAACAGTTGAGGATTTGCAGAAAATAAAACAATTGATATTTGCGGAAGAATTTCCACCAGCTTACGAAAAATTAAAGCAGTTGATAGTACAGAAGATTAAACAGTTGATAGTACGAAAAAATACTCATACGAAGCATACGAATTATTTTTACGAAAAAAAGCGTGATCCGAAGTCTCGAAAAGAATTGAAAATGGGCTGGGGCCAATTTAAAAAATGAAAGAAAAAGGGAAAATGGGCCAGGAATAGTGCCTGGCCCATGAAAATAGAAAGAGGTGATGATGGGCCAAGCCCATCATCACGGACGATTGAACAGGCCTTGCATGGCACTGTTCATCGTCTCTCTTCTTGGTCACCGGCGTTACTGCCGGCAGCCAAGCTCCGGCTTGCCTTGCCCGTTTCTCGCGATCTTCGTACCGAGATGCTCGTCTCCTCGGCGGCATCTCGACCGTACGAAGCTCGAATTTTAATAAAGATCATACCGAGTTTAATTTCGAAAAAATGACAAAACCGTTAATTATCAAAAACTAATTAATTCGCACAATCTAGCTAACGATTTTTAAAATTGAAAGCATGTATTTAATCTACATCATGCACATGAATTAATGGCACAAAAATAAGCAATTAATCTACTCTAAATTCGGCCAAACGAATTAAAGAAGAAAACAAGCTTAAAAACTGAAAATCCTTAGAGAGAGAAAGCTTACTCTCTCAAGCTTTAAACTGGACGATTGTCGCTCTAAGTGAGAAAACTGATCAAGAGGGAGAAGGAGCAAGGGTTTCTTGCTGATTTGGTGCCATTTGAACGTTGGATGGGGCTCGGTATTTATAGGCTTGAATCGCGTGGGTTTGGGGAGGCTCTGGCTGCGCGTGGTGGCCGGCTGTCGCACTGGAGGGGCTAGGCGTCGTGAGGTGGCAGGTCTAATGGTTGTGTGATGATGATCGACGGGACAGGAAACGGTTGAGGGGACGGGAGCGAGCAGCTCGGTGGCTCGCTCCTCTGTTGCTTCACGTCCACGCTGTTCATGTGCACCATGCACATGAACTCCTTTAATTTGTCAACCGTTGATCTGGTTGACTTTCCTTGGTTGACCAGATCAACGGTTGTGATCAACTTGGCCATTAATCCTATTTAAATGGCCTCGTGCCATTCTCGCGAGCAAACGTTCTGAATTTTCCAGCCAATAGTACCTGCGCGTAGAGAAAAATACGACGAGTCTAACCGTCTACAGTGAATTTATATGAGACAATTTTTTTCAAATACTAACATCATTGATCATGTGTTGCATACTGATTGATGGTTTATTTACTATGTTTTATTACCTTTTTCCCTATGAATTTAGGTAATATTATTGCTACTTTGAGCTTGTTTCCTTCCTATTTTGCTTTGCAGGCTTTATAATCGTTAAATGAGGAAAAGGAACAAAAAGCTTGAAGATTATAGCTAAATCAATCATTTGGTGTTGGAGTTTCGTTTTCAGCATGCTGCCTGCTGAATTGGTCCATTCGTCCCTAGGCCTTGACATGAAGCGACCTGTCAGAGTTCCAGCCTGGACAGCACTGAGCGTACTTTTGTATTTTATTTGTTAGAGCTGGTTCGCCCATCCTGGAACGTGGAGGACATGAGCACGAGTGTTAGTGCCTGGATTCCTTCTTCCACCTTGCAGAAGCACCATGGGGACATCAATGGAAGAATGATGAAACATTCCCCTTGTATTATTCAAGAATATTCTCTCCAAAAGTGATGTAGTGCCCAGCTCCAGCCTGGTTTGGGCAGCATGTTCGTAAGGGCTGCAATTGTTTTATGGTGAAGGCTGGAGCTTTGAAGTTTTATTAAAAAGAGAAGAAAAAAAGGAGAAGAAGAAAGACAGAAAGCAGACGCAAAAGAGAAATCAAAGGAGAAAGCTCAAGAACACTTCACATCCATTTTTCCAGAATTTCGGGTTTTTCATTTAAAGCATTTATTTTGTATTTTCATTATGAGTAGTAGCTAAACCTCTAGATTCCTGGTAGGGGTCTAGAGGGAGACAATCTATGTTTGTTGAGAGACTTGTTGATCTTTAAATATAAATGTGTTTTATATCTCTTTTTCTCTTGATTTAATGCCAATTTATTCTTGTTAAGATTGGGCTTGATCAACTTAATTCTTATCTTGAATGATTACTGTCATTTTCTAACAATTTTTGGATTGAATGATTTTAAGTAGACACATACCAGCAGGGTTATGGGATCCTAGACCCGTTTTGCTGGAAGAGAAAAGAGTTAGATTGTTTTCCCATCCCTAGGCCTTGGGAAGGACCTTCCTGGGTGGTAAGGCAGGAATGTTGTCACTAGACCAGCCTTTTGGGTTGAAGTATTCGTCCCATTTTCTAGAGGAATGTCTCATAGATTTTATCAGTCTCTTCATGGTTCTTTAAGTATTTAGTTCCCTTGTTAGGATTGCTTGTGTGACAGCCAATAAATCCGACAAGGTGGTGGATTAAAACCTTATAGAATTAGTTGTAGATGACTAGGGTCATTAATTGTATTTTTGATGACTTCTTGAGTGAGATTTGGTACGGTGAATAGTTGTCCCCATGTTTCTCTATAAAACCATTTTGAAAATATTTTTGTCAATGATCAACAACATAAGATTGTCCCTTCGCAATGATCTCTACCGGGAGTTGCTCACTCTTTTGATTTTCTCTCATTTACAAACATCCTACTGCATGATTAATTTGTCTACTTGCTTACTTTCAGTCTTTTACTTTGATTTGTTTTGCAACCCAATCTCAAGACCTTGACTGTATTTGTTCATTTTCAGGAAGTTTGGAAATTAGACTAACTTGTCCCTGCGGATCGATCCTCTCTCCACTGTGCACATTATATTTTGTACCAGCATAGAGTTGTAATTCACATTATTTATGCAGGGCATGCGACGGCCCTGCCATATTTTGGCGCCGTTGCCGGGGATAACGTGTTCTAATTTTCGTTTTTCTTGTTCATGACCAGGTCTACCAGTTCACAACCATTACCATACATTTCAGAAATCTCAAGAACCGAAACAACAATCAGACTCTCGAAGAGAAAGTTTAGCGAGTATTCATCATTTGGGTCAGATTCAAAAGCGGAAGTCGATTCATCTCTAGACCTTGAAACAGACCAACCAGAACCAGAACCTGCAGCTGAACCAGAGATGGCGAATGCACCTGAACCTACCCTTCGGGAGCTCAATCAAGGAGCTGAATAGGAGACTTTCCTGTGTATCAACTACCGCCCAGTCCCAAATGACTGGGCCGTGAAGTCAAATGTCATGCACAACCTCAGCAAATTTAGAGGATATGCATCCGAAAATCCTTACAAACATCTCCAGAAATTCCAGTTTGAGTGTGATGCTCTAAAACCGACTGGAGTTAGTGTTGAAAGGGCCAAGTTGAGAGCTTTTCCATGGTCTTTAGAAGACTCTGCCAAGAGTTGGTTCTTCAGCCTACCTCACAATTCCATCAACACTTGGGTAGACATGGCTACTACCTTTCTCAAGAAGTATTGGTCAGCTACTAAGGCCGGTGCAGCTAGGAAAAATTTGGTTTCCATTCAACAACGTAGTGATGAATCTTTTGGGGAGTATCATCAAAGATTCAAGGATCTTCAAGAGATTTGCCCAACTCACGGTGTGGCTGAACAGTCTCTCATTCAATTTTTCTATGATGGAATGAGCATCAAAGATAAGAAAAATCTTGATTCATCAGCCGGAGGTGCTTTGTTGGATTTAACTCCAAGTAGAGCAAGGACTCTCATTCAAACATTGGCTGACAATTGTGAACAAAATGGCACTGATGAACGCTCTACACCTACCAACAACATGAACGTAGCTGCCCTAGAAAAACACATGGAAGAAGTCTCTGCATTTATGAAGAATTTTCCAGCTACCATCGCCCAGATTCAGCAAATTCCACCTCAGCAAGTTGTACCTTGTGGAGTTTGTTGTCAAATCGGACACATGACTCATGAGTGTCCTCTCATTGCAGACCCTACTGAGCAAGTCAATTCCGCCATGCCACAGCAAGGAAATTCATACCCCAACACCAGTAACTAAGGCTGGAAGAACTACCCTCACTATGGGTGGGGACCAAATCAGCAACAACCTCCGTTTGAGTGGAGGAATTTCAAGCAAAGACCCCAACAAAATTATCAAAACCACCAAGCAAATCAGCAGCCTACTCCACCACCAGTACCTCAGTTACCACCACCTCAACAACCCCTGCAATTACCAGCACCACCTCAACCCCCCATCGAAGAAACACTCAAGCAAATCCTACAACCATTTATACAATCTACACAATCCACCATTGCTGACCTCCAAAGACAGATGGCGCAACTAGCTATGAACCAGCAAAACACCTCTGGAAAGTTGCCATCGAACACGGTTGATAACCCCAAGCACGGGTTAAATGCTATAACTTCGAGGAGCGGGAGAGATTTACCCCCCAGAGACGGTCCATCCCTAGGCCTAGGGATGGATGCACCAGAGCAACAATCTGAACCTGAGGCAGAAGTCCTACAAGACGTTCCCATTCAATCTAAAGAAGCTCCAGTAGCCCAAAATAGTGTTCCAGAACCGCAGGTAATTCTTCCACCCTTTCCAGAAAGGTCCTTAAAAACCAAGAAGGAAAGGGATGAGAAGAAAATCCTTGAGATTTTTCGAAAAGTTGCTATTAATGTGCCTTTGCTAGATATGATTTCTCAGGTTCCCAAGTATGCCAAATTCTTGAAGGACCTCTGCACTAACAAACAGAAGATAGCAAACATAGAAAGGGTAAGCTTTAGCGAGAATGTGTTAGCAATGATTCAAAAAAGTCTTCCTACAAAATGCAAAGATCAAGGTACGTTTGTGATACCTTGTACAATAGGAAACAAAGATATAGAAAAAGCTTTGTGTGATCTTGGTGTAGGAATAAATGTTATGTCTTTGTCCATGTTTGAAACATTGAATATTGGTTCTTTGAAGGAGACAAGGGTTGTTGTTCAACTTGCGGATAGATCTGTTATCTATCCAGTAGGAGTTGTGGAAGATGTCTTAGTGAAAGTGAGTGAATTTGTATTTCCTGTAGATTTTTATGTGCTTGATATGAATAATGAAGATGTCACCAAGACTACTGATGTTATTCTTGGAAGACCCTTTCTAAGAACAGCACGTGCTAAGATTGATGTGTTTGATGGATGTTTAACTCTTGAATTTTGTGGTGAATTGATTAAATTCAATATGTATGATGCGATTAAATATCCAAATGATGTGCACTCTGTTAATTTTCTAGATATTATTGATCATGTTAGTGATGATGTTTTTGAAGTGAATGACATGGAACCACTTGAGTTTGTTCTAAGTAAAGGCGTAGCTAAAGAAGAGCTACAAAAATTGAAAGATGAGTTTCCAATCAAATCGGAAATTCAAGACCTTGTAGAAGAATTGGATGCACCAGCAGACCATACAGGTAAGGTTCATGCTCTGGATCTATCAGACCAACTAACTAACCTCAAGCCCTCAATTTTGCAGGCACCCACCTTGGATCTGAAAAAGCTGCCAGACCATTTGAAATATTCGTTTCTAGGCCTAGGGATGAGCCTGCCGGTAATAATTTCCAGCAAACTGTCAAGGCCAGAGGAAGAAAAACTTGTGCAGGTCTTGAAGGAATTCAAAGGAGCTATTGGTTGGACCATAGCTGACATAAAAGGAATATCACCAGCAATTTGTACACACAAAATTCACCTTGAAGAGAGCGCTAAAACAGTAAGGCAACCCCAAAGGAGGCTCAATCCTCCAATGATGGAAGTTGTAAAAAAGGAAATTCTCAAACTCTTAGCAGTTGGTGTTATTTATCCTATTTCTGATTCTTCTTGGGTAAGCCCTGTGCAGGTGGTTCCTAAGAAGTCTGGGATGACAGTGACAGAAAATAAGGAAGGGCAAATGGTGCCCAAACGAGAGCAAGATGCGTGGAGGGTTTGCATTGATTATAGAAGATTGAATAATGCAACCCGAAAAGACCATTTCCCGCTCCCATTTATTGATCAAATGTTAGAAAGATTGGCAAGCAAATCTCACTATTGTTTTCTTGATGGATTTTCAGGTTTTCACCAAATTCCTGTAGCCAAAGAGGACCAAGAGAAGACAACGTTCACCTGCCCTTTTGGCACGTTTGCATATAAACGAATGCCCTTTGGTTTGTGCAATGCACCCGCTACTTTTCAACGTTGCATGCTAAGCATTTTTTCAGATTATGTTGAGAAAAGTATAGAAGTTTTTATGGATGATTTTACTGTTCATGGAAACTCTTTTGATGAATGCTTAGAAAATCTAAAAAAAATCTTGCAAAGATGCATTGATACTGATTTGATTTTAAACTATGAAAAGTGCCATTTTATGGTGAAGCAAGGAATTGTTTTAGGACATGTGATTTCTGAAAAAGGCATAGAAGTGGATAAAGCTAAAATTGATATTATGAAAAATCTATCTTATCCATCTTGTGTTAGAGAGGTGCGTTCATTCCTAGGCCTTGCAGGATTCTATCGAAGGTTCATCAAAGATTTCTCAAAAATTGCGGAGCCTATGTGTAGGTTGCTGCAAAAGGATGTCAAATTCGACTTTGATGAGGCATGTAAGAGGTCATTCAACCTCTTAAAACAAAAGCTTGTGACTGCACCTGTGATTCAACCACCGGATTGGACGAAGCCATTTGAAATCATGTGTGACGCAAGTGATGCAACTGTAGGGGCTGTTCTTGGGCAGAAATTTGATAAATATCCTCATGTGATTTACTATGCATCCAAGATGCTTGATGAAGCCCAGAGAAATTACACCACCACGGAGAAAGAATTGTTTGCAGTTGTTTTTGCTTTAGACAAATTTCGCTCATATCTCCTTGGAACTAAAGTAGTTATTTTCTCTGATCATGCAGCTTTGAGGTACCTTATGATGAAGAAAGAAGCCAAGCCCAGACTCATTCGATGGATACTCCTTCTCCAGGAGTTTGACATTGAGATCAGAGATAAAAAGGGCAAGGAAAACCTCGTGGCAGATCACCTGAGCAGACTCCTACTGCCCAATGAAAGTAGCCCAGTGAAGGAAAATTTTCCAGATGAGCATCTATTTCTAGGCCTAGGGAAGAGGTCGTGGTTCTCAGATATTGCCAATTACCTCGCCACGGGTAAATTCCATGGACAATTCTCTGCATCTGAGAAAGAAAAGATCAGAAGGGACTCCAGAGGTTACATATGGGATGACCCATACCTTTGGAGCATCGGAAAGGATCAAATGCTTCGCAAATGTGCCCTTGAGGAGGAGATTCCATCCATATTAAAATTCTGCCATTCTTACTCTTGTGGGGGACACTTTGGCCCCAAGAGGACATCTATCAAGGTGTTGGAATCAGGTTTTTTCTGGCCTACCTTGTTCAAGGACTCATACACATTTTGCAAAACCTGTCCAAATTGCCAAAAGATGGGCAATATTTCTGCCAAGAATCAGACCCCGCAAACCCCTATTCTTGTTTGTGAAATCTTTGACGTTTGGGGGATCGATTTTATGGGTCCATTCTCGAATTCAGGAGGTCATTTTTATATTATCCTGGCAGTAGACTACCTGTCCAAGTGGGTAGAAGCAAAAGCAACAAGAGCGGATGATGCTAAGACCGTGGTTTCTTTCTTGAAATCACACATTCTTCATAGATTTGGGGTGCCAAGAGCCATTATCAGTGACAGAGGGAGCCATTTCTGTAACCGTGTAGTAGCAGCTCTCTTCGCAAAATACAACATTACACATCGTGTTTCTACTGCTTACCACCCTCAAACAAACGGGATGGCTGAATTGTCTAATAGAGAAGTCAAGTCTATCTTGAGTAAAACGGTTGGACCCGAAAGAAAGGACTGGAGTCAAAGGCTTGATGATGCCTTGTGGGCATACAGGACAACATTCAAAACCCCTATTGGGACTACTCCGTACAAGATGGTTTATGGCAAGTCATGCCATTTACCCGTAGAAATGCAACATCGAGCATTTTGGGCCATTAAACAATGTAACATGAACTTCACAACAGCTGGTTCTCATAGGAAACTACAAATCCAGGAGTTAGAAGAGCTGAGAAATGAAGCTTATGAGAATTCAGCAATCATCAAAGCCAAGGCTAAGATTTACCATGACAAGCGCATCCATTCCAAATCCTTGACAGTTGGCCAACAAGTTCTTCTCTTCAGTTCCAGATTTCACCTCCTCACCAGCAAGTTAAAATCAAGATGGACAGGTCCTTTCCTGGTCACTGAAGTTCACCCAAATGGAGCCATAGAAATTCAAGACTCTCAGACCAAGAACACATTCAAGGTCAATGGCCAGCGCCTTAAGCCCTACTATGAAGGATTCCAAGAGCACAATGTGGAGAGCACCACACTTCACCTACCTCAATGATATTGCAACCTCAGATCACATCATTTAGTCGAGTCCAAGACTGTAATCAAGGACGCTACGTGGGAGGCAACCCACGCCATTTCAAAACATTACAATGCAGCAAGCCCGGCAGCCTTCAGAATTTCCAATCCGCTTCATCCCTAGGCCTTGGGATGGGTGCGATTTCGAATTTCAGGCACAAAAACCAGATTTCATGCCTTGACTATGGAACGTCCATTACCAACTCCAGCTGTGCCACCCTAGTTTAATTTTCCCTTTCCCTTCTTTTATTAATTATGTCTTTATTGTTTTGTGTTTTTGTTTGTTTGGTCTTACTCACATTGAGGACAATGTGTCCAATAAGTGTGGGGGAGACACTATCGTGTTTATTTGCGTGATCTTATCCCTTTGCTGCATGTTTTAATTGTGTGTGCACAACTGCTTGTTTTTATTTTTATTTATTGCATGAGTAATTTTTCTTTTTGTTGTTGTTTTCCACCCCTTTGTATGGTTTGAAATCCCAAAAACTGAACTTATGTGAATACTTGATCAATCAACTCTGTTTTGCAATGCTAAACACTTCTGAAATTATGATTGTATATTTATTCACATAGATGTATGATGAGTACTGCTGTCCTAGGAAATACTTTGCTAGAATTGCACTGTCTTCTCATCCCTATGCCTAGGGATGAAGATCCTATCCTCTACACTGCTGCTAGTTTTTAATTTCAGTTTGCATGAGTACCATTTGATTTTCTTGTGTGCTGGTCTCTCACCATGCCCTCCTGGATTGCACGATGTTGGTGGTTCGGCACCATCATCCCTATTTGGAGAAACTTCCGGTCGGTTGTGTGCTAACTCTTTAATTTTGGACCGATCATAGCACTCTTGGTGAAAGACCATGTCTGCATGCGCTCTCTATTTAATTTGGGAATGTGGAAAGAAGTGAAACTCATGGGAAAAGAAAAGAAGTGTTGCAATATAAAGAAAAAAAAAGAAAAAAAAAGAAAAAGAGAAAGAAATAAAAGGAGGTATAAGAGGCCGAAGGCCTAAATAAAAGAAAGATGTTGGAGGAAGATGAAGAAGAGGAAAAGATTGGCTGTGTTCTTTAATTTTGTTGTTTGTGTTTTTATTAATTTTTATATTTATTGCATGAGTGTCGCAACTAGTGTTTGGATTGAGTCGAAGGAAGAGAAGTCAGAAGTTCTAGGGATATATTTCCCAGTTGAACAGCATGCTATCATACCACTATATGAATTTTCGTACATTTGTAGGGTCAAAAGTGTTTGAGCGTTGCTTGAATGAGTTGATTTTTGAAGTTTTTGTATGAGTCCAGTCTAGGGATTGTTCTTCTGTACAGGGGGTGTATTTTGTTCTTAGTTCATGCTTGAGGGCAAGCATGGATTAAGTGTGGGGGAATATGATTGATGGTTTATTTACTATGTTTTATTACCTTTTTCCCTATGAATTTAGGTAATATTATTGCTACTTTGAGCTTGTTTCCTTCCTATTTTGCTTTGCAGGCTTTATAATCGTTAAATGAGGAAAAGGAACAAAAAGCTTGAAGATTAGAGCTAAATCAATCATTTGGTGTTGGAGTTTCGTTTTCAGCATGCTGCCTGCCGAATTGGTCCATTCGTCCCTAGGCCTTGACATGAAGCGACCTGTCAGAGTTCCAGCCTGGACAACACTGAGCGTACTTTTGTATTTTATTTGTTAGAGCTGGTTCGCCCATCCTGGAACGTGGAGGACATGAGCACGAGTGTTAGTGCCTGGATTCCTTCTTCCACCTTGCAGAAGCACCAAGGGGACATCAATGGAAGAATGATGAAACATTCCCCTTGTATTATTCAAGAATATTCTCTCCAAAAGTGATGTAGTGCCCAGCTCCAGCCTGGTTTGGGCAGCATGTTCGTAAGGGCTGCAATTGTTTTATGGTGAAGGCTGGAGCTTTGAAGTTTTATTAAAAAGAGAAGAAAAAAAGGAGAAGAAGAAAGACAGAAAGCAGACGCAAAAGAGAAATCAAAGGAGAAAGCTCAAGAACACTTCACATCCATTTTTCCAGAATTTCGGGTTTTTCATTTAAAGCATTTATTTTGTATTTTCATTATGAGCAGTAGCTAAACCTCTAGATTCCTGGTAGGGGTCTAGAGGGAGACAATCTATGTTTGTTGAGAGACTTGTTGATCTTTAAATATAAATGTGTTTTATATCTCTTTTTCTCTTGATTTAATGCCAATTTATTCTTGTTAAGATTGGGCTTGATCAACTTAATTCTTATCTTGAATGATTACTGTCATTTTCTAACAATTTTTGGATTGAATGATTTTAAGTAGACACATACCAGCAGGGTTATGGGATCCTAGACCCGTTTTGCTGGAAGAGAAAAGAGTTAGATTGTTTTCCCATCCCTAGGCCTTGGGAAGGACCTTCCTGGGTGGTAAGGCAGGAATGTTGTCACTAGACCAGCCTTTTGGGTTGAAGTATTCGTCCCATTTTCTAGAGGAATGTCTCATAGATTTTATCAGTCTCTTCATAGTTCTTTAAGTATTTAGTTCCCTTGTTAGGATTGCTTGTGTGACAGCCAATAAATCCGACAAGGTGGTGGATTAAAACCTTATAGAATTAGTTGTAGATGACTAGGGTCATTAATTGTATTTTTGATGACTTCTTGAGTGAGATTTGGTACGGTGAATAGTTGTCCCCATGTTTCTCTATAAAACCATTTTGAAAATATTTTTGTCAATGATCAACAACATAAGATTGTCCCTTCGCAATGATCTCTACCGGGAGTTGCTCACTCTTTTGATTTTCTCTCATTTACAAACATCCTACTGCATGATTAATTTGTCTACTTGCTTACTTTCAGTCTTTTACTTTGATTTGTTTTGCAACCCAATCTCAAGACCTTGACTGTATCTGTTCATTTTCAGGAAGTTTGGAAATTAGACTAGCTTGTCCCTGCGGATCGATCCTCTCTCCACTGTGCACATTATATTTTGTACCAGCATAGAGTTGTAATTCACATTATTTATGCAGGGCATGCGACGGCCCTGCCACATACACTCCGAAAAGCACATAATATCATGCAATTGGCGAGCTCCTTTTCTACTACAAAAACAAGAAGCAACTATATTTGAGCAAGCCCAAAAATTACAAAGAAATTTCACCCATCCTAACTTGTTGTTTCACCTTCACTCACTCGATGAAGCCACCAATAAGTCATTTTGGAGGAAACACCGCGCTTTAGGATGCCCTCAAGATATGTGTTCCAGATACTATTATACAATTACAACCCCTCTTTGCTCAATGGATACAAAATACCCACCACCAAAACTACACCTATTCTTCAGACCAACCATCAACATACCCATATTCTTCAGACCAACTACCGACATACTCCTTCTGCCCAGGTTCGACTCAAATTCTCGCTGACGAACCTTAAAAAACTTATACCAATAAAAAAAATCATAAAATAAAAACCCTAAAGTACAAAGACAAACATATCATGTCACTATTTTCAATAATCTCATCGTCCATTTCCATTGAGTTTGAATTTAAAATTGCACAAAATACATTTATTCTACTAAAATTGAGAAAATAATGATTTTTTTTTGTTTTTGTTATTATTTTATTTCTAAAAACTAACTCGAAATAATTTTTTTTTTCGTTTGTGATTGTGAAACGGAGGTGATTAAGTGGTTGTTTGCCATTCTGGTTTGGTACCAAAAATTTAGTTTCCAAAACCAAAATGCCAAAAAAGGTGTTTGGTAACCATTTTGCAACCTAACTTCTTGGTAAAGTTGGAGTGGATTTTTCTTGGTTCAGGGAAGGAGCAAATTGAAGCAGCATGGAAAAGTGATTTTGAGAAGGACACGGGAAAGAGGAGCCATAAAATTGTGGACAAAAATATCCACCAAATTTTGAAAGAATTACATTTAAACCTGGTATAAATACCTCCCAAATTTTGGACTCTCACACGACAACCTCCTTTTTCTCCTCATTCACATCTGCAAAATTAGGATTTTGGTGAGCATTGAGGGCACAAGTCTTTCTCACCGCAAAACATCTGCAAAATTAGGTGTTTGTTTTACCATCTCTGCCTCGTTCTCCTCCTCTCACTCTCGGCCTCCTCACCGCCGCTCACCATCTCTCCCTCTCGACCTCCTCCATCATCACCGCCACCGCTCACCATCTCTTTCTCTTGGTCTCCTCCATTGTCTCCAGCAAACCACGTCCACTAACAGGTTCTTCACTCTTCTTCCTTTCTCTTGGGTTGTTTGTTTCTCTTTTGTACGTTTCTTATCCTGTATGGGTCTTGTATTCCAAAAGTCATGGATGGGTGTAGAAATGGTTATTTCTGTGATTATGCTGGATCGTAATGTTGAAATTGTTGTTTATTTTTTGTGTTAATTGGATACTCCTCAATAGGAGTTTGGTTAATTATGAGAAATTAAGTATAGGAATTTTTGTATATAATTCTGCTGTTTAAATTGTTGTTGGCTGGGTTTGTCAATTAATCTTGCTATTGCCTGGTTTGTTCTTCATTTGAGATTTGCTGGTGCATTCCTTGTTGGATTTAAGGTAGTGCCTGCTGTTAAATTGCTTGGTTAATTGTTGCTTGGATTGATAAATTGCTTGTCTAAATTGTTGCTTGCTTAAATCACTATCGAAATCTAAAGTTTGCTACTAGGTTAATGGCTACTATTTTAATTGTTGCTGGTTCAATTTAAGACATAACATGTTGATTGCCTCCGACATTATGATGATGATATTATTGGATAACATACTTTGCACTAATAAGTCTTTCGTGTATTTTTTATGTGATCTTTGGCTATTGAGGTAATGCTATATTAGAGATAATTTCGCGTCCCACGTTTTGTAGTAGTCAAATTGATCGAAAGTCATGCCATAAATGTATTGTGTTTGTTGTAGATGACAACCTAAGCAGTTGGAAGTAAAGTACCCAAGGCTGTTTGGCACAAGAGTACAGTGCATATATATTGTGATATTTGCATTAGAGCTATTGAAAAAATATTTAGGCCACACACTCATTTCACCAAACAAGGGTGGGACTTTATTATGAATGAGTTCCGTAAAAAAACTGGATTTAATTATGGGCCAAGACAACTTAAAAAAACAAATGGGATGCTCTAAAAGAAGATTATAAATTATGGAAAGATTTGATGCGTAATGAGACGGGGTTAGGATGGGATACACTTAAAAATACTATTGGTGCAGATGATGCTTGGTGGGAAGAAAAAATCAAGGTTAGTATTTGGTTATTTGCATTTTTGTTTGCTCTACTTTCTTTGTTTTTATTATATAATTGTTGCATGATGGATCATTTTTTCTCTTTAAATATGTAGGTAAACCCGATTTTTGCAAATTTCAGAGTAGGTGGAATTGAACCTCAACTTGAAGCGAAACTAGAATTGATGTTTTCCACCATAGTAGCTACTGGAGAGTTTGCTATATCACCCGGTTGTAATGCGCGCGTTACACCTCAGGAGGAGCAAGCTGATGTTAAAGGTTGTGGTGATTCAGTAGAGGGGATTCCATTTGAAGACAGTTTGGATGAGATGTTTGAGTGTGGAAGTACTCAACCGGGGTTAGCAAGTAATAGGAAGAGAAATGTTGAAGTAAGGGGGTGTGCCAAGTCAAGCATTCGTTTGAAGAAAGGAAAGAGGCAATCAGGGGGGGCAGCAATGCTAGCTAGACACCTCGATACGTTGGTGAGTGCGGTGGCCTCTAGGAGTTAATACTATATATAGATGTGATAAAATTCAAAAAATAGAATAAATAAATAAAAAGGTCTTTCATGAGAAAATTAATCCCCCAAATTAATCCATTCATACTGCATGAATTTAAGTACCTGATTCCCCCAAAAATAAAATAAAATATATATAGTATTAATGGACCCATGCATTGTAATTGTATTTTCCAGAAATGAATGAAGAAAATGACGAAGAGTTTTGGTGGTTAATGACTGCTACGACTGCATCTATCAGTACGTATTTTTGCACTTACATGTACAAAGAACCGTGTATGACTTCATACCAAACAGGAATGAAATGGTTGACTGAGATATTGTCTGGAAGGGATTCACGGTCTATAAATATGTTCAGGATGGATAAAGATACAATACTAGAATTAATGGGCACATTACATTCATCTTGCAATTTGGAGTCATCACGAAGAATGTCAGTTCTTGAGAAAGTGTGTATGTTTTTATATACTGTGGCCTTAGGTGCTTCAAACAGGCAAGTTTGTGAACGATTTCAACACTCTAGTGAAATAATTAGTAGAGTTTTTAATCAGGTATTAGATGTTGTGTGGTCATTATCAGAGCACATCATTCGTCCTGGAGATTTCAATAGTTTCCCGCCACAAATTTTGAATGATACAAAATATATGTCATATTTTAAGGTATGATAAATAATTAATTTCATTTACATTTTATATTTATATATACGTTATGCATATTTAATACAACTAAGAATTGATTACAATTTCTTTTAAGATTGTATTGGAGCCATAGACGAAACACATGTATATGCTTGTGTCGCTCTAGAAGATCAAGTTAGATACATTGGCAGAAAAGGTATCCCGACTCAAAATATCATGGCAGCATGTAGTTTTGACATGCAATTCATTTTTGCTTGCGCTGGATGGGAAGATAGAGCCCATGATAATCGCATTTTCAATTTTGTAGTTAACAATCCAGAATGAAAATTCCCTCAACCTCCTCTAGGCTAATAACACTTTTTTATAACGTTTATTTATTTATGATAATAATTATTACTGTGTTAATAACGTTAACTTATTTATGATATTAGGTAAGTATTATGTAGTAGATGCTAGATATCCTGACGTTAATGGGTATCTGAAACCTTACAAGAGTACAAGGTATCATTTACCTGATTTTCAACGAGGGCAACCACCGAGGGGTCGTAAGGAAACCTTTAATCGGGCACATTCTTCATTAAGATGTTGTATAGAATGAACATTTGGAGTATGGAAGAGAAGATGGAAAATATTACGTGACATGCCTTCGTATCCATTTCCAACGCAAGCTAAAATTGTAGTCGCTTCTATGGTTTTGCACAATTTCATACGAAGAAAATCTCTAGATGATCCTGCTTTAGAAAATTGGATGAGAATCCAGATTTTGTACCAGATGATATTTTTCCGAATACGGAGGGAGTTTCACAAGATACGATGTATATGGGTGAAGGAAGTATGCAAAGTGAAGGAAATAATAGTGAAATGTTACCTATGAATGTAGTTCGTAACTCAATAGCTAATAGTTTAATGATGAATATGTAATTGTGATTTATGTATGTAAAACTTATATTTTAGAAGATAATTAAAGTTTAAAAATGAGCACATGTATTTATTAACTTTATTTTACTTTTTTTTTCTTCTAATGAGATTTTAATTCTTGTTATAAATAAAATGTTAATTATTTGTTTAAATAAAATAGATTGATTTAAATAATCTATATAGATACTAAAAAATATTAATTATAATGCTTGAAACAAATTGTGTCATTTATGGTCATTTTACATTCCAACCATAGTTTTAACCTCAATTGTTACCAAACAGCATAAACAACTTTTGCTTTCTCAAAACACTTTTAATAAATATTTACCAAACAACATACTCCTTTTTTTCAGAAGTCATTTTCACACAGAACTTTTTCCCATAAAACTTTTCCAACCAGAACCGAACGCCAAACAATCCCTAAATAAAGAACTAAACTATCACATTTAAATCAAAATGTTACGAATTTTATCAAGATACTTTTTCGATAAACACCTCTTTTAATATATTGTTATATATATAATAAATTTGGCCAAAAATTCTAGTTACTTTTTATAAAATCCATCAAGAAGAAATCGAAATAGTAGAAGAAATCAAAATAGTTAATAGTCGTACAATTTATATTATGTTCCTATGTCTATTTATTTGGTCATCAACCCTAAATAATTAGCCAATCCAATCAAAGGAACAACCCAAACAGAATGTGTTGAGAGAAAGGAAAGGGCAGGTGTCCCCATGAGTGTCCATGAGTATCCTTCGTCACTACTCTCTTGTCTCGTCCCTTGTTAATAATTAAATTCCAAAGCTATAAAGTCACTACACAACTAAACAAATCCGTAATCCTTTTCACCAAATCAAACCATATTTATGTACCAAATTGAAGTAAAAAACGGAACTGTAACAGATCTCTCCTTTCCTTTTCCTGCTATGAGCTGTCCTTCCTTTGCCTGAATCATTCCTTCCTTTCCCTCCACCTCCCACACGACGTCAATAATCCTCCAAATGGCACCGATTCCGTCTGAGAACGGCGTCGACGGAGACGATGAGCGAGAAGAAGACGGGGAAGAAGAAGAAGAAGAAGAAGAAGAAGATGATGAAGAAGAAGAGGAGGAGGAGGAAGAAGAAGAGCCGAGGCTCAAGTATCAACGAATGGGAGGCAGCATACCTTCCTTGCTATCAAACGACGCCGCTTCATGTATTGCTGTGGCGGAACGCATGATTGCTCTCGGTACACTCGACGGCACCGTTCACATCCTCGATTTTCTTGGCAACCAGGTACTCTCACTGTTCCTATCATAATTGTGCAGTTTAGTAAAATTTGCTGGATCGGAACTTTACTTTTATCCAATCTTCAACGAGACCTTCAGGTGAAGGAATTTTGTGTTCATACTGCTGCGGTGAATGACCTGAGCTTTGACATAGAAGGTGAATACATAGCTAGCTGTTCCGATGATGGCTCTGTTGTAATTAATAGCCTTTTCACTGACGAGAAAATGAAGTTTGAATATCATCGACCGATGAAAGCGGTTGCATTGGACCCTGAGTATGCTAGGAAATCTTCCAGGAGATTCGTAACTGGTGGTTTAGCTGGTCATTTGCTTTTCAATTCAAAGAAATGGCTAGGCTATCGTGACCAGGTCCGTTTATGCATTACCCTTACTTTTAAGCTCTCTACACTCTTGGTTACTTATTCGAAATTGATTTTTTTTGTTAGACTTTGCACTCTGGTGAAGGTCCAATTCATGCTGTTAAATGGAGAAAAAATCTCATTGCGTGGGCGAATGATATGGGTGTTAAGGTTTATGACGCTTCCAATGATCAGCCAGTAACTTTTATTGATAGGCCTCAAGGAAGCCCTCGTCCTGAGTTATTGGTGCCTCATCTAGTTTGGCAAGTTAGTTGAATAACACCTTCTGTTTTTTCCTTCTCTTCTAGATATATCTTTCGGTATCTCCTAAATGTGGACATTTTTCTCTGAACATTCAGGATGATAAGTTGTTGGTTATAGGCTGGGGGAAGTCTGTGAAAATTGCGTTAATAAAGGCAAATGAGTTTAAGGGAGCGAATTGGACATACAACAAGGCAGCAAATGTTGTGGCAAATTTTCAAACCAGCTATTATATTTCAGGAATTGCTCCATTTGGTGATTCTTTGGTTGTTCTATCTTATATTCCCGGGGAGGAAGATGGAGATAAGGAATTCAGTAGTACAGTTTCATCTAGACAGGTATTTCCTTATGAACGACCTTCCTGATTGCTTGACTCTTTCTTGTTAGTATCAGGTTTCTTTCTTTAAAACTTTGTTCTCTTTCTGGATGAAAACATTATTGGTAGTTATTTTTGTGGAAATACAAGAGAGCAACTAGGCTACTGTTTCTAAGTTAATCAATTTTAAGCAGGGTAACGCACAGAGACCTGAAGTACGTATTGTTACATGGAAAAATGATGAACTCGCAACAGATGCATTGCCTGTACATGGTTTTGAGCATTACAAGGCTAAAGACTATTGCCTTGCTCATTCTCCTTTCTCAGGTTAACATGTTTGATTATTTGAAGTTGTTGGCCCTTATGAAGAAGACAATTGACATTTAATTAGTAATGTGTTTTATTGTGGATATAGGTAGCAGCTATGCTGGTGGTCAGTGGGCTGCTGGTGATGAGCCATTATACTATATTGTATCTCCAAAGGATGTGGTTATTGCAAAGCCGAGGTTAGTGTTGGTTCTTTCTCCTATTCTAGCTGTTAAAAAGGTGAATTGTTTCTTGACTTGCATGCCCAGTGTATAGCATCAACTGCATAGGTTTCAGTTAGGTGTTTGTGAATGTTTTCTTTTAAAGTAATTAATTAATTATGAATCATCTTCCAATGTGAAAATATGCCGTCATGCTGAAAAAATGTTATCTTTGATCATGTATTTAGAGTCAATGTGAATGTTATCAGGTGGGTAGCACGTTGGTCTAATGGGGATTTCTAAGTTTTGTATGCATTGGTTGTTATTTTCTTTAGAGAAGTGAGATATTAATATATATTTGTTTGCTAGGGATGCTGAAGATCATATTGCATGGCTTTTACAACATGGTTGGCATGAAAAAGCTTTGGCAGCAGTTGAAGCAGGCCAGAGTCGAAGTGAACTAGTTGATGAGGTATAATTATTTGTTGCAATACATGGTTGTGCAACTGACTGTGATTATAGATTAGTCGAAGTTATTGTGTTTTAATTTCTTAAAATTTCATCTTTTTTATAGTTTTTTTTCTATTATAAAAACCATTGATTTACAGCACACTTTAGCACATGAAACCGATATTTACCTGCTATTTCGCCTAGTGCTAAGAGAAAGCTTTTCCATCTCTCCAACATTCTCCTTTAGTTTATCTCTTCACTAATATAATTTTCTATTTTATTTATGTAAAGGGTTTACAGTTTGACATGTTTGTGCATCTGTGATGTCTTTTATTCATGTGTCAAACCCTTCCCCTAAAATTTAAAACACATTAGAGTCATACCTGTTCACATCATTTTGCATGCAAACACAGATTAGGCTTTAATGTACACTTACGTAAGACTAAATCTTAGTGAGTTTTTCTTTTCCATAAAATATTTGTGGTTAAAAATCTAGTTTTGCATTACTTTTTTGTTTGTTTGTATGGCTCTGTGATTTATGATGCGGTCAAATGGTGTATTTGTTGTCTCATAATCTTGAAGTTCCTGTGTTGTAATGGTTGAAGCACTGAATGTTCCACACAATCTATGCCCTACGCTATGTAAATAATATATATATATCCCTTTTATCTACCTTGCTATCCAGTATCCTGCTACATTGCTTTAGATGTTTGATGGCCATCTAGATAAGATGATATGCTTTTTGTTTCAGTTCTGGGCGTGCCTTCTTCAGTTTCCATATTACCTGTAATGGCTCAATTTTCTGTCCCGTGTCTGCAGGTGGGTTCTAGATATCTTGATCATTTGATTGTTGAAAGGAAATATGCAGAAGCTGCAACTTTGTGCCCCAAATTGTTACGAGGATCTGCTTCAGCTTGGGAGAGGTAATGCAATCAATTATGTTAAGTTTCACCTGCATTCCTTGTTAACAACTGACTATAAACTACTTACTTCAGATGGGTTTTCCATTTTGCTCATCTCCGCCAGCTTCCTGTTTTGGTTCCACATATGCCAACTGAAAACCCAAGACTGCGTGATACTGCTTATGATGTCAGTGGAATGTAATCAATGAGTATGCATAAATAAGTATAATCCAATTTTGTTCCTCTTTCTGACATTTTTTAATATATATATATCTAGGTCGCACTTGTTGCTCTGGCAACAAATCCAGCTTATCATAAGGATCTTTTGTCAACTCTAAAATCGTGGCCACCTGTGATTTACTCTGCGTTGCCTGTCATATCTGCCATAGAATCTCAGTTAAATACTTCTTCCATGACTGATGCACTCAAAGAGGTTTGTGCGAGGATTCTTATGCATCATTTAATTCCTGGAGCATTTGGTCCATACGTGTCTTTAATCGCATAATTTTTTTTTTGGTGTACTTCAGTCCCTGGCAGAATTGTTTGTAATTGATGGGCAATATGAGAGAGCTTTTTCACTTTATGCTGATGTAAGTAATTATTTTTTCACTTCTACTTTTGCAATTTATTTGCATAGTTATTGCCATTTTGATTCAAAGTCTGTATAAAATTTTCTTGAAAGCAAATCGTTTGTATTTCTCATACGTTTGCTTTTCTTGTTCTTTCTCTTTCAGCTTTTGAAACCGGATATATTTGATTTCATCGAAAAACACAACTTACATGATGCTATTCGTACAAAGGTATGGTGATTCTAAGATCAGGTGATGTGGTTATGATGTTAGACAGCTGTCCATCTCTTTTAGTGAAGAGTGGATTGATATCTCCATTAGGAAATGTTAAAGTTCAATGAGCGCCTTTTACATTCAAATAGAGTTATCTAGAGTTCATTGCAGAACTGTAGATTTTGTGACAGTATGAATGTTTCAGATCTCTTTTGTAGTTTGATTGAAATCAAATAGACCCTTATTCCTGTAACTAGAATCAAGATATTTAGGATTGTTCTAAGAATATGATGATCAAACACACATACAGAAACTTATTTATTATCTGCATTTTGTGAAACTGCATGATTGCCTGACTTTGGTTCTTATGTAGGTTGTTCAATTGATGATGCTTGATTGCAAGCGTGCAGTTCCTTTATTTATACAGAACAAGGACTTAATTCCTCCATCTGATGTTGTTTCACAACTTTTGGCTGCCAAAGACAAGTGCGATTCAAGATATTTCTTGCATTTATATCTGCATTCATTATTTGAAGCAAATCCACATGCGGGAAAGGATTTTCATGATATGCAGGTATGAAGATGACCAACTCGTTAATTGGAAGGTTTATCGAATTCATACAGATTTTGATTTATCCGAAATTTAGGACTTTATCTGCCAACATATTTATGGATTTACTGCCTCAGTGATTTTATTGCTGCTTGGAACTCAAATTTCCACCTTTATAAGCCACTGCCATTTTTATTTTTACTGGTCAATAGCTTGTGCCTGGTTTTTATTGCTATTGTGAATGCATAGCCACTGTTTGTGATGTGCAATGAGTTTCATTGACCTTCAGTTTTGTTGCGACAGGTAGAGCTCTATGCCGATTATGATCCCAAAATGCTGCTTCCTTTTCTCCGCAGCAGCCAACATTACACGCTTGAGAAGGTTGGAACAGTCAATGAAATTGTCAATTCTGATGGTTCAAATTTATGAAAGGCCAATTGTTTTGTTGTTAGTGTTTATGAATTGACCCAGCCCTAGAACTTAAATTTCAGGCACATGAGATTTGTGTTAGAAGAGATCTTCTAAGAGAGCAAGTTTTCATACTTGGAAGAATGGGAAATGCAAAGAAGGCACTAGCTGTTATCATAAACAAATTAGGGGATATTGAAGAGGTATTTAATATATTTGGTTGAAGCCTTTCAGATGAACTTTTGGAAGTTTTTTGTTGCTGATTTCTGGTGATTCTGGGTATTGTAAGTGATAAGAAAGATTTTATGGTTGTACCTGCAGGCTGTTGAATTTGTAACTATGCAGCATGATGACGAACTTTGGGAAGAATTGATTAAGCAATGTATTGACAAACCGGAAATGGTATGCTGGGGTGTTAATATGTAGACTGCTAGAATATTTTCATAAGTGATGCTATTTGAGAAATATAAACATGTATTATACTGAATTTTCTGTGATACTTGGCAGGTGGGGGTCTTGTTAGAGCACACTGTTGGCAATCTTGACCCTCTATATATTGTAAACAAGGTGCCCAATGGCCTGGAGATACCTAGGTTAGTAGGTCTAAAAATTATGTGTTGGTTTAGTGGTTTTTTTGATTGCCTTGTTACGTAAAGAGGAAATTTTGATTTGCAATCTAGTTAGAACTTATCCATTCTTGCAGTCAAATACATTTCTGAGACACCGGGGTTCTAGTTTTCCTCTTCTGCCCTTCTCATTGTTTGCTGACACCATCTGGAAGTTACTGTTAATTCTTTTGGCAGTTATCCATAGCTTGAGAACTTGCTCGAGATTTTTACGCTTTTATCATTTCCTCATTTACTTTTTCCATCCAAAGTTAAATGTGTGCAACTGTTGGAGATCTATGTAAATTGCAAATAACTCAGATCTAAGGCCCCAAACTTTGTTTAGTGGGAGTTTCTGCAAAGATGGGTTTACGCTTTAAAGGCAGTGAGTGGGGATTGGGGAGGAGGATTTGATACTATTTCAGTCTAAAAGTCTCATCTCTGAAATTCAATCGATGAGACATGAGTCTACAGAAAAATAAATAACTAAAATTAACTGGAGGGAAATTAGTCCAAAACTCTAAGTAGAAAAGTTAGCCATTCCCTCCTTTTGGCTCTCAAAATGAAACAAAAAATGTGCTTAGTTCCTTCACCTTATACTTCCTCTGGCACATTTATTTGATTTTTATCTCTTTTATGGAAGTGACTTGATATCAACCATAGACTTGGATCCTTTTCCTTATGAAGCTGTGCATATTTTTCACTTCAATGTTTGAATAGATTCCTTTTACCTTTGCATGGAATTCGTTTCCTGTTAAGTTATCTCGTCTTTGTAACGTAGCAAATTGCATTATGATTTTTATCATTCCCCAAAGTGATGAAAACATTGACACTATCGGTTGTTATTATCATTGGTCATTATCTTACTTTGATCTTTCCAGGCTCAGGGATCGTCTAGTGAAAATCATCACTGATTACAGAACCGAAACATCTCTTAGACATGGGTGCAATGATATTCTTAAGGTATGATGCTTTCTTTATGCTTTGCAAACATTGGAAAGGAACTTGGATTATAATAGGAACAGAACATCACGTTTGATTCTTGGTAACACTATTCTTTTCATGATATGATAGGCCGACTGTGTAAACCTGTTGGTTAAATACTACAAAGAAGCTAGACGAGCAGTTTTCTTGAGCAACGAAGAAGATGATGCACGAGCAAAAACAGATGCGAGTAGGGTTTCTCAAGCTACTGAAAAAACAGTGAGCTTGCGAACCATGGAGGTTAAGTCAAAAACGAAGGGAGATGCAAGATGTTGCATGTGCTTTGATCCTTTCTCTATACAAAATGTATCAGTCATTGTATTCTTTTGCTGTCATGCATATCATACCAGTTGTCTTATGGATTCGATGCACACTGTTAGCGGGAAAAAAGGGTCCGGAGCCATTTCCCAAGAGGTGTCAGAATATGAGTATGATAATGATGATGAGGAGGACGAAGATGAAGATGAAGATGCCGATTCAGGTGTTCGTCGTATGCGTTGTATCTTATGTACTACTGCTGCTAGTTGACGTAATGATGTTTGCGCTTTTCTTTCTTTTTCATTCTTTCGAATGCGGGGGGTTATGCGTGAGTCTTCTTTGCTTTATATTTATTTTTATAGGTTCCGCTCCTTTTCTTCTTTTTGTTTCTTTTTTTCCTTTTCCTTCTCGGTGTTTATGTGTGATATTTATAAATGTGCCATTTTTGGTTAAGCTTCAATTGTTGTATTATTGTTCATATATAATTATTTTGGAAGGGGCTATCTTTTGGTAGCCATTTTGTGCAGTACTCTTCAATGGTTTGTCTTCTCTTCTTCGGTTGGGCTACTTTTCTTTTAAATTGCACTTTCGATTGCTGCTTTGTCCAAAATTATGGTAGACTACCAATTCAAATTGCACGGAGACTGAATGTACTGCTCTCGTGGCGTGTTCCAGTCTATTCCATTGTGCAGTGCACCTCGTGGCTTGTTTAGTGTCAAGAAGTATCTCTAGCGGTAATGTTTCGATCGATCTACGCATTTTTAGGATCAGTGACTACTGTTTAATTCACCCTTTCACGGTCCTGATCAAATCCAGACATCGTACATGGAATTCCCATCATCTCAATTACTGGTTGTTCTACTACTCACATCACATCAATATGCATGTCAGCTACAAATCCTAGTACAGCAAGATTTGGTAGACATAAAAAACAGCTATCACAGCAGAAACCTCCCACCAGATTTTGAAACACACTATTACACACAGACATTAGATCATTTCAACTATAAACCTGTGAGCCACTCCACTTTCCAGCAAAGATGTATACTGAATCACAACTACTGGGGCGGATCAAATACTAAATCCTCCATCTTCATCTACTAATTAGGCGACGAGGTCGATGTCACATTCTTAGTTAATT
Source organism: Viola odorata (assembly GCA_963691705.1). NCBI lineage: Eukaryota > Viridiplantae > Streptophyta > Magnoliopsida > Malpighiales > Violaceae > Viola > Viola odorata. Next base: position 16,043,790 of record OY829546.1, on the reverse strand, counting down.
CATCGATCATCGATCTTGCGGCTCGATTCAAAGGCCTGTTGTTGTATATAGAGGTAACTGATCAAGGATTCTTTCAAAAGCTATAGTAGTTTTACAATCACATGACTCATTACAACTTTACAGCATCGGTACTATGGCGATTTGATGCCATTTGGATTGGGAGAGCAAGCATTCCGGAATTCAAGTACACTTGGATACTTAAGCTCAGAGCAGGTTTTAGCAGATTATGCAAAGGTGATGATAGACATTGAGAAGAAATTGTCAGCAGAGAAATGCCCTGCTGTTGCTGTTGCGTTGGAAGTAAGTAGTTTCATCTTATCAGACTCCAAATTTTCAAAATTCTTCCTTTATAGGTTTTGAATGGAGGCCTTCTTCAGTCACCCTAAACCAGTTGTAGTGGACTTAGAACAAATAGTAACGCGCGTTTAGGACAAGTGAAAATGGGGTGTTCACACCGTTGAAGATCCAATTGAGAAAGGAACGAACATACAAAATTACTGTAAGGAAACACCGCGCCGGCTAGAAACATCCACATACGAATCATTGCTCTACGGGTAAAATCTAGTTAATACCTGCTCTAGGGGTAACAATTCCGGTAAACCCAATGCTTGGACATGCATGCATCGGCCTACCCCAGGTTACCCTGACTGGCTCGTGGCCTTGCGACGAAAAGAGATCAAAATCATTGCTTCTTGAATTACAGCCTACTACACCAAGCTTAACATTAATGTTGTCATTGGCATTACAAATAATCGTCGTTTTTGTAATTCAGAGCACAGCAATGCCGATGACGTCTTTCAATTCAAACATGTGTGAAATGAGATAAATGAATATATAAAACATGTTACAGAAGAAAACAACAATTGGGTCCTTAGCTCAGTGGTAGAGCAATTGACTGCAGATCAATAGGTCACCGGTTCGAATCCGGTAGGGCCCTTCTTTTTGTTTATTTTTTGCTCTTTCCTAAACATGGGCCCATTAATTTTGCTGGCAAAAACTTGGCCTCTGATCCAGTTAAACCGAGCTAACACTCGTCTAATTAATACTACTCAATTACAAATTTACAATTGAACATAATGAACACTTTTTTAATATATATATATATATATACACTTGTTATTTTTATATCAACTCCATATTTATTCATTTAAATAAAAATATATATAACGTAATAAGAAAGGAATAAAATCCAATAATCTTTTACCACATCAATTACTCATATGTCTAATATTATTCTAAAGGTATGCTCATTAGATTCGTTTATTTTTAAATTTTTTATTTTATTTAGGAATGTAGAAAAATTAAAAAAATAACGCCATATATTCATCTCTCATTATTTATTTTTTCCATTTTTATATTCGAATTTAAATGAGGGTGAACAAATTTATACTAATATTGGGTTGACATAAAGTTGATTACAGATTATCTTCTTTTTAAGTTACTTTCAAAACCCGACTCGTTGGATATATTAATTATAGAATTAATTTGAAACTAATATGAAACAATATATATTTTCATAATTACCCGTGAAATTAAATTTATCATACCTAATGTGGACTTGGAATGTTTACTCTTTTTCTTTTCAAGATTATAAAACTCGAAACGGATATTCCATTGGGCTAAAAAGTAGGGACATTTTATTTTAATGTTGTGTCATGTATCAGATTCATTTCCGATATCTACACCAACACACGACAGACACCCATACAATACGTGTTCAATTCACCACCTCACATGTTTAGTTTTTTATCATAATTCTAAGCAATTATTGGTGTCAAAAAGACGTTTAACATAAATTATAGTTACTAAAAGTGAGTTTTTTTATCATAAATTTAAAATTAATTTAAAATTAACGTTTCAGTTGCATTGTACTTAAAGATATAGTTGAAAGTTGAAACTCACTTTTTTTATTACTATGAATGATATTTTACATAATATATATTAGGAAAAAGACACAAATTTGTATCAAATTAATGTCCGAAAAATACTTCATGTTTGTAATTGAGTCAAATAGAATCACACGTTTGCCAATTTTAACAGATCACACCAGTGACATCTCAAATTTATGTTTTAAAAATAGGTGGGATCTGTTAAAATTGTCTTAAGACTTGTTAAGTTCTTAAAAAAGAATTTTTTTTATTAAAAAAATGAGATGAAATTTTTTTCATCTCTTCTTACATTAGATAGACCCTGACGTGACATAACCCAATAAAAACAAAATAAAAAATAAAAAATGATATTATACGTAAAATCATTCTTTTAATTTATATTTTTTTACTTTTATTCGGTTATGCCACGTTAACGTCTATTTGGTGTAAGGAGTGACAAAATTTTCAAGTCATTTTTTTAGTAAATAAATTTCCACGCCAGTTAAAATCTAAGGTCAATTTTTGGAAGAGTCAAACAAATTTCAAGACAATTTTGAAAATATGGCGTGATTTGTTAAAAGTGATAACATGAGATTCTATCTGACTCAATTATAAAAGCGAGGTTCTATTTTACTCAATTATAAACGTGAGGTATTTTTCAGACATTTAGTACAAACGCGGAGGGTGATTTTATGATTTTTTTTTCTATATATTAATATACATACATATATATGCCATATCGTTGTCTTAAATTTCATAGTAATTTTCTCGCGCCATAGTGTTGGTGTTCATTTCAGTGTTAGTGTTTAATAGAGTCAGGTAATAGTAGACATTAAGGGTTTGAGGTTTGAAGTTTCAGTAAGCTGAACCACAAGTCAAACTATTTTTTTAACTAAATATAAATAAATTGATTTTTATATATAATTTAGATTTTAATGTTAAATTTGTAAAAAATAAATATGTTTTTAATTTTATATAAGTGAAAAGTAAAATTAGATACAATTAGAGGGTAAAATGGGAAAAAAAATTCTAAATTGACAACAAATTTTTTATAAAAAGTATAATGATTAAAGTGAGGTTTGATCAAAACCAAGTTTAAGAGGGTTTTCTTTTAACAACAAAAAAAGTTCAAGAGGGTTTTCAATTTTTTATTATTTTGATTTTGATATGTTTTCTTGAACTTTAATGAAGTTTGACCGAATTTCACTAAAATATAAAGATGATTACTATTTTTCGGATCGAGCCAGCCAGCTCTATATTATGACGGATGACCCTTACTTCTAGAACTACTAATTATTAATTTGGCCAAAAACACATGTAAAAGTATTTGCATAACAATCTCACCTATTTCTGAAATTGAGATAAGAAACATCCCACTCTAATTAGTTTCCAAGCAAAGTGCTGTGTCCTGTTTTTTTTTTTTTTGGGGGGGGGGGGGGGGGGGGGGGGGGGTGTGTGTGGAGGTCGTCGCACTTCTACAGCATAATTGATTGGGTTTCACAGTGATACCAGACTTTTATCTTTAAACTAGATTTTTTATTCAAATTTAAGAAATAAAGAAAATTATATTAGAAGAATTATCATTTTTAAAAACTGACAACACTCGAATAAATTAATTTTTATCTAAAAAGAATTGAGAGAATAAAGATGCGTTTACTTCGCAGAATTCTCTCGAAAATTCTCCACTTTTTAGAAAACTGAGAGAATTTTCAGAAAACGTGTTTACTTGGCGTTATTTTCATAATATAGACACGTTTCTGATTAAATTAGTTATTATGTTAACAAGCTTCTTTAGTCGGGATGGGAACAAGCATACTACTTTTCTTTCTTGGATTGGTGGGTTATTATGTTATCTTCCCAGTGTGCATTTTCTTGGTTAGTAGAACCGCTATAAGTTAAGACTGTCAATTTTAGTATTCTATTGTAAATGTAAAATTTCCACGTGTATTTAACTCTCGGATTGTAGATTTTTTGTGTTGCATTGTGGTATCTATGCTCTTCGGTTTCGTTGTATTATTGTTGAGTTTTACTTCTTGAAATTTGTATTTTTTTGAGCCACTGGGTGGACTCATTGTTCAGTGTTTTACGGGTTTTACCATGTTCTTGAGACTGAGTATTGTATACTTCAAGCTAATGGTGTTTTTTTGCTACCTTTTCTCAATTGGTTTTTGTTGTTCTGTAATTACATTGTCCGAAGTTTGGACAAAGGTGGGGTGTGTGTGTGTGTGGGGGGGGGGGGGGGGGGGGGGGGGGGGGGGGGGGTGATTAAACTGTAATCACAATTGGCTACAGTTTTGCGATTTCTTACGGATGTTCTCTGATTGCGGTGCTCTATTGTTTTTAACTGTGAGTTGCTTTTGGTCATTTTGTAATACATCTAATTACATTTACCTTTTTTTTATGGTTCATTAGATCCTTTCGCATCTTCAAATTTCTCATTTCTTGTTCCTGCATTTGTAAAATTTATTTGTATTTTGTTTATTTGATATAGAATACATGTATAAGTAATCCATAAAGCGTGAGCATATAAGGTATATGGAGGATTGTTTTTCATTTTATTTATTAAGAGTAAACTAATTTCGCAGTTTAAAAAAATTCACCTGTAGGGCACAATTTCTCAATAAAAATGGTGTCCTACAAGTAAATTTTTATTGTCGGTCATACCTGAAGAGTCTGCTGGTTTTGAAACTATTTTTCAAGGGTTTCATCTGGTTCATAATTTTTTCAGACATCAAACAATGTTAATGTTACTTTGTCTGATGTATCTGCAACTAAGACCTCAATTTTGTGCCTTAAATTAAGTTTAAGTTGTTAGTTTAAAAATATGTTTGTTATCCTTTGTAAAATTGTAAATCAAAATGTAAGCTGCAGTCATGCATACCTGACTTTTGGGAATACAAACCTTCTATTGCATACTGTGCACATATAATGATTTTCTACTTTGTTCAATTTCTTTGTGCACTCTTCACATTCGAAGTAGCACTGTCGCACCGTCGCGAGCGAAATTCGGGACGCAAAGAAATTACACATAACAATGAAGTCGCCACCCTATTTTTCTAAGGTTTAGGGAAACCTAAAAAAGGTCTGAAAAAGAAGAAAATAAAATAAAAACTAAGGCACAAATAAAAAGGGTCTAAACCCGAGAACGATGGTTCGGGGTCGTATTATGGACTCGGGAAGGTGTTAGGCACCCGAATCTCATCCTTAAAAAGGTTACCGGTTCTAAAAAGAGGTGTTTAAAAATCATGTTGAAAACAAGTAATTTGGCCCTCAGAGGGGGTATCGTCGCTTTAGTTTTTAAGCTTGTTTGATTGATTTTATCCTAATTGTTGTTGAATTATTTAAAAGAAAATAAACATTTTTTTGTCCTCTAAAAGATAAAGAAGGTCGGTTGTATCCCTATTCCGATTAAATTTCGTCGAGTTTAAAATTAATCCGGTTACATGCAAAATTGGTGAAATTACTACCGTTTTATTAATCTTTACCAAAGCGACGCCACTTTCATCATCGGGCCGATGCACGTGATTAATCCTATTTACTATGTGATTCTAAGCATGCATAGACTAGCAAAGTACCGTTTTGAGTGAATGCGAGAAAACACGTTGAAAAGAGAAAAACCGGGGAGTGGGGGTCGAAGCCGCGCACATAACACATTCGTCAAGATCGCATAAATAAAAATACAATCGTGGGGTCGAAGCCGCACACGAATACATTCATTAAAGTAAATTCGTGGGGTCGAAGCCGCACACGAAACAAGCATAATTTAAATGATCATTCAACATTAAAGATTTAATCGCATTTTAGGAGGGGATCTCTAAAGATAAGAGGGATTAAAAAATATGGAGGTATTTTCTACGAGTTGGGCTTAAGGCCCATTTATTATCTTTCCGCTTTCGAATGATTATTCTCTTTGGTGATTTACTATCCAATAATTTTAGTGGAGCCTAAGTTATTGGAAA